>CM070634.1:80194248-80794248 GCA_036346255.1 Ampelocalamus luodianensis | reverse complement strand
CGCGTCATGATCATGGACATGCTCGGGATTTCACACGAGGGTAGTTTTCATAAAATGTGGGAATGAGAGTGTGACCTTAATCATATGGCTATGTGAAAAATCATTGTTGTGTGTGTCTTTGTGGAAACAAGCTGTTAAATTAATATTGTCTATTTGTTTTGAATTATGCTTTTAATCTATTATTCGTATTCAATTGCAAATGTTGCTTTTATGCAAAAGAACCACGAAGCCTTTTTCTTTGGAATAAAATGCATCTATACATTGCATTCGTGGTATGATTTGCAAATGCGGTTGTGTACTCACGCTTGTTGTAAAACTTGCGCCCAAACCTCTGAGAAGAGGAGGAGTCGCTTTGCTTTGAGGAGGAGTTCGTGGAAGGTTAATCGTTCGTTAAGGTCGGATCGATCGGTTGCTGTGGTGAATTGGTGGGATCTCTGTTGGAGTTATTTCCGTTCATTGCTTGTTTATTTCTGTTAGCCTGCGTGGCTTAATAAGTGTAAACTTCGACCATAAGGTCAAAACCCTTATTTGTTATTCAAACTAATCGTTTACTTTATTTATAAACGCTATGTGGATCGATATTTACCTATGTTAACCTGTGTGCACTAGCGTGATCCTAGACTAGTGCAAGTATACGAAGGGTTCGAATCATAATGCAGGTCCCGGCAGCAGGTGGTATCGAGCCGCCAGTTGGTATGAGTCTTGACCTTAGTTAGATTGGCCGTCTTTAGAGTGTCCAAATTATTTTCTAAAAGAAAAAATTAACTTGCAAAGCTAATTGATTGCTTAACTCTTCTCATGTCTCTCTCGCCTCAACTATTGCTATAATCTCTTCTCTCCATTGTTTTAAAGTTGCTCTTACCTGTTCGTCTGTCTTGTGGATGCCTGCCTTCTTGAGCTATGGTGAGCGCCTTGGAGGGTATCTTGCCGAGCTTTGGAAGTTGCTCCGGGTTCTTGGGGTTTTGATCGTCCGTGTGCGTCGGCAACAATTGGATTGTGAATGGATAGAATTGTGGAGTTATTTGCGCTTTGACGATCGCGGGAGGAGCGACAAGGCAAGCCAACCTTCCACGCGTCTGTGAGGAAGATCACTTGGCTGGAAGGTATCCGAGTCGTCGCGCTTGGCCATGCCGTATTCGCAACATCTACGCACGGAGCTTGAGGACACCGTCTTGGTTACCACCCAGATCTGCGGTGTGGACTTGCCGACGACGCTGCCGTCCACGAAGGAGAGAGTAGCGCTACCGTCGTGCACCTCGCACGTTTGTGGCCGCCAGGGAGGAAGCCTTGGAGAGAACCATCACGGAGTTGGATCATGTCTATGAAGCCTTGCGAGTGAAGAGAAGGTCGCCACTCTGCAGAGATCCTCTACGACCAAGTCCAGAAGAAGATGAAGACCCCGAGGAGGATTACGAAGAAGATCGGAGGAAGGCCCAGCTGAGCCGAAGAAGATGCGAGCGGAGGAGCTTGCGGGCCGGTTGCCAGCAGCGCCTGCTGTTCTGCACACGATTCAGGGCATCGGGATCGGTTGCCAAGATGCCGGCTCACTTCAAGTCTGTGCGTCGGGAGCGCCGCGCGGTTGTGGAGGCTTTCTCAGTAGTTGTCTTAGTCTCGGTCTTTGAAGCTTAGCCGATTTCAGTTTAGTGAGTCGCCCTTTAGGCGGTAGTTTTGTGTGCTTAGGTCGTTGTTTCTTTTTGTGTGCAGTATGAGTGCAAAGGCCCTTAGGCATTTGTTGCGACCATCCTAAGACCTAATTAATAAAGGTATTTCATTTGAGTTTCTTGAGTGTGTTTTGTTGGGTTTAACCTACCCCGCTTAGTTCTCAACTTATATTGTGCTTGCTACCTTATCTAACCCATGGAGCTTCGCGGATGGTTCAAACTCGTCGATCTAGCGCAAGTGGTTCCAGGTAGCCCGACCGAGAAGCAATGAGCAACCACCGCGAGAGCGATTCCGCCACAAGCACCCCAATTGACCTCCAAAACTTTGGAGCTTTCATGGCAGCACAAACTCGGTGATGAACACCATGATGACTCAAATGCAAGCTATGAACAACCGGCCAACAACAACAACAATCAACGATATGGAGCCCGGTGCTCATGGTCACCATGGACCATCAAACTTGCGAGAATTTATGACGACTCGTCCACCAACATTTTACTGGACACGTCTCTCGGTGGAAGCGGGCGATTGGCTCGAGTTATCGAAAGAAGCTGCGATCACCCGGTCGGCGATCGTGAAAAGGTTACGTATGCCACTCACGGATGGAAGGCACATTTGGCTGAATGGTGGGGAACTTCGTCCGCGCATGAAATGCCACGGGGATATCACACAGGAAGAATTTTCTGCGGCATTCGCCCGATATCACGTGCGAGAAGGCATTATCGATCCGAAGAAGGATGAGTTCGCGCTCTCAAGCAGGAGCTATGTCGATGTCGACTACCTCAACAAGTTTTCACACTAGCTCGCTATGCGGCGGAAGATGTAGCCACGGAGAAGGCTCGTCGAGTCGCTTTTGAAGGACTAAACATCTTTGGACTACAAGTCGGTTTGATCGCCCATACTTTTCTTGATTTCCAAGAAGCGGTCAATAAAGCCTTTGTTTTGGAGGACAAGCGCAAGGAAGCGGAGGATAGCAGTAAACGTCGGATGGCTCGGCAAGGGAACCATCAATCACGGAGAGGGCAAGAAACGGTGCCAACACGGTTCAACGAGTTTCCACGGACTTCGTTGAGCACGCACCAACTTCAACACCGCGCCGGTTTGCTCGGAACTTCGCAACCTGCGCACTCAACCCCAATCGAGGAAGCAACCAGCGAAACGCGCAAAGGTGCATTACGCTGTCGTCGGCGGGGACATTTGCCAACCGATGTCGTAAGGGGAACAATCACTCGATGCGCTTCAACCTTGGAGCTACGCCATCCAAGGCACCAGCGCGGACATCAACCAAGGAGCTTCACAAGTCGGTCAAGCGGAGGAGCACCACGATCGTGATCGAGGCCGTGTCAACCACGTCACTCTGGAAGGAGCCCAGGAGTCACCGGACGTCGTACTGGGTAAGTTTCTGGTTAACTCAGCACCTGCATCAGTTTTGTTTGATTCTGGAGCTTCGCATTCGTTTGTTTCTGGAATGTTTGCAACTAAGAATAAATTGGATATTATGCAACTTAAGCATACTCTGGTAGTCCAGTCGCCTGGAGCAGAGCTAAGTATTAGAGTGGGATGTTTAGGAGCTAAGTTACTCATAGCTGGAGTTGAGTTTCTAGCCAACCTAATTGTCCTAGACACCCAAACCCTAGATGTCATTCTTGGCATGGATTGGTTATCCAAGCACAAAGCCGTGCTAGATTGTGGCCGAAGAGCCGTAACAGTCGAGGATGCCAAAGGAAACAAGGTAGAGTTTCTAGCTACCTCAGTTCGTGATGGACATTTGCTAGTAACCAGTTTGAAGACCCTTTCTTTGGAAGAAGTACCGATGGTCGGTGAATACCGGATGTGTTTCGGAGGAGTTACGGGAATGCCACGGATCGTGACATTGAGTTTGTCATCGACCTAGTGCCGGGGACAGCACCAATTTCAAAGAGACCTTATCGGATGCCAGCCGATGAATTGGTAGAGATGAAGAAGCAGATAGAAGAACTTCTTGAGAAAGGTTTCGTGAGACCTAGTTCGTCGCAATGGGGAGCACCAGTGTTGTTTGTCAAGAAGAAGGATGGAAGTATGAGGATGTGTATTGATTACCGTTCCCTCAACGAAGTTACCATCAAGAACAAGTACCCACTACCCCGGATAGATGATCTGTTTGATCAGATGAAAGGAGCTAGATTATTCTCAAAGATCGACCTGCGATCAGGTTACCACCAGCTAAAGATTTTTCCTAAGGATATACCGAAAACCGCTTTCTCAACACGGTATGGACATTATGAGTTCTTAATCATGTCCTTTGGTCTGACTAATGCCCCTGCATACTTCATGAACATGATGAATAAAGTATTCATGGAATATTTGGACAAGTTCGTAGTTGTGTTCATTGATGATATTCTAGTGTACTCTAAGTCGGAGGAAGAACACGCCGAGCATTTAAGGATAATATTGGAAAAACTCAGAGAGCATCAGTTGTATTCCAAGTTCAGGAAGTGTGATTTTTGGAAGAAAGAAGTTGATTTCCTTGGTCATGTGATGACAGTGAGGAGTAGCAATTGACCGGTAAAGTTAAGCGAGTGTTACATTGGGAGCGACCCAAGGCCGTGACTCGGTTCGCGATTTCTTGGGAATGGCGAGTTATTACCGTCGTTTCATCGAAGGATTCTCATCAATTGCTAAGCCCCTACGCAATTGTTGAAGAAGGAGAAAAAGTTCACTTGGACTCGGCTGTGAAGAAAGTTTTAGAACGAAGAAGCGTTTGACTTCACCCGATCTTGATTTTGCGGATATTCGCAAGGATTTCGATATCTATTGTGATGCTTAGCGTCAAGGATTAGAATGCGTCTTGATGCAAGAAGGAAGAGGTGTAAACTTATGCGTCAAGAAAGTTGAGACCTCACGAGAGAATTACCCTACTCATGATGCGGAATTAGCCGCGTAGTGCATGCTTTAAAGATTTGGCGACATTACCTCATCGGTGTCGCCGTGAAGTCTACACTGATCATAAGAGTCTAAAGTACATCTTCACCCGATCGATTTGAACATGAGGAGAGAAGATGGTTGGAATTGATCAAGGATTATAATCTTGGAATCCACTACCATCCCGGAAAAGCCAACGTAGTCGCAGACGCTCTAAGTCGTAAGAGTTACTGCAATGCTTTGGAAGTAAAGGAAAGTTGCCCAGAACTTTATGAAGAATTTCAGAAGCTAAAGCTAGAAGTTGTGTCCGAAGGATTTGTAGCCAATTTGGAGGTACAGTCTACCCTGGAGAAGCAGATTCGTGAAGCACAACCAAAGGATTCCGTGTTGTCAGAAATCAAGATCAAAATGGCAGAAGGGAAATTCAAAGATTTCACCAAGGATGATCAAGACATACTCTGGATTAATGGTCGTATCTGTGTACCAGATATCGATGGTCTAAGACAGTTAATCTTAAAGGAAGCCCACAACTCAAAGTATTCGATCCACCCTGGGAGTACCAAGATGTACGAGGATGTTAAGACTAAATTTTGGTGGCCAAATTTGAAGCGAGAAGTCACGAGTTCGTTGCCTTGTGCGACACTCGCCGAAAGTAAAGCGAGAACACGAGAGACCAGCGAGTTTCTGCTGCAGAATCTGAAGATTCCAAAATGGAAGTGGGAAGAGATCGGAATGGATTTCATCACCGGTTTACCCAAGACCCAATCGAGTTACGATTCGATCTGGGTAATAGTCGATCGTTTGACAAAGGTCGCCCATTTCCTGCCAGTCAAAACCACATACGCAGGAGATCGCCTTGCAGAATTGTACATGGCTAGAATTGTCAGTTTGCATGGAGTGCCCAAGAAGATAGTGTCAGATTGAGGATCTCAGTTCACCTCTCGTTTTTGGCAGAGTTTGCATGAATCATTGGGTACCCACTTGAATTTCAGTACCGCGTATCATCCACAGACAGATGGACAGACTGAAAGAGTGAACCAGATATTGGAGGATATGCTGAGAGCTTGTGCTCTAGCTAATGCTACCCGTTGGGATAAAAGTTTACCGTATGCAGAATTCTCGTACAACAATAGTTACCAAGCTAGTGCGCAAATGTCACCATTTGAAGCTTTGTGCGGCGTGCACGTAGAACCCCGTTGAATTGGTCGAAACCGTTGAGCGATCGGTTTTCGGTCGGACATCATTCGTAGCGTAAGAGCAAGTAGCCATGATCGAGAAAGATTGAAGATAGCCCAGTCGAGCGTAAGAGCTATCGCGATAATCGTCGTCGTGACCTCGACTTTGAACACGAAGATTTTGTGTATCTTGGTGACCCGCTCGAGGTGTCGAAGGTTTCATGCCAAAGGAAGCTTGCCCTAGGTATGTTGGTCCGTTCAAGATTTTGGAACGCAGTGGAGAAGTTGCTTACAGTTGGATCTACCGTCGTTAGCGAGAGTACATGATGTCTTTCATGTATCGCGCTTGAAGAAGTGTCTTCGTGTGCGGAAGAGCAAGCCCGTTGGAATCAATTGACTTGAAGGAGGATCTTACCTACAAGGAGCGGCCGGTCAAGATTTTGGATGTCGCAGCGCGCTCACGAGAGCAAGGCTGCTCGTTTACGCAAGGTCAATGGAGCAACCACTCGGAAGGAGAAGCAGCGTGGGAGCGTGAAGAAGAGCCAAAGCGAGTTCCTAGCCTTTTCTCTGCCCGAATCTCGGGTCGAGATTCCTTTAAGGGGAGGTTTGTAACATCCCGGTTTTACGAGCTTAAAATCTTTTAATAGTTAGTAGGAGAAAATTCAAGATTTGAATTTTATTTGATTTTAATTCCAAAGCTTAATATTGGACTTTACAATCAAAAGCATTTAATGTGAATAATCCCAACATGAACATTAGCCAAAACTATTTTATTTGGGTTATATGTGCTCGATATATTTTCTAGATTTTTCTAGAATTTTTCTGAGTTCATTTGCTATTTTCTATTGCCCATTTGAATTTCTGTATTTTCTAAATTAGAAAAACTATTAAAATCTCGAAAAATCCTTTGGGCGCATCTCATGACCCATCTCATTTTCTGCATGCACGACCCAGCTAAGCGGCCCACTCCATGCGGCTCGCCGCCGCCTCGCCATGCGCGTATGTATCTCCCCGCCTCTGCCGTGTGGGGCCCAGCGTCGGTCGTCGTCTCCGCGTCGTCGTCTTCCTCGCGGCGCTCGAGTCGCCGCCATTCTTGAGCTCAAAGCTCCGTCCGACAACGCCTCCTTTCTATCTAAATCCCTAGAAAACGTGCCAAATTCTATCCCTAACCTCCCGCACTCGTTTACATTAAAATCGTATCTCGAATCAAATCCTATCCTCGATTTCGAAATCGTTTCGTGTTCTTCTCGGACTCGATTTAGGATTCCTTATCCGGGCACCCCACCCTATAAATAGCCCCGAGGATGTCGGCACCTCCGCAACCCAGAGCCGCCACCCTCATCCCCTCCCGAGTCCTAGCGTCGCCGCAATTGGAGTTCTAGGGTTTTCGCCGCCGCTCTGTTCTTCGTCGTTTCCGCCGCCGTCAGTGCCGTCCGGAGCTCGCCGACTGCACCACCAGCATCGCACGAGCATAAGCAATCTCCTGGTGCTGTCCACTTCGTCGGAGCATCGCCGGAACTCCAATCCAACAGCAACCGAAGCTGCTCCTCGCTTGAACCTCGCCGGCCATCTCCGGTGTCTCGCGCTCGTGAGTGTACCATCGGGTTCGCAATAGCAAGGGCTTCCGTCTGGTACCATCGGACCTCGCCGGAGCGCCACCAGTCGCCGTTGCCGTGCGGTCCAGAGCGCCGCCGTTTCCATTGTCGTCCACGTCACCGCCACCTCAGCCCGCATGCGTGCGTGTCGTCCTACGTGAAGCCCCGTCATCGTCCACGTGGGTGCACACGTGTGCAACCCACCGGGTTCCAGAGCCAGAGGCTCGGTGGACCTAGTCCACCGTGAGCCTAGCCTCTGACATGTGGGACCCACATGTCAGAGATTTCTTTTTATTATTTCTTTTCCGGAAATTCTCGCTGACGTCAGCTTGTGCATTAAATCTGATTTTCCTTTAGAAAGATAATTCAGTAAATTCATAAAATCTGATTTTCAGCATTTTATGTAATTTCAATCTTCCAAACGCCATAACTTTTGCATCCTAACTCCGATCGAGCCCATTCAAATTTCTAAATTTGTCTAAATTCAAGATCTATTTATCTGAGATTTGTATTTAATTTTTGGAGTTTGTTTTGCCTCTGTTATTTATTTGTTTTGTTTGTTTTTGTCTCGTTTGCAGTGACGCGTCGGTCGTCGGGAATTTTGTGGAAGAAGGAGCACCCCAAGATCAAGACCAGTACATAGACCTTTTCCAAGGCAAGTCATACCTTTGATCATCTTGAACCCAGTTTTCAAATTACTTTGTGTTAAATTAATGCATTGTACTTTAATTATTTATTTAAATGCTTTGGGCATAGTTATTATCCAAATTACTATCACACTTTGGCCTTGTATGTCATAATTCCTTGTCACCCTAGATTGGTTATTAGTTGGTAATATTATAGCACCAACGTGGGTTGGTTAGATCTGATCTGATTGCTTAGCCATTCTACGAGTCTCACATCATATGTAAGTTGCAAATATTAATTATGACTAAGTGACTATGGAACTTTGTGTAAAACTGTGTGCTATGTGTTATTACTTCGTGATGGCATGTGTTGCACTAAAACCAACTGGGTGGTAAAGGATTTAGGCGAGACAAGTGGTGGAGACGTGTGACATGGTGGTCTATGTGATGGGAATGATGGTCTTTGTGACTTAGTTAGAAAATGGAAGTCTTGCCTTGGTCAATTAAGGACTTAACTTTGTGCGCCATTGAACCGAGCCTTCTCATGCGACCACATGCAGGTATGGGGCGGGCCTAACTTAGTAAGTTATGGATTCTCGGCATTGATGTTCAGTGGATAGGTTAGGTGTGTGACAGGTGGAGGTGTGACTACTTGGTGGTTGCATCGCGGGCGATTCGTCTTCCACGTCGGCGGTGTGTTATACCAATTCTATGTGGTGGTATAGCGGTTTGTAAGCACACTGGAATGTCAATGTTTGAGATGAAGTTTTCGATTGTTTTGTTACGATTGGTGCTTGCTACAATAGTTGTATCTTGTGGGTAAAGTGTACAACCTCTGCAGTGTTAAACAATCTATTCGAATAGCGCGTCATGATCATGGACATGCTCGAGGATTTCACCACGAGGGTAGTTTTCATAAAATGTGGGAATGGGGCTGTGTGACCTTAATCATATGGCTATGTGAAATAATCATTAGTTTGTGTCTTTATGAAACAAGCTGTTAAATTAATATTGTCTATTTGTTTTGAATTATGCTTTTAATCTATTATTAGTATTCAATTGCAAATGTTGCTTTTATGCAAAAGAACCACGGAAGCCTTTTTCTTTGGAATAAGCTTTGCATCTATACATTGCATTACGTGGTATGATTTGCGAGTGCGGTTGTGTACTCACACTTGTTGTAAAACTGCGCCCAAACCTACTGAGAGGAGGAGTCTCGCTTTGCTTTCGAGGAGGAGTTCGTGGAAGGTTGATCGTTCGTTAAGGTGGGATCCCATCGGTTGCTGTGGTGAATTGGTGGGATCTACGCTGGAGTTATTTCCGTTCATTCTGCTTTTTATTTTCATTAGCCTGTGTGGCTTAATAAGTGTAAACTTCGACCATAAGGTCAAACCCCTTATTTGTTATTCAAACTAATCGTTTACTTTATTTATCGCTTTTGTGGATCGATATTTACCTATGTTAACCTGTGTGCACTAGCGTGATCCTAGACTAGTGCAAGATACAGAGGGTTCGAATCGTAATGCAGGTCCCGACGAGGTGGTATCGAGCGAGTTGGATATGTAGTCTTGACCTTAGTTAGATTGGCCGTCTTTAGAGTGTCCAAATTATTTTCTAAAAGAAAAAAAATTAACTTGCAAAGCTAATTGATTGCTTAACTCTTCTCATGTCTCTCTCGCCTCAACTATTGCTATAATCTCTTCTCTCCCCGTTGTTTTAAAGTTGCTCTTACCCTGTTCGTCTGTCTTGACAGATGCCTCAAATCTTGAGCTATGGTGGCGCCTTGAAGGGTATGCTGCCGAGCTTTGGAAGTTGCTCCGAGTTCTTGGGGTTTTGATGCGTCCGTATGCGTCGGCAACAATTGGATTGTGAATGGACAGAATCATGGAGTTATTTGTCGCCTGACGATCTACGCCAGGAGGAACGACAAGACAAGCCAACCTTCGCACGTCTCTGTGAGGAAGATCATGTAACATCCCAACTTTATGCTTGTGTTTCAAATGTAAGAAAATCAGTAGAAATTAAAACTTTTTCTTACATCATGTATTTCCTGTTGTGCCAATCAATTCTTGTTCAAGGAATTATGGAATTACATTGTCACAAGTCTTGTTGATCCAAATCTTGTTATTCCAAAAACAATCTTGTCAAATCTTATGATCATCCTCTGGAAATATTTTCCTAATTCTCTGTGATGGCATGTGACCCTCTGAAAAATTTCACAATTTTTAGAAATTGTTTGAATATTTTTAGAGGCGATCAAACTGTTTGACTCTCGGTCAAACAATAAAACAGAGCCTTGCAGAATTTTGGAGATTTATTCGCAGGATAAAAACCTCTGAAAATTTTACGCAGGTTGATATCTGAGTTAGCAAGCTCTGTAAAAATTTCATAATTTTTGGAGTTAATTTGCTACCTCAAATAAATCTTTCAAAGTCTCTGTTTTATTTCAAAGTCAAAGCTGGTTTCTTGTTACTCGGGTTGAGTCGACTCGGGCTCGAGCCAATAGACTTAGTCGATCAACTAAATGCACCGAACCACTCTTTAAAACGCGGTGGATCTCAGCCGTTAGATCTAAATCGCACGCGGCGCGCGTGTATCACCGGACCTTCCGGTTGCAAGCGATTATCGGCCGTTAGATCTCCATCCAACCATTGAGATTTCGAAACCTTGGACCCTCGGTTGCATTTTGAATCGAGCCGTTGGATTAAGATCCAGCGCTCGCGTCACTTCTCGTTGTAATTTGAGTTTGCAGCGTGGAGCTATCTGAGCCGTTCATTTCTAATCGTAGGGTTCGCAATATCTCCGTTGTGTTTTAAAGCCCGTAGGCGTGGCGCTATCTCGGCCGTTCGTGTCTCATCCAACGGCGTGAATCACCGAACCTTTTCGCGGTCGTCTTCAACCTCTAGCCGTGCATGAGCAGTAGGAGGGTTATGGCGGTGTCATCTCATGCCTCCTACGGCGCCCTAGTCCACATGAGGTCGTGGGAGACACTTTCGGCCATGCCATGCCCTAGTGCACCGGCTATAATCTTTTCCATGTCGGCCGCACCTTGTGCTTTGTGCTTTCTTGCTTGAAACATGAGTGGTGCAAACCCTAACACTTTCTTGGCCTTATAAGCACTCTCAATGCCTCTGGTATGTCTTTAGACCACCATCAAGCCCCATTCACAATATTGAAGCTTAACACCTCAAAAATGGCAAGCCGCCATTGTTGACCGTGAAGCTCCATTGGTGTTCTTGGTATTCAGTGGTCCTCCTTCATGTTTCTTTGCCCTAACCTTATCTATTTACTTCCTTGAACATTTCCCCTCACTTAATTTTGGATTTGATTCTCGGGAATTGTCCAATTTGGGGTTTGTTCAAATTCGGCCCAATTGGTCATCTTCTTCCTCATTTCAGTGAGTGCTCCATTTTCTAATTACTTGCTCATGTAGCTTCATGAATCATTATGAAGCTATATTGATGCTTTAGTATCACTCATTTGGCTCGAGTGTCGTTTTCAACCTTTCTTCTTCATGTCGTGAGCTTTCACGTGATCCAAAGCATCTCAGGCCACCTTGAAGCTTCTTGTCACTAAGGTAGCTTCTTATTAGTCATAGTGGCTCGCACCCGCACCTAGGCTCGCGGTGGAGCTCCTCGCGATTTTCGTGTTTAGCGATAGCTCCCATTTTCGTTTTCAGGCTGGCCGGCGTTCTGATCCTCGCGTGGCGAAATACTACCATTAGGTTCGCATCTTTATTGCGAATCCATTTTGGGTCTTGTTGGCGCCGCGCGTTGATGTCATGGCGATTGCCGTTGAACTCACTCGGGTTTTCAAACACGGCGGCTTCCGTTCGTCATTTGATTAGGACACATTAATTGCTAATCATTGGTTAATTAATGTGTCGGCGGTTAAATCGTTGTCGGAATCTCCTGCGAATTATTGTCTTGTGGGCGAGGGATTAAAATCAAATTCGATAGTCATTAGTATGCGATTAATGGTAATCATTGGAATCATTAAATTACTGTCCTAACTTAGCCACTCTCGATCGACAAAGTGGGCGGTGCTGCGTGCATCAGCGGGTTAAAGCATTGCGGTCATGACTCTAAGTCAGCGACATGCGGTCCCACGTGTCGGCATCTCCCTTTGAGCTGCGATCATTATCCACCGTTCATTTTAGATCTGCGGCCTTGATCGTGAGTGCATTCGGACCCTCCGGTTGCCTTGATCATTCTCGGCCGTCGATCTTGCGATCAACAGTGAGATTGTGTTTACAACACGCATCGTCAGAATGCTTACACTCGATGTAACATCCCAAATTTTGGCTTGTGTTTCAAATGTAAGAAATTGAGGGTAAATTAAAACTTTTCCTTCATCTTTTACTCTTGAAACTTTAGAAATTCTTGTAAAGGAATTTTGGGAAATTCAAAATCAAAAGCCTCAATTATCAAGTCAATAACCTCCTTGGTCAAATCTTTTGTCAAACCCTTGAAATAATTTTCCCTGGTTCTAGGGTTGCTTGGTAACACCTCTGAATTATTTCATAATTTTGGAAATTATTTGAAATATTTTAGAGGCAAGTCAAACAGGTCAAACCTCTGAAATAACCTTCTGGAATTTATTGAGAAAATTCTAGTGCACAAAAATCTCTGGAAATTTTATGGAAGGTTAATCATTAAGTCTGGAAGCCCCAGTTAAAATTTCATAAATTTTGGAGTTGATTTGATGCCTCAATTAAATCCCCAAAGTTCCAGGTTTAAAAATCAAACCTTAACTGGGTTGTACTGTTCATTGGACTCGAGTCAGACTCGGGCTCGAGCCAGCCGACTCGGTCGAGTCAACTAAGCTATCTGCCGCGCGCGTCGATCGGGCCCGCGCTCTCTGGACCGTTGGATCTCCATCGGACGGCTCGCGTTCGTGTATGCATTCGGACAACTCGGTTGCCGGATTCGCGGCCGTTGGATTTCAATCGGACGGTGCGTCGTTACGCGGATGCCGTTTCACGCGATCGTGCCTCGCCCTTGGATGCGAATCGGACGGTGCGCGTCGTCGTCCTCCTCTCGCTTCGGCGCGCGCAAGGTCGTCGATGGCGAGCGGCGTGGGTGTGCGGCCGCCTGTCGCTCCGCGTCCTGCCAGCGGGTCTCGCATTTAATGCGTCGCTCCACCGCCCGTTTAGTCGTCGTCTCACTGCTCCGTCGCTCACGGCGGCCGTGGCGGCGAGAGGGACCCGTGGTGAAGCTGCGGCATTTTCTTGCTTCTCGAGCCTACTTAAGCTCCGGGTCACCCCCTTGGCTTCCTTTCCTCTCCGCGACTCCTCTTGCATTCTCTAAGCACGAGCGAGCCCATACCACCAGCGCCCATTTCCGCCATTGCCGAGCTTGGAGCTCTGCCGCCGACGGTGCTCGGTGGTTCTTTGGCTCCTCCTCCTCCTGCACCTCCTCTCGCCTCGGTGGTGCTTAACAACCACTCCATTTCGGGTTGCTTCAGCGGAGCAGGGATTTTGGTTTCCCCAAATCGGCGCGAGCATCCTTCTTCGTCTCGGCGCGGTGAGTGCTCCTTTTCTAATTCCTTTCTCGGGAGCTTCTCGTGCTCTGGAACCCATCGTGATGACGGCGTGGTTGATATTGCCCGGCCGTCTTCCGCGTCATCTTCCTCGTGTCGTCGCGAGCTTCGTCGCCGGAGTGCTCGACGACCTCTGCACCTCGCGTCGGTCGGTAGCTCCTGGTAGCCCCTAGATGCTCGAGCACCGCTGGAATGTCCATTGCGGAGCTCTTTTCTTGCTTATCGTCGTTGTCATTTCTGCGCGCCCCGTCGTCGCGCGCGCGCTCTGGTCGGCCGTCGGTGTGGGTGGTACGGAGGGTGCGCAATGCTATTGCGCACCCATTCACGGCATTCACTCGTGCCCACCGTGCTTTGGTCGCGGCGTTGTCGCCGTGAAAGCCTTCGGCGCGTTGTCCGGGCGACAACGTTGCGGAAGCGGCGTGGTGGTCTTCGGCGGTTGGATCCAGATCAACGACCACTGGAGCCTCCACGTCGGCCCTGTTCGCGCGTGAGGAGTGTTTGGTCTGGTTCAATGTCGTCCGTTGGATCTGAGATCGACGGCTCTCATTCGCGCACGTCTGCGGGTGTTAGTGAAGTCCGAAAGTGCTAAGTCAATCAGTATCACATTAGGGTCTTGTCATTTTCATATCTTTGTCATCTTAGCTCCAAATTAGATTATTCCAATTTTGTTAGCCTCCTTATAACTTGAACTTAAATATAAAAATAATTGTAGACCATGATCAAACCTGGAAAACCATTTTCAAAAATAGTAAACAAGTGAACATAATCACTGTTTTCAGAACTTTAGTAAACTTGTAAAATGCATAACTTTTAATCTATAGATCCTTTTTGTATGAATGCAATTGGAGTAGCTTCCACTGCTAATTTATTTGCTGGGAAAATTGGTTTCACAAATTTTACTATTTTTTAAAAATCATAAGGATCATATTTTAGTTTAATACCTAAACAATTTAAACAAATCATAACTCTTTCAATATAACTCCAAATGACCTGAAATTTTATATGGGTTACCACTATACCAGTAGGTAGCTACCATAAAAATGTCAGCTTCAAAACCTTTCTAGAAAATATTTTTGCTACAGTGCTATTTAAGTGTAGCATTTTGGCCAAAATAGGTTTTTAGGAAATATCTTTTGCACCACAAATCCAAATTAAGTTTTCCAGTTCCTATGACTAGGTATATCCATATTCTACCTTGTGTGTAAATTTAAGTCGCATTTGGATAATTGTTGCTTGCTATTTCCATTTAAGTGTTGCTCGCCTTATTGGTTGTTTTCGCTCTTTAAGCTTAGGATTCGATATTTGCGGTGTCTGTAGGTAAATGATTATCCTCTACTACCTGAGCCTAGGTTATTTGCTGTGATTAGAGTTCGATGGATGAACTCTTATCACTTAGTAGATACTGAATGAATATTGCTAGCCATGCCTAGTTATCGGTAGTATTGGGCGATCATCGACTTAGTCGGTGATCTTGATCACACAACTACTTATACTACTCCATTATGTCCAACCCTTGTGTTTCTTGATTTACAAATCAAAACTGAAAACAAAACTATATCTTGACTTGACACGATGGTATGTTGATGTGATACATTGGGTGTGTGGAATGGTGCCTAAGTCCCCAGGACCGAGTTACTTGTGTCACTAAGCCAGCGCTTGTGCGTGCTAACCACACGAGGGGATATGGAACCTCTCTTGACTAAGTACTTTGGAAGGTGTTAATTATGAGCTGGTCGGTGGGTGTGCTCTTGTGTGTGTGTTTTGGAGGAGCATTAGCGGACCGGTTAGGTTGTCTAATGTGTCCTTCTCCGTGGGTTGCGACTCTTAATTAGCATCGTCCATTGAAAGCGTCTTGTTAGACTTAGTCATGCACGCATACCAAAGAAAGTGTGCTAACCGTGGCTGGTGGAAAGCGGTCTATCGTGTGGGTACATTGGTACACCCTGCGGGTTAAAACTATTCGAATAGCCTCGTCTAGGTTATGGACATGCTTGGTAAGTCGTGCAAGAACTAGACTACAACCTTTTAAAAACTTAAACTTGACATGGGTGGTATGAAGGGGTACTTCATGCTATTGTTGTGGTGGCTATGGGTTAGTCACTTCTAGGTTGGTGTTGTCATCTATCTATTGTTATAATTGTCTCTCTTTTATTTGAACAATAAAAGTTAGTTGCAAACTTGCTTTGAATCTATTACCCTATTGCAAATGAAAACTTGCTTTATCTTTGAAAATAAGTCGAGCCTCATCCACTTAAATAAAGCTTGCATGTAGTTAATTATAGTTACGTTATCTCACCGTCGGTCTTGCGAGTACAAAAACAAGTTTTGTACTCACCACTTTCTTAATAATAATTGTTGTAGAGGAAGAAGGTGAGCCCCAAGGGCCTCACTTTTGTGAGTTGTGTTGCTTGGCGCTGTGCAGGGCGATTAGCTTAGCGGTCGGTTGGTTGCCTTGTGGGTAAGGCACACCGATTGGCTTTTGTTTATCGCCATCTTATGGTCATTTTGCTTCATTGTGTATTTACTTAATTGTATGACTTTTGGCGGTCGGCCTTTCTTTTGTAATAACTCTCTTTATATTATCTATGTCTTTGATTGTTGCTTTTTGCTTGGCTCTATGTGTATGAATGGAATTGATGCATGATTTTGTAGCAGGGTGTATATCTGCAGTGCAGGAAGTATACATATCTCGAGGCTTAGTTTCTTTGATTTGTCTTTGTTAGGACCAAGTGGATGGTTAAGCAGTACAAGCCGAATAAGCAGGGTCCTCTAAAGTTGGTATCGAGCCATTCCGACCAGTAATAACCCAAGCTTAGTGTCCTTAGGATATTTTGGAAACCTTATTTTCAAAGTATCAAATGAGTTATGAAAGCTTAAGTAAGTTCTCGATTTTATTCCTTACCTATCTTAGTTTTCTATCTCATCTCGCTCTAATTTGAGTTTTAAAGTTGTTCTCCTTTCCTTCTCTCAAAAGATAGTCATTATCGTTTAAATTGGGTTTGGGAACCAATGAGTTTGGCAAATTGAAGTGTTAGCCGCCCTCTACAAGATTTTGAAGCTTAGAAGTTGAAGATTTGGCTAGGAGGCTTGGATGCGAAAAATCTGGACAGCGAGAATTCAATTCCGGACAGCAAACTCAAAGGTTCTAAATAGGGTAGAAAATGAGAGGTTAATCAATTAAAACTTGTGGGAATAAAAGGGTAAGATGTGATACTAGTTAGCTAAGTATCTAACGTATGTTTATCGCTTTAACCTTGCTCATGAGTCTTGTTAAACTTGTTGTAGTGCGCTGAAATTTTTATCTTCTCACACTATTACTCGTTCATTCAATGCGGGTTAATGGCATTGAGAAGTTGAGCTTAGTTTGGAGTTTCCTTGCTGTTTTGGAGCTCCTTTGGAAATATTTAAAGTTTGTTTACTTGCTGTTTTTGGCTTTCGGTTAGGGTGGTATCTCATTCCCTAATCGTTAGCTTTCAGCTTTCATCAACTTCTAGTATTAGTGCTTTGGTTTCTAACCTAAATTTCTTGAATCGGGATGGTGGAGGTACTCGTGGCGCCGTGGTCGTGACTTTGGTTTGGATGAGGAGCTCCGCCTCCTCAGACCATGGTGAGTCCTTCTTGAGATAGGCGCAACCAGTTCGGAGGACGGGAGGTCTCTGCTGGATGATTGCGCGCAACACCTCCGCCCTTGCCGGTGCCTCGGGATGCAGGCGGCGGGTGGACATCGATCTCGTGGGGTTTGGTGAGTTTCTTCGCACTCAACCCCCGTTTTCAGTCGAGACCCATTGGGCGCGAATGGCGCTCGTCGAGTTGGCGTAAGCTCGGCGTTGCTCGATGCTGGACCGGGGCAGGGCACTCTTTGCCTCCCATCGGCTTGAGCGGCGCTCTCACGGTGGGAGAACTTCTTGCCATGCGGCCCGCCGCCACTGCGTCTCTTAGGATGAGTTCGGACGGCGTTAAAGTCGAGCTCACATCCTGCCGCGATGAAGGTGAAGAAGAAGGAGTTTCTCGCGCTCAAGCAGGGCGTAAGTCGATGATGGAGTACACATGCGAGTTCAACCACTTGGCTCGTTATGCTCCATCGAGGTGGCTGCGATGAGGCCAGCGGGAGAAGTTAATGGAGGTTTGTGCGAGGAGCTGCAAGGCAGGCTCTCCATTGTGGACTTTCTTGACTTCGAGCCTTGGTGGACAAGGCCATTGTTCTGAGCACA
This sequence comes from Ampelocalamus luodianensis, assembly GCA_036346255.1. NCBI lineage: Eukaryota > Viridiplantae > Streptophyta > Magnoliopsida > Poales > Poaceae > Ampelocalamus > Ampelocalamus luodianensis. Next base: position 80,776,537 of record CM070634.1, on the reverse strand, counting down.
AGGCGAGTCTTGGCGAGAGTCCATGGCGCAAGTGGGAGGCCCAGCAGTGCTGCTGGCCGGTCTCTCGTCCTCGTGTCGGGCCTTCCCGGGGCCCGTTACGTAGCTTCACTACCGCAGGGCGCCAAAGGCCCGGCTCCTGCGCCCTCGTGAGCGTGCCCGATCACGTGCGCTGCGAACCAGCGAGGTGGCCCCGCAATCCGGCCGCCGGGTCACTTGCTTTTAGTGCAACCGAAGGGCATTATGCCAATAGTTGCCCTAACAGGTGGGCGGCCTCGTCCTAATGGAGGGCGGGCGGGAGGTGGTCCTCCCGGATCGAGAAGGTTGTCCACGCTACCCAAGGCGTGGGTAGTGGCCACGTCAACCTCATCTCGCGGAGGAGGCACGAGAGGCACCGGCGTCGTGTTGGGTACCCTTCCGGTTAACTCTTTCCTGCTACTGATTTTGTTTGATTGAGCGCATCTCATTCATTTGTTTGAGTCTTTTCTTTGCTGTGGAGGTCTTCTTTTAATCCATTGTTGGTCCCACTTGCTCATTCGCTCTCCCGGTTCGGGTTGAGAGCGAGTGCGAGTGTAGGGATGTCCTGTTGAGATAGAAGGGTAGGGTTCTTGGCAAACCTTATCCTCCTTCGATCGTGAGAGCTTAGATGTAATCCTAGGCATGGATTGGTTGTCTCGGCACATGGGACAAATTGATTGCGCTAGGAGACTCATCTACCTCACGATCCTTCCGTGGCGAGGTTAAGCTTTCGCGAAAGGCTGCGGTCCGCATCTTGGCGCTCGAGCGAAGCCCGCTCTAGATATTAGTGAAGTCGGTGGTATGTGACTTTGTTGATGTCTTCCCGACGACCTTCGGGGATGCCACGGTTCGAGACCTCGAGTTTGTCATTGAGTTGGTTCCGTGCGCCCGATTTCAAAGAGGCCTTCAGATGGACCCAATCGAGTTGGTGGAGTTGAAGAAGCGGTGGGTGAGCTTCAAGAGAAGGGTTTCATCGCCTAGCTCATCTCCTTGGGGATGCTCGGCAATCTTTGTCCCGAAAAGGACAAGGCGCTGCGCATGTGCGTTGATTACCGTCCACTTAATGAAGTAGCGGTAAGAACAAGTACCCTTTGCCCGTGTCGGCGATCTCTTGATCAATTGTTGGAGCTCGAGTTTTCTCAAGATTGATGCGAGTGGGGTATCACCGAGTTCGGTTTCGACGAGGATATTCCAAAGCGACTTTCTACTCGTTATGGCATGCGAGTATACCGTCATGTCATTCGGCAACCAATGCTCGGCCTTGTTCATGAACCTCATGAATTCGATATTCATGGAGTATTTGGATAGGTTCGTTGTGGTCTTCATCGATGATATCCTTATCTACTCCAAGAGCGATGAGAACACAGAGCATTTGAAGCTTGTGTTGGGCAAGCTTGCGAGCACAAGTTGTATGCAAAGTTCAGCAAGTGCGCGTTAGTTGAAGGAAGTAGCCTTCTTAGGCCATATTCTTTCGGCGGGGCGTGGCGTGGATCCTAGCAAGATCAGCGGCGTGCTTTCTGGAGTCGACCACTTCGGTCACGAAGTTCGGAGTTTTCTTGGTTTAGCGGGATATTATCGTCGCTTTATCGAGAACTTCTCCAAGATAGCGGCCGATGACGGAGTTGCTCAAGAAGGACAAGAAGTTCTCGTGGTCGCTGATTGCGAGGAAGTTTCCAAGCGCTTAGGAGCGATTGACCACCTCTCCGTTCTTGTTCTCCCAATGTCAGTCAAAGCTTGATATCTTTTGTGGCGCTTCTCGTCGAGGCCTCGGTTGTGTCCTTATGCAAGAAGGTAAGGTAGTGGCCTATGCATCAAGGCAATTGAGACCTCATGAACTCAACTATCCTACCCATGACTTGGAGTTGGCGCTGTGATCCATGCACTTAAGATCGCGACATTACCTAATCGTGTCGTTGTGAAGTGTATTCGGATCACAAAAGCCTAAAGTATTTGTTCACCCAACGGACACGAACCTCCGGCAAAGGAGATGGTTGGAGTTGATCAGGACTATGACATGGGTATTCACTACCATCAGGGCAATGCCAGTATGGTTGCGGATGCGCTTAGTCATAAAGCGCATTGCAATGCATTGTTGCTTCAAACATCGACCCCTCTTCTAGAGGAGTTTCGCGTCTCAACTTGGGTTTGGTTGAGCATGGTTCCCTCAACGCCTTGGTTGTCTGACCAACCTTGGTGGATCGGATCAAGTGCGCTCGTGATCGGATGTTGGAGTGAACGCATCAAGGAAAATGTCAAGAATGGAATAGCCAAGTGCTTCTCAGTAGATGAGCTTGGTGTCGTGAGGTTCGAACAGCGCCTCGTAGTTCCAAAGGACATGGAGTTGCGGAGTTGATCCTCATGAAGCCCATGATTCTCCTTGTCCATTCATCCGGGGCCACGAAGATGTATCATGATCTCAGCGAGAGATTTTGGTGGACCGAATGAAGAGGAGATCGCAAGGTTCGTTCTTGAGTGCGGCGTGTGTCGTCGTGTCAAGGCGAACATCGTCAGCGTCGGCCGGTTGCCGATACCACCAATTCGGAGTGGAAGTGGGATTGGTCGGGATGGACTTTATCACTGGTCTACCGGTCCCCAAAGAAGAATGATGCTATACGGTGCGTCATCGATCGATTGACTAAGGTGGCTCATTTTCTTCTGTCAAAGCCCGACCTTGAGTAGGTCTTACGGCGAATCTCTACATAGCCCGCATCGTGAGTTTGCATGGTGTACCAAAGACAATTGTGTCGGATCGTGGTTGCTGTTCACGTCTCGATTTTGGCATAGCTGCGCAGAGGCTATGGGAACTTCGCCTTTCTTCGGCTCGACTTTTCACCCCCAAGCGGATGGTCGGACCAGGAGGTCAGCCAAGTTTTGGAGGACATCTTTGCGAGCTTGTGTCCTTTCTATGGGAAGCATTGGGAGAAGTGCTTGCCATTGGCGAGGGATTTTCTTATAACAACGACTTCAAGCCGGTCTCGGCATGGCACCATTTGAGGCCTTATACGGGAGAAAGCGTAGAACCCGTTGAACTGTGCGAGACGGTGAGAGACCTTTCTTTGGCGGACTCGATTAATGAGGCCGAGGTCAAGTCGACTCATTCGTGATAAACTTACGCCGCGGCTCAATCCGAGCAAAAGAGCTATGCGGATCGCCGTCGTCGTGAGTTGAGCTTTGAGCCCAATGACTTCGTTTATCTCAAGGTTTCTCCTCACGAAGGGTCACGGCGTTTTGGTGTCAAGGGCAAATTGGCTCCTCGATATGTCGGTCCATACCGTGTTATCGAGAAGAGGAGGCTATTGCCTACAAGTTGGAGTTACTGCTGCACTTGCGGTACATGATGTGTTCCATGTGTCCCGGCTTAAGAAGTGCCTCAGTGTTCCAACAGAGGAAGCTCGTTGGAGACTCTTGATGTTCGGGAGGATTTGACCTATCGCGAGCACCTGTTCGCATACTCGAGAGGGTGAGCGAAGAACAAGGAACAAGACCATCAAGTTCCTTAAAGTTCAGTGGTCAAACCATTACGGATGAGGCTACTTGGGAGCGAGAAGATCGTCTTCGTCTGACTACCCCTCTTTCTTTTCGAAGTGAACCAAATCTCGGGATGAGATTTTTGTAAGGGGAGGTTTGTAACATCCCAAATTTTGGCTTGTGTTTCAAATGTAAGAAATTGAGGGTAAATTAAAACTTTTCCTTCATCCTTTTACTCTTGAAACTTTTACAAAATCCTTGTAAAGGAATTTTGGGAAATTCAAAATCAAAAGCCTCAATTATCAAGTCAATAACCTCCTTGGTCAAATCTTTTGTCAAACCCTTGGAAATAATTTTCCCTGGTTCTAGGGTTGTTGGTAACACCTCTGAATTATTTCATAATTTTTGGAAATTATTTGAAATATTTTAGAGGCAAGTCAAACCTTGGTCAAACCTCTGAAATAACCTTCTGGAATTTATTGAGAAAATTCTAGTGCACAAAAATCTCTGGAAATTTTATGGAAGGTTAATCATTAAGTCTGAAGCCCCAGTTAAAATTTCATAAATTTTGGAGTTGATTTGATGCCTCAATTAAATCCCCAAAGTTCCAGGTTTAAAAATCAAACCTTAAGCGGGTTGTCTTGTTCATTGGACTCGAAGTCGGACTGGGCTCGAGCCAACAGACTCGGTCGAGTCAACTAAGCTGCTCTTGCGCGATCGATCGGCGCGCGCTCTGGACCGTTGGATCTCCATCGGACGGCTCGCGTTCGTGTATGCGTTCGGACAACTCCGGTTGCCGGATTCGCGGCCGTTGGATTTCAATCGGACGGTGCGTCGTTCGCGGATGCCGTTTCAACGCGATCGTGCCTCGCCCTTGGATGCGAATCGGGCGGTGCGCGTCGTCGTCCTCCTCTCGCTCGGCCGCGCAAGGTCGTCGATGGCGAGCGGCGTGGGTGTGCGGCGCCACTCCGCTCCGCGTCCTCGCCAGCGGGTCTCGCATTTAATGCCGTCCTCCACCGCCCGTTTAGTCGTCGTCTCACTGCTCCGTCGCTCCACGGCAGTGCGTGGCGAAGAGGACCGTGGTGGCTGCGGCATTTTCTTGCTTCTCGGCCTACTTAAGCTCCGGTCACCCCTTCGGCTTCCTTTCCTCTCCCGCGGCTCCTCTTGCATTCTCTAAGCACGGCGAGCCCCACCACCCAGCGCCCATTTCGCCATTGCAGAGCTTGGAGCTCCTGTCGTAGCGGTGCTCGGTGGTTCTTGGCTCCTCCTTGCTCTGCACCTCCCTCTCGCCTCGGTGGTGCTTAACAACCACTCCATTTGGGTTGCTTCAGCGGGAGCAGGGATTTTGGATTTCCCAAATCGGCGCGAGCATCCTTCTTCGTCTCGGTAGCGGTGAGTGCTCCTTTTCTAATTCCTTTCTCGGGAGCTTCTCTGTGCTCTGGAACCCATCGTGATGGCGGCGTGGTTGATATTGCCAGGCCGTCTTCCCGCGTCATCTTCCTCGTGTCGTCGCGGAGCTTCGTCGCGGGTGCTCGGCGACCTCTGCACCTCGCGTCGGTCGGTGGCTCCTGGTAGCCCCTAGATGCTCGAACACCGCTTGGAATGTCATTGCGGAGCTCTTTTCTGCTTATCGTCGTTGTCATTTTTGCGCCGCCCCTCGTCGTCGCGCGCATGCTTCACAGTCCACCACCGTCGGTGTGGGTGGTACGGAGCGCGCAATGCTGTGCGCACCCATTCACAGCATTCACTTGCGCCACCGTGCCTTTGGTCGCGGCGTTGTGCGGCGAAGCCTTGGCGCGTTGGCCGGACGACAGCGTTGCGGGAGCGGCGTGGCTAGTCTTCGGCCGTTGGATCGAGAGATCAGCGACCACTGGAGCCTCCACGTCGGCCCTCTGTTCGCGCGCGTGAGGAGTGTTTGGTCTGGTTCAATGTCGTCCGTTGGATCTGAGATCGGCGGCTCTCATTCGCCACGTCTCGGGTGTTAGTGAAGTCCCGAAAGTGCTAAGTCCAAATCAGTATCACATTAGGGTCTTGTCATTTTCATATCTTTGTCATCTTAGCTCCAAATTAGATTATTCCAATTTTGTTAGCCTCCTTATAACTTGAACATAAATATAAAAATAATTGTAGACCATGATCAAACATGGAAAACCATTTTCAAAAATAGTAAACAAGTGAACATAATCTGTTTTCAGAACTTTAGCAAACTTGTAAAATGCATAACTTTTAATCTATAGATCCTTTTTGTATGAATCCAATTGGAGTAGCTTCCACTGCTAATGTATTTGCTGGGAAAATTGGTTTCACAAATTTTACTATTTTTAAAAATCATAAGGATCATATTTTAGTTTAATACCCTAAACAATTTAAACAAATCATAACTCTTTCAATATAACTCCAAATGACCTGAAATTTTATATGGGTTACCACTATACCAGTAGGTAGCTACCATAAAAATTTCAGCTTCAAAACCTTTCTAGAAAATATTTTTGCTACAGTGCTATTTAAGTGTAGCATTTTGGCCGAAAATAGGTTTTTAGGAAATATCTTTTACCACAAATCCAAATTAAGTTTTCCAGTTCCTATGACTAGGTATATCCATATTCTACCTTGTGTGTAAATTTAGTCGCATTTGGATAATTGTTGCTTGCTATTTCCATTTAAGTGTTGCTCGCCTTATTGGTTGTTTTAGCTCTTTAGCTTAGGATTCGATATTTGCGGTAACCAGAAACGACCCTCGCAACAATTTGAGCCACAACAAGCGGAAAGCAGTTTGATCATTTCCCATTGATCCCATTACTTTTTAAAGTCTAATATTTTGTTTAACTTCTATGTATGCATTGCTAATTTGTTGTTAAATTGATTAGTTAATCCTCTAGTTGCATAATCTATAGGTAAATGATTATCCTCTACTACGAGCCTAGGTTATTTCTTTGTGATTAGAGTTCGATGGATGAACTCTTATCACTTAGTAGATACGAATGAATATTGCTTAGCCATGCCTAGTTATCGGTAGTATTGGGCGATCATCGACTTAGTCGGTGATCTTGATCACACAACTACTTATACTACTTCATTATGTCCAACCCTTGTGTTTCTTGATTTACAAATCAAAAACTGAAAACAAAACTATATCTTGACTTGGGCACGATGGTATGTTGATGTGATCATGTTGGGTGTGTGGAATGGTGCCTAAGTCCCCAGGACCGAGTTACTTGTGTCACTAAGCCAGCGCTTATTGCGTGCTAACGACACGAGGGGATATGGAACCTCTCTTGACTAAGTACTTTGGAAGGTGTTAATTATGAGCTGGTGGTGGGTGTGCTCTTGTGTGTGTGTTTTGGAGGAGCATAGCGGACGGTTAGGGCATCTAATGTGTCCTTCTCCGTGGGTTGCGGCTCTTAATTAGCATCGTCCATTGGAAAGCGTCTTGTTAGACTTAGTCATGCACGCATACCAAAGGAAGTGTGCTAACTAGTGGTGGTGGAAAGGCGGTCTATCGTGTGGGTACATTGGTACACCCTGCGAGGTTAAAACTATTCGAATAGCCTCGTCCTAGGTTATGGACATGCTTGGTAGGTCGTGCAAGAACTAGACTACAACCTTTTAAAAACTTAAACTTGACATGGGTGGTATGAAGGGTACTTCATGCTATTGTTGTGGTGGCTATGGGTTAGTCACTTCTAGGTTGGTGTTGTCATCTATCTATTGTTATAATTGTCTCTCTTTTATTTGAACAATAAAAGTTAGTTGCAAACTTGCTTTGAATCTATTACCCTATTGCAAATGAAAACTTGCTTTATCTTGAAAATAAGTCGAGCCTCATCCACTTAAATAAAGCTTGCATGTAGTTAATTATAGTTCTGTTATCTCACACGTCGTCTTGCAGTACAAAAACAAGTTTTGTACTCACCGCTTTGCTTAATAATAATTGTTGCGAGAGGAAGAAGGTAAGCCCCAAGGGCCTCACTTTTGTGAGTTGTGTTGCGGCAGCAAATGCAGGGCGATTAGCTTAGCGGTCGGTTGGTTGCCTTGTGGGTAAAACACACCGATTGGCTTTGTTTATCGCCATCTTATGGCCATTTTGCTTCATTGTGTATTTACTTAATTGTATGACTTTTGGCAGTCGGCCTCTCTTTTATAATAACTCTCTTTATATTATCTATGTCTTTCGATTGTTGCTTTTTGCTTGGCTCTATGTGTATGAATGGAATTGATGCATGATTTTGTAACGAGTGTGTATATTGCAGTGCAGGAAGTATACATATCTCGAGGCTTAGTTTCTTTGATTTGTCTTGTTAGGACCAAGTGGATGGTTAAGCGATTACAAGCCAGAATAAACCGGGTCCTCACACTCAGTCTTGTGGTTGGATCTTGATCCAACGGTGGGCTCGATAGGTTTAGCGCGCGTCGCGCTTTGTTTTGGCGTCGCGTGAGCCGTGGGATGTTAGATCAAGGGTTGCGGCGTCCGCGTCGTTTTCTTTTAATTGGGTTGTTACGTATTTCGGTAAGTATTTGTTTAACAATCTGAAAATGATATAAAACCTTTAGAAACTCATAACTAATTCATTTTAATGGCTTTTAGATAATTCCAACGGTAATAAATTATGTTGTCACTTTAGTTTATTATAAAAATGGATTTAAGCATGTTCGATGTGCGAAATTGTTTAGTTAAGAATAACTCGATTTACATCATTTGAATATTCGAAATAGTTTTAATCTTGAAAAATGCATATCTTTTCTCGTATAAATCCAAATTGTGCAAAATCAATTTTGTTAAATTAAATCATTAGTATACTTTCATATAAAATAGGATTTGAGCATGTTCATAATTCTGTAAAATGATTTGCATTAGATTTACAACTTAGAAAAATCATAAGTAAATGTGTATAACTCCAAATTTAGTAAATCCAACTTTGCTGTTATTAGGATGTCATAATCTACCTGCTATAAAATTTTCAGACCTTAGATCATTCTGGAAAATTTCACCATGAACAGTATTAATTATTAATTAGGTTGATATTGGGCTGAGAAAGAGTATTCTGTCCATATCTTTTTCATGTTTAGTCCAAATTGCAAAATTCTTGTTCCTGTCACTTTATAAAGTCATTCCCTAGCTGTTGTGTAGATTTTATTAGATTTGGATGTGTTTTGCTGTTGAGATTTATTTGGTGTTCTTCGTTCTTATTTGCTTATCGCCTTTTCGCGTTAGGTTCCGAAGATAATTTTATTACTGATATTGAGCCACAGCAGCCATCAGACTCTGCACTTGACCGAGCAAGCAGATGTAGCATTCATTTGATCATATTGTTCCTACTATTTTCAAAGTCTAATATATTGTTTGCAAATTCTATGTATGCATTGCTATGTTGTTTTAAACTATTGTCGGTAGTTGGCCTACTAGATGCATTATCAGTAGGAAATGTTTATTCCTCTACTACCGAAGCCTAGGTTACTTCTTTGTGATTTTGGGTTATTGGATGGACCCTTGTCACTTAGTAGCTTACGTGTCACTAGGCTTAGCCATGCTTAGCTACTCGGTAGAAATGGCGGTTATCGACTTGTCGATAACCTTGATCACACAAATTGTTATAATATGTATATTTCAGCCTTGTGCTTTGTCTAAATTGCAAAACTAAAGCTGAAAATGAAAACAATTTAGACTTGGGCACAATGGTAAGATGGTGTGATCTTTTGGGTGTGATTGGAATGGTGCCGGGTCAATTAAGGACCGAACTACTTGTGAGTATCATTATCAGAGCATTACGTGCGTGCTAACCACACTAGAGGGATATGGGACCTCTCTTAGCCGAGTACTTTGGGCTGTGTTAATTAATGAGTCGCGTGGTGGGTTGCATATTTGATTATATGCAACATGGACACGTTTGTAGGGAGGAGAACACCGTAGGGCGGTGTATCTTGCTCCACGTATGGGTCCTTGTGATCCATATTTAGTCGGCAGATCACTAAGGATTAACCCCATACGTGCGTCTCTTGATTAGCATATTCCATTGGAAAGGGTTCAGTAGGACTTAGCCGTGCTGCATACCAAAGGAAGTGTGCTTAATAGCTTGGCAAAAGGCGATCCAAGTGTGGGTACATTGGTACACCTGCGAGGATCAAAACTATTCGAATAGCCTCGTCCCTAGGTTATGGACACGCTTGGATAAACTTTTCAAGAGTTAGACTACAACCATTTCTAAATTAAAACTTGATGGGTGGTATGAATCAGGGATTCATGCTATGTTGTGGTGGCTTTGGGGAAAGTCACTTCTAGGTGAATACTTGTTACTTATGATTACTCATTGTTATTTAAATGCTTAAAAACAGATTTTACAAAGCTATTTGCTTCAATCTATTACAATATTGCAAATGAAACTTGCTTTATGCGTCCAAAGAACCATATAACCACATTCCTTTGAATACAACTTTCATGTAGCTATGTATAGGCTTGCTACTCGTAAGTCTTGCAGTACATTTTGTACTCACTGCATTGCTTGTGTTGTGCAGAGGGCGATAGTGAGTCAGATGGACCTCACTTTTGTGAGTTGTCTTTGTGGCGATTCTGAGGGCGATTAGCTTAGCGGCCCGGTCGGTTGCCCTGTGGTGTTATGTGGCTAACCGGTCGTCTTTTGGTTTAAGCCATCTTATGGCAACCTTTGCTTCATTTATTACTTATTTGGTACTTATGTCTTTTGGCGATCGGTACATTCATAATAACTTATATTATGTATGTCTTTTGGTAGACTTGTTATAGTCTATTGTATGGAAATGATGCATGCTTGGAATTGATGTATGTGTCTTTGCTTGTTCTGGGAGGCACATGTCCATCGAGACGCGGATTATTTTATTTGTGATACGAGACCAGTGGAAGGTTAAGTATTACAAGTATAATAAACAGGGTCTCCTGAGCTTGGTATCAGAGCCATACTGACCGTAGAAACCCCTAGCTTGGTCGTCCCTAGTATATTTTGAAAACTTACTCTCCAAATGTCAGTGCTTTCCTGAAAATCTTAAGTAAGTTCTCAGGTTTTACTCCTCATCTATCTTCGTTTGCTCATCTCACCTCATTCTAAACTGAATTTGAAAGCTGAGTTTTCCTCTCATCTTCTTTCAAAAGATAGTTGTTTACCGAGTAGATTGGTTTTGGGTAAACCATGAGAGTTATAAAATGAAAGTGTTGGCTGTTTGAGAAGATTAGGAGCTCTGGGAGCTCTGATTTGACCAAAAGTTGGAGGAAGATCGGGACAGCAAGCGGACTTTTACGGGCAGCTAGCATTTAGGTAGTAAAAGTGCTGAAAATGAGAGGTTAAATCCACTAAAACTTGTGGGAATAAAAGGGTAAGAAGTGATAGGAGATAGCTTAGTATCTAACCTTTCCCTAGTAAATTTACCACCCTATTTCCTGCTTTGTTTGAGCAATGATGGAGTTTCTGAAATTTCCTTCCGGAAAAAAAAATTGATTACTCGTTTTTCCATACGGGTTAGTCATAATAGGAAGATGATTGTTGTCTTTATGATCTTGCTGTAATTTTGTGTGGTTACTTGAGCTTTTGGAGTTTGTTTAGGGTTAGTTGTTTTCTTTGTCTCCTGTTCCGGAGTTGTGTTTAACCTATTTTTGTGGAACAGGATGACAAGAACCACTCATAACGATCAATACCGGTGGTTCAGATGAGGAGCTTCCCTCCTCCGACCATGGCCGAGGTTACGGCTCGAATCGGCGGAATCGCATGGACCGGACCGGATCTTGGAGGTCATTGCGAGAACACCTCCGCTCCCGCCGCGCCGGGATCTGGAGGTGGTGGCCACGATCTCGTGGTGGGCTTGCGGAGTTCGCCGTCGCACCGCCACTTTCTCTCGATCAGGATCCACTCGACGCGGATGATTGGTGCGTCTTGTTGGCGAAAGCTCAATATCGCTCGATGCCGGGAGCGAGAGCGGGCACTCTTTGCATCCCATCGGCTTGAGGTGCGGCACTATCTTGGTGGGAGAACTTTCTCGCCATGCGGCCCGCGAGCCACGTTGTCTCGTGGGATGAGTTTCGATCCGCTTTAGTCGGGCCCACATACTGATGACTGATGAAGCTCAAGAAGAAGGAGTTTCTTGCCCTTAAACAGGCGCAAGTGCATGTCGGAGTACCTTTACGAGTTTAACCACTTGGCTCGTTATGCTCGGGGAGGTGGCCTCTGATGAGGCTAAACAGGAGAAGTTCATGGATGGGTTGTCCGAGGAGGCTCAGGAGGCACCCGACGTTGTGTTGGGTACGTTCCTTGTTAGTTATCGTCCTGCTGCAGTCTTGTTTGACTCTGGAGCTTCACATTCCTTTATTTCGAGATCATTTGCTGCTGATTGTGACCTTCACTTTGTTCCTTTGGGGATTCCTTTGCTTATTCGCTCTCCGGGAGCGGAAATGAGAGCTGATCAAGAATGTCGGGGCGTTCCTATTAATATTGAAGGAGTGGAATTCTTGGCGAATCTCATCTTACTTGATTCGGCGCGCCTAGATGTGATTCTTGGTATGGATTGGCTGTCCCAACACTTGGGACAAATCGATTGTGCCAGGAAGATGGTTTTCCTCACTAGTCCCTCAGGCGAGCAAGTTGGGATTTCACCGCAGCTGCAGGGGCCACACCTTTGTGCCCTTGAAGCTAAGCCAGCCATGGAGATTCAGGATGTGCCCACAGTCTGTGACTTTGTGGATGTCTTCCACAAGATTTGCTCTGTATGCCTCGATTCGAGACTTGGAGTTTGTTATTGAGTTGCTGCCGATCGCTCCGATTTCTAAGGCGCTGCATCGAATGCCTCCTAATGAGTTGGAGGAGTGAAGAAGCGGTTGGGTGAGCTTCAAGCAAAGGCTTCATCCGTCCTAGCTCATCTCCTTGGGGTTGTCAGGTTATTTTTGTGAAGAAGAAGGACAAGACCTGCGTATGTGTGTTGATTACCGTCCATTGAATGAAGTGACGGTGAAAAACAAATATCCTTTGCCTCGTATTGATGATCTCTTTGACCGATTGGTGGAGCTTGTGTGTTCTCAAGATTGACTTGAGATTGGGGTACCATCAAGTCCGGATCGTATGAGATATTCAAAGACGGCGTTCACTACTCGTTATGGCCTTTACGAGTACCTTTGTCATGTCTTTCGGTTTGACCAATGCTCGACTTTGTTCATGAATCTTATGAACTCGGTGTTCATGGAGTATTTGGATAAGTTTGTTGTGGTTTTCATTGACGACATTCTTATCTACTCCAAGAGTGAAGAAGAGCATCTTTGAGCATCTGCAGATTGTATTGGGAAAAGCTGCGTGAGCATCACCGTATGCTAAGTTCGAAAGTGCGAGTTCGGTTGAAGGAAGTGGCATTCTTGGGCCATGTTCTTTCGGTGGGTGGTGTCATGATAGATCCTAGCAAGGTCGGCGATGTTCTATCTTGGGGCAGCCCAAGTCGATCACCGATGTGAGAAGTTTCCTTGGTTTAGCGGGCTACTACGCGCTTTATCGAGAACTTCTCCAAAATTGCTAAGCCCATGACCGAATTGCTCAAGAAAGAAAAGAAATTCGTGTGGTCATGCGCTTGTGATTTGAGTTTTCAAGAACTCAAAAGGCGATTGGCGTCGACACCAGTGCTTGTTCTCCACGATGTGCATAAGGGCTTTGACATTTATTGTGATGCCTCTCGGGAGGACTTGGTTGTGTTCTTATGCAAGAAGGCAAGGTTGTGGCCTATGCATCGAGGCAGTTGAGGCCTCATGAACTCAATTATCCTACCCATGATTTGGAGTTAGCGGCAGTGGTTCATGCACTCAAGATTTGGCGGCATTACCTCATTGGTAACCATTGGCGTGAGGTGTATTCCGATCACAAGAGCTTGAAATATTTGTTCACCCAGCCAGATCTGAACCTCAAGCAGAGGAGATGGTTGGAATTGATCAAAGATTATGATATGGGCATTCAGTATCACCCGGGCAAGGCCAATGTTGTTGCCGATGCACTTAGTCGCAAGGTGTATTGCAATACCTTGTCACTTCAAGAGCAACAACCTACCCTTCTCGAAGAATTTCAGCGGCTTAATTTGGGATTGGTTGAGCATGGTTCTCTTGCTACCTTGGTTGTGCAACCGACTTTGGTGGAGCAAATCAAGGCTGCCCAGCAGACAGATGTTGGTGTGATCCAAATCAAACAGAACATCAAGAATGGGACAGCTAAGTGCTTTTCTGAGGATGAGCACAGCGTTGTGTGGTTTGGACGGCGCTTGGTGGTTCAGAAGGTCATGGAATTGCGGGATTTGATTCTCGCGAGGCCCATGACTCCCTTTGTCTATCCATCCTGGAGCTACCAAGATGTATCAAGATCTTCGACGAGATTTCGGTGGACTCGCATGAAGCGCGAGATTGCTAGGTTCGTGGCGAGTGCGGCGTGTGTTGTCGCGTCAAGGTGAACATCGGCGTCGGCGGGCCTTCTTCAGCCTTTGCGATACGAGAATGGAAGTGGATTCGTTGGTATGGATTTCATCACCGGTCTGCCCCGTACTTCTTCTGGGAAGGATGCTATCTGGGTTGTCATTGATCGATTGACAAAAAGTTGATTAACTAAAAGGATTCCCCAACCTGATCAAACATGTCAATGTAAACTTGCTGCAAACTATGAGCTCTGTAGAATTGGTTTATCTCATGATAAATTTTGTCATATATCCATGTCCTGTCATAATGCACAGCATAATTGAGTAGGGTTTCATAAACAAACTCTTTATGGAGACAATTGACAACCTACAAGCCCAGAAGTGGATCAAGCAGCTCAGAAACAAGTAAATGAATTTTTTTCTTTGACGGGAAAGCAAATGAAAAACAAATAGCACTATACCTCTATCTTGTCAAAGCTAATCATTACACCACCTTTTGTTCCACAAGGAATATCTTTGACCTAGTTAAGCACAATGAGAGGCACAAAAATATTTCTATCGTAAACTCGTCTGCTAAAGAAATACAACAATCTTTCAATTGGTATTCCATTATGATGCGAAATCATGCCAAATGAACACAGCAAGAGTAAGGTACTATGAAAACATTGGAGAATTTGCTCAACCACAACCATTTTGTATCTCTAATTCCTAAATAAGTAATACACTTATTAGGTATTAACACACAATCACTTCAACACTTCAACACTTCAACTACCTGTTAAAGAACTAAACACCATGTGCACAGTAGCAGACAATGTCACAATTCATTCATAAGTCATGTTGTCAAATGTCAATAAGACAATAAGTTTAGTCCTTGTTGTTTTGAAGATCAAGTTGTTTAACAAATTTGAGAACACATCAAGAATGCAAACATGAACCAAATATGCCAACAGTCCACTCCGCCAAAATCACCCAACTTTGTTAGAACGTAGCGAGAAATTCCAAAAATACATAGAACTCCTAATTTTTCCAATGTGCTCTTTCTAGAAGTAATAATAGGCTAATAGGCTATCTATTCTAGAGGAACAATCTTGGAGTGAACATACAATTCATCGTCAAAAGATCCGATTCAACCATGGAACCACCCAACATTGCAAACCGGCAACCAATCGTGGGACAACACAATAAGATTTCCCATTTTGGGACATCGCCCACAAAGGCCAACCCCTACCCCCAGGGTCACGACCCCCATTTCGAGACGAGATCACCGCGGAATCCCAAGAAACCAGGAGAGCGCGGGTCACGGAGGCCTCACCTTGATCAAGTCGAAATGGAAGTGAAGACAGGCGTGGAGGGAGGGCACGGCGCGCGCCGGGCGGGGATAGAGGTCGTGGGCACGCCGTTGGATGGGGATGAAGGCAAGGGCGCAGCGCCGACCGCGGCGTGGTCGCGTGGAGGAAGGGCGCGGCACCGGGCGGGGACGGAGGCGCGCAGGAGCAAAGCTGGGCATGAGGGAGGTGGGGCGGTGCTGGGGGGTGGGGCGGCGCTGGGAGGTGAGGCGGCCAGGGAGGAGGGCAGCGCTGGTGGTGAAGTGGCACTGGGAGGTGAGGCGGCCAGGGAGAAGGGTGGCGCTGGGTGTTGGGGTGGCCAGGGAGTTGAGGCGGTGCTGGGAGGAAGGGGAAAGGAGGAAGCGCTGGGAGAGAGGGGGTGGTCGAGAGGGGAATTAGGGGATAAGGGTTTGTGCCTTAGTCAATTTCATTTTTCAGCTGCGCGCCAAAGGGATGGCTAGAATCCCCGGCAGATACAATGACTTGGTTGGTTTTTTCTAGGGCAGATGTATTGTAGCTAACGTTAAAACATTGCTGACAGATAAATTGTTCTAGAAAATAATCATTTCTGGTAGATAATGGGACCCTTAATCTCTTGGATATTACAGGCACATATTTTGCCACTAATCCAGTTTTTCCCTGGCAGATAATTGCCCTTAATACTATGTCATGGTGTAGTGAAAACACAGTGCCACTTGCCTCCGTCTAAATCTTTTCCCACCCTCTGGTTAAGTGCAACATATGCCATCAACAAGTAATAGCACATAGTACGCACAATTTTATCACATAATTCCATAATCACTTAGTCAGGTTTATAATTGTAACTCACATGAGATGATGACTCGTAGCATGGCTAAGCAAACTAATCGTATCTAATCAACCCACGTTGGTACTACGATAATACCAACTAAATAGTAAATCATTCTAAAGTGACAAAATATTATGACATACAATAGATAAGGTGGATATAACAAGTTGGATTAATAACTAAACCCAAAAGCATTTAAATAAATACTAAAAGTAAATACAATAATTTGAATCAAAGTATTTTGAAAAACTGGGATTCAACATGATCAAAGGTATGACTTTCCTTGGAATAGATCTGGGTATTGGTCTTGGTCTTTGTGAACTCCTTCTCCAAAATCTCCCGAAGTATCAACGTCTACTCGTAAACGAAGCAAATAAATAAAAATAAATAAAATAGAGAATAAAAACAAATCCAAAAATTAAATAAAAATCTAAGATAAATAGATCTCGAATTTAGATGAATTTATAAATTTGAATGGGCTCAATCGGAGTTCGGATGAAGGAGATATGGGTTTTGGAAGTTTAAATCTAAAGAAAATACCCTAAAAAGGATTTTCTGGATTTATTTTTCTACTAGAAAATTGGTTTATGATGCCAGCATGACGTCAGCCCTCGGAATTTCTGAAATAAAGAAATAAAAGAGAAAATCTAACATATGGGACCCATGTGTCATTGACAAGACCCATGGTGGAATAGATCCACACGGGATTGGATCTAGGGCTTGGCTGGACTGACACGCACGCGTGCATGTGGCTGCTGACATGGCGCCACGCACACGACACATTGGAGGAGACGCTGACTTGACGACACACGTGGACAGGCACGTCATCGGATGACGTCATCTCCCTGGTGAAACCTACGAGTTCCGGCGACAACGACGCATGGCGACACATTTGATCATTCACATATATGATTACTCTTGGGTTAATAATACAATGATCTTTTATGATCCCTGTTGTCGTCTAACATTAATTGTGCAACAACGAAGAACCGTTAAAACAGATAACATATACATATACCATGCATACACTTTAGCTTCTTTGTTACCCTATTTTCAGCTTATCAAAAGCCGAGGACGGCTTTGTTTTCAAGAAAAGAAGGATAATGAGGACATGACCCCTATAGATACAACTATATTTACTATGCTTACTGTTCCAAGTATAAGAGTCCGTACGCTTCGCTTAAATTATCAGGTGAGCTTGTTTTTAGGAGTGTCTTTATATTATATGAACTATATGATGCTACTTAATGATGAAATATATATATGTGCAGCACCATGTCACTTTTGGTCCAAGACAAGCAAGCAGTTCGAGCAGGACCTGTTTTGGAATCCAGTTCGGCCTCCGGAATCAGTTTGACAACACCAACTTAAAACAGACATAACTTTCACATACGGAGTCCGTTTGAGGTCCACAAGTACTTGATTGAAAGCTTATTTCGTCCTCTTTCCAACGGATTTGGCCTCACCTCCAAATTCCTTCTGGACTGATCGAAATCATCAAAAGAAGACGTCATATCACTTGTTTGGGCTAATCTGGGCTTTGTAATCATACTGAACTTGGCCCATCTGCCGACAGCCCACCTGGTGGCGTGGTTACTGTTCATGTGAACAGTAACAACAAGTTTTAGTCCCACCCCGCTATTTATTTTAGATTTGTGGCTCTTCCTCCTCTATATAAGGAGGCCACATCCCCTCTAGTTTTCTTGGATTTTGTTTAGTTAAAAGTTAGCCTTGTTGCAACTTCATGTATTGGCTTGTGTCGACTAGACCAACCATAATACCGCTTCAAAATCCCAACTCAATTCAATATTTCAATTCCTATTTGCAATTTCAGATTGTTTATCTTTTTCTTGCGTGCTTCTTCGGTGTATGCAGGAATCGACCTTCGTGGTCAGGTCATCCGGGTATTCGTGCACGGTTGATAACGACTTGTCAATCAGTTCAGCGATTGCGTGGTTTCGAGCCTTGCGTGTTCGTAGCCAGGATCGTGAGAGTTGAGCGACGCCTACCGAACCTATCGTTCTCATCGAAAGATCGGGCCAACAATCGGACCTTCGGGTTCATCACATTCCCAACTATGATTAATCCAAAATCAAATATATTCCTCAACAAATAATATAATAACCAGGCTAATCAACTGGGAATGTGATATTTTTTCTAAAATCGGGTGCTGAGTGTACCACAAACCACGTGATAGAAACTTTTTCATTAAGTTGTAACATAAAACTTCAGACTAACTATAATGGATCTAAGTAGAAATAGATGTATGGATGCATAAGCCAGTATAGAGCAACAAGTACAAAGTAGATATCGATGCATTAGCCTCCGATCTATATTCGACTCTCAAAAGGCAATGAGCATATGAAAATAGTAAATCAAAACTACGTACCCAAAGAAAATATAGTCTAGGTGCACAGTCCCTAAAACAATCAACAAAAAGCTTCTCTTTGTGAATTTCCCTGTAACATGCACCGCATTAGGGAGTGGTAAAAAGGCACTAAATGCATGGAAAACATGATAATGCCATCATGTACAATGCTATCATGTACACCTGTACCATCTCTGGTAGATCCTCTTGACTGCACAATCAGAGTTTCATTAATTTAGTTATTTTAAATAAAACTGAAGCAATGTTGCACACGATCTAACCTTACAATATAATGGCACATGCACTCAACCAAAACTGAAAAGAAGAAATAAAGGTAGACTTAATCTGTAGTTTGGCTTGAATCATGGGGGGACCCACGGGTCAGTAGTAGAAGGATTTAGTCCTGGTAATTCGTGCTGATTTGGTGGACCCCACCCGCATGCACGTTGAGATAGCATGGTTCGCATCATGCAACAAGAAAAAGGTGAGCCGGCCCTAAACTTGGTCATGCTGCAAAAATCCCACGTGATCTGATTTATTTCCTTAATTTTCTCTTGCGATGCAAACCGATTTCTTTCCATCTTATCTTATCTCCAAGGAAATCATGTACTCCATCTGTTCTTTTTTATTTGATATAATTGACTTTTTACAGTCTTCGAGATGTGATTTGACCATAACTTTTTATAACTTTTATATTAAGATGTACTAATAAAATTATAATATTATAAAAGTATTTTCAACGACAATTCTAATGATATAATTTTTATATAGCCAATCTAGATAGTTTTAAACCTATTAACGGTCAAAAAGTTTGACCGTAAAAAGTCAACTGCTTCAAGTAAAAAAGAACGGAGGGAGTAATATATGGACTACTATATAACCTCCTAGGATTGGCATGCACGTACAAAATAGGAACTCCGGGTGTACGTATGCCGAACCAGGCAAAATCTCCTAGCTTGATTCTTGGCTCAACACGGTTTCCTTCTGGCTTGCTGCTCGCTTCCTTTCCTGGCTCGTGCCGAAAGCTTCTGGCTCGCCTGCTCCTTCCGGCTCCATGCACAGCCGTTCAAGCACACCATGCATCAAATCTTCCTTATTAGCTTGAAAATTTCCTAGTGCAGGTGCAAGTGCAAACGGGACGTAATGGCATGCATGCATGTGCTCTTCTTTTCTCACGTAATGGCATGCATGCATGCATGTGCTCTCCTTTGCTCTCCATGCATGTAGTTGCATGCGTCGCTCGGCATCCTCCTGGGTCAAACACACACTTGTGTGTACGTGCACATGCACACGCATGGCCCAAGTCCATGCACAGCTCAAGCTTTCCACGGCCGTGAACATAATGCATGACATCTTCTTTCTTATCAGAAAATTTTAAAATTAATTCATGCGTAACAATTTGTACACAAGAATTAAGTTCAGTAGTAGGATTAGTGCTCATGGCCACATCACAGGGGCACGGAAACGAGGCACGACGCAGAGGCAAGTTCATGCCCCTGGTGCACGAACTCGATCGACAACTCCGTGCCCAGGGCGTGCGGACGAGGGTTCCATGCCCGGGCACACGGACGCGGAGACGTGTCATTCCGCCGACAGCTCCGGCTCTCTTGCGCACGGACACAGTACCATTTTTGCATTTTGGTGTGGAGAGAGAGCTATATTTGCTATTGTACGTGTGAAAATGCTATATTAGCCAACATGTTGTGTATGTGGTACCACTAAGCGAACACAACGACGTATCTGTTAAACATTTCAGCTTCGTTGTTCTGCATCATTTCTTCACACTGAGCTTATCTATTAGTGCGCTATGTGTCCAGGGATATAAGATAATTCGTCCAATTTTACCTAGATGATAGTTAGCAATATAATATTATATTTCTCTTCTACATCTTCACAATATCCACTCATACTTACAGTTGAACTTAGTTCTATTCTTTGTCACTGCCGTTTACCCACTTATCCACTGTCACGTTTTTTGCACGCACAGGTGTCTAGTTAACATCAAATACAAGGTGCTACAAGTTGTCAGATTTTCACCATTTTACCATGTCCATTCACATTCAAGTTAAGCAAAGATTAATGTCTAAATCACGCTACAAGTTTGACATTTTCCCATAAGCTAGGTAGTACCCTTAAGCAGGGCCCTACCTTAAGAGTGTATACATTGCACAACTTTGATTGGGGAAGGGCCCTCCCTCGGTTGTCCACTGGACAGGTTTGATTAGGGAGGAGAGGATAAGGGCACGTGCTGGTTTAGCTTCAAATTCAGTGTGAACGCATTGTGAAACTACTTCTTGTTTTTCTCTCTCTTTCGAATACTAGGCTAATTACTAGTTTCAAATATATATATATATATATATATATATATATATATATATATATATATATATATATATATATATATATAGGACACTGTTGCACTCTGAGTATGTACTCCCACTTCTAATATACCACTTAAACACATATATTATACTTTTTATCATTTTTAATATACTTAAATACCAATTATAAGATACTCCAATACGATTTTATTGAAAAATTTTCATCGAGTCCTTTGTTTTTTGCTATATACCCTTTTCACATATAAAAGAAGTATATACACAAATTTTGCTATAAAAGTGGTATTTAATAAATTTTTCATGAAACTCACTTTGGAGTATCTTATAATTATTATTGAAGTATACTCAAATAGATAAAGAGGTATTATGATACGATTTAAGTGGTATATGAGAGGTGGAGTCATGCACTCTGTGAGTACCATACCATTTTCCTATATATATATATATATATATATATATATATATATATATATATATATATATATATATATATATATATATATATATATATATATAAAAGACAGCTGGCCAGAGCTAATTTTGTCTAGAAAAATCCTCGCCACCCAAAGCTGCTACGCAACAAATCAATATCGGTAAAGATTAAACCGATCGAGATCAACTGTTGGAGTAATTAACGTGGTCTTAACCACTAAGAGTATGTACAATGGTGTAACATCAACTCTGTAAGTCTTGACACATAGGACATGAGATGATGTGAAGAAAAGATGGAGAGCATATAAAATTGTACCGTCTCTCATGCAGCAGTCGACCGTAACACAAGAAATAAAACACATTGTACATAGAGAAGGTCTATAGAGATATGTAAAAAGATAATTCTTCGCAGAAGCTATCTTTAGTGCTGTCTATAGTTGATATAAAAAGATGTTATAGATAACAGTTGTCTGTACCATTACACGTGCCCTAAAAGGCCACTTGATTCTCGTTCTCATCTTCAGTTTGCATATGTTTGACTCCAATTTGCATATGTTTAACTCCCATGTGCAACACTGTGGATGGACGAGTGACTCTATCAGCACAAGGGCTTAACGTTGGCACGCAACTCCTGCTAATTCTCCTCCTCCTTTGCATGCCCTAGTGTTCGGCTCGATCTGTGGGATAAGCTGCTCGCCAAAGTACACCAGGTTCTCTGCATCCGGTCGGTTCCCTTTCGAGACGGCACCCAATATTTCTGGAGTGGAGCCTGCATGCACATGGGGCAAGGCAGGCAACAGAGGGACCATATGTGCATTACTAGTTACTAGAAGGCCACCCGCGTCAAATGGCGTGGTTGTGGTCGTTGTATGTGGGCAGCAATTGGCACAGCTAAAACCTAGTTTTAAAGAGGACCAAAAATAAGAATGTCTGATATAAATAGCTTGCCAGCGTTTGGTGGGTGCTGTGGTGAGTTATTTTAAAGATACGTAGTAGGACGAGCTGATATTGGTCGTAGTTTCTGACAGAGGTTTTATCTAACGGCAGTTGCCTAAAAAATAGCTATCTTTCAGTCACTTTTTCTACCATTCGATCGTGCTAAGATTCGTGAGGACAGAGTTCTGGTATCAGGCATATTTATTGGTTGGCGGGTGTTGGGCCTTCCACTTTATTTGATCCGTTATCCCTTCCGCTTTGTGTTCGTTTCAAATTTTATATTGTTTTCTTCGTTTCTCGTGTCTCCTCTATTACACGCGAGAGTTCCGCTGTCGAGTACAACTTTGTGTCCGGTTTTTGTTTTTTTTTTGGCTATTTTTTTGGTTCTCCGCCTCCTCTATTGTTTGTTCACGAGAGAGAGACATAGAGGTTGTAGAGGATAATCCGAGGGGAGGAAGGGAGAAGGCATCCCGGTGGTCAAGCTGTTTGCGGCGAGCGGCATTTCTCTCTCGCGTGAAGCGACGAGTGGGGGCATCTCTCTCGGGTGAAGCGGCGAGTGTCGACCGGCGTGTAGGAAGCGGCTAGTGGCGAGTTGCTTTTGGGGACACCGGTTTTTGTGGTGAGTAGAGCTAGCTTGCTCGTTTGATCCAGTCGCTTGAATAGTTTGGGGGCACCGATTTGTGTTGAGTAGAGATAGCTTGTTCCAAATTTGTGTTGAGTTTTTGGGTGCTCCGATTTGTGGTGAGTAGAGCTAGCATGTTCCGAATTTGTGTTGAGTTTTTGGGGCACCGATTTGTGGCGGCACGAATCTGTTGTTGTTCGGTGTGGTGAGTTTTTGGGGGCACCGATTTGTGGTGGCATAGATCTGTTGTTCTACGGGTTTTTTTTGGTGCGATAGTGTCTCGTTTGGTAGGCATGATTTTTTATTGCCTTCAGATTTCTGGATGTATTGATAAACGAGCGGGGGTTCGTTGGCTAGGGGCAGCGTGGTCCACCCAGTCGACTAGGATTTGAGCATGGGGCTCGGCTATGGTATCTCACCCGTGGGTCGAGCCAGAGGGGAAATCCCGGATTAAAAAACTCCTACTTAATGAAAAAATACCTAATTCCTCCTAGGTATTCTTGAAAAAAGATTTGTAGATGTATTTGATATTTTTCCAAGTTTTGATCCATTTTTGGCGATTTTGTTGCCTTAAGATTTGCTATTTTGATTTTTTTAGGATATTATAGTTGTTCCTTCAAATTTGTTTGACATTTTTTTTTGTGATTTTGTTGCCTTAAGATTTGTCAATGTTTGAGAGGTATGATGTTTTGTTGCCTTCAGATTTGTGGATGCACAAGATTTTTCCCATGTTTTGATCCAGTTTTTTCCAACAATTTTGTTATTTTGATTTTTAGGATATTATACTTGTTCCTTCAAATTTGTTGCACATTTTTAGGGTTTTTATGTGTTTGATCCCTGGCTGTGGCTTGGAGGATTTTTATGTAGTGAATTTATTGTATCACTGTTTGAGAGGCATTATGTAGTGAAATTATTGTGTCAGTGGTAGCAAGTATGGGTGTGTGTTGTTGTTGAAGGACCAGGATGGTTGCAAGTCTAGGTGTGGTAGTAAGTATGGAGTATTTACAAGCTGTTGGGATCATCATATTCTGAAGCCAAGAACGAATATATATTCTGAAACGTAAAGAATACGCATCTCATATTAAATGGTGGATACTTGTAAAGAGCTCAAAATTTAAAACACAAACGTTAGGGGTGTAACATCCCAAAAATGCCATTTTTCGTTAGTGTAATAAAATAAGTGAGGAAATAAAAATTTAGGCATGTTTATTTGTGGGAAAATTTTATTTGAGTGTGTTTTGATTTTTTTTATCAAATCAACTAATGCCATTATAAGAAAACATCAACTTGGAAGAATTTTCGAGAAAAAGTAGATAAAATCCTGAAAAATTTACACAGGAAACCATACAGTGTCAGGAGCCTCCACAAAAATTTAGTAGTTTTTAGAGCCCATTTGCTAAGTTTAAAAATTCAGAAACCAAGAAGTTTTTTAGCAAAAAAATTCAAAACCTATTTTGAATTCTCGCCGAGCCATTAGGCCGATTTCACTAGGCCCAAATCCACCGTGCCTCACCCCAGCCCGCCTCGTGCCCTGTCGAACCCGGGAACGAAGTATCCCGAATTCTCTGTGTTCAAACACCGGTCCAGGATTTCCAGCGTACACAGTCTCACAAAATGGATATCACATTCATATCACGAAAGCGTAAATGACATTAAATACATATTTGTTTAATACAACTGAGTTCTGAACAACAATATCAAATATCAAATAATAAACACAGCGGAAACATAATAATAGAGGTGAGCCACACGATGCGCCACAGGCAATCGTCTGGGTCAAAAGGCCTACTCGTCCGGATCCTCACCGTCGGGTAAAGTCTTCTCTGAATAAGATTTATTCAAAGAAGGATGAGCACAACTTCCGTGCTCGCAAGTTACACCCAATATTGAATTTAAATGCATGCATAAGGTAACAAGTGAGTATGGCAGGGGTTGTTTTGCATAAACAGCATTTTCAGTATAAATAACCATAATAATTTCTAAGGCAGTTTATACTAAGATTAAAATCATATTTTGAAATGACAATATTACAATGTGGATAACCTCCAATGTTTTAGTGAAGGATCCCCTCCTAACACTTGGCTTCCCGCCCAATTTTTCAGAAGGATTAACCATCCTCAGCATTTAATAAAGCGTTTAAAACCAAAACAATTTAACTTTAAGTGGCCCCGCTAGCATGTCCATGATCATGACGCGCTATTCGAATAGTTTCTACTCTGCAGAGTTGGTACAACTTTACCCACACGAGGTGACATGCTCATTATGTTGGCCAATTCACGCTTCCGTAAGCGTGTGACTGAGCAATTACCATGAGGCCTTTACAATGTTCTATCCTAATATACTCATGCCCGCTAAGGATTCGCCCCTTTGGACTAACCGTCCTCCTAAGCCCTCTTGCGCCAAGTGGGAATAAAACGTCTAACCGACACCCACATAATCACATGACATAAATACACTAGAACATCACAAATTAATTAGCCAAATCCCGCCCATACAGACATGTGGTAGTACGATATGGCTTAGCAATAAGCGGCTCAAAGACCGGTCCTCAATTGACTTAAGGCCATTCCTACAAACCATGGGCCTTAATCTTAACGGATCAATCCTGCATAAACTCGCACCCACCATTCCACCATTTCGCCCAAGTCCAAACCCATTTTTGATTTTATTTTGAATAAAACTCCATTTATAAACCCATGTGGTAAGACAATACCACAATATCAAGTTTGAAATAAATTTATAGAAATTTGGTGTAAACCCTCCCAAATTTTGTAAATGTGAACTAAGCTTGGCTAAGCATATATTTAATTTTGGTAATATCTTGCCTATGGTATCAAGGTAGTCAGATACAACATTCAAATTGGCCATACAATAACACATGGAATTAACTATATGTGAAACAGGATATTAAAATATTTATAACAACATATGCATGCGATAAAGAATTTAAAAACTGAAAATAACTTAAAATATTGGGGGCAATATGGTCAATGGTGTAACTTGCCTTGGTCGATGTCTTGGAATTCTAAATCTTCAGTTTGATCGAACTCTCCGGAGTCGTCGAATTCTATATGCGAAAATACGACAAATTCAATATTCAAATTCAAATAAATTCAAAAACATAGTTCAAATTAACTCTAAATTGAAATATTTTGGTTTAGTTAGCTAGATTATAATTTTATATAAATTTTGCAATTTGAAACACCCAATTTGGAGTTCATATGCAAAAGTTATGAATTTTAGAAGTTTTAAACCTAAATCTGAAATTTAATTGAATTTCTCGAATTATTTTTCTACTGAAAAAATCTATTTATTGCGCAATGCTAACGCCAGCGAGGGATTTTCGGAATTTAACAGAATTAAAATGATTTCTGACATGCGGGCCCCACGTGTCATAGACACGGCTCATGGTGGACTGATTCCACCGAGCCGAGTGGAATCCGGTGTACCTGAGGTGGCACGCACGCA
The DNA here is from genome assembly GCA_036346255.1 of Ampelocalamus luodianensis. Classification (NCBI taxonomy): domain Eukaryota; kingdom Viridiplantae; phylum Streptophyta; class Magnoliopsida; order Poales; family Poaceae; genus Ampelocalamus; species Ampelocalamus luodianensis. The sequence goes on along the minus strand of CM070634.1, from coordinate 80,750,358 downwards.
CACGCGTGGCGCCAAATCAGCAGCCACGTGGGATGCCATGCATGTGCGAGCGCCGAGGTGGACGCCACCGTGGGCGTGCCACGTCAGCTTGACGGCGGCGACCCTCGGATGTGTACAACAACGGCGCTCGGCGGCATTCCGGCGAGGGTGAGTGGTCGCAAGATGTAGAGGGAGATATTGCGAACACGATGGTACCGATTCGGATGTGAATGGTCGTCGGAGTTGGCCGCGCGGCGTTTAGCGGCGAGAGGTTCGGTGTTGTCGGGAAGGGCTCGGGAAGACTCGGCGACGTGGATGGGTGCTCGGGTAGCCTAGGCGTCGGGATGCGGCGGTGCACTCCACGCAAGGCGGCGATGATGACGGCGGCAACTCAAGTTTTGCGCGCGGCGAAAAACCCTAATCTCGCACTGCGGCGGCTTTGAGGCTTTAGAGGAGTGGTGAATGGTGGTTCGAGACGCGGGAGTATTGCGATCCTGGGGTCCCTTTTATAGGGGCGGGAGGCTCGAGGTGGCGTGGGAAGGTGGGGTCATGCGCGCGGTTTGCGGCGTTGTGGGTGGAACCGCTTGCGAGAAGAGGGAGAACGTGGGGAAACGCGGCGGAGGTGGACGTGGTCTGCACGCACGCCAAGATCGGAGCGGTTGGGATCCACTGTGCCGCGGCTCTTGGACCCCGAAATGGCGGTTGCGGCGCGCTACGCGAGGACGAAGACCAGAGGTAGACGAAGGTCGCGGGCCGTTGGATTTCGATCCAACGGTTGAGGCTTGATAAGAGTAGAAGAATGTGGTGATCTCAGGTCAACTGGCCGAAGGATTTAGATCGGAGGGTTCATATTAGAAGGGGTTTAGATCTCCGAAGCGGTATTAAGATCTGGCCGTTAGATTATGATCGCACGGCTCACATAACCGATACATTCGGACCTCCCGAATGAGTATTACGATCTGGTCGTTGACCTGAGATCTAACGGCCGAGAAGGAGAGAGATTGAGAGAGAGATGGGTGGGTGATTGGTAGCCGTCCGATTTGAATCGGACGGTGGGAGAGAGAGAGAGAGGCGCGGTGGTTGGTGAAGTGGGCACACATGGAGGTTTTGGGCAAGCCTTGAACTTAATAAAATTATTTCCAACTTTATGTTGGCTTTTAATTTTGCAAATAAATTTGTTTTGACTTTAATATGTTTATAAAAAGCTTTTAAAATTTCAGAAAATTCACAAAAGATTCATAAATTTTAATTTTTACTGAAATTTGAAAATTGGGCTGTTACATGCCCCACTCTCCCTCTCGCTGATGTCGTGGCCCCACCTATCAGAGCCCTTCGCCCACCTCACGCCCGCACTTGCGCGCCAGCACGCCAACTCCTTGCCTGCTCTGCCCCCAGTTCGCGACTGCCGCCCACGGTCCGTCGTGTGACCCGCGAGCTGTTGGAGGCTCGCCGGAGGATCTCCACACTCGAGGATAGCATCACTCTGATGATGGCCCAGGGGCTCTTTTCGCGGAAGTTATTATACGAAGAGGATGCCATACTAGCACCTGCAGAGGAGTTGCCAGAGCCCACCATCCGTATCCAACTGGGTACCCGACAATGCCCATATGTCGACTATCGGTCACCGCCGCCATGTGATGACCATCTACTCGAATGCGGAGGAGCCCCCACGAGTGGTGCAGCAACACCGTATTCATTATGATGGGCATGAGATGATTGAGTTCATCAATCCGTCGTCCTCTGCTGCACTAGAGTCGCCTCATGCTGTTGAGCGCAACGATGACGTTTAGATCTAGACTAACTGTGAGAGAGCTCACTTGTAGGATCTTAGCGTGAGCGCTTTTGGGTATTTTGGTATGATAAAATATGTAATGTGTTGATGCATGATGATTGTAATTTGTGACTTATGATGGTTTGGTTGTTTTTGTAATGTTTGAGCAACAGACATGCGAACTATGTAAAACTTAACTAGTATGTTAAAGTTTTATGAGTGCTGTCCTTATGATATGAAAACATGCACATTTCAGTTTTAGATGAGTTATTTTAGTATGGGATGATGTTACTTACTGACCCACTTAACTTCTACTTATTTCTCCTAATTCTGCACGTAAATTTGTTAACCTGTATGTTGTATGAACAGGATGCTGGTAACACGCTCCATTAACCAGCTTATGGCATCGGGAGCTACCTCTGGATCAAGGCAACCGGAAGGAGGGGGTCCCCAATCCTTCACAACCTAACCCGTTGCATCCACCTACTCCTGAGGATCAGCACACCGCTGAGGAAGCGGAAATGTTGCCTCCACCACCTACAATTGCGCAAGTGCTCATCATGATTGAGCAAGGGTGGCAGATGAACACTCTGCTGCTACAACAGTTGGTGCAGAACACCGCCAACATGGGCACTGCCGCTGCAAGAGGCGGAGGTGCCACCATGCCACAGTTGAGGATGGGCAAGTTCATGCGAACTCGGCCACCGACCTTCTCATCTGCGATGGATCTTCTCAATGCTGACGACTGGCTTCGCTCCTTCTCATTCTGTGGTGGATCTTATTAGCTGCAAGGAGCAGCACCTGCTTGATGGGAAAACCATCAGGCCATCCTCGGAGAAGGCCAGATCATCACTTGGTCTCCTTCAAGAAGGTGTTTCGTGACATCCACATACTAGTGAGCCTCATGGACATCAAGAAGCGAGAGTTCTACGAACTCAAGCAGGGGAACATGACAGTGATGGATTTCCTCCACCGCTTCAACTACCTTGCCTAGTATGCCGCTTCCGAAATACCGGACGAGGAGAGGAAGGTTGCTCTCTACCGAGAGCACCTCAATGATGAGATGAAGTGGTCACCACTGCCCACGACATCCCCAACTTCCAAACCTTAGTTAACAAGGTAATTTAGGTCGAAGATAGCACTCAGATGGTGGTGGAGAGCTGCAAGCGCAAGTGGCTAGCGTAAAAATCAGCAAGCAGCGGCACGCCGAGACCGCGCGTTTGGTAACTATCGAATGCATGTCCTTCTGCACCAACACCACCAAGGTATCAACCACAAGGCCCCCATCTGCAGCAAGCCGCGGTTCAGCCATACAACCGTGGAGGGCAGCCACCCGGGACACAAAACCGGGCAGCAACTGTCACTTGCTACAATTGCGGTGAGCGTGGGCATTACTCACCGAATTGCCCACAAAATCACCATTTCTTCCACCAAATCTGGTAAACTCAAGAACTTGCAATAGAAAGTATCTAGATAGATGAGATATGGTCTCCAAGAGATATATCCATCACTTCTATGTCCTAGGTACAAAGCAAGACCAAGAGGTGTCCGACCCTGGGCTTTGAATACCCGAAGCACTCCTGTATGTACCGTACTAGTCCCATGATCAGTGGCTAGTACACACATTCACAACATTGACATTCACATCCATACATTCATATATACTAAATAAAACAATTTATGATACAAAACTTAAGCGATTACATTATTTACAACGCATGGGCCGACCGGCCAAATAAAAGCTTAAGCATCAAAAGTAGCAAAGTAAAAGAGTAATGTGGAAAGTATGGTGAATAAACCAAAATGGTCCAGTTGTATGCCCCATCCAATCCCATAGGCAACCGACAAGGACTAAGCTCTAGAAAGACCCGTCGTCGTCCAGAACTAGTTCATCCTCAAACTCTGAACAACAAATTAAGCGAGTTGGTTCATCCTCAAACTCTGAACAACAAATTAAGCGAGATTTAGTATAATGTGTACTTAGTAAGACTTGTAGTGTGCCGCAAAATTTATATAAATACATGGCAAATCAAGAGACAAGACTCTATGCTACAAGTTATTTTGCATTCAGCAAAATTTATTTGCAATATCGATATGTAATACTTTGCAACAGAAGTTTAAAGAGCAGTTAAATAGATAAAAATGACAACAAGTAAGTAATTTAATAAATAACAACTCGCAACCCTTCTTGGCTGCGAGTACATTTCATTTTCAACCACACACATGACACTCCACTCAAATATAAACCAACAAACCATTTCCCTCATTTTCTAACAAAACTGCTTTTATGAAAACTAACACTATACCCGTCAATACTACACTTAGCACGCTCATCACCGCGAGTATGACAATTTAAATAGATTTACACTCTGCAGAGGGGTACAACTTTACCCACATCACCCGAATTCTCTAGTTTGTTCAGCATCCGTCGATACCACCGCTCACTAACCTTTGGTAAGTAGTCTAGAGTACGTGTTAAAGCCTTTACATCATCTATTCCTATCCTTGTACTAGCCCGATGAATGAACACCCACACTTCACCCGGGTTTACACCCATGTCTTAGTAAGGCATTCACTGTTTTGTCGGCAAGCTTTGTGCCCAACACCGTGGTGAAGGGAGCCCCTTCGAACATGCCTACGCTGGTCATTCTCGCACTACTATGGCTTACCAACATGCAAGGATAGTTTTCAATGACTTAATTAGTTAAGACCATCCCACACCGGCACATGTGGTTGTACGCTTATGCTTAGGATGGATATATCGGTGTTCGGTCCTTATTTGACTCGGGCGAGGATGTCCCCCCTATCTACATGTGAGATACACCTCTCACACTTCTCATAATGTAATATAATCCATCCACGTCACAAACTAAGTTTTGTATTTTTATTTTTATACAAAATAACAGAGGTAAACCCCTTTGGATCATTATTTCAAAAACTCCCAAACTCATATTTAACATATAATCCATTTTGCAAATTTTAGTAAAGACTAAGGCTTGACTAAGCAGTTATGCGAGATTCACCTTCGAAAAACCCAAGTTGACATTATTCATTGTCTAAACCATAATCCTAATAACTACAATAGTAAGGGTATCAATTATTTCATGGAGGTTCATGCATCGATTAGGATTTACAACTACCGTCATCCCAAACATAGCGATTTTATATCAAATATACACGTGTGCATAATAGATTTTATAAAAAGAAGTATAATAATTAAACTAGTAGGATTAACATAGTCAAAGGGGTTTGTTTGCCTTGCTTTGGTTGCTCTGAATATGAGGATGGAATATCGTCATAGAAATCATCCGAATAATCGACGTCTAATCAAAAGAGCCAGAAGCAAAATTAAGTATAGCAAAATATTTTCAACGGCAAAAAATCCAATTTTTTTGTATATTCAGGCAGATCATGATTTTATCTGAATTTAGAAAAAAAGATTCATTTTATTTAGACTTTTTATGCAAAAGTTATTAATGTTTCAATTTGCTTCGGTTTGAAAATTCCAGAATAATATAAAAGGGTAACAGCGAAAGCGTATTTTCCGAAGTTTACGCTTTCCAGCAGAGAAAGCGTATTCTTCTCTAAGTTCTACCGAGGTTTACGCTTTCTAACAGTGAAAACATATTTTCCTCAAAACTAAAGGCGGCTTTCTCTTCTTTTCTTTTTTTGATTTTTATCAACTTACATGTGACCCCTACTTGTCAGTGACTCATTCTTTTGTTTTATCGATATTATTTATAAAGTAGAGTCGGTCCCACATGTCATAGACACATTTACCAAAAAAACATTTAGAATTAGATTTTTGATTATCTTTCCAGTCGATCCCACCTGTCATTGACGGGGGTACACTTAACTGCTGTCATTAAGTGCCAATCATCGTTTAAGCACGTGGGTCCCACTCGTAGAGAGAGAGAGAAAGGCAGGGACTGGGCACGAGCATGGCCGAGCGCCATGGCAAGCTTGCAAGTGGCAAGGTAGGCATAGAGAGGCTCGAGTCAAGGGCAAAATGGATTCCTCTCTTGGTGACGATGCCACCGGGTGGTGGTGGAGGTCAGAGAAATGATAGGAGACGGTGATATGCCGGCGGGAAGCGGTGGAGCTTCTCGGGCTTTAGGGTGGTTTTTGCGATTGAGGCAAATCGACGGCAAAAGAATGCATGCATTGGCTTTGGATGGTCTTTATGAAACTACACGCAGTGGCTCGAGGACCAATGGTCACCGGAGCGGCGGCAACAACACTTCTTGCGGTGGCGCCATGATCGGTTACGATGAATTCTATGCTACGATAGCTGATCATCCAATCTAACATGCTCAATAGCTCTAGGGGACTACTAGAAGCTTACCAAAGTCCTTGACAGTGTCAGGGGATGACCAGAGTGACTTGGCGATGTTGAGAAGCGACGGCGCGAATGAAGCTCTCGGTGACAACGCGAGTGCAAAATTCCCAAATCCCTTCCATCATCACCACCTGCTAACACAACTCATCTCACAGTCGTTGGATGTCATGGACTACTCACTTCTGGTTAGCATCGACGAGGAGAAGAAAGAGCTCGTGGTCGGCATCATCGACTTCCTACGGCAGTACACCTGGGACAAGCAGCTGGAGATGTGGGTGAAGGCCTCGGGCATCTTGGTCGGCCCCAAGAACGAGTCCCCCACCGTCATCTCGCCGGTCTAGTACTAGAAGAGGTTCAGGAAGGCCATGTCGAGGTACTTCCTCGCCGTCCCCGACCAACGGAGGAGCTCCATCTCTAGTGTTCGTTCATCTATCGTTGTTAGAGTATATTGGCATATCTCTATATTTGGTAGGATTTGTAATTCCGTTATACCTGTTTTATCTCTAGGATACCTGTCTTATCTTTATGAAAGACTTCTTGCCCTCCAAGCCTTATACTTTGTATAAACCGCCCTCAAATCTCAATACAATCATCCATTGCAGTATACACAATATCCAACATGGTATCAGAGCGGTGCCGCTCCTGAGCCGCCGCCTCCACAGCTTCCGCCTCGCCGCCCTTAGCAGATGATCTCGTCTCCATGATCTCTCCCAGGGGCTGCGCAACCCGTAGTTTAAGTCGTATCGCCGATCATCCGATCGACTATCAATTAGAGTTTTCCCCAGTCATCTTCAGATCGGGTTTTCTCTAGTTTTTTTACGATCATATATCGGTTTGCGTCGCCCTGCCGACCTGTCGACGTTCCTCGGCTCCGGACTTCACCGCCTCGACTTCGACCTCTCCGACGCCTCCTCTCCTCCGATGACGTCGTGGCGTGACGCAGCGCGCTCGTTGACGCGGCCCTCCTTCCACGGTCTTCCGAGCGCCCCGTCTACCGTCATCATCACGTCAGATCATCATCGTCGGCCCGTCATCCGCGAGTATGAGCCGTCGGCATATCTCTATATTTGGTAGGGTTCGTAATCCCGTGGTACCTGCCTTATCTCTAGGATACCTGTCTTATCTTTAGGAGAGACTTTTTGCCCTCCAAACCTTATACTCTGTATGAACACCCTCGAATCTCAATGCAATCATCCATTGCAGTATACACGCTATCCCACGGTCACTGTGTCCGTAAAAAGCAGCATCCATTCGCCCCCGCGGTAAGTTTTGAGCAAAGGGGGTGAATTGGGACTAGACGAGTACTAGCCATATTCTTTTGTTGGTTCAGTGGTAACATGTTGTAGCTTAGCTATAGAACAGGGCCATGGCCCTGGGTTGGACTGGACACCAAGCATGGCCATTGCAGTGTCCAGCTAGGCAGCCACATCTCAAGGCTTGGTCCGTCCCGTGTAAATTGGCGGTGATCGCCGGCGCAGTATTTAACACCGAGATGCGCCGCGTTCTTTCGATGTACCCCGGCTTCTATACCAACAATTGTAGGAGAAGGATGGCAGATTAATGTAACAGCTTGGTTACTTTTGCTTTCTCTGTGTATTGGTGCTCTTGCCCCATGATAGTTCAGCCGAGAAGAGATTGCAAGCCTGCAACTCTCTTGCACATCACATTTACAGTGTAGTCCAGTCTGCATAGAAGCCTGACCTGGGTTGGGCCATACCAATTCCACAAGGTTGGGAGCCCTTGGTTGTGTTGGATCAGGCCTAATCTAGGAGGTAGCCTTTTCCAGCCAGGCCGAGCGCGGCTGTCACTCCTTTTCCACCCTCCGATCCAGAAACCCCGCAGATCTTACCGTCTATCCACGCCTCAGAATTGCACACTCCCACGGCCCCACCCCATCTCTCGCGACCCATTCGCATACTAGAGAACCTTTCCATACGTGACTGACATGTGTGCCCGTACTAGGGAGGCGACTAACATGGCCCACATGTCAATGAAGCGTGGCTACAGCGCACCGTATACCTCCCAGGCTCCCAGTATACGCAGCATATACTCGCTCATCAAGAATATCCAAAATTTCCCCTCTCCACAGTTCGCACTTCGCATTCTCTCTCTTCTACACTTGTACTGTAGCCGGAGAGCTCAGCTCGGCTCTGCCCCGACGCTGCGAGCCGTAGCCCGTAGCCAATCTCGTCCATGGCGACCGAGGAGGCCAAGCCCGCTCCCCTCCCGCCCTACCCCGAGGTAAAATCGCTTCCGCCCAAGCCCAAGGAGCCCAGCGCACCCGCCGCGGCGGCGGCTCGGGACCCCGCCTCCCCGCCGCGCCCCCGCGGCCGCCCGCCCAAGCCCAAGGACCCCGGCGCACCCGCCGCCGCCGCGGCGCGGGACCCTGCCTCCCTGCCGCGCCCCCGCGGCCGCCCGCCCAAGCCTAAGGACCCCCTTGCCGAGGCCGTCGCCAAGGCCACCAGCGGCATGCCCCGCGCGCGCGGTCGCCCGCCCAAGAAGGCCAAGGTCGCCCAGAAAGCCCCCACTGGCGCGTCCGCTCCAGCTCCCTCCGCCGCCGGTGCCGTGCCTGCCAAGCGTGGGCGTGGGCGCCCGCCCAAGGGGAGGCCCGCGCCGGTCGGGGCTTGACTGGCTTCCGTTCTTGAATCTTGGTGCGATGTCGATGGTGGTGGTAAGCTTTAGGTGTAACCGTGCTCTTCGATTTATGTTTCGTACTAATTGTCGCGCGAAGTAGTTGCTCAGTATGCGTTGTAAGCTATGAGTATGGATGGATGTAGTGTCCGTACAATGGATGTAGTGTCCGTAATTTGAGTAAAGTAAACTCTGTAGGTTCCTAAATTTGGCCGGTGGTTCACCTGGGTTCAACATCTTTGAAAGCGTCCAATCCAGTACCTAATCTATTTAAATGGGTCAAGCAGGTCCAAAACAGCCCGAACTGACATTGACCGGTGACGTGGAACGTTGACCCGACCAGCGTGGCTCCAGCGTGGATGACAGCTCACGTCGGCACACCAAACCACCGGCGTGGCCTTCTTCTCCCCTCCCCCCGCAACAATATCCCAGCGTGGCCTTCTTCTCCCACTGCCTCTTCCCTCCACCTCCCGAGCCGCCGCCTCCTCCTTCCTCCACCTCCCGATCTACCGCCGCCCTCCCCTCCTCCTCTCGAGCCGTCGCCACCCTCCCCTCCTCCTCATCTTGAGCCGCCGCCGCCTCCTCTCGTCCTTCCGCCACCTCCTCCTCCTCCCCCGCCGCCCCCTCCGCCCCGCCCCCCTTCTTCTCCTCCTCCCTGCGCGCCACCGCCCTTTCATTTTTCCTCTTCACCGAGCTCCAAGACTCAAGCTCCATTGACAGCCATGGCCGCGCCGCCCAAGCACCTCGCCATTCCGGCCACCGCAGTGGACTCCGGCCAACCCCGTATGCGTCACGATGCGTCCGAGCTCCCAAGAAGGGATACCCCTCCACCAATTGGAAGCTACCGTCACCGAGGAACCGCGCCGGCCCCTCTTCCCCGACTCCGGTCGGATAACACCTCCACTGCCGCCACTTCCTCTCCGGCCATCCTCCCTCCAATTCCTTCGCACGGGAGTATACCTTAACCTCCATTTACCTCCTTCAACCTCTCATCCGCTCTATCTTCATCCCCAGGTCGCCGCCACCGTTGGAGCTCCCGTGCTGCTCATGGTCGCCATCGCCGGCCCATCTCCGGTCTTCTCGGCTCCCTCCGACCACCACTACGTGTTCCAGATACTCCATGGCTGCCCATGCTTTCGCTAATTCCTCCCGTAACCCCCTCCGTCGCCGCCGCACCTTGTCACCCCAAGGCCGGCCACCGCGTGCCTTTGCCGAACCGCTGGAGCCGCGACCTTGCCTCCCCTAGCTCCACTAGCTCCCTGTCAACCCATTTTGGGGCAAGCCACCTCCTCACCGCCGCCTAACCGCCGACGTAGCTGCCGGCCTCGAGCGCGACGAGGAAGTAGTAGGGGAACACTGAGGAGGAGGCTATTTGCGTGGAGTTACAATGGAACCGACATGGAGCGTCCACGTCACGGTCATCCGGCCACGTCATCGGTCAATGCTAGTCTGGGCTATTTTGGACCTCCGATGCCCCACTTAAATAGATTAAGGACCGGATTGGACACTTTCAAAGATGTTGGACCCAAGTGAACCACCCTGCCAAGTTTAAGGACCCACAGTGTACTTTACTCTAATATTATTGTGTTCTTGTTGTTGCTTGCTGATTATGGCGATGATGTTTGTGTGTTGCTGCGATGTCGATGGTGGCCGGCTTGGCTTGTTCCTGATTGGTGTCTGCTTCATGCGTTGTTAAATAGTGTTGAAATGGCGCGGGACATATCGGAGAAAATTTATGCTTAGAGTTATCCACGGATTGAGTGGATAGACCTGGGTGTTTATCAATCTGTTTGGTATCGGATGGATAATGACTTGAATTTCTTGTATTGTACATACTATATAACACTTATTATCTATGCATAGTTCATGCTTCATACTCACCATAGCTGCAAGTGAAATTCTTCTAGTGTATATAACAATTATTATCTACTCGTGCATAGTTGAATCTTGCTGTGATGGTGGTGGTGGTGAGCTGTAGGTGTAATTCTCCTCTTCAATTTACTGCTGCAAGACGTAGTTGCTCAGTATGTGTTGTTGTAACGTAATCTGGACGAGAGTTTGGGTACAATGGATGGTGGATTTTCACTACGTAGAATTTTCATTTCACTTCCTTCCGTTGAATTAGAAGCCGACCATTACTTCATTAATGAAAGAAATTTTGGGACAAAGACATGGATTGATTGTTTCTTTTTGTAAGTAGAAATAAGGGAGCAACATGGTGTCCTTTGAAACATTTTTTTTTCTGTAGGTATTTGATTATGATTTTTTTTTTGGTATGATGTGTTTGTTGTTGATCTAAAATTCGGTGCCTTGACGCTGTTGCTGACTTGCTGTTTCCATTGAACCATCCGCCGGAGCGTCGTAGGCTCGTGTCAGGCAGCAAAATGTTCCCTGATTGATGATCACCTCCACCGTTGGTTCTGTTCATCTCGCCGGCGGCCCGCCCGATCGTCGTCGACGGCAGCCAAAGTTTGGCTCGTAACGGTGCGAGCGGTATGGCATTTCTATCCCAAAGGCGGGAATACGCTTTCTCGGGCGGGAAGCGGTCTCCTGGTGTTACATGTTTCCATGCCACTACGATCCCTAGTCCCTGCACTACACTTCAGGTTAGGTGGGCCGTAAAGACTAGGCCAGGTTAACCCCGGCCCAGTTCAGGCAGTACAGCCACGCGTTTTGCCGGCCTGTCCAGCGAAGATGCCTTGGCAGCGAAGCAGCGACTTCATTTCGTCGTAGCCTTCGTCTTTCTTGCCTTCCTCGTTTGCTTCGCCCCCTCGAACCGCGCCGAGACAATCAGACAGCCACCACCGAGTCTGGAAATAAATTCAGGGGGGAGGGCCTCCGCTGAGGCCCCTCCGCGTCCACGCCCCAATCCCCCACCCACGATTCCTCTTCCTCCGCCATCTCGCCGCCGCCGTCCGCCATGATGAAGGACAAGATGAAGGATCTCATGAGGAAGGTCACCGGCTCCTCCTCCGCCTCTGCCTCATCCTTTAAGGGCCCCTCCCACGTCCTCGGCTCCGACCCACCCCCTTCCTCCGCCTCCCGCGCCTCAAACCCTAACCCCAGACCCGCTCCCAAGCAGCAGCCCCCGCGCCAAGCCAGCCCCTCCGATTTCACCCCCTTCTCCCCCCTCATCTCCACCTCCTCGTCCCGCCGCCCCGGTGCCGCCGCGGTGGCGTGCCCCAACTGCACCGAGGCCTTCCCATCCGAGCTCGCCGTCTCCAGGCACCTCGAAGGTTGCCTCGCGTTGGCCGGCGGCGCCCGCGCGAGCGCGGCCGCGTACCTCGCCGGCGACCCGCCCGCAGCCGCCGTGGAGGTGGTGAAGAGGCTGCTCGGGAACCTTCTCAAAGAGCCCGGCAACGACAAGTACCGGAGGGTCAGGCTCGGGAACCCTAGGATCAAGGAGGCCGTGGCGGACAGGGACGGCGGGCTGGAGCTCCTCCAGGCAGTGGGGTTCAGGGTCGTGGACGAGGGCGGGGAGCTCTTTGCCGTGATGGACGAGGCGCACGAGGACGTGAGGCTGGGTGGGATCAGACTGGCCGTACTCCTGCTCGAGAGGGCCTGGCCTTCGGCTCCACCGCAGGCAGAGGCCAAAGAGAGTTGCCCAAATGGGGTTAAGGAAAATCACGAGGTTAAGATGGTTGTTAATCGACAGGTGAGCACTTGTTTAGTTAAATATAGTCTGTCAATTCCTTGTTTCAGTGATTACCAAGAAAGTTACCATTTCCGTCAATGAATTGAACTGTGTTATCGTACTGTGATAGAATGATCTGCCTATGTTATGATGTTTCAGACATACTCATGCCAAATTATGTTTCGACATGTTTTGCACGTAGTCATGCTAAATTAAGTTTGTTTTCATACTAATAACTCATAAGATGGCAAACTAGTATAAATATAAAATCAGTACTAAATTCTAAAATCATGTTGTCAGCTTGAGATAAGGAATGTGCCACAACAAATCCTGTATTCAGATATAGGTATGTATTTAACAATGTGTTGCCATTTCCTTGAGATATTAATAAGACAGTAAATATGAAGCCCAAAAGCCTTGCACCGTCATATATATTAAAGTTATATGTTGGACATTAGAAATTTAAAATTTTAACCTAACCAGTACATATGTATGAAGTTTGTCCTTTTTTGGTATATTTAATATTTATGATGTTTTAAGTCCATTGAAGTAAAGTCCCTTCTCTTGTTCTGAACGTTGTAGGGTTTTAAAATATCGTTACTTGTTGGTAGAAATGTGTGGAATGATATGCATATACTGCTGCCTCTATCTTCATGAATACTTCTATATCGACACAGAAAATAATAAAGGCCAAGACTCCACAAAAATGACATGCCATCTAGTTTTTTTTATGAAAAAAATAAATTTATTCACAATCTATATGTAGACAAATAGTTCTACTTCAACATTGAAACATGACCCTAATTAAGTATCAGATGCAGATGTTCGGATTTTGTGTTTGAATCTGATGTGACTTGTGGGGATGGATATTCATGTTCAGGTAACACTGTTGCAAACTTGCAAGTGAAGAAGCTAAATTGATACGTTCCAGGCTCCCAGCTTGTACTTCCAATACATCTTCAATGTGTATTGGAATAAGATACTTATTGTATCAGGGACATATCAGTGTGATAGATCATGCATGTGTATAAGCTAGCAGAAGTGTCAGATGCTCAGACTATCAGTGTGACCTATAATTCTGGCTACATCATAGTCATTGCCATATCAACATTAGTTTATTTCTATTTTGCACAACATGTTGCAACTTGCATCTAGTAATTACTCTAAGATCATTTCCTTGAGAACACCAGCATTTGTTGAGTAAATATTTCTTGGCAATCCTCAAATTTTAGCATATAAGACTATCTGTGCACTGATGCCTTCTTTTCTTTTCTGTATCGACAATTGATTCTCCATTTTGTAGTTTGCTTTTGCTCTTAGTTCTATCTTATTAGAATGTCAACTTATTGAACTGCCATGACAACTTCCAGATTCGGGTATTCTTCAATGTTCCTGGAAGTTCTGTTGCACAAAATGATTTACCAGATTCTTTCTACAACCTTAGTAGTGAGGAGGTAAGGAATGAGGCTAAGATGAGGAGGGAAAGGCTAGAACAATCACGGTTGCTAATTCCGAAGTCTTATAAGGAGAAGCAGGCACTGGCTGCTCGACAGAAGTATAAACAAGCACTTATCCGAGTTCAGTTTCCTGATGGAGTGATTCTCCAGGGTGTATTTTTTCCAGCAGACGCTACCGGTTCACTATATGAGGTATTTCCATGCCTGTTCCTCTTTATGATTTGTCATGTTAAATATCATTTGAATATCTCTCAATTTAGAATGGGTAGATGGTTTATTTGGTGGCATTTAAATATATTCTTGCACATGTACACTCTTACCAATACCATATACACTTTGTAGTTTGTACTATTTATTATTTGGCAATTGTCACTATCAGTCCCAAGAGTAATTAGCCTGGTAGTATTTGTGAAGTTGGCTTACCAAGTCAGCATCAATGCATGGTTTGTTGTTTCTCTGCCTCTCTGGGCATAACATGGTAACACATTATTTCGAAAATTAACGGTCAAAGCTGTACCTTGGAAAATGGAAACCATGAGAAGTCTAAAACTAGCTTTAGGACTAACTTTAGAGGACAGAGCATCTAGGACAGAGCATCTTAGACTAGCATATGCATCACTTGCCCCATCTCCAAGTGTCATCCTTGAGAATGGAGGGAGCAGTCAGTATCAGTAGATATATAGAACTTGTGATCTGGTCTTATCTTGGATCACAATATGTCGATCTCCACGCTCTCTCGGGACCCGCCACCATTGGCGGAAGCTCCTCACTCGGGAGGAGGGCCGCCGCCAAGGTGACCCGAGGATAGTGTATGAGGAAATACAGGAGTAACAGTGTTAGTGTTATCCCAAATCAGTTTAACCTCGGTAGAAGTTAGTGGAATGTTAATTAGAATTCTACAGAATTTATTCACGTCCAATCTCTAGAATTTCCTTTGCTGGTAGATTGGTCCTATCCTACCTAGAGTACAAATCTTTGACAAAGCTAAGCTCATTCACTCACGTTATTGCTTGTACTGCCCCACTTCTCACCAAGCCCTGTTTGTGTTGTAAATGCTGCTATAATAATGAACATAATCCGTGGACAGTACCTACTAGTACACGCTCTCTAGCTTCAACTGTTGGGGTACGGGTCCGAGGACCAAAGGTAGAGTACTCGTCCTTGAAGGCCATGCCATCGCTAAAGCTCTGAGGCTTAGTTGAAGAGGAAGGAGAGAGGCTACAAACTTTGTTTATCCCGACTTGACGACTAAGAAATAATCTATAAAGAAACCTATCAATCCAATCTAATCTTTCCAACAGTTAAAAATAACCTTCATAATATACATGATCCTATCTCTAATAATAACTTGATAGATAAGGAATCCCAAAAACCTACCTAACCAACTATTCTTTATTCTAGGAAACCAATCAACACGTACGGAAAAGCAACGATGGTATAGTATCAATGGGCACGGTTAACGTGTTGCTACAGTACCATGGCACTGTTCATACGCCTGTTATAGCAGTTCTGCCTTGCTCCATACCATTACACCCCTCACGACGAGACAGCTCGTTCTCGAGCTACGGTGGTAGCCACGGTGGAAGTCCTTGGTTGCCCCATGTTGACAAAAGTATCCGGTACCGGCGTCGGTTCGCTTGAGAGCAGATCAGCGACACTCTTATGTAAAGCGCCCAAAGAAGAAACGTCTTAGCATGTTGTGGCATTGAGGAAGATGTTGATGGCATGGGCAACCGATATGGGGCAACAATTGCACCGTTACTGTCTTGAAGCGTGATGATGGCGGAAAGGACACAACAACGATGCTGGCCCCTTAGTTACTGCACTTTGCATTGTCTTTGGCACAACATCGGCCGGTCGTGTGGAAAAGATCGCCGTTGGACAACGACATCCTTTCTCCGGTGGCGCCGCACCGGAGGTGCAACCAAGGGCCGTGATGCTCACTGCGGTGGCGTTGTCGAGGAAGGTGATGGTAGCGCCGCCATTGCAATGGCATGCGGCACTTTTTCCTGCTCTTTCAATTTGACCATCAACGCCCACGTTTATAGGGACAACCCGACTTGATGCTTAAGAAATAATCTATTAGGAAATCTATCAATCCAATCTAATCTTTCCAACTATTAAAAATAACCTTCATAATAGATACGATCCTATCCCTAATAATAACTTGATAGATAAGGAATTCCAAAATAACCTACCTAACCTACTATTCTTTATTCTAGGAAACCAATAAGCATGTATGAAAAATAACATTGATATAGTACCGATGGGTACTGTTCACATGGGCGCTGCATACCATGGCACTGTTCACACTCCTGTTACAGTGCCTCGTGTCTTGCTACATAACAGTGTTATCCCAAATCAGTTTAACCTTGGTAGAAGTTAGCGGAATGTTAATTAGATGGTGTCATGGTGTGGACCCTGAGTTCTACAGAATTTATTCACGTTCAATCTCTAGATTTTCCTTTGCTGGTAGATTGGTCCCATCCTACCTAGAGTACAAATCTTTGACAAAGCTAAGCACATTCACTCACTTTATTGCTTGTACTGCCCCACTTCTCACCAAGCCCTGTTTGTGTTGTAAATGCTGCTATAATAATGAACATAATCCGTGGACAGTGCCTACTAGTACGCGCGCTCTAGCTTCCACGATCATGTGAGTGACCGTGCAGATCTACATGTCAATGGGTAGTTTTTGTGTGTGCGCATGTGTGTCTGTGGGTGCAAGTCTTGGCATAAAAATGATAGAGAAACCTTTTTCCGTGTGTGCACGCTTGGCAAATCCTGATGCACAGCCTCTCAGTACTATACTGCTGAATTCTGATTTAAAATGGACACACTGGATCAGGTGGTTCTTGGACGACTTCAGCCCTAATAAAAGTTACAAAATGCTGAATGGGATAGCCTCATTAATAATACCCTTGATAGTATCAATCAGGTATCTTTTATATCCAGTGAATGTTCATTGTGCATTTTGCATGTGGTCATTCTAGACTAGCTTTTATATTTGTATAAGTCTTGAAGCTGTTCATGTGCTTCATGTTATGTTGTTACTGTGTTACTAAAAGTTGTTTTCTCTTAGCATTTAAAATTGTATTATTGTATTATAATGTATTCATGACATTCACTGGTCTTGTAGCATCCAGCTAATGTGCTATTTTCCCCTAATGTAGTTCGTCGCATCCGCTTTGAAGCAGCCGAGTTTGGAATTTGATCTTATCTGTCCAGGTCTTCCTAAGTCACGCGTGCTACCTTATTTTCCAAAACCAGGAGAGCGGGCACGCACGCTACAAGATGAAGACCTAGTCCCTTCTGCTCTCCTCAAATTCAGGCCCAGCGAGACCAATTCGGTTGCGTTCACCGGTCTGCTTGACAAGCTTCTTGAATCCAGTGAACCATTTACTGCTGCATCCTCTTCAACTGTAAATACCTGCTAGCACTTGATTGGTGGGCTGCTGACTTTCATTATCTACAACAAATACTTCATGTTGCCCAGTTCTTCCCTGAATCTTCTGTTACTTCGGACTTCATATAGCTGTAATGCACAGGGGTATGTAGTCTGGATACCTGATAGGCTGATACATATATTGCTTGGCAATTGGAATACCTTAAAAAGGACAAGAATTCGTCAGGCTCAGATTCAACTGGATATGGAGCAATAAGTGGGCTCTGTAATGTGTACAATACATGAAAACGTTTCTTGGTTTTTGCTTTTGCTGTTGCGATTTGTGAGGACTGAGAACGATCGATATCCCTGCTGCTGGCAGGTCTGTATAGTTCGTCGGCCTGACATGACAAACATGTATTTGCAAGTGTTCTTTTTTCTCTCTCAAGATTTTGACTGTCAGGTGAAACGTGTCTGCACTCCTGCATGCAAATGTTGCTGTCTAGCCATAGGAATGATCGCTGTTGTTTATGAATACTATATGGCAGGCGATCGATGCTTGTGCCGTTTTGCCTGGCACATGGATAAACAGCTGTGATTCCTGAATTCAATCAAATACATCGCGCACATGGACGCCATGATAGAACTAGAAAGTCAGCCACGCGGCCCAGGCCCACGTGTCAAACTAGCACTAAGAAATTTCGTAACTACAGCTTCCTTGGTACGTGAAGCTAGTAAGCATCATGGCTAATGATAGCATCAGAAAAGCATTATGCAACTATGCAAGTGTACATATCTCGATGGCTGCATCTGCATCACTGCACGCGTGTACATGCATGGACGCACGCGCATCAAATCTACCAAGTTGGCGATAACAACTCGGCCAAAATCGCAACAGCTCGCTTTGTTTGTTCACGCGAGCACGCACGGCAAGTTACGGCTCTAGTAATCTCAACCTGCGGCCGCGCACATCCGCTTCACTGACAATTAATCAACGAGTCCAGCCAGCTTGCCGCTCACATTTCCCTGCAAATATTCCCCAGTTGCAACTTGTTTATGTTTCCAGTGGTTTTCGCGGTCGCTTTTATAGGGTGTGACGCCAGCCAGCTCGTAGATTTGGCACAAGAATGCTTGCGATATCTTTGACTGAATCATGCGTCTCTCTACCTTTATGGTCAGCTTTGCTAGTCTAAACCCTTGGTCACGCCAGCTTATCTTAGTTTACTGGTTTTTTCAATTGTTTTTCTACCTAATCCTCTGCATCGATCATGTACGCCATGATATGAACTTTTGGAACCGGAACGGCACCGGACTTGTCTGAACTTTAGACTTTCTGAATAATGTCAGTATATTGCTGGCACGCTTGTTGCCAAGATTTCGCCTGGAAAGAAATTTGTGCCGTGCTTGATGTGCAAGTGAGCATGTAAAGGCATCAATAGGTATAAGCAATTAATTAGTGCAAAAGCATCGGAATCCATCGGTAGACAAGCCAGCCAAGAATAGGCTCGTTTAATATCGCAGCGGCATTTCAAAAGCTTGTTATTCTTTTTTAAAACGTCCTTATATAATAACTATCCAAAAGTACTCGTTAAAAAACTACCGTAGCATCTGATATACTTACTTCGTTCTCAAATAGATATCGTTTTAAAATGAATATAGTTAATATTTTAAAACTTTGACCATTACTTCCTACAAACATATTTAGATTTGTCACAACAAAATTATATGAGTAGATTTGATCATAAAGTACTTCGATGTTATCATATTTTTTTATACTTTTTTTTAGCATATAGTTGGAAAAATAACGATCAAAGATGTAAGTATCGAAAACTGCATCAATAACCAAAACGACATAAGTAAAAAACAAATATAGCACTAACACCCAACCATCCTAACCGCGGCCGTACCACAAGCTCCCAATAATGGAGGTCATCCCACGCGGTTTGGGCCACGGGCCGGGGCGAGACGAACGAACGTGGGCGAAAACGAATGGGGAGAAGCGCGCGCGGATTACGGCCAGCGCAGAAACAGCGTGAGGCGAATAGGCGACGGAAGAAATCCGTTGGCCACCCACCGTCACGTGGACTCGGGATCTGAACGCGAATGGGAATGGGACCTCCTCCTCCTCCCCACCACCACCACCACACAGCTCCTCGCTCCCCCATCCGCCCGTACGCGCGCGTCACGGTCTCGTCTCGTCACATGCGCGTGCGCGCACGAGCGACCCATGGAACGCGCGATCGCCACTTGACTCGATGGTGCGCGTGCGTGCTGTTGAGGAACCGTCGCTGGCGAGTCCAGTCCGAGCGATTACCTCGTAGACAAACGTAGAATCGTAAGAACAATGCATGAACACAAGCAATGAATAAGAGATGAGAACACGAGATGTAGGGACTTCTTGCTTCTTTATTCCTTCATCCATCGATCAATCCTTTACAATGAATAGCACCCCTATTTATAGGCTACGACCGCTAGGGTTTGGGATGGCGCCTAATGGGCCGACCGCAGGTCGGCCCATAGTTTTCCAACACGCCCTTGGGCACCCATCCTTCATGTCTATGTCTCGTTAAAACTCCATAAAACCCAGTGGGAAAAATTTGGAGAAAGAGTACATGAATCATGTTCGCTATGCTTTGCTAATTGCCTCATTAAAACCTTAGCCGAGAAACTTCAGGAAAACTCGTCGAGGAAAAAGAGTACAATCCACCCAATTTCATTTAATCTCCGTGATTTACCTTTTGGTACTCGATCTTCATGATCAAGCTTTAGTAATGAGTTTGTGAAGATTCTCCTCAATTCAGACTTTCTAAGTCTCATCATTCCAATTCCACATATGCATCTTTCAAAGCTAGACTATTGAGTGACTTATCAATAAATCTGCAAGATTCTCACATGACCTAGTATGCAAGACTTTGATTACGCTCATCTTTGCAATTCATGAGCATAGAAGAACTTGGGGTTGATATGCTTTGTGAGAGGATTCTTCATAATAACCCATCTCGCACTTGTGCAACACAAGTGCATTATCTTCATTGATAATAGTGGGGTTGGTGCGGTATTCAATCCACATAATCGCGGATGTAGTGAATCATCCGCCGGCCAAGTACATTCTCGTGAGGCCTCGTATAATGCTATTGTTTCGAGTGGTTCGTCAAGCCTGTACAAGACTCGCTTAGACGATTTTCATGGAATTGCGCCCACCACATAGGAGTTCATAGCCTGCTTATGCGATTTGGTGTATGCGGGTCCTAAAGTACCGTTTCTCGCATTGTCATTCATAGTTAAGTTTTTGTTCTTCTCTCAGTAGAATGCAGACCAAGTTCTTTGCTTCCTTAGAGGTATCTAAGATATCCTTTATTCCCCGCCAATGCCTTTGGTAGGTTCTGACTATACCTTGCTAGTAGGTTCCCAAAAATACAATGTCCGTTCTAGTACAGTTTGCTAAATACATTAGTGCTTCTATTGCACCTCGGTGTGGAGTTCGGTCCCCGTGACTTTCTCCCCTCTTCTTTAGGTCTCAGATGAGTCTTTGTCTTGTTTGAAAAGATCTTTCGACCATTGGCACTTTCAAAGGGTATGTCTTTGCCAAGTCGAACCTTTCTAACACCTTACGAGTGTAGGTGACTGATGCAATAATATTCCTTCAGGGCATGCTCAAACCGCAAGCCTAAACAATATTTGGTTTTACCCAAACCTTTCATTTCATACTCCAACCTGTAAGAGTTTGTTTTCTTAATATCCTTCGAGGTTCGATAATATTCGGATCATCTTCATACATCGAGATTATACAAAATCCATTCGGGATTGTTGTATAAATACACAGGTTTATTCTCATTGTTCGTAGCCTTTCTTGCATAGAAAGTCGCCTGCGATTATACCACACACTGATTGCTTAAGTTCGTACAATGACTTTATGAGTTTCACACTGTACATATTTCTATTTGCTCTATCTTGGTTCGGACAGGATACATTCAGTATCTTCATATAAATGTCTCAATCCAATATTTCATAAAGGTATGTTGTACCCCATCCATCAATTTCAATTCTAACTTCAAGTTCACCGCCATTGAGATAAATATCTAAAAGGAGTTCCGCCATGACCGGGAATAGGTTTCTTCATAATCATCTCACGGATGTTCAATAAAACCTTATGCAACGAGTCTTGCTTCTTTCATTTCTCTTTCGAACAAATATCCACTTATACCCTACAGGTGCACAAGGGGAGACGACGCTTACATGTGCCCAAACGCTCTTCTTTTATTCGGATAGAATAATTTAGTTTCTACCGCCTTCTTTCAATCCGATATTTTTTCATTCAATGAGCGATACAGTGCTCAATCAAGATTGATGATTGTGGCAAGTTTCTTTGCAAAGTATATGTCGACATTGGTCGTTGTCATATTCAAAGATTCTCCCGAGGTCATAAATTTTATAGCTATTTCTTCAAGGGCGATTCTTCTAATGCTTCTACTTGCTCATCTTTGCTTCCAATTGCGGGGCAAGTCCTTTAGTTTTTCACTCGATGTGTGCGCACACATCCATGCGATGTCTCCTTCATGGGGATGTTCAATTCGTATGCCTTTTCGAAGGTTTCATACCGATACAGTCTCAACGGCTCCTTTTGGTTCTCGGGCACTTTGATCGGTGTGTCAAGTCCTTCTTATCCTTTTCACCAAAGGCCCCGGCATTTTGATTCGAGGCCGGAGTTCTCGCCCTTTCGAGGCCTCTCGACGGGATTAGGATACCTTCATTGGTATTTCAACCTCTCCGGTGCATTGCATACAGCAAATGCTACTTGGTCACGCTCTTCAATCACTAAAGTGATTCGACGGTTGATTTGCTAATATTTGCAAATCTATTATCTTCGACTTCAATTGTCTTCTAGACTTCAATTCAATTATCTTACGGATCGCAATTATCTTCCGACTTCTATTTGCTTCACTAGTGCGCGGGTCATATGCATAGATTTTTAATTATCTTCGGATTTCAATTGTCTTCTAGACTTCAATTATTTTCCGACATTATTATCAAGGGTTGATTTCTCCCTAATGACGGAAACCGATCTCATCTAATGTACTATCGAATCGGGCATTATACAAATCTCCAATATATGGTCCAAATACTTGATTATGGATGCCGTCTCATAACCAACGATATCCCGGACTTTTGGAGAAGATCCATTGCGGTTCGCTGCGGTGGTGGTATAGGTATATAACCCTTGCAACCAAACCTGCGAAGATGAGTAGTTTTCAGTGCTGACCCTTGCGCTAGTTACATAGTTGGATGGATGTTATAGGACGACGGTCTAAAATTGATGAGAGTCACTACGAGCAGATCGCGTGTCCCCAACATATAGTTGGTAAATTACAATTCTTCAAAGTTCGCTAGTCCATTCAAAAGCGGATGTGCGGTATAGAATACTCAACTTTAATTCCCATTTTCATACAATAATCATCGATGCCTTCGAGTACATTCTTCGGCGTTGTCCATTCGGATGGACTTCACGTGATGATCAGGGAAATTATTTTTCAATTGTTAATTATCTGCAAGATTTAGCTTTGCAAAAGCATAGTTTCTCATAGACAATAAACATATGTGCGACCATTCCGAGGAAGCATCGATGAGCACCATAAAATACTTAATTGACCCTTACAGGGGTTGTATAGGACCGCAAAAGTCTCCCTAGATACGGTCCAGGAATGCAGGGACTTCATCCTTCGCTTTCAGAGCAAAAGGTCTAATAATTAATTTCCCGGTGGCACATGCGGGGCACACAAAATCTTCCTGATTCGAGAAATTTTAATATTCATATCATGTCCTCGTGAATTGTTAATTATATCTCTCATCATCCTAAGACCTAGACGGCACAATCTATCATGCCGAGATAGAAAAGTTCATAGCTTCTAAATACGGTTTTCAGGAAAGAATAGGTCAGAGGTGCCTTAATATTAGTGTAGTATAGCCCAATTTCATATGAAGGAAGATATTCTAATGCTATTTTTCATTTTCTTCACGCTTTGTAATGAGCAGACATTTTGTACCATACTCTTCTTCGCCTCTACATGGAAACCGTTAGCGCAAATATCGTGAGAGTTCTAGTCGATTCGGGTACAATAAGTCTTCTTTAATGACCAAAGTTGTGCAGTTGGGAGTATAATTATGACCCTTCCCGAGGTCATTATACAAGTATCACGCTCGCGATCGTCGTAAGACTACCAAAGATTCTTGCGATCGATTGGAAAAATTTCTGCTTATCTCAGATGATATTCAGCAGCCGCTACATGCTAAGCACACTTCCTCCATAGGCGCCACACACGTTCTAATATAATGTACTTTATTAATATGTAGCAGAAAACAAGCAACACATAAATAAAATACTTGAGATATCGTAACGTAACTTGCTATTATAAAGACGGAAAATAAGCCTTGCAGACTCATAATAAGAATTTAATGCTTTGCTCTTCTAGAGCTTGCAACCATTATTCAATAATTCAAAATTTCGCTTCAATTACAAACCGCAAGTTTCTATAAAGGTTCGAGTGCAATGCGTGCCTGGATCTAATAGCGAAGTATTCAGAACTTCGCCTAAATCGGCTCCATGCGCGATCTTCTCCTCTTGGTTAGCTACGGCGCGTCGCGATGTCCAAAGGAGGGATGATGGGGTCGCTCTCGGGCTGTTCACATTCATAAGTGCAACTAATGGATGTGAATCCTCCGTACTCGCAATGGCGAGGTATGCCTCATGCTATCATTTGCCCTTCTTCTTAGACCGAAAACATCAATAATGTGCGACGCACAACCTTACCCTTCTTGTTCCTCTCATTCGTGAGAGGCTTCATCACCTTGTAGCCGCTAGCGATGGCTTCATGGCCAAGATCGCTCCTAGGTGGTTGCGAGATGAAGTTCTTTCTTAGAATATCATCTTGAGTTTCTGCAACTTGCATGATGTCAATTAATTTGGCATACTTAATTTAGCCGTCTTGACGATAGTTGCTTGCGGATTGCACCGCGTTCGGGTGAAAGGTAGAGAGTCTTCTCAATCTTCTGCTCATCCGTGATTACATTACCACAGAATTGAAGACTGTTATAAATTCTGTACAAATTCTGACCATACTGGTCGGGCCCAATTTCGATTCGTGATGCCAGTCATCTTCATATTCATGCAAAAAGTTCAAAGGATTACTGCTGGTAATCTGCATAAAATGGTTGCAAAATTCTCACAATGCTCTTCGAACTCCAGGTTCGTGTTCCCGTATTTTTCTATGCATTTTTCATGATTTACTGCTATTTCCAGTGATTAAAAGCAATATAAACAATCACAGATAATCAAAACAGTAAATGCGATACATAAATTATATAGAAATAATAATAACAAGGATAAATATGCTTCAAAGTTCAAAAATATGCAAAAATTTGGGTTCCAAGCCCTTTCTCTGGAAAAATGATTTTTCAACTTAAAATCGCAAGTTTCGAGGGTTAACACGCAAAATATCGCTTCGAGACAATTTGCGCGTAATTTCAAGACTTCGAGGCCCTTTTGCAAAAAATCGGATTTTTCACCGCGCCTTTCTTTTCTTTTTCCACCTACCGCTCTTCCTTTCTTTTCGCCCGATCGCTCTTTTTTTTTTTTTTTCTCATCTACCGCCCGATTGTATCCGCCTACCCGGCGGCTCGGCGCGCAGCTACCCGGCCATGAAGCGGGAGACATCACGCGGTGGCGGCCGGCGACGGAGCGGCGCGGCGAAACCGGCGAGGCGACGCTACGTGGACGGCGCGCGCGGCGCCGCGGAGGCCGCGGGCGGGCGGGAGGGCGATGGCGCCGGGGCGACGGCGAGGCGTGGCGCCATGCGGGCGGGAGGGCAGCGGCGCTTCAAGCCCGGCTTCATGCGGCTGCGGCCGCGCTAACCGGCGGCGGCGGCGGCAGACGCGGCGGCGCGGCGTGGCAGCAGCGGCGGCTGTTCAAAGCGGCGCAAGCGGTGTTACGGAGCGCGCGCGAGCGCCACTACTGGCGGCGGCGCCACTGAGCGGGGCGCTACGAGCGGCGGCGGCGGCGGTTCGACGGCGCGGGTGCGGCGCGGCGCGCACGACGGCCAGCGCGGCACGACGGGCGGGCGCGGTTCGACGGTGCCGCAATGAGCCTTCTTCCTCCTTCCTTTACTTCATGCCATGGCGCAATGCGGCGGTGCGGTGCAAGGTGGCTACTGAGCCATGGACGGCGCCGCAGCGAATGACGCAGGGCGACGCGTTTTTACGAGGTGGCCAGGCCGCTCCGGCAGCGCACGGCCGGGCCGACATCACACGGCGCACGCGCGCCGTGAGATTTTTTTGTTCATATGTAATCGATTTTCACTCGCGACATCGCTCACGCAGCAAATATCGCTTCACACGCAAGTCCGCTCACCTATGCTCACCGCTCACGCACGCACCGCTCATTCGCGACACTATTCACGCGCGATTACCGCTCACGCGTGATTACCGCTCACACACGAGCATCGCTCAACCGCGACATCGCTCACGCAAGCAAGTACCGCTCATCCGCATTCATCGTTCGCGCACGATTACTTTTCATTTATGTATGTATGCGATGCAAAGAGGTGTAATACGAGATTGCAACGGCGCGCTTCATGCCGACATGTGCATGCTTGCCGTCGTCGGGCGGCGTGGCTCTGTCGTTGCCTCCATGGCGATACGTGATGGCGGACTATGCCGACCGTAACGTGTCGCGGAGGTAATAACACCGCTGCGGCGGTGCCGCACATGGTTCCTTCCATGCGATTGCATATATTATCATACGGCACAATCATCATCTACTCTTTCATGCAATCCACCGATCGGCTTGGCGGCGACTTCAAGTCGGCTCGCGGTAGATTAGAGCGGATTTGCACCGTGAAAAACCAATCTAGAAAGCCAAATTTGCGTAATTGAAAGCAATCTAGAAAAACGATTCAATCTACGAGTGTCGCTCATCGACGGTTACCTTTTCGATGCGAGGAGAGTCGATCGTCGATAACGTGTTGAGGAACCGTCGGCGAGTCCAAATCGAAAGCGACACCTCGTAGACAAACGTAGAATCGTAAGAACAATGCATGAACACAAGAATGAATAAGAGATAGAACACGAGAGATGTAGGGGACTTCTTGCTTCTTTATTCCTTCATCCATCGATCAATCCTTTACAATGAATAGCACCCCCTATTTATAGGCTACGACCCTGCTAGGGTTTGGGATGGGGCGCCCACTAATGGGCCGACTGCAGGGTCAGGCCCATAGTTTTCCAACACGTGCGTCCGTGCATATCCTCGCACTGCTCATGCACAGCGCCGAGGAGTGCTAGTACTACTACTTTGATTTTGACTCTTTTTTTCTTCTTCTTTTCTCGTTCGGATACCAGACCAGCGGGTCGATTAGTACGACATTTTCTTTGTGGTTTTGTGTGGTTTCAGCGCAGATCAGCGTCAGAAAATGACCCGATTCTCTAGCCGGGGAGCATGATTATTCGGCAGAATGGCCCATTAATTTGGATCAGCATTGGAAACTTGGGATCCTTTGAACCGCTAAAATTCAGAGAAGAATGCTACTCCTGTATGTACTACTTGTATCGTCGGTGTGTCACCTCTGTCAAGAGCCGTCCGATTATTGCACCTTAGGCGTTTACACGTGACAATATCATGCGCTACGTACATATCATACGGTGCTATAGTGTTGTCTTTAAAAAAAACATAGTGCAAATGATCATAAAAAATTCAACAAAAATGGTAGCACTGACGCAAAGTCAATCTATCGTATCACCAAATTTCAACTCTAAATTCGATATGCATATAGAGAAATAAAAAAAAGACAAATTCAAAAATGTTAAAGTTATTGTTCACTAAAATTTGCCTTTTTTGTATCTTCTAATATAAGTCATGTTTTCAGTAGAACTTTTGTAGGGCACTTCCTCGTATCATGACCTATCTAACGAAAAATTTTAGGGATTTTTTTTAATAACTATTTGTGTTGTATTTTGAGAAGGGTAACATTATAGCACCGTAAGTAAGGATAGGTAGCACATGATATCTTCTCACGTTTACATAACATCATTTATGTATAAGTGCAAGTACAATTAACGGGTTGACATCAGCTGCCTCTTCGTCCTGCCACATAGGGTTTTTGTTGATGGGGAAGAAACAGGGGGGATTTAAGACTAGATCGATCCAAGCCTAGGAAATAAGAAGATATATATAGCACAAAAATCATTGTATGAGTTGTTGTTTGTAGCAAATACTTTCTTCATCTAAGAATTAAAAGCTTGCGGGTCCCATAGCGACAACTACATAATAGACAATACACTGTAGGAGTTGTCTTCAGCACTATAGTATAGATGACATTAAAAGATACTATAGACAGCAACTATCTGTTCTATTATACATACATCCTAACCGTGCAACTTCAGCGGTTGATATAACCTACGTGTATTTTTTTTCAGTAACGCAGAGGATCAACCAACCCTCGGCGTGCGAATTCACCTTGCTTGGTGCTTAAGTCAAGAGGACATGGACGTGCCAAATGTGGATTGCACCGGCTGGTGCTTCGCTAGCTAGCCTAGCCGGCCAGCCGGCAACTAATTTGCTACCTGCACGCATTGGCGCCTTTTTACAAACACTACTACTCATGGCCTTTCTTACAACAACACTCGATCACAAGCCGTGAAAAAGGAGGTGCACGTGGAGCTTAACTATTTGGTAAAAATTCTGGAAAGGTGCATCACAGTACAAGGAGTTAGTTGGGACCTTAGCTTAGACTCATCTCATGCATGACCAAGAAGAGGTCCCCTTGCTACTTGCTAGCTAGGGTTTGATGGTTGGATCACAGATGCATGGTGTGTGTGTGAGAGAAAGAGAGAGAGATCGAGACAAAAGCAAAGCATTAAAGATCTAGCAAGGAAGAAAAGATGCAATGCAATGGAAGGCAAGATCTTGACACTTTTCGTTTGGGGCCTACATATATGCGTATTGCTTTCACGCGTTTATGCAGCATGTAATATGCTCTCTCTTTTTTTTTTTTTGTGCTTGTTTCTTTTTCTCTTGTTAAAAGTTCCACGCTCATTTTGGGGGAGGGGGACTACTGTTGTAAAAAGAAACGCGTATAGCACGGCTCGAGTGAAGCAAATGGTAAAATGAGGTGCTGTTTTAAGACTTGGGAAACCGAGAGGTTATAGGAAGATATGCTAATAAATCCATAAATAATAATCCACAGCACACATAGGAGTTGAACTTTTGCATGCATTTAGCAAAAATAATAATAATAATAATAATAATAATAATAATAATAATAAAAGACGGTGTGCCATATCGATTAGACTAGCCGACAGATGGCCAAATCAAGCTCGGTTGAGGTACGTACGTACTAAAATGGTGGAGGGATTATTGTTAAAAAAAACTGCCGCTTCTTTAAAAAAAAAAAAAACACGTCTTAATTTGACAGCTAATTGCCTTCACTTTTGGCATACGCTTCATTTCCCCTAAAATTAAGCAGGCACACTTTACACACTCCAATTAGATCTATGAAAGCACCCTTTGGATACTCAGATCGAGTCTCAATCTAGATTAGTGGCCATTGAGACAGACTACTACAATAATTAAAGATCTAGCAAGAACGTAGGTCAGTTGCCATTCATGTCTGCTTACCAGCAGGAGATCTAGTTAAGCAGTCACGCATGTTCCCCGAATTAAATGTCCCATGTAATGCGTCTCTGGTCACTACGCTTAGCTAGACCACCATTCAAACGAGTGGTTAGTGCTTCATAAATGAGTATGTTTGCTAAAAATGTACAAACTTTGTTGGAACTATGGTTGAACTCAACTTTTTTAAAAAATCGCAGAAGTATATCCCCAAACTGTTTAAACTACACTTTTAATCTACCCATGTTCCGCTTTTGACCATGCATATGGACCCACATGTAAGTGGGACTGAAGTAATTCTATATATAGCCACGTGGAATTTACATGTATGCCCAGAGTGCGTTAAAACTGCAATTTAGTGACAGTTTCAGCGAAGAATTACTTGTTGGGTTTAAGATTAGTTTTTTGCTAAATGTTACTGCCTAAATGTTTTTTTAGAGAGAGAGAGAATGAAGACGTTTCTTATAAATTTAATTTAGCGGTTTCCGGAGCAAAATAGGATTAGTTACATGGAATATAATCTCGATAAATCAGTCATCACGTTCTCGGAAAAAAAAAGGCAACAGTGGGGCCCACTCCACAGTGTCACACGCAGACACCAGCGGTGGGCCGGTTGGCCATGTTACACGCACA
The DNA here is from genome assembly GCA_036346255.1 of Ampelocalamus luodianensis. Classification (NCBI taxonomy): domain Eukaryota; kingdom Viridiplantae; phylum Streptophyta; class Magnoliopsida; order Poales; family Poaceae; genus Ampelocalamus; species Ampelocalamus luodianensis. The sequence continues at coordinate 80,720,870 of CM070634.1, read as the reverse complement.
GCAAAAGCGGGCCCGGCCGGGCAGCGCGCACGACAGCGACAGGTGGGGCCGGGCCTGGCTTAGCACGTTATTCCTGGACACTGTGGCTCGTGTGGGCTGGGTGAAAAAATATATATTTTATGCAAATGCGTGCTTAGAAATGGAATAAAATAAATGATTAAAATAATGAAACAGAGTACTTGCCCGAAATGGGAAGACATCTGCTTGCCGGAGTCACGTGGCCTCGTGCCTGTTTGGGGGCGGTGTGGACCTGTTCGGTGAGACGTCGCTGTCAGCCCCACGGTTTCTTTCCGAGTAAATTTCAGAACAACCAAGGTTTTAAGACAAAGATACCTAAACCCCCGATTTTACAATTTTTTAAAAAGAAATCCTAGTTTGGTGACAAAAGTTTCTGAAACCCTAAGTACACCATCTAGCCATCAATTTTACTCTGAGAGTTGTGTATGGTATTGTAGGTAATAAAAAATACATAATATTATCCAATATATACACACGTTAGTGGGCCTAGCAATACACCTCTATACGCCTCTCTCATCTCTCATTCTCACCCTCCCTCTTCTCTTGGTGACAACAGAGGCAGGGACGCAAGGCCTGGCGGTAGTGATACTAGCAACCGAGGAGGCTATGTGGCAACCGACTACACGGCGGCACGATTAGGCGTGCTACGGGCATGTATCAGACGACCCAGGTGGTGTACATGGTAAAAAAACATTTTGCCCTAAAACCAATGGTTTCTTTTTAAAAAAGTAAAACTTAGGATTTTGTGTTACTTTTGCCCCAAAACATAAGGTTTTGTGAAATTTACTCTTCCTTTTTCCCTTCTATCTACCACGTAAACATCAATGGCGTATTTCAAAGCACAAAAACTTCAAATATAGAGTACTACTGTGCTAGTGCTTATTTTGAGGGGATCTGAATTTGCATCAACAATTATTATGATGTACAAATATATGGAGAGCATCTCCTCGTGATTGCCTAGTAAAATCTTAAATTCGTCGCAAAGAAAAATGATTGCCTAGTGGAAAAACAAGCTTGTATGATCAGCTGTGATGGTTTTGATTGGTTACCTGGAAACGTAGACACATCGATGGTTGTATTTTATAGCGAGGCCACCAGCTACTTAGGCCAAAATTATCTGAAATTGACTTAAAACACTCTTCATGCCAAAGGCAGAGCTTAATTTGGAATAGAAATTCACGCGCCTATGTTGTTAATACGTAGTTTTCACATTAATTCATTACCGGAATTGTTCGGGATATATATGGAAATTATATATATATATATATATATATATATATATATATATATATATATATATATATTTAACCGTATACTTAGAATGATAAAGAAGTATAATATATTCGTTTATACTGGTATATTCATTCTCAAGTACATACTCCCAATAATATATATATCATATATATATATATATATATATATATATAGGGGACGTATCTAGTGCTAATGGATAATTCAGTGCTAAGATGCTAATGACAATCTTGGCCGTTGGATTTGGATTGAACAACCAAGATTAATGCAGTCTCTCACCTCCAAACCATTTAATCACCTTGCATGCTCCCACATCCAATGCGTCTTCATTAATGCACCTTCATTAAACACCATGCATGGTTCCACATCCAACGGTTAAGATGCAGATTCAACGGTTAAGATTGGTATTAGCACTTTAGCACTGAATTACCCATTAACACTAGATACGCTCCCATGTATGTATGTATGTATGTATGTATGTGTGTGTATATATATATATATATATATATATATATATATATATATATATATATATATATATAAATAGTATGGTACTTCTAGGAGTACGTACTCACACTTCTCATATATCACTTAAATCGTGTGATGATATCTCTTTATCAATTTGAGCATGTTCCAATAATGATTATAAGATACCTCAAAGTGAGTTCCATGAAAAATTCATTAAAGCCACCTTTTATAGCAAAATTTGTGTATATACTTCTTTTATATATGAAAAAGGATATATAGCAAAAATAAATGGTTCTAATGAAAAATTTTCAAACAAGTCGCATTGGAGTATCTTACTATTGGTATTTAAGTATACTGAATGTGAAAAAGAAGTATAATATGTCCGTTTAAGTTGTATATTTTAAGTGGAAGTATGTACTTTCAGAAATACGAAAAAGGCTATACACACACACACACTATCCTGTAGCTAAGCATATAATAACTATTATACGCGCAGCCAGCCCACCGCGCCGGCCAGTCCAGGTGGAACGCGCGCGCACGCAATCCTCCTCCGAGCGACCCAATAAGAACAGTTATCGGCCAGGAACCTCATGCGCCCACATGCCACGCATCTTGGAAGTAAAACGCAACGCATATGACAGTAATTATAATACCCTTTTTACTGCCAGATTACAACGTAGGGTTCTGCCCTTTTTTCGAGAAACTATCATCAGATGCTCGACAGTAAAACGTGCAAAGGGAGCAAAGTAATTGCGTCCACTCTTTTTTTGCTACCAGATCACACATGTGAACAAGATTGTTGTATGACAGTAAAAGTTTTTGACCATAGAAGTAATAGTTAATTTACATGAAAAGTAAATGTGTTATACATTTTTCATTGAGTAGTTGTATTGCAATAAAAGCTTATTCACATGGCAGTACAAGTAAATGTATATAGAAGTAAATGTGTTTATAATGTTTCACTGATATTGTATATGCAAACGACAGTAATCACAAATGTGTCATCTAGTAGATTTTGGCATCTTAAACAATAAATTGAAGTCCTAAGTAATTCTTCATTGTATTTTTCCCTGGCAAGTAGCATGGCCAATCACTTTTTCAAAAGATCATCGGTTTTTTGTTACATTGCAGAAGATTTTAAAAAATAAAGTTGATAGCAAAAAGATGAAGATTCCAGTGGCCAAGATAGGATCCCATCTCGGCCTTCAAATCTTTGTAAGTATTATCGTCGGCCTCAGAAGGTTTGGGATCAACGTATGTAGCACAAAACACATCCACCTGTTGACTCGCTCATTCAACCCTCGCGCACAATCGTTCGGATCAAGAACCAAGTCGAAGACAACCCAGAGGCTAGCTTTCCTTGCTTGCGTGGTCTCTACGAGGTCGACTCGCGCACTCTGCACCAAGATGTAGTCGTCGAACCTTCGGGTAGTCTTCTCGCGGCGTTCCACGTAGTTTGAGAGGACGATCTCAATGACGAGGTTAGCCCGCCGAAAGCTGGAGACCACCGCATTTATGTGCCGGAGGAGGATATCCTAGGAGAAGATGGTTGTGGAAGCCCTTGCGGATGGTGTCACATACGATCATGTTTCCGATCTTTGAAAGATAGAATAGGGTGGAGGAGGGAGGATACCGCCGGAACACGAGACCACATCAAGCAAAACATCAAAACATCAATATGAAACAAAAATGGTCTTCTCGTAGCATGGGCAAAGGAGGAAGGAACACCAGTGTCCAGCAGAGGGTAGCTATAATATATAAGGACAACATGCTCCTACACAAGTGCAAGATAGGCCAATGAACCGCTCGATGACCGGTGTGAGGAGAGAGACTTGAATTTACCATGTGGGAGCCATTTCCTCTGTGTTTTTTTAGTGGAAAATTGTTCCCTTTTTTGGCTGTACAGAGGTTGGAGAGAGATGAGTGTTGTGAGAATTCATCTTTGGAAACGGATGACCATTTTTATAAAATAAGGAGTAACATCAGCGTGGGAGACAAAGAGACGTGTCAGGAGCCATAGTTGTTCCCTTTTTGGTCAGACTGAGGTTGGAGAGAGATGAGTGTTGTGAGAATTCATCTTTGGAAGCGGATGACCATTTTTATAAAATAAGGATTGGTGCGCTTAATCGAGCATTCGGCGATGTGGTGTCGTTCTGTTTTTGCACGCACATATACCAGTAAAAGCCAATTCATATTATAGCAAAACTATGTCGAACGTATAGTAATTCAGAAAACAATAAATGACGGTAAAGTTACTAGTATTGTACAGTAACCGCACACGATCAATTCAATATAATTGTGATGGTAGTAATACTGTATGTACACGAAAGTAAATTTCATATCCAAGTTTGCTACTGAGTAACCGCTAGCTGTTTAGATTTTTCTCTCAAATTTATTTTGAACACACACGGAAGTTACATATATTACGTGCGTGGAGGCCACACCATCCAGGGATTCCTCACACTGTAGCAAATAAGAGTTTCTCTCTCTGGCGATGCGCTCAACCCTAAAGAAACCCCAAGTTGTTCTCCGGTGAGCTCTACCGGCCCCCATTCCCGGTTGGATAAAAGGTGATTTTCGACTTCAGCCCCCTCTCACCCCTGCACGCCTCAAGGTACAAGGAAAAAATTCCACTGCATTTTTTTTTGTATATTTATTTTCTCATGGGGTGGAAATTTATAGGGTTCCGAACCAAAATTCCCCAAATTCCATAATCTTGTTACCCTAGGTGATTTTCCTCCCAAATTCGTGTTTTCTAGAGGCAGCGCTACTGGGGAACATTAAATAATGGATGTATACAAGATTATAAGTAAATCCACGCTGTCCCTGCAATAAATCACACGACCTTCTTTGATTTTGTTTTTTTCTTCTATTTCCCACTGCAGTAGTAAATGAGGACATCCGATGACGCACCTCCAAGGTGAGGAAGATCACCATGGAGGATAGCCAGACCACACTGGTGATTTTTGTGGACCCATCTCAACACGAACCAGTTGTAGCAAGAACATCATTTCTATCCATTCCAGATCCTCACACTGGTGTTTCTCAAAAGAAACCGCCGGGCAAGAAGAGGAAGGTCGTCGAGCCAAAGGACGTTGTCGCTTGACGCCCTACCCAGAGCCCGCGGTCGAGTCCACCATGGTAAAGATGTGCATATATAGTAAATGCTTATTCATATTGCAGTAATTTGTTCATCGAACCGACATGGTATCGACATGCATTACACTAGCAGTAAATACAAGATACATTCTAGTAATTATGTAGCTATGTCATTAGTAAATTGTGCTACTTCAATTGCAGGCTGTTGCTGAGATGAAGCGTGGACTGTACACGATGTGCATCAGGTGCGCTCCTGCCCTCGTTGTCTCCACCATCGGCCAGCTAACAATAGGATAGATGAATGAGGTTTCGAGACTCAGTTTCGGTGGCTTTCTAAAGTTCAACCTCGAGGGACTGGAGAGAAGGGATCTGCTATGCTTTCTCATGGACAGGATAGACCCAGTTGAAATGGTGATTCGTATCGACGGTGGTAGGAGCATCCCAATCACGCCTCACACTGTGAAGTGCAGCAGGGATGCAACGATGGTGTCCCTGGCCGTAGGAACTGTCGAGCTGGCCGAGCCGAAGCGACTGCTCGAGGTGCAGCTGAACGCCAAACATAAAGTATGTGACGTTGATCAAGAAGATAACCACCAGGGGCACAAACGTGTTGATGATGAGGTGTTTCTTCCTCATCGTCTTTAGCAAGCTGTTGTTCCCGACAACAGACATCAACATAACAGGGAAGGACACAGTGCTCACAAGGGATCTTGACAAATTCGGCGACATTGAGTGGTGCAAGGCTGTTGTAGACAACCCGAGGGAGGCTGCGCGTAACTGGAACAAGAAGAAGTACAACACCACCAAGCCATCAGCGGATGCGTTGCTTTTGTACTTGTAAGCAACCAAGTTTTTTTTTTGTCCATAACAAAGATATGTATTACATCCGATAACAAGCGCACCAACACACAGTAAAACACGTAGACCACGAGCGCAATAAATGTCATCATACAAAATAGTAAAACATAGTGCACATCATACAAAATAGTAAAACATAGTGCACACACTAATAAATGGATGTCATTAAACAGAGCACACTACATGCACTAAAACTATGTATTTACTATAGTAACACGAACACTAACAAGTAGTAAATTCTATGTCACGATTCACTACTTGAACAACCTAAGGTGCATTCACAACATCAACGCCGTCGAGACCCCACACGCCGCACGCTTCACAAGCGCCCTCGTTGACAAGGTCGTCGTGGTCGACATGGTGAAGGGCACGAACAGGAAGGGCACCTTTGGCAAGCTTAGCTTGAGTGGTCTTTCTACTTTATCCGATTAGCAGTAACATAAGTAGATCATTGCAATAAAGTTCATCAGAGAAAATAGTAATTCCACCGATAACGTTGAAATAAAAATGGGTAGCTTCGGAGCAAGGAGGGGACGCGCTACTGGTACAACGCGACGACATAGGCACACCTGTCGGAGGAACCCATACACTCTGCCGCTGGGCAGTTCCCGAGCTTGTGTGCATTGCTTGGCAACTCGGTGCGACCCAAAGGCAAGGAAAAGCAATGCTCTGTGATGGAGGACCTCAAAAATTTTGATGACAAGGCTGGGAGGGCGATGAGGTAGACCGAGAAGGCGATGAGGCAGATACAAAGGGCCTAACAGAAAATCAAGACCGCGTAGATGAAGGTCGTTAGCGTTATGTCACAACCCCAATTTTAGTTAATGGATTTTAGGTGCATTCATGAGCATACATGTCATTTTGGATCATTTGCGCAATAGGTTGCTTTTAAAAATCTCAAATTCAAACAAATTTAAAACTTGAAATGGAACTTCCATAAGAAAATTGAAGAGAATGCTTGGAAAGAACCCTAGAAAATAATTTAATCAAATACTAGTTTAATTACCATGATTTAATATAGTTTTTGTCAAATTTTTAGAGGTCAGTTTGACCTTGAGAAAAATCTGTATTCCTTACTTAAAACAATTCGGCCAGGAATTTTAAATTAAGTATTTAAAACTTGAACAGAGAAGTCTTATAATTTTTATGGGATCTATATCATCCCAGTAGCTTCTCTAAAATTTTCGTATTTTTATAAATTTATTTGATATTTTTGAACCTCCAGTCAAACCTTTAAGTTTGATTTTGGTTCTAGTCAAACTGGTCCGACCCAACTGAGCCACTTGGCACTGTAGCGACCAAACCACTTAACCCGGCTTGATCGGACTTAGTCCATTCGCGTGCACCTATCCAACCACTTTGCTTCACTCGCTGACAGCCCGGACCCACTCGTCGTCTTCATCCCTTCATCATCGTGTTGTGCTAGCACGCGTGAGCCGTTGGATTTGAAATGGACATCCCAGATCAAGTGGAACGTTCGGACCACCAAATGCTCCATGCGATCCAGGTCGTCGATTTTAAATCTATCGCGCCTTTTCCTTTGGTTGAGTCTAGCACGTGTGCGCCGTTCGATTTTAATCGAGTCGTCCACATAACTTGGGACATTCGGACCTCCGAGCGCCCCCACATGATCTGTGTCGCCCATTTTAAATCGGTCCGCACCGTTTTCAATGGGGTAAGGTGGCTTCGTACCCGCATTTTTCGGGGCAAGCGGCGCCACTTAGCTTCACCATTGCTGACAATGCTTGACCTGGTGTTGCCACGAATCCATTTTGTGTCAGAAGTGACCGTAGAGGACCATCAAAACCACTGTGCCGTTCTTTCGACAGAATCAAGGCGACCATTGTTTCTTCCTCCTCAACGAAGCGTATCCTCTCGTCTCTGGTGCCATTCTTTCTCTTTTGCCATACCTTATCCTTGGTGCTAATGTGAGTTCTTGGTTTTGATCGTAGCTTCTGGACCCCGAGGTTGTCCTTTGTCAGTCCAAAGCACGCTCGGAACGCCGTCGTCGTGGTTTTCTGCGCTCCGGTGAGCTCCCTCGTATTTCTTGTGTGTCATATCTTGTCTTAAGATATTGTGAGCAAAACCCCTCAATCAATTTATCTTTTGATTCATAGGGTTATCCGGAATTTGGATTTCTGGTCAACTTGTGTTCCTTCTTTCTCATTCCTAATCTGGTAAGCCTTTGTTCATTTCCTTCTTATCAGAGCTTAAGTGAGCTTTAGTTAAGCCTTTCTGATCTTTCTCTCTGTGTGTGTTTTTTTTTAGATTTTCTTGTCCTCGTGAACCTCTCATCACCCTCTTTTCGGTCACCATCGTCGGAGCTAATTCTTGGATTCCTGGCCTTTTTCTTAACTCAGGTATTTTCCTTGTGAATCTTTTTCAGACCTTAGCTCGCGCTTGTAGTTATGCCACCTGCAACCTTATGTGCTCTCTTTAGGACCTCCCTGTGATCCCTTGGTCTTTTTGCAAAGGTCACCCTCTTGGTCTTTTTACAAAGACCACCATCTCGTTTTTTTGTAAAGACCACTGTTTTTGCAAAAACCACCCTTACGCCACGATCACCCACTTGGTCTTTTTGCCAAGACCACCCTCTTTGGTCACAACCACCTCTGTGATCCTCACGACCTCCTCATGACCTCTCCTCAGGACCTCCTCAGGACCTCCTGTGTTACTTCAGGATCTCCCCGTGGCAACTCCTAATCTAGTGAAGTTAATTTTTGTTTAGCATGTATTTTTTAGCATTTTGGTTTTGGATACTTTTCTCGATATTCATTTGCGATCATTTTTTTTAGATTCTGATATCCCCGACGCGAGTGATTATATTTCTGAGCAACCAGAGAGTGAACAAGTGGTTTATCAACAAGGCAAGCATCCTCTTGCATCATTTTGATCCCAGTTTTGGTACTTTAGTATTTGAAATGCAATGATAATTGCTTGCAAGCTATTTTTTTATATTGTTAACTTGTGAGTCTAGATTAGTTATGCCATAACGATTGTGGTTTATCCTTAATAATTCCATACACTTGAGCTTAAGATAGATATTGAGATGATAGTTGTTCTTTATGTAATGCTTAGCCCTGCAAGTCACTAGATTCGGTAGTTTTGGGTTGATGAGGGTAGCTCGTCAATCATGGGAAACACTGAAATTTTTACGTTTATATTTCTAGTTCAGATCTTGGATCTAATCTTTGAGTCCCAAATTCTATGTATTTAAAACTGATTTTGATCTGAACAAGTGGCTAGTAGTGTTATACTCCAAGTTAATTTGAGAGAGAATAATTGAATTAAGAGAATGATCAAATAGAAAGTAGAATGAACAACAGTTAGAGAGGGGTTTTTCTGCGAAAGGGAGAACACCTGGGCCTGGGCCTTGGCCCAAGAGGCCTATGGTGGCCGGCCATAGGGGGAAGGCGCCACCCTCTCCCAAAACCCTAGCCGCCCCCTTTCTCTCCCCCTCTCCCTTGCCTTGGCCGCCACCCCGCCTCTCTCCCACTCCTTGGCCGCCATCCCCTCTGGTCCTGGCGCCCCCTCCCCTCCAGTAGCACCTCCCTCCATTGGTGAAGCCCCTGCTACCGGCCAAGAGCTCCCCTTGTTGTTGCCGGCCAAGTAGAGGAAGAAGGCGAATCACCCGGGTGTTTTGGTTGGCCAAGTGAAGGGGGGCGATCACGGGGCTGTGTTCGTGTTCTTCAACAGTTCTACAAGGGTAATCCCGATCCCCATTCGATTAGTAGTGAAATCATGTAATTAGGCGATGTCGATAATAGATCTATTTAGTGCAGTTAGGTTTGGCCGACATTTTTGATGAGGTTAACTGCGGAATCTATCATGGACGCCTCCTAGAGAGTTGTGGGCGACATCGCTAGCTTTCCTTAGAGTATTAGATCACGTCGTTTGGACGAGCGGTTTAGGAGTTATGAATTTCGTAGCGCTGTTGTTCTACAGTTCTGTCATAATTCTGACAGTCAATGTTAATCGGTCATTAGCAAATAGTTAATGAAATATCTAGAGGATCTCACCAAAATGGAGGCCACCGCCGCGCCGGTCAGAGGCGGTGTCGCCCTCAGAATCGTGGTACGCGTGCCTTGTCGCGAGGCTATTTTGAAATTTTCACTTGAAGGGGGCTATTTTTGAAATTTAAAATTGCCACAGGGCCAAATATGCAAAAATTTCCGGTAATTGAGTACCATCAACACAGTAAAGATGTAGTACACACAGTAAATCTATATGTATAACATGGAAAAAAATGTCACCAACATGCAGTAATTTTCTATCATAAATATTGTAAATTTCAAGACGTCCTACAGCTATATCAGCATAAGTTTTACAATTATGCATGCTAGAAGTGTGACAGTGATGTCACTTCAAACATTGACAATATAATTGACTCGATTGAAGCCGACACACGAACCTAGGGATAAACCCTATCGCATTCGCTACACAGGCACTCACTACTATCTGTTCTAGTTCTACATAATACATAATCTATATAATTCTACATACTAACATACAATCTAACACTTACACATAATTACAAATATCATTTGCTGTACTAAAATTTATTACATACACACACACACACACTATATATATATATATATATATATATATATATATATATATATATATATATATATATATAACATGTATTTTCCCAAAAAAATGGGTTACAGCTGTACCCCATGCTCCTATACTAGCTCCGCCACTTCTTGAAAGAGCCTATATATTTTCTTATAAGAAAAAAAAATGATTAACTAAATTTCGTTATTGCAGCCATCATCAGGTATGCATGATTGGCACCCATGATTCTCATCCCTTTTAAAAGAGTTATTTTCGCTCAAGAACAGCATTTAAAGAAGGACGCGAGAGATGGGGGTGATATTACATATATAGGGAGAGAGGATTTTAAACAAGCTTAATTGGAAATGTTGGTAGTTGTTGCCACGGTGGAATTTGTGGTTGTCGACTCAGTGTCGGCTGCGCGGGACAGCTCCTAGACGGAAGCACAACCACAAGCTAGCGTACACCGATGGCCCATCCACAACCAATTTCGATCCATCGATCGTACACTCCGGATGCGTTACACCACAACAACCCATACACCCTAGGGCGCCGCGTATACTGTGTACATGGCCACAATATTGCATGCACTAGTATATGTTTATACATGTCAAGGAAATAAAAGAGGAGTGTGTGCGCGCGCATGAGGGTATGTATAGTGCATCCAACTTGTAGTGCACCCGTGCTTCTTCTTCGAAACAGGGTGCAAAATAAATGGTCATAAAAATTCCGAAAAGATTGATAACATTGACAAAAAAATCAGGGGAAATTGGCTACAGTGCTGCAAATTCGCCTCATTTGCCAATGGACATCCAAAAACGTGATGCAGCCAAAAGACATTGTAAAAACATGTAATTTTGCTGTTAGATACTCTTCCCATTAAAATAATATATCCGAGTGATTATGAGAGAGAAATGGAGTAAAATGCCCTCAATGTCCTATCCCGCTATCGCTGTAGAAAAGCTGGAGCGCGCTCAAGGACATGGGCATCGTGATGAAGCAGCAGAACTGTGCCGAGGAGGCCATCGAGGCCATCAAGTCGCTGTGCAGCTGCTGTTCTGACTAGGCATGTGCTGGAGGCCAAGGACATGCTCAAGAAGGTGCGCCCCGCGGCCGTCGACGGCCTGCGCACCGCGGACTCACACCTCAAGGCCTACGAGCGCGCGTAGGAGATGCTCCGGGACCTCGAGGCCAAGCTTGTCGGCTGCCCATGCGCTGGCGACCAGTTCGACAAGAGCTGGCTCTTCGACGTGCTGCTGCTGGGCTGGTCCTCAAGCATCTGGCAGCCGCAACCGTGCATCGGTCACTTGTTGCCCCCGCTTCCGTGGGACCACTTCACCGATGAGAACGCGGCATGAACAAGGAGGTGGCCACGCCCGCGCTACAGCAGCCCAACATTCTCGATGTGGACGCGCAACCATTGTACTCGCTGCGGATGCCGACACTGGCGACGAAGCCACAGAACACGTTGCATCAGCAGCAGTAGCCGCGAAGGGGAGGTGGCCGCGCGAAGAGGAGGAGGCGGCGGCCATGGTGAGTGGGAGGCGGTGCGAAGAGGAGGAGGTGGCCGCCGTGGTGATGGGGAGGTGGTGCGAAGAGGAGGCGGCGGTGGCCGTGCCGAGGGGGAGGCCACGCGAAGAGGAGGAGGCGACGGCCGTGGCGAGTGGGAGGCGGCGCGAAGAGGAGGAGGTGGCCGTCGTGGCGAGGGGGAGGTGGTGCGAAGAGGAGGCGGGGGCGTCGCGGTGGATCAGCAGCTGGAGACAGCGACACCGGAAGGAAGAAGGCCCGGTGGCGGGGGCGTCGCGAGGGAGAGGTGGCGCGAAGGAAGCTCGAGGTGGAAGAGGAAGAAGGCGCCAGAGGCAGCGGCGCCGTGAGGCAGAGAGAGAGAGAGTGAAGTGAAGAGAAGAGAAGAGAAGAGGAAGGGTAAAAGAAATATTTCACATGCTTTCTCTCACCTCTTTCACTAAAAATAATATAATAATTGTCTTAGTATCTAACAGCAAAATTACATGTTTTTACAGTGTCTTTTAGCTGCACCACGTTTTTTGGATGTCCGTTGGCAAATGAGGCGAATTTACAATGTCCTGTAGCCAATTTCCCCAAAAATGAATCTACCATGCCACAAAGTTCCAAATCTAAATTTGATCTATACATGGAGAAAAAAGACAATTAATGTTGAAAATGAAATCCGAAAAAAGAGCAAAATAAATAAATAAAGCTACTATTCACTGAAATTTGTCCTTTTTGTTTCTCCTAATATACATGACGTTTTAACATGACTTTTTGCATCATGCTTGATTGCATCGTGACTCATGTTGTCAATTTTTTTAAAAAAATTCATGACCATTTGCCTTGTATTTCGAAGAGGACGCATGTAGGGCACCAAAAGTTCGGGTGTACAAGATATGCCCTCGTGTGTGCATATATGTAAATATTGTGTATTTATATATACGTATGTACATCAGGCGCCTGAACATATCATTCGACTTACATTTAAGAAAATATCATCAATTCTCCTCATAACCCTTAACTTAATGGCGACTCATAGTATATATATTTTGTGCTTCTTTTCCCTGAATAAAGCCTTTCAAGTAAAAAAAAAGAGCTTAAGAAAATGAAATTATACTTTCTCCAAGTGCAACAAGTGTCCACAGATCTAGCCAAGAATCGTCTCAGAAAAAATATCTATATATAAGATGCGTGGGTCTCTCAGGAAGCGTGAACAAATATACGTACGTAGCGTCTTTCGAGTAGACCACGCATGCATGTGCCTTTGATATCCTTTTTAATCCCATTATTGATTTCAGAAGAAAACGATCGATCGATGTCGACATTGAGTTCCTTAATTTTATTTTATTTCTTAAAGAAGTCAATTATTGTTTCCTTTCTTTGGGACTATTTGCAGTGACAATCCTTTGGTTACATATGCATGTACATGCAGCATCATTCTAGCTTCTTATTGGTTACAAGAGCAATATGTGGATACAATAAGAAGACTATAAGAGACCGGTTCTTCAGTGGATTGATCTATTATATATATCTCACCGTCTTATCGTGCCGTGCCATGGGTGAGAATGAAACTAGGTAAGGCTCCTATCTGGGATGGAGCTAAAAAAAATTCAGAACCAATGCCTACTACTCGCAAGCTGTTCTTGGGATAGGACACACCCAGGGGCGGACTCAAGGCTAAATTAGGTATGGCGTGAACTAAAGAGGATTACCCAAAAACCAAAAGAATCCATAAATAAATCATATTGCAATTGCAGTAAAAGAGTATATGACACTAAATGGAATCAACAACTACAATTCACATGCAAACATGTGAAGAAGAAGGTAGGACATAGAAAAATACCTTACAAATGAAGTTTACTCAACAATTTGCCACTAAGTTATCGAACATAATAGTTTAAATGAAAGATAAGATATAAAAGAAACAACTGTCAAAGAGAGAATGATTAGATAAGATATAAAAGAAACAACTGTCAAAGAGAGAATGATTAGTATTTAGTAGTGTCACCATTAGTTGATAATAAATCATGAAAGATGAAGAAGAAATAGAAGCCAAAATACATACCACTAAAGCACTAATTGTGTCTAAGAGAACGAGACATTTTTATTCTACGAGATTTCATGCCTGAAAACCGTGATAAATACATACCACTAAAGCACTAAGCACTAATAACAACAATGATAAGAGAATCAATACTTCTTAGGCTACAAAACAATGCCAATAGGCAATAGACAGAGCACTGCATTTTTTTCATCCACTAGCAATATTCAAGTTGTTATGCTCAATTCCAAATTCCAACTAACCTAGACATGAGATGCCATTTTTATGAAGTGATATGCACATCAACACATAGGAATCGAGCAGTATAGTTACCAGCCATATCCATATCACCATATGGTCATAAACAGCAACACGTAGAGTTGAACAATGAACACTATGTTGAACACATTTCCTTCTCACAATGACATATTGACAGTATGACAATTGACACAATGTTGAACTTGAACACTTGAACTCACAGTCTCACATTGGAGTGCCCGAGTGGGAGAGGGAGACTGGGAGCTGCCTGCCGCACCGCGCACCCTAGCCCTTGGAACTGGGAGATGCCGCCACGTGCTATGCTCCCTGGCCCTTTGCAGCCTTGCTGGCCGCCACCACGCGCCCTCGCCCGCCCCCGGCCACGCCTCGTGCCCTCGCCCGCCGCCGCCCGCGCTGCGCTCCCTCACCCTTTGTCACGCACCTCGCGAGTCACGTCGTGGCTAGGGTTAGCAGCCGGGGGCAAGAAGGAGCTCCTGAGGGGAATGTGTTAGGCGGCTGGGCGCTTGGACCAGTGGCTGCCTTGTGGCTTGAGCCTTGATCCTTGATGTGCTAGGCCAGTCACCAGTGGGCTGTGGCCTGTGGCCTCATGTGGCATGTGGTGTTGTGGGTCTCCTTCACTAATCACTACTTGTGCAGTCGCCCTACCCAAGAAAAGATGGTCTTCTTCCTCCCTGAGACAGGCAGCTAAGCATGGCACTCGCTGCTCAGAGGGGGTCTGTCCAACCGAGCGGAGCTCTGTTGGACGCCAGAGCTTGCCATAATGGTAGATCCACCCCTAGACACACCCTGGACTTGCTGGATTCGACAATGGTACCAAACGTTTTCCACAGACACCCCCTCCCCCACCCCTGCCACACCCATAGAAGCTATTAATGATATGCTCTAGAGGCAATCACAGAGATGATTGAATTGTTTCTATGTTTATGAACTTTTGAATAATGTGTTATTTTTTCCTTTAAATGAAATATCATTTATATTGTTTGGCAAGATGTGACTTGTTTGTAACTCTCTATTTATATTTATTATGTCATTTTAAAATCTCTGATCTTATGTCATTATGTGAGACACTTATGATTTATGGATCTACACATATATTGATTGATAATCAAGTTTCACGGATCATGGATATGAGATATCTAATTAATAATGTGAACATATGTTGGAGAACATAGTGTTGGATTGACCCGCCTAGAGACACTGCGAGAATTATTATATTCTTAAGTGTTATCGGTTGGTCCCATACATAGTGTATGTGAGATCCTTTAGACCTAAGATCGTCATGGTTTTCTACATGTATAATAGTTTACTTAGGGGTTATCAAACGCTACTCCGTAAATCAATAGTGATAAAGTGTAACGTCCCGTTTATCCTAGAGTTCTTGCCAGATTTCAAAACTAAAAAGGAACCATTTGGTTTATTGGTTTGCTCAAGCTTAACTTGGAACTTTGAAAAATATTGGAGGTTTAACTTGAACTAACTTAACTTCAACTAAGTCAAACCAGCTCTTTGTTCGTTGTTGGAGTTCTCTGGTATTCTTTGGCCTTTAGTTTCCCTTCTTTGCTTGCTTAGTGTGTCCCTCAGCCTAGTTTTTCCTCTCTTGGACCTCCCCTTAAGTCCAGATCTCCCCCTCGGTTAGGACCTCTCTTAAGGTTCAAACCTCGTTCTTGTAGTCTAGACCTCCTCTGTGTTATCTCTTTAGTTTAGACCTCCTTTGTGTTTGGACCTCTTCTTTGTCAAGACCTCCCCTGAGTTCCGACCTCCCTTTAGGTCGCAACCACCCTTGAGCTATTCTAAGCTCAGGTTTGTGTTTCAAACCCCTTTGATTTATGAAATTCAATTTTGAATTGAGTTTCCCCTTTTTGGACTTCTCTCTCGCTTGACCTCCTCTCCTTCTACTTCTTTCAGGATCCTCCTTATTAGATCTTGACCGTCAGAACCCCCCATTGTTAGATCCTTACTGTCGGGACCTCCCCTTGTTAGATCTTGACCGTCAGGACCTCCCCTTGTTAGATCTTGGCCGTTGAGACCTCCTCTGGTCTCATCTTGACCGTCAGGATCTCCCTTGGTTCCATCCTAACTGTTAGAACCTCCTTGGACCTTTTTCTTTGGACCTCTCCATTAGATCATTTTCCCTTTTGTATCTTATCCGTTGAAACTCCTCCTTGTTTGGACCTCCCATAAGTCCAGATCCTATACGCGCCTTTTCCTCCCTAGGACCGTTAGATCTTGTTTGGATGGCTCGATTGAGAGGAGGCGTTCGGATGGTCCGAACATTCCCTTGTATTGTGGTGCGTCCGATTAAGTTTGGGAGGCCCGATGTAAGTGCGCGTTCGCGTGCTCTGAACGTTCCTTCCCCCTTGGACCACCCGATCATGATCGTGTGGCCCTGGTTCGTTGCGTCTTTTCCTTTGTCGTTTGGACCTCCTCCACTCCAAGACCTCTGGTCTTTTTGCAAAGACCACCCTCTTTTGTCACGATCACCTTATGTGGTCATGACCTCTAGTCTTTTTGCAAAGACCACCATCTTTTGTCACGACCACCCTATGTGGTCAAAACCTCTGGTCTTTTTGCAAAGACTACCCTCCTTTGTCACGACCACCCTATGTGGTCATGACCATTGGTCTTTTTGCAAAGACCACCCTCTTTTGTCACGACCACCCCTCGTGGTCGAGACCTCTGGTCTTTTTGTAAAGACATCCCTTTTAACTGATCTATACACCTAAGTTTGACTGGCCCCACTTGTCAGTCCTACTCACTTTCTCAAACCCTCCACCTCAAAAGCCCGTGCGCATTTAATGGCTGTCGTATCACATTAAATGCGGTCACATCTGAGGTACTTCGTTTCCTCCTTTTGATGGCATATCTTGTCTTATCCTTGTCCTGTTTTTCACCTACCCTTGACACGTATGCTCTGAGTCACTCAGAGTTTCTCCGCCATCTCCAGCTATATGTAGCCCGAGCATGCCTCCCTTCATCATCTTTTTCCTCATTCCTAACTACCTTGCTCTCGCCTAGTTCTCTCCATGCTTGTATCTGGAGCTTCACCCTCTTTTGGGTTGGACCTCCCCTCTCGCCAGGACCTCCTGCTCTTCTAGTTTTTTAGTTGAATTCGTTTAAGTTCTTTTGAGTCTTTTAAGTTCTTTTGTCCGAGTTTGCTTTGTTAATTTGGTTCTTTGCAAACGTATAGATCCCGAGATCGTGAAGGAGTACTTGGATCCAGCAGCCTCTGCCGAAGCCTCACCACCTCTCAACGAAGGCAAGTCATAGACCATTGATCATATTGGACCTAGTTTTCCAAAAGTATATTGTTTTACTTTATCATGCATGGCTATCTTTTATAGAAAAGGTTTGGGCGTAGCTATTTCCTATTTATCAGTATGCCTCTTTGATATTTATACTAGACATTTTGCCATGTCCCCCTTGAACCCCTTAGAATGGGTAAATTTTTTGTTGGTATTGTTTGATATTGCCAACATGGGATCGTAGTTATGCTTAGCCTTACTTTAGAACTGTTACTCTTGATAATCTTATTTTCTTCTTTAATAAACTTGACTAACTGAACTATGGAATTGTGGTGTGATGCCACTGTTGTGCAGCTGTGGTGGGATGCCACAGTTGCGTCAATCATGGTGCGATGCCACTATTGTTAAAACTTGTTGTGCCAAGACCAGGGTGGTCTTTTGGCCGGGGTGAACCCAAATGTTTTCTCACTCGGGCGAGTGATCGTGCAGTAAAGGAGGTGCTATACGCACAATGGGATGAGGTTGTCTCGCCTAGGTGGTCTAAGAACTTAACTTTGTGATCCATTGATCCGAGTATTACCGTGCAACCACAAGACCATTTTATGTGGGTGGTCTGGGCCCAATAATTAGTAATGAGCTGGCTTAGTTCTGTTGTGGTGGAGCGTGCTGATTTGCTGGCGCAAGAGGGGGCATGAATCTGGTGGGTGTCTAGCCCGTTAGAAGCGAAACCTTAGCGGGCAGCTCCGAGTCAGTTCAAAGCTTTGTAAAGGCCTTGTCGCGCTCTTTAGACTACTCACCTTTGAAAGTAAGCAAGGGTTTCGACGGGAACCCGACCCGCTAGAGAGGTCGTGAATTGTAGGTAAAGTTGTACATTTCTGCAGAGTGAAAAATCTATTCGAATAGCCAAGTCCTTGGTCATGGGCATTGCCTGGTGATTTTGCGCAAGGGGTAGCTTTTCAAAAGAAGTCTGTGAACCCTAGGGTGGTCCAGGATGCTCCCGAGTTGGTGCTCTGGGGAGGTCCTTGAATCTTGGGGTGGTCTTGGGAGCTTTGGAGTGGGTGCTCTAGAGTGGTCGTGGGGGTGGTCCTGGACGTGGATGCGCCCAGACCTCCCATGAGTGGTCTTAGGAGTGAGTTGGTGCTCACGACCTCCTTTTAAACAAATGTACTTATGTATTATTTTTTTTGTTTTTAACTTGAGCTTGCAATCTATCTAGGTTATTTCCTGTAAAATATTGCTTTCTGCAACTAACCCTGCAGCTCTCCATTATCAATGCCAATGCATGAATAATAATTGCATACTTGTTCCTGCGATTTGCTGAGTACATTCATCGTACTCATGACTTTAAGCCCTCTGTTTGAGTAGTGACCGAAGATGATCAGGAACAAGGTTGCTCAGACCTCTTTGAGGAGTTCTTTGATGACCCGATCTTCTAGGAGACGTCCTCCACTCGACAGCCTGTGGGCTTGCCGGATGGCTTCACGCTCTTTTGGTGGTTCTGCTGTGAGGTTTTATTGTCGGTTTTTGTAAGCCCTCACTGGCAACCTCTATAAACAACCCTGGTCATAAGGCCCTTGTTTAATATAAGTTTTACTATATCTGTTGCTCTAGTTGTAGGACTGTGTTGTTGTGATTTCACCTATGTTGATTTGTGCGAGTTAGCTTCCGTTCCTGGGACTAACTCGGTGCACAGAGACCAAACCTTCGGGAGGTCTTTGTGATCTCCTAGGAGGTCCTGGAGGACCTCCTCTCAGGGTGTTCTTGGAGGACCTTTCAGACCTCTGGGTGGTCTTGTCGGACCTCCCTAAGAGGTCCTGGGAGGCCTTTCCCAGAGCTCCCCGAGAGGGTCCTGACATAAAGATAGCTTTCGGGTTTACTATGAAATATGGGGATGAATGTGAGTGATTAAGATAGAATTTTTCCTGTCCAATTTAATGGGAGAGATATCTCTAGGCCCCTCAATGTGGTTGGATTAAGGTAGTACATGGCCATGCCGAATATGGTTGAGCAACCAACTACAACTAAGTAATCCACTACAAGGTCGAGCGAATGATCAAGCTATCATAGGATAGCACACATCTCTCCTTGAGTTCGATCTGGTATCATGAGGCAAAAGGATCAACACATGAACTTTATAAAGGTTCGTCCGATATGATCTTTATATGTGTCGGTAGTCACTATATCCTATTAGGAATCGCTACCGACTTGTGGATCGCAAAGGAGTTTTCGGGTCATAGCCAATTACGCATAACTTATGGGACAAACTAGTTCATGGTTAAGAGTCCTAATGGGTTTCTAACGTAGGGATCCATGAGGGGCTCTTTATAAGGGGAAGCGTAGGGGCTTTTGGGAGGATGTGCACCACCCGCCGAAACACTAATCGTCACCTCCCCGAAGGCCCTGCCGTGCGCGCTGGTGCTAGTAGACCAGCGCATGATGTTCCACCCCAGGATTTGTGGATACCGTAGAGGTACTGCTACAATCACTACTATGCTGATCGAGGATGATCCACGACATAGGGAACATGAGAGGCTGTTGGAGGAGACGATCAGCGACCAAGGACGTTGGATGATCGGCTACTTCCACTACATCGAGGTGTGTGACATTGGACCGGGCTGCTCCAACTCTTCTTCTGTTGCACTGCGCGTTTAGTGTTGTTATCTATGATCTCTTACTCGCATGATTTCCTAAGTTACGGGTAGAAATTTTTAACTACGCGCTAGTGTACCTACCCGTATCCCAACAGAAGCTACTGACTGCTAGAATGTCTTCGCCAAATTGATCCCCCTTTACCACTCTCTCATGGCACCTCACTATGGTTTGACAACTAGACATCGTTAGGCCCACTAAACCTTGCCTTCATGGACATCTTCTCGCACTGCATCAGGACCTCTGAAACTGTTGTTGAAGCACTTGTCACTAGCACCCTCCACCTAGAACTACAGAACCATCTCCCTACACCAACTTGGTTGGAACCGCAAGCTCTTCAAGACCAAATCACCCATCTTCTGTGATGAGAGGAACGATCAATGAACCTTGGGATGGGGAGGTGACGACTCTTTCAAGGTTAACTCTACCTACCGTATGGTACAGAGTTCTGACTGCAGAATTCCCCTACAAGAATTCAATAGGGACAACTGTTGAACCAAAAAGGTGATTAGAGGGTGGGTGAATAGGAGCACCTATCTTTTTAACCATCTCGGTATTCAACTTCTTCTTCACTTCAATAGCTATGAAAGCAATGAAGATCAGATGCACAAGAACACAACATAAGTCTTGCGTTGAAACCAGAAAACCCCGAGGACAAACCTCACGACCAGTCTGATCGTTGTTGGCTAGCCAGTGTGACCACAGGTGGCCGGTCCGACTACCGACTGCAGGGACAGCAGCCCGAAGTGATCTCAAATCAACTTATTTTTTATTTCGAGATCCTGCCGGTGTGACCGCAGGAGGCCTGCCGACTGCCGGCTGCAGGGACAGTAGCCCGAAGTGATCTCAAATCAACTTAACTTTTGATTCTGAGATCCAAATCCCATGAGATTTTAAATATAACTCATCAAGAAGGTTAGGAACCTATTCCAATCGATGATCGGGACGATTGAAGCCAAGGTTAAATGAATTTCTTGATCAAAATTAAGAAGGCATGAAAACCGGGGGAAATCAAACTTTGATTCAAAAGCTTGCTCGTGGATGGAAGATGGTCAAGATGACCCTAGATCAATTCCCACAGGTTCTAGCAAGCTAGATCACAGCAAAATACCCTATCAAAACCCTAGGAACACAAAAATCCCAAAGGCATCAAAGATAGAGCAAGAACAAGATAGAACTCATCTTGGGGCAATTTTGCTTGGATTGATTCAAAAGATGGTTGGTTATAGCCACTCCACCAAGGATGACAAAAACTCAACACTTGATCACTCAATCAATCCATCTCTCTCAAACCCTAGCCTCATCTACCTCTCCACTTTCCCCCAAATAACAAATTATGGTTTCCTAGGCTTGACTTGATGGGTGAAATCCTGCACCCCTACCTTTTATAGTAGAGGCTAGGACTAGACAAAACCTTATCGGACACCCATTAAGCCCACACACAAATGGGTCTACACTCACGCTCGCTTCTCAAATCGTATGACAAACCAGATCTCTCGAATCCGTCACTTCGTGAACTCCGTATTCTTTTGATCTAAACTACCTCTCCTTTGCATCGTCACGTGCCTCGATTTCTCCAATGTCACTAACTCGGTATTTTGTGAGGATACCAAAATACCCCTTCTCGATCATTCTCCAAAGGCCTAGTCCAATCGACGTGAAGTAATCTCATGCTTCGCCACGCGTAGGTTCATCAATGACTCTCTTCATGTAGGCAAATCTCTCCCATCTAGCTCCCACCGAAATCACTATAGCACTTGCACCAACCCTCTAGCCACTTGATGCAACCTGTTTGCACTGAACTTCCTGTTTGGTCGTTGTTATCCATCTTGCGCCATGCTTATCTAACCACTTCACCCGTCTAGGGGCGGACCAAAAGAAGGCTAAGTGGGAGGGGGCAAGCCCCTACTAAAATTTTAGTTTTGAGTAGAGTAGCCCAATGTATGACCACTTGTATCCTTGCTCAGCCCAGTAGAGGTGCCTTGATGCCCACTTGTGCCCTTGCTCATTTTTTTTATCTTGGTTCGCCCCTGCACCTCACATTCTTGATTGTTCCAGACCTCAGTTTTCCTAGCCTAGTCTCAATCGTCCTTGCCATTGACTCTAAGCCACCTGCACAACAATAGACCAAGAAATCGATTTTGGGCATAAGTTCTTCGCAACTTGAGCTAAAACATGCATCACGCAACATCTATACACTGAAATCCATAACTTTGGCCAAAACCACAAAGTTCACCGCCTTCTTGGTGCTTAAACCTCCTCTAGCCAACCTGATCGCCAGCAGGCTAGTCTTACCGATCGTACCTTCTTTGAAAATTTCAAACTCTATCTAGTTTTCCTCGTAACTCCATTTTCCATAAAACCTAGTGCAAGCTCACCTTCTAACACCCTCACATATGTGTTTTAAAGCATTCCCCAAAATTCTACTTTTCAAACTTTGGCTGGTTTAATCGTCGGGCCTTGACCTATCGATCATTGGGCCACGCCGATCTAGCTACCACCACTGGGGCGGTCGGACCATCACGGCTCGCCGGCGATCGGTATGTACTGGGCGGTCGACGATTACTTTACTTGTCGACCAACGAAAACTCCGCTAAATTGAGGGTTTCTCCCAAACACCTCGATATCATTGCCAATTATTCAGTACACTAAGATTATGATCATCTATCCACGATCTCCACAACAACTTCGCACCAAATAGGTCCAATTTTTTCTTCTGGGTGCTCAGGCATCGCAAGACTCAAACCAAAGTCTTCTTCTTCCATCTGTGCTAGGTGTCAAATCAAGACTGTTTCTTCTATCTAAGTGAGAAAGCATTGCACCATTTGTATTGCTTCAATTGTGGTCAAATGTTATGACCTTCATCATAATTATTTGGAGAACGAGGTCTTCTACTACCACGGTTAGAGCACTCGCCTGGGCCTATTATGTCAAGCACGTTTCGCCGAGGTGGATCGTCTTCTTGACGAAGGTTATTGCTGTGGCGGCGATGCCTAGAAGTAGAGTGATCTGCTCTAGAGCTGCTTTGAGACCTTCATGATTGCGAAAGGCTCTACACTTCTGCAGCAGCCTCTTGCAAATCGGCAGCCAATGAACGAATGGCCAAAATGTCTTGTTCATCGTTTTTTCCCGTCTGATGGTTAGCAATGACACTTGAAAGTATGCGCACCCTATCGACGGGAGTTTATGTCTGTGAAGATGACAGTATAATATTTAAATATCATAACGTCATCCTTGGGGTGACCTGGGGCATAGTTGGCGGAAGCTGTTCGCCACTCGCGTTGGTGATAGGCCTCTTGGATGTCCCTGGCGCACTGTCGTGGTACTGGTGACGGGCCTCCTCTATTGCCTTCTGCTTGGCGGCGAGAAGTTGATTACGTTGCCCCTGCTCCAAATCGGCCTACTCCTGGGCCTCATGTTGTTCACGTGCCGCTTGTTGCTCATCTGTCTTGTTGGCGCTGACAACTGCACATTCACAAAACTCGGAGCAGATAGAGGGTGAGAACGTCCTATCCTCATCAGAAGAGTGATAGTAGTCGAGACCTTAGAGTAGATGTAATAGATATTCTGGAGATGATACCTCCAGTATCTCAACATTGTCTCCATCATTGGGATCATGATGAACCGCCACGGTACTGATGTCGTGGTGATTTACCTCTCCAGTTAAGATAGAAGTACAAATATACTCACCGTGAGAGTTGCTTAGGGGGCGCAATAGTGTCCCTGCCGCCTCACTCCCAATGTGCATGCTCGTCCAGATGTGCTCGACCATTTATTGTTACAAGTATCTCACAGTATCGGCTAGAAAACTAAAACAACGTGTTTTCTACTGTGCCAACCAAACTGATACAACAAAAATTAAGTCGCTATTGACTTGCAAATTAAGCCAGTTAAACAATATGAGATTCAAATTAGGGGTTTTAAATTGGATCACGCTGAGCACATTCTGCGGGTCTCGCGATCGATTTGTTTAATCGAGGTCTATTCTCCTGGCACCTCTTCTGAATTCTCAGCCGGCCATATCTGTTCTCAAATCACACCATTTGTTTAGAAAGCTCTGCAGTTGATTGGTGACATGTGTACCCTCGATCTCATGATGAAACAATATTTTCTTTACAGATGCATGGATGACATGCTTCTTAATTTTTAATTATTGGCATGATATGATGTGCATGCATGGTAGAGCTAGCTAGCTAAACCTAGTACTTTGGAAAGCGTACGATCCATATAGATAGACAGATAGACAGACAGATAGATTGGACGCCTGTTTGGTATCCTGAAAGTATATATTTTCACTTCTAATATATCATTTAAACAAAAATATTATATTATATTATTATTATTAGTATATTTAAATACCAATTATAAGATACTCCAATATAACTTGATTAAAAAAAATTCGTTGGAACTCTTTATTTTTGTTATGTATCTTTTTTTCATATATATATATAAGAAGTATATACACAAAGTTTGCTATAAAAAGTGGACTTTAATGAAATTTTTCATTGAACGCACTTTGGGGTATCTTATAATCATTATTGAGGTATGCTCAAATAGATAAAGAGATATCATCATACGATTTAAGTGGTATATGAGAAGTAAGAGTACGTACTCTCAGGAATACCATACCATTTTCATATATATATATATATATATATATATATATATATATATATATACCTTCTACTTCCAGGTATAGTTACTCCCACCTTTGATATACCATCTAAAAGAATTTGATATACTCCTTTATCACTTTGGGTATACTCATATACTAATTATAAGATATTCCAATGTAAACCACACGAAAAATTTGCAAGAGAGTCCATAGTTTTTAGCATATTTTATAAATACCTTCATATTCGCACATAAAAAGGAGTATGTCTAAAAAATTATACAAAACACCCCTGAAAAGGTGTAAATACCACCTAGGTGGTCTTATATACTCGTATACTACACATACATACTATCAGTTGCGGAAGATACTCCCTACGTTGTGAGATACGAAATAGGGAGTAACTACTTTTGGGGGTAGAAGAAGGCTTCCTATCAAGGGCGAATCCAGCAGGGGGCTTCATCAAGCTGAAGCCTAACCTCCACCGGTGCCCGGAACAACCCCTCGCTAACCCCAACCTATGTCCTCTGGGGCCATACTGCCATGAACTACTACAGAAAAGGTCTTCACAAACGGTTCAAAAATGTCATCACAAACGGTTTCGTGAGCCTTCTAAGTCTATAGGTCAGTGATGACACGAGTCATCACAGACGGTTTTTCAAACCGTTTGTGAAAAAAACTATCACAGATGGTTCTGAACAAGAACCATCTGTGACGTTTCTTTTTCAGAACCGTCTATGGTAGTCTATTTTCACAGACGGTTCTGAACAAGAACTATCTGTGATTAGTAATTATCATAGACGGTTCTTGTTCAGAACTGTCTATGATAATTTTTCTATTGCAAAAAATTGGATTTTGAGCAAAACCAATCAATTGCTGGACAATAGTTTCCATATGCAACCTCTAGCAAGACAACTAAAATCCAATTAAATTTCTAATGGTAAACACATTATAGGAAAGGGAAACCAAAAGGTTTCACAACGTCCCATCCGAATGGAAAAAAGAATAAAGTTACAAAGTTAAACTATCTAGAAACCATCTGTGCCTCCAAGCTCCTGAAGAACTCATCGGCTTCTTGGATTGGTTCAACATTGCTTCTCTCTGTATCTCACCAGCATATCACAAGCTGTTCTTGCATGTCGTCCGAGTTCGACTCAAGCTCGTCGGCAAGGAGAGACGACCGAAAACCTCCGGCGGCACTCCGGCATTAGGTACAAATAAAATAAGAATCATCAAACAACCAACAAATTGTGTATATTTGGGGGATATACATGTACCTTCCGGCAGTCTACCTCCTGCGGCAGACATGGAGCACCTACGCGCCCCTCCTCCTCCTCGTCGGCTGCGTCTCCTCGCCAAACCGCGCCGGGAATCGAGGGCAGTCGTCGGAGCTTGACATGGGGAGGGGAGAGGGAGAGACTGATGGAAGACAAAGCGTGCTGTGCGGCCCAGGATGCGGCCCACGCGTAGAATAGCTATTCAACGCATGAGCGCTAAATATCGCTACTGTATACACACATATACGTATTCCCCCTTCCCATATTTCACTTAAATCGTATGATGATATCTCTTTATCAATTTAAAACATACTCCAATAATGATTATAAGATACTCCAAAGTGAGTTTTATGAAATTTTTTTATTAAAGTCCACCTTTTATACCAACATTTATGTATATTCTTCTTTTATATATGAAAAAGGGTATATAGCAAAAATAAATGACTCTAATGAAAATTTTTCAATCAAGTCACATTGGAGTATCTTATAAATTATACCTGTTTATCACTTTCAGTATACTTAAATACCAATTATAAGATACTCCAATGTGACTTGATTGAAAAATTTTCGTTGGAACCCTTTATATTTTATATATACCCTTTTTCATATATAAAAGAAGTATATACACAAATTTTGCTATAGAAACTAGACTTAATGAAATTTTCTAAGGAAATCACTTTGGGGTATCTTATAATCATTATTGAAGTATGCTCAAATTGATAAAATGGTATCATCATAAGATTTAAGTGCTATTCTACGCATGAGCCACTGCCTGGGCCGTGCTCGCGCGGTGTGCCAACCCACGCTCCCCCACGGTTTCCTCCGTGGGATCAGCGGTAAAACACACACGCGCACGTTGCAATTGGTGATAAATGTCTCGGTATTGTTCAATATGGCAGTAAAACCCACTCGGATCCTTGTTTTGTCCGTGAATGTGTCTTTCTCTTGTTTTCGCAATAACTTTTGATTGGAAGCTCTAATTTAAGAACAATTTTCATCGGTAGCTTGGTGACGACGAGGGTAACAGAATGATGTAAGTGTCACAAATAAAAACATCTCTGTGCGTTTACTAAGAAATATTTACTGCATCGTTAAAATAGATTTATTATAGCCTTCACATGACTTTACTGCTCTGTTACAAAAAGATTTGTTACAACCTCCACATGACTTTACTACTCTGTTACAAAAAAAAACGATTTACTATAATCTCCACATGACTTTACTACTCTGTTGCAAAAAGATTTACTGCAATAGACACATGACTTTATTGCCATCTTAGCCAACTAGTACAGACAAGTAGACAACTAACTAGGAAACAATTGGTAGCTTGTTTTGTATACGAATGTTTATTTTCTTGTTTTCGCAATAACTTTTGATTGGAAGCTCTGATTCACGAACGGTTTCGCATGTAGCTTGGTGATGACAAGGATCACATAATGATATAAGTCTTGCAAATAAAAATCTCTCCGAGTGTTTACTAAAAAAGATTTACTGCATTGTTAAAAGAGAGTTACTACAACCTCTACATGACTTTACTGCTCTGTTGCAAAGTTGCAAATTTTTTTACTAGACTCCACTTGTAGTTTACTGGCACATCCAGCCATGCGCATATGAAACAATCGTAAAAAAATGTAAACACGATGATACATGTGACAGTAAAATTGCTATCACAATTACTTTCAACCTCGTCATAAGGTACACTAGACGCGTGACGTCACGCGTGGGGGATTTGTAGGTTAGTGGGCTAAAATGGCATATTCGGCGCTCAGTAATAGCGGCTCGATCGGTGCGCGGTGGGCTGACTTGAGCATAGAAAAACTAATTCTGCGCTTAGGCACATATTAGTGCGTGTGTGTATATATATATATATATATATATATATATATATATATATATATATATATATATATATATATATATATATATATATAGCGCTATTATGCGATTAAGTGTAGAATAAGTTATTTTACGCTCCAGTCGTCCCCTGCGCAACCTACCATAAAACCGCACGCCCATGCAACTGACAATAAAATCACATGCACCCCACGCAATCTCGTTGTACCTTTTACTGCATCACTACAAGAGATTTGCTTCCACACTGAGTGCAGAGGGGCAGGTGGAGAGAGAAACGTGGGCTAATTGCAATTTTTGAATGAGAATATCTCCTAAACCATTTATCCTATTTACAATCCGTTTGAAGCATTTTGCTGGAAAAACATGCTTAACAAAAAGAGATCCATGTTGAATATGTTTTAACGTGGTAAAAAACAAAATACTACTTTGAATTTACTATACCTAAACCAATCAATTACTGCATCGTCTAAGCACGGCGCAACCGACCGTAAAATCACGCACGTCCCACAATCCACCACCCCACCCCCTCTTCCGTCGTGCCTCTTTTACTGCAGCACTATAAAGATTTACTGTGACCTCATTTGCAGCAACCTCATTTTGTCTTTTACTACATCACTACAGAGATTTACTGCGACCTCATTGTGTCTTTTACTGCAACATCCTTGTGTTTTTACTGCAACACTACAAAAAAAAGCGATTTAATGCGACCCCGTTGTGCCTTTTACTACAGCACTACAAAAAAGATATTTTACTGCAACCTAGTTATGCTTTTTACTTGCAACACTACAAAGATATTTATTGCCACACTAAGTGTCGAGGTGTGGGATCATGACCTGAGGAAAAGTTTGCTTAGGTTTGATGGGGCGGTAAAAGATGCATCACAATTACTTTTCTCATCGTTGCAAGTTACTGTCAAATGTGTGCAGATCGTGGGACTGTGGCCTAAGAAAAAAGCAGTATGCTATTAGATAGTCCGATAGTAAAAATGATCTTTGAATTACTATCACATACACTATCTATTACTGTCAATATAAGAGAAGAAGATCGGGCGTGCAATATTTACTGCAACACTAAAAAGTGATTTACTGTGATCTCATTTGTGCTTTTGTTGCAGCACTACAAGAGGTTAATTTACTGCAACTTCGTTGTGCTTTTCTGCAAAGCTTAAAAAATTTACTCTAATCTTTTTCTGAGGAATTACTTCCATCTTCTTGTTCATTTATTGTGCCTTTACAGGACAGACACTATCATACTTAGTATTACTGCACTTGACTTTACTGCATCTTCATCGGAGATTTATTATCAAGCTGGGTGCAGAAAGCGGGTGAAGAGAGAAACGTGGGTTAACAGAGGTAGGAGATGGTGGGTTTTCTTTGACCAGCCTTTGACTAAGGTGGGATATGGGTTTTGACCCACAGAAGGTGGTGGAGAGTAAAATAACTTATTATACGATCGGATGTAGAATAGTGCATACATATATATATATATATATATATATATATATATATATATATATATATATATATATGTATGTATGTATGTATGTATGTATGTATGTATGTATGTATGTATGTATGCATGCATGCATATCTCCTTAATAATTTTTAAATAATATTGTTTTAAAAGAAATTTACAAAGATAAATAGTCGAAATTGTTTTACAAAACTAGGCTAATGTCGCCATTTGAAATGGCAAAATTTTCCTGTCGCCAATTGAAATGGCGACAGGGCCCTATCGCCACTCCAACTAACGACATGATCCTATTGCCATTTCAACTGGCAACAGGGATCTTTGTCTATTTTTTTACTGTCTATTTTCTGACAATATATTTTTTGGACAAATCACAATGATATTACAAAACACTAAGCACAAGTCATCACATTTTTTGTCGATAAATCACAGTGATATTACAAAACATTCCGCACAACGTCCTCGTATATTTTGTGGACAAATCACAATGATATTACAAAATATTCAGCACAACGTTATCATATTTTTTTGTCAACAAATCACAATGATATTACATAACATTTAACGTAACGTCCTCACATATTTTGTCAACAAATCACACTGATATTACAAAAAATCCAGCACAACGTCATCACCTAGTTTTTCGATAAATCAAAATGATATTACAAAGCACTGAGCACACATATTTCAACAAGTTGAACCTTTCCCGTGGCCACGACCTCAACGTCCACCCTGTCGACCACCTCGAGTGGGGTGGTCGGATGAGGTCCCCGTGGCGCCGTCCGTACTGCCGATGTATCCTTCATCCTGTGGATTTATTGTAGGGTATTTCTTGAAGGTGTGCCCAGACTCCCTACAAATGGAGCACTTCTTCGTATGATGTCCAACTTCTGCTTCATTCATGTCGTTCCTGATACGCCGTACCTATCACCGGCCAACCTCTCCCTTTAGCCTATCAATGTCCGTGGCCTAAATAAGTTGCTCCCAGATCGGATGGCCAGTGAAATGGTTAACCACATCGTAACCACATTGCTCTGCATTCCAGGTTTGCATCACATCCTCCTTGTTGAAATAATCAGAGAGGTACTGGTCGGGATGCTGCGTCACTGTCGAACATATGGCCATGACATGTGAACAGGGGCCTATGCTGAAGAAGAGGCTTTGTTTCAAGTGCATACGCAACTAGTGTAGCGTAGCGTGCACTCGTGGGTGATCCTCTCGCGGTTCGTCCTGCGGTGTCCTTTATCCCTACACAGTATCTCCAAACGAAGCTCTCTTGTACCCATCTTGAATGCCCGGTGCATCTCACCCTTCTTGCTCTTCCCCTCCATGTACTTGGTGATCATGGCGGAGCACAGTACTCTGTCATTTGCCATGACGAGCGACGCGTTGTTGCTTCTGTCAACAAAGTAATTTGTGGTACCGCGGAGAATTGTCACCACAATACCAACCAAAGGGAGGCACCTAGCGCCGCGTATGACCCAATTGTATACCTCGGCTAAATTGATTGTCATGACACCATATCAAGCACCACCTTGGTCATGTAGCAGCGACCACTTCTCCTTAGGCTAGTGTTCAATCTAGTCCTAGAAACATTTCACCTGGGCCCCGTCTTCCTCGCCACGCTAGAACCATATGTGGGTAGTTGTAGCAATGCTTCGGGGGCCTGGTCAGTGCTTGTAGTGGCCCTTTCCGCTGCCTCCTTTCTGTGTGTCCGGGTCGGCTCATCCATAATCTTCTAGAGTGTGTCAAACTTTCGCTGCTGGTTCTGGTTGCACAGCTACTTGAACATGTTCATCAAGTTCTTATTGCGGAACTATTTATAGAAATTTGCACCCAAGTGCCTCATGCACCACCTACTCTGCAGATCCACCCATAGAAGTGGTTCATTCTCTCCTTGTTGTAGCTGGGTTATTGCACCCAGTAGGTCCACATGCCAATCATATATGACACATACATCAGGATGGCCCTATACAATAAAAACCTTCAAATTCCTCAGGAATCACAACCAGTTGTCTGTGTTCTCGCTTTCAACAAATGCAAATGCCATGGAAAGAACTTCTCAACTGTCACTATTGTAGTCAATATCTAACCCTCGTACTTTTCAGTCAGGACTATGCCATCCACGCACAAGATTGGACGGCAGTGCCAGAATGCATTGATGCATGGACCAAAAACAAAGAATGCTCGCTTCAATACCCTCTTATTGGCCCACTTCGGATGTGTGGAATCTTGAATGTCGATATGAGTGCCGGCATTCATGTCTTGTATGACTCGGAGTAGCCCGAGGAGGTTGTGGTAGGACTCCTCGAACATACCGAACCTTGATTTCAATGCCTTCTGTTTTGCCCTTCATGCCTTGGCATAGCTGAGTGTGTACTGGAACCTTGCCTCAATCGCCCAAATGATGGATCGTGGCTCAAAATAACTGCACTGACGAGGCTCGTAATTTGACGACTGTGAATGTATGCTACACTGACAAGGCCCAGAATTTGACCGCCTCCTTGCATTTGTACATAGCTCCTTGCCTGACGTCGCTCTTGTTGTACTCCCACAATACATGGGAGCCTTCGTTAATGTTGAGGTTGTCGAACTGGTATGTGTTCCATTCGGATGGAATCGCCTACAGTTCCATAACATTCTCGTCGTTGGATCCTTTATCTTTTGACAATGCCATGTAGCCTGGTCTTTGAGATCCATCCTTTGGACTAGGGCTTCCAGCTCCCCACCCTCATCGGCAAGCCCACTAGCTTGCCTAACTGAAGGAGTTCCTTCCACATGATCTTCATCGACAGCATCAGCAACTCCCGGACCTTCGGCAATTGTGTGCGCAGCATAGTGGCTGGAGTCCCTGACTTCTTCTTCAGCATCACCACCCCCTTCTTGTTCAACCTCCGATGCAGGAGTGGGCTTAGCATATGCCTAAGCCAGAAGGACCAAATCCCATCTGTCGACGATCAAGACGTCGATCTTACGAAAATAAAAAGGAGAACTTTGCTTCGATGCGCTACACAAATCACTTTCTCCTTTTTATTTTCGTAAGATCGACGTCTTGATCGTCGACAGCTTGCCAAGAGTTAGACAAAACTTGCCCATCTATCAGAGCTAATCGTACCGATCCCGGTCGAGTAACTTCGACCATAGTGTATGGACCTTCCCACTTGGGTGAAAGTTTGTTGCGACCCGCTTGGTTCTGAATTTTTCAAAGAACCAAATCACCTACAGCTAGGCTCCGAGGTTGCACCTTACGACTGTGGTTCCGACGCATGGCTTGCTGGTAGATTACTGATCGTAGCAAAACTTGATTTCGTCGTTCTTCAAGGAAATTGATGTCGTCAAGTCGTCGTTCACACTGATCATTTTCGGAAAAGGAATCAGTTCGAGCAGAACCAATTTTAAGTTCTGGAGGAAGCATGGCTTCAGCTCCGTAAACCATAAAGAATGGCGTTTCACCGGTCGCACGACTAGTTGTGGTACGAACGGCCCATAATACGGAAGGAAGTTCTTGAACCCAAGCCCCTGACCGTTGAAGTAACTAATCGAACACTCGTCGTTTGATCCCTTGCATTATGATACCATTGGCTCGCTCAACTGCTCCATTACTCTGCGGATGAACAACAGAAGCGAAATGTATCTTGATACCTAGTTCTTCATATAATTCCTAAAAATTGCTGCTCGAGAACTGGGCGCCGTTATCGGTGATTATACGACTGGGTACACCAAACCGTGTAATCACGCTTTTTGTTAGGAACCTCTTGACGGCTTCAGTTGTAATTTTTACAACCGGCTTGGCTTCGATCCATTTAGTGAGCGTGTCAATCATGACGACAGAACTCAAAGCCCCGGTGCTCTTGGGAAAGGTCCTGAATGTCCAGTCCCAGGTTGCAAAAGGCCAAGAAAGAGGAATTGTTTGCAAAGCTTGAGACGGTGATGTACTTGTCGGCTATGAAATCGACATTATACGCGCCGTCACGAGCTCTTTTGCATCATGAAGGCGATTGCCAAGAGTATCCTTGCCTAAAGGCTTTACCAACCAAAGTTCTCAGAGAATCATGAGCTCCACAGACTCCTCCATGAATTTTGGCTAGCAATTTAATGCCATCCGAGCGAGATATGCATCTCATCAACACTCCGTGAGATCCTCGTTTGTACAATGTACGTTCAATTAGAGTGTATGATTTGGCTTTTCGTGCTATACGATCAGCCTCTACAT
The DNA here is from genome assembly GCA_036346255.1 of Ampelocalamus luodianensis. Lineage (NCBI taxonomy): Eukaryota > Viridiplantae > Streptophyta > Magnoliopsida > Poales > Poaceae > Ampelocalamus > Ampelocalamus luodianensis. Next base: position 80,687,470 of record CM070634.1, on the reverse strand, counting down.
CATCTTCTGGAATTAGGTCATGCTGAAGATAATTGTAGATCGATGTCATCCAATTTCTACCGTGATCGTGATGGTGCCAACCACCATCGACCTGTGGAGCATCCATGTTTGCAGAATCAAGGTGTGCAACCTCCTTGCGAACATCTTTGTCCTCGGAAGGCTCGACTACCGAGGGTGAATCGAGTTTCTCGAGAAAAACTCCAGGCGGGACGGATGTCCTTGTGGAAGCCATCCGGGCCAACTGGTCTGCCAGAAAGTTTTCCTTTCTAGGAATGTGTTGGATCTGAAAACCGAAGAAATGTTTTTCGAGTTTCCGTACTTCCGCCAGATATGATGACATCTTGGTACTAGAGCATTGATACTCTTTCCCTACTTGATTCGCTACTAGTTGAGAATCGCCTTTCACTAGCAATCTGCGAATCCCGAGCGAACGAGCTGCTCGAAGTCCTGCCAGTAAACCCTCATATTCTGCCACATTGTTAGTAGCAGAAAAGTTTAACTAGATAGCGTACTTTATTTGTTCGCCAGTAGGAGAAATCAAGACGACCCCAGCCCCCGAGCCATGTAACATCAAGGAACCATCGAAGTACATTGTCCACTCGTTGTGGTGCTCGTACTTGGGCCCTTGGGTGGGTTCAGGGTTTGTCCATTGGGCAATGAATTCTGCTATTGCCTGGGACTTGATTGCTGTTCGTGGGACAAAAATGGAGATCGAACGCCCCAAGATCAACCGCCCATTTTGATATTCGTCCTGATGACTCCCTGTTTCCTAGGACTTGACCAAGGGGATATCCCGTAGGCATGACCACTTTGTGGACCTAAAAATAATACCTTAGTTTCCTTGAAGCCATAAGGAGACCATAGAGCAACTTTTGTACCTGCGGGTACCTATCTTTTGGTCCATGCAAGACTTCGCTTACGTAATATATTGGTCGTTGAACATGGTCTCGTTCTACGACCAGCACACCACTAACCGTTTGTGGCATTGCAGCCACGTAAATTAGCGATGTTTCTCCCAATCTTGGAGAAACTAAGATTGGGGGACTTGTAAGGTACCGTTTTAATTCTTCAAAAGCGCTGCTTGCTTCTTTAGTCCATTCGAAACTCCCATGTTTCCGGAGAAGTTTAAAGAAAGGTAGTCCTTTTTCGCCTAACCGTGCTATGAAACGACTTAACGCCATACATACAACCGGTTAATTTCGAACTTCCTTCTTTGTGGTTGGATCGCGATCCGATCGATGGCGGCGATTTTCGTTGGATTTGCTTGATGCCTCTAGCCGAAACTAGGAATCCAAGAAGCTTTCCCGACGAAACTCCGAACACACATTTCTCTGGATTTAACTTAAGGTTATAACGTCTTAAGTTATTGAAAGTCTCTTGTAGATCTAGAATATGATCGTCAGCGTTGATGCTTTTTACGACCAGATCATCAACGTAGGCTTCAAAATTCCGACCTATCTGAGGGCTAAAAGTCTTTTGAATCAACCTTTGGAATGTTGCACCAGCATTCTTGAGACCAAATGGCATTTTTACATAACAGTAAGTACCATATGGAGTGATAAAGGAAGTTTTCTCTTCATCTTGTTTACTCATATTGATTTGGTGGTACCCTGAATAAGCATCTAAAAAACTTAACAACTCACACCCGGAAGTAGAGTCTACAAGTTGATCGATGCGAGGAAGGGGAAAGTCATCCTTCGGACAAGCTTTATTAAGATCTGTAAAGTCAATACACATTCGTCATTTCCCATTAGCTTTTCTAACCATTACAGGATTGGCGAGCCACTCTGGGTGGTCGACCTCATGAATAAACCCAGCTTTGAGAAGCTTGTCAATCTCCGACTGGATTGCTTCTTTTCGATCAGATGCAAAACGTCGTAACTTCGCTTGACCGGTTTTTGTTAGGTCAGAGAGCTAGCCTATGCTCGATCACCTCACAGGGACTCGGGCATGTCGGACACTGCCAAAGCGAATACGTCTGGTTAGCTCGGAGGAAGGAGACGGCGACTCTTCCTATTTAAGGTCGAGTCTGCTCAGGCGGTATCTTGGCACCCTCTGGAGAAGCACTTCCGTCGAGTTGTACCTCTTTTATCGGTCGGAAGGTTTTGGTGTCATCTTCGGTCTTGAATTTCGACCGCATGTTAACGGTGTTAGTTCCCACAGTCGGAGTTCATCGACCGATTCTAAACACTTCCGATCGCATCGTAGGCCATCTTCTGATGGCCTCGGACCGTGATTACACCCTTTGGTCCTAGCATTTTCAAACTCTGATAACCGTAGTGCGTGGCTATCCGGAACTTTGCTAAAGCTGGACGACCAAGAATTGCATTATATGCGGTCTCAAAGTTCACCACATCAAATGAAATTTTTTCTGTCCGGAAGTTGTCAGGCTTTCCGAACGTAACCAGTAAGGACAAGTGCCCAATTGGCTTAGCGGTAGACCCAGGAACTATGCCATGAAAGGCATATTTCACTGGTTTTACCTTGGATTTGGGAATCTGCATGTCTTCCAAAGCACTTGCAAATAAAATATTCAAAGAACTACCCCCATCTATCAAAACCCGATTAACCTTGCAGTTATTAATAGTAGGCTCAACGACAATTGGAAACCTACCTGGTCGAGTCGAAGGAATAGGGCAGTCTTCTTTGCTGAAGGAGATTATCGTCTCCGACCACCTTGAAGGTTTAACGGCGATCGAAGATTAGGTAAGGTTGACTTCTCGCTCCATGGCTTTCAGGTGACGTCTGGACTCGTACGAAGAAGATCCACCGAAGATCACATCGACGGTGTGTTGAGGTTCTTGGTACTCCATTTCTTCGTCACCATCTTTGTCCTTCTTGGAGCTTGTTTCCCCGAGTTCTTGAATCGACGGGAGTGGACCTTTACCTGCATAATAATCTTCCAGCTTCTTTTGCCAAGCGCGACAATTGCGCAAGTCGTGTCCTACTTGCTGGTGAAGAGGACAACATTTTTTACTTTTCTTGTAATCATTGGTCGAGCCCTGGCCTTGCTACGACCAGTATGATCTTTTCTTCCTTTGGAAAAATTTTCAGGAACAGCAAGAACCTCTTTGTCGTTGGCTCTGCCATGCTTCTTTTTCTTGAGAGTCTTCTTTTGTTTCTTTTTCGTCCTATCTAAGCCAGGTTGGGGAATTTTATCCTTTCGATCAACAGCCTCGTTCCACTCGACCGCTTCACTGGCCGTAGCGTACTTGTTAGCCATGTCGAAAAGCTCGATGGTTGTTCGTGGGGGATGTATAGCTAAATCCTCCGTAAACCTTCGATTTCTCAATCCCGCTTTGAAGGCTTGGATAACGGAAGATTCTGCGACCTCTGGTATTGAGTTACGAACTTGGCTAAATCTTTTGATGTATTGCCGGAGAGTCTCGTTTGATTTTTGTCGTATTCTATGGAGATCGTCTTCCTTTCCAGGGCGATCATACGTACCCTGAAAATTTGCAATCAAAAGGTCGCAGAGTTGCTCCCAAGTATACACGGACCCGACCGGTAGGTTAAGCAACCATGATTGGGCTGATCCTTCTAATACCGTAGGAAGATAATTTGCCATTATATTTTCATCACCACCAGTAGATCTGATAGCGGTGGTGTATATTTGGAGAAATTCTAAGGTATTTTGGGTCCCATTGAATTTATCCATATTGGCTGGTCGGAACCTATTTGGCCAACGTACAGCTTGGAGCCCTGCTGAGAAGGCTCGACAGCCTGTGATAGTTTCGTGGCGCCTTCTTTGAAAATGTGCCGGATTATAATCAGTTGGAGACCGATTTCTAGGAACGGATTGTCGGTGCTCCAATGCTCCGATTCGGTCGTGGACGTTAGTAGAACGCCTTCGACCGCTTGCCTGGTTCAGGTGATGTCGGAGATCACCTGGTCCAAGCGATTGCTCTTCTCGACAAAGTGAGGGTGAGGATTCCTGGAATAGTCTCCTTCCCTCATCACTTGTTGGTCAGAAACATCGAGGTGGTCGCAGTGTCAACTGATCCTCAACACGACCATGCAAGCCCCTGCTTCGGGAAGAATGCTGTGATGAAGTCATGGTCTGACTTTGCGGGTGCCTTCGTTCCCGATATGCTTCTGTGCACTGCATCATTTGTTGAATAATCTCCGATACTTGACCTGCGAGTTGGGCAAAACCTGGAGTCTCTGCCAAGGCAGGGTCAGAAGTATTTAATATATCCCTGACTCGCTGCAAGTTTTGGATTGTTATCGAATGTCTCAAGGGATTTCTGCCAAAAGAAGGTGTTTGATGGCTTACATTCTCCGACCTTCTGGTCGATCTTGCCTGGTCCCTTACATTGATTGGGGGAGGATTAGGCGAATTAACTGGTGAACGTCCACCAGTTCTGTCACCTCCGGCATTTGGTGCTTGACCACCCGTACCATCTCCATTAGGATGTGGTGGCGGGGCAACGTATGGAGGACCGTACACGGCATTGTGATCCGTATCTCCGATCGCATTGACCTCGTGCTTCCAACAGCGATCCTCCGATGAGCTTCCGTCGTAATCGATGGAGAGCCTTTCAGAGCTTCTGCGAGAAGCTTCCACGATGGAGAGCAGTCGGTGATCAGCACTTCATGAGGTTTTCGGAAGGGTCTCAACCTGATCCAGCGAGTCGCCGATCGAATGCTGAGTTTTATCATCCCCACTTGGTTTATGACCAAGGGAGGTTTCATTGACACCGTTACCAGGTGTCGATTGGCTCCTGGAATTGCTAGAAGCCGTCGGTGAGTACCTATCAACCATAATTGCATCAAGGGTATATTGAGCCTCGGGTTGCGGTGTTGAATTTTTCTCACCTTTTTTGCCGGTCGAAAAGCCCGGGCTTGCTGAGGCTTTGGGGTGTTCCGAACTAGTCGGAAGCACTTCCTCTGAAATCGCCACTGATTGTAGCGGTGTGTCTTCATCCATCCGGTCGACTTCGCCGATTTCTGCCCTGGGCGAGCCGGCAGAGGAGGATGATGAAGAGATTATGTTTTCCTCCATGGCGCGCATGCATGCATCCATGTCAAGATCGGCGTAATCCGCCAAGTCGAACCAATTTTCTTCATCCCAACTTCCCGCCATAACCGCATCAGCGGTCACAAACGGGGAATGGAAAAAGATTTGATGAGCAGAGAAATTCTTCTAATATTCCACGCCGCGATCCCCACGGACGGCGCCAGCTGTCGACGATCAAGACGTCGATCTTACGAAAATAAAAAGGAGAAAGTGACGAGGGAAATCTCAGGAAATAATGGGGCTGCTCTTTATTTATATGAACTGGGTTTTACAAGATATCCTCTAAGAATACCGCTTATTCCCTTACAATCTCAGACCTATCACACGAATCTATGGCTTGTGCTTTAGTCTGATGACTATGTCTTGTTTTCTGTCCCCCCTCCTTCTTCCGTCCAGGTTCCATCTTTAAATAGCCCTTGAAGAGGCGGCAGTTACTTCCAGAGAAGACGCCTGATGTGAAACGATACGTCCGAGTCGAGCAGCGATGGTTGATAAACAACCAAGCGTTTGACGATTATATGTATATGAGACATATAACCGCATGGAGGTTATTTGTTGTTGTGTCTGGATAAGATACATCGTATGGTATGGAATATGCACGTGTTCCATTCATCATACGGTAGAGAATATTCTTGGAATCAGTTCATACTTTTTACGAGCAGTTCTCCTGGTCGGGAGCTTGGCTTAGGCCTTCGTCCGACCAGGGTACTCATTATGTAACCTCTGGAATCTCTACGATCAGTAAGGTCGTACACCTCAGGAGTTACGACCATGAAGACGTATGGTCTTCTTTATATATATGGAATAATATATAGAGGTTTTAATCCTCGTCACCATCGTTCCTCCATTGCCTTGTGTACATATGACATCAATGACCTTGTTCCCTTGAGCTACACTAACTCCCAATATGTGCCCTGTGATGTTCGGTTGGGAAGGCAACTCAATCTCAGATTATACACAGCATGGTCCAAATCGAATGTGTGGAACAACCACTGCATCACAGCGCCCCATGTATGCTGCCCTAGTCTTGTTAGGGTTACGGCCGCCGATTAGAAATAAAGCAAATCAATCCCCTCGGGACCTCAAGAATAGTCCTCTGACTGTAGTAAATTTTAAAATTGATGGCATCCAACATATTTAACGTCCTGCACCGTAAACAAGATTCCCACGATTAACCACATATCTAAAGCTAAACTATCCATTGAAAATGATTATATATAACATACTACACTAGTAACCGTACATCTAAAACTATGTAATCCATTTGGTTAAAAAAAGTTATCTGAAAGGTGGACGACCGGACGAGCAGTGCTTTGCTAGCTTCTCCCCTCCCCTCTACTCCCCTCCCTTCCCTCCCCTCTTTCTCTTTTTTCTAAATAAAAGTGAGTTATGCCAGAATTTTGGTGTCTTTTATAGGGTGGATTGTGCCACAATTTGAAATGGCGATAGGAACTTGCGGGATCCCTGTCGCCATTTGAAATGATGATTTTTTTCTAAAATTTAATATTAAAAAACTTAGGGACTTGCAGGAACCCTGACACAATTTGAAACGATGATTGTCCTAAATTTTAATCGGGGGATCTCTGTTGCCAGTTAAAATGGCGACAGTGTACTGTCCCCAGTTGGAGTGGCGATAGGGCCCTATCGACATTTCAACTAGCGACAAGCACCTCTCTACACTGTTCTGGGCTACCGTCGTCATTTGGAATGGCGACAAGATAATTTCGCCATTTCAAATGGAGACAATAGCCTAGTTTTGTTTTTTTAACTATTTATTTTTGTAAATTTCTTTTAAAGTAATATTATTTCAAAAAAATCCCTCCTTAATTACTTGTGGATTTTTCAGGTTTGATTTGATGCTCAAACCAAAATGGCACTCAAATTTTCATCAAAATAACAGTGGTTTTCACTTGATACTTACTCATTATTAGATCTCAAGTACATGGACTTGCATGACACCCATATGGTTGATTTACCTTCACGTGTGTGTTTGACTAATTGTCGTCAGAATTTAAAACAAAAGTCCAGCTTATATGAAACCATCATCTTTAGCAGTTTTTTTTTTTTTTGAAGGGCCTCTTTAGCACTTATAGAATGAATAAAGATGACCGGGAAGAGGAGGAGGACATGCAATATGCAGTAAAGTTGGGGCCGGGACTAAAAATGACATTTCGCCCAACTCTAAATGGCCACAAAGAACAAGCACAAGCATGGAATGAAGAACAGCTCAATCCTGCCAGCTCTTTAACAAAGCTACGCTAATATTCGAAAAAAAAAAACAAAGCTACGCTAATGTTACTATTAGGACGATCGACGTTCCAAAACCAATTGGGCGTCGCCACATTTGAAGACAGACCAGCTGTGTCATGTAATTAAGTACATAAACATACTCGATGATCACCCAGTTAGTAATAGTAGTATTTAACTCAGGGTATTGGTACTATGTACTATGTAGCTAGCTCCACATGAGTTTTTGGCCATATTGACACTTTTTGACGTGTTTTAACGAAAATGGCTTTCTTTTGTTGCAAAAATACCGTCCTCCACCGCCCGGCCACCGTGCGGACCGGCCGATTGGTTGACACGTACACAAAACCGCACGGTCGGTATTGGTACTATGTACTATGTAGCTAGCTCCACATGAGTTTTTGGCCGTATTGACACTTTTCTGGCGTGTTTTAACGAAAATGGCTTTCTTCCATTGCAAAAATACCGTCCTCAACCGCACGGCACCGTGCGGACCGGTCGATTGGCTGACACTACACAAAACCACACGGTCGCACGGCAACCATGCGGATTAGTAAAAACTGCACGGCCACCGTGTGGTGGCGTCAAATGACACACAGCCACCGTGCGGTGGCCCCCAAAACTTCGCTAAATTAAAAAATTTCTATAAATAATATACTTAAATGAATTTTCAAGAAAAATTCAGAATGGATAAAATTATGAAAAAATTACACAAGCAAGTAAACTGTGTCAGAAACCTCCACAAAAATTTTATAATTTTTTTTATTTGCTATATTTAAATATTCATTTTTGAGGAAACGTGGCCACCACACGGTGGTCATACGGCATTTGATGCCACCGCAAAGTGGTCGTGCGGTTTTTGCTAATACACATGGTCACCGTGCAATTTTGTGTACGTGTCAGCCGATCGGTCGGTCCGCACGATGACCGTATGGTAGAAGACGTTATTTTTACAAATACCGACGAAAGAGGGCCATTTTCGTTAAAACATGCCAAAAAGTGCGAATACGGCTAAAAACTCAGCTCCACGCCTCCACATGACCTGTACTTTAAGACTTTGTTCTTAGTTTATTAGGAGTATTTTAATCACGGCATGCAGGTGGAATCCTTGCAAAACTGGCATGAACGGTCTCTCACAAGGTTGACAAAGCAAATTGTGAATTTTTTTTCTTGTGAAACCAATGGTTGAGATCTGTTTATTTACATGCATTATTATTTGTTAACTTGGTATTCGGTACATACATCATGCATCATGCTTTACATTTAGCACTTGTGTCTTGAAACTCAACAATACCTTCTGACCTAATACACACTCGATTTTGCCCTTAATCTACATCCATCTATCTTTATTTTTAATCTCCAGTTCAAATTGTACATATTTAATATGGAAATATAATGCAATATCGCTTACTTAGAGCTAGTTTGCGCGTGGTTGTTATGCTTTGTCGTGCCGCACTATGTGTTCCAACTCAGAATAACCTTATTTTACCAATGTATCTCTATAATAAGATCATGTCACCCAATATATAAAATATATGAAAATTGATTTAGAAAAGGCACTGCGATATATACATGTCTTTCCATATCACCTCAATAATCAAGTTTATTCTTTTCGAAACCCATTAAAATAATCGTCCACACTAATTTCAACTCACTTAAAAAAAATCTGCAACTTTAAGGGTCTTTTTAGAACACATGAATTGAATATCATGCCTTTTAAAATCCTAGGATTATAAACACAGGAAATGTGTAACAAATGTTGTTTGGTTGGACCATGGGAAAACGAATGAATTTTGGTGATTGGCTTGGTTTTCACAGACTCAAAGAAAATTTCCAAGAGGTTTGAGTGGATATTTGTTTTTATTGAATTTTATGCACCAACCAATTTACTCAAAAGATGTCTAGATGTCTAAGACGTGATACAATATGCTTCAACACACCCTCTCTCTAGGCTTCTCTAGGTCTAAGACATAGACTGTAAGTAGGGCATAGTTATTATTTTTAATATTGTGTTAGCTAGGTCTGAACTAAGGATATCTTAGCTCTAATACTATATTGAGTTTTTATGCCAGTACATCCAAAATGTTAAGCCGACGAGGAAAAATAAACAATATACTTCAAGTGTTTTCCTACAAAATTCCCATAAAAAGTACACCATTCCATAAAAATTCAAAGAAACTCTCATGACCTTTCTTTGAACTAAACATCCGCCGTAGGATTTTTCCATACGAATTTATTCCTCCAAAATTCCTTTGTTTTTTCTCCATCCAAAGAAACCAAACGGAAATAGTAATTACCAGGAGAAAAACAAAAAAAAATACTCCCTTCGTTCTCAAATAAATATCGTTTTAAAATACGTGTATTCAATATTTTAAAATTTTGACCATTAATTTCTAGAAAAAAAAATTCTATTTGTCAGTATAAAATCATATGAGTTGATTTGTTTATATTATAAATTTTTTTGGTAACATACAATTAGAAGAAGTAATAGGTCAAAGGTACTGCAGACCTGTAAAAAGAAAGGATATATTAAGTATAAAACGTCGTGGGCACATGCCACATGGTCATGGCAAGAAAATATAAACAAAGCCCAACGTAGCACGCCACCCCGCTAAAGTCGAACCCCCGTGACGAAAATTTTATTTCCTACTTTATTATATTTCCTTTCGACACAACTGTATTTCAGAGTATTATAATAACTATTTTTGTTTTACCAAGTCCAAGTCTACCTCACTCTTCACAAGCCTCCCCGCCCCTCGCATCGCATCGATTTCCGCGACACGCACCACGTGGGCTCCCTCGCGCGCGTAGAGAATCCCGAGGCCCCACCACCACGTGGGCCCGCGTCGTCAGATACGAAGCCCGCGCGCCCAATTCGGCTCGTGTGAGCGCGCCCGCCGGGACACGTGTCGCGGCTGCAGCCGCCGGTCACCGCCCCGGGGCGCGGGAGCCGCGGATACGCCCACCGCTCCCTCCTCACCGACACGTGGGGCCCATGCAAGCACCGGCCGCCGTGTCAGCGTCTCTGCGTAGCTTCTTCCCGGTGGGGCGGGAGGGGCTCGTGCCCGACCACGTGGGGGACGCGACCGGCGGGAGCCGGTAAACGTTGCGTGGGCCCCGCCGATGGCGACGCGCCCGATCCGGTCACCACGGCCAGGGGCCACCTCCCCCGGTCGCCATGCTCACCACACCTTTCTATTTTATTAGTTTTATTATTATTATCTCCCTCACCTCGTAATCTAATCGCCTCAACTAATTACTTACATAAATTAAACAAACACTAAGCATACTCATGCTACAAAGGAGAGGGACAGAGGAGAGAGAGAGAGGTAGAACGGTCAAGGCTGGGCATCGTCATCATCAGTCAGAGGGCGAGAGGAGGGGAGAGAGAAGGTTCACAGAGCTTGTGTTGTCTACCTATCAATCTACCTTGGGAGGGCAAAATCTGCAGCTTCCTTTCCTGAGCGGGCTGGATGGAGAGGGACTTCCTGGGCGCGATCGGCAAGGAGCAGCAGACCGCCGGGGAGGACGGCAGGAAGGAATCAGGTAGACTTGCTGTCTTGGGTTTTCTTGATTTGGGATGTGCGGTCTCTCTTTGGCAATTTGGCGTAATGAATCTTGGATTGGCTTTGCTAGGCGGCCATGGCCATGGCTCGCGGATACGTCTCTCTCTCTCCCCCGTGTGTGTGTGTGTGTCAGCCGCTCATAGTTGCACCAGCACGGTGCTGTGTCTGGCCTCTGAATCCGCATTTGCTTGCGACATGGATGGGCTGCAAAATTCCATCCTTTCTTTCCTCCCTTCTTTCTCCCCATGTTTCTTGCTTTCTGTTCTTTTGGAAAAGAGAGCGCGTTTGGCATGGCTGCCTAATTCCTTTGGACGGCTCCCTTGCCGTGTATGCTCGATTTGGTAGAGAGTTAATGCTTCAAGAAAGCGAGGATCTTTCCGGGGAGAAACTGGCCAAGTCTTTCCGGTGCTCGCGCATGTCGTTAGTTGATTTCGAGTAGCCCCTGCTTCGCTGCTAGGATGGGGATGTTTAACGGATCCGTGGTTCTTGGTTCGTGTGTATTTATATATACTTATATATATTCGCCGGCGTCTGGGCCTGATCGAGAGGGGTGTGTGTGTGTGTGCAATTCTCAGCTTACTTTGGAGGAGGAGGAGGAGCGCCGGCGATGGATTGGTCCTTCGCGAGCAGAGCCGGCGCCGCGCCGGCGTTGATGTCGTTCAGGTCGGCGGCGAGGGAGGAGCCGAGGGAGCTCCCGTTCCCCCAATTCTCAGCCTTCGACGGCGTCAAGAAGCAGCAGACCTCTCATGTCCTGACTCCACAGGTGCTTGAGCTGCTCTTCTAGATTTATGATTTATGTTGCTTGCGAGTTTTGCTGACAGCTGTTGCGCTGTCGTGTTTTTGCAGAGATACTTAATTGCTGACAGCCGCGGGAGCCCACAGTACGCTGCCGTGCACAGTGCCCACCGTGCGCAGCCGCCGCCCCATGTTACGAATGGGGCTAGAGTGATTCCTGTCTCGTCGCCGTTCAATCCGAACAATCCGATGTTCAGGGTCCAGAGTTCGCCTAACCTCCCGAATGTCGTCGCCGGTGATGGTTCGTTCAAGCAGCCGCGTTTCGCTGTGAACAATGCGGTATCTAGCTCTACTGTTGGTGTGTATGGAACAAGGTAGATAATTCGCTCTGTTATTGGTTTTGTGATTTATAAAAATGATTGTAAAGTTAAAATTGGGCTGAAATATAGATTGTCTTACTTGCAAAGGGACATGCCAAAGGCGAAGACGGCGCAATTAACGATCTTCTACGCTGGTTCTGTCAATGTATTCAATAACGTCACGCCAGAAAAGGTACAATTTCGTTGTCATGGATGGCACATTCTCATGTTAATGTTGTCGCGTTGAAGCTGTTTAATCATTGTTTCTCATAATTACAGGCTCAGGAACTTATGTTCTTAGCCAGCAGAGGATCTCTTCCAAGTGCATCCAGTGCTGTTGCTTCTAAGTCAGAGGCACCTATTTTCGCTCCAGCAAAAATTGCGGTGCCTGAGGTTTCGCCTGCAAAGCAAACGCTACTTCAGAAACCACAGCATGTGTCGCCTCCTGCATCAGGCATTTCGAAACCGATCTCCGTCGTGTCTCAAGCTGCAAGTCTCCCCAGGAGTGCCTCTAGCTCTAACATTGACTCCACAGTTCCAAAATCTTCTGGCCCATTGGTTGTTCCTCCCACAAGTCAGCGTCCGTCGACTCAGCCTGCGACACTAGCCACTACCAGTGCTGCAGCTATTATGCCAAGAGGTATGGCTGTTTACTGCTTGCATTGAGTGTTGCTGTTGTTATCATATTGTTTAGTATTATTTTTGTGGAATTGTTGCATTGTATGATGTTTCTTTTGTTGGTTGCAGCTGTCCCTCAAGCTCGGAAGGCGTCCCTTGCCCGATTCTTGGAGAAGCGAAAGGAAAGGTGGAGTTCACTTTCTTACTCTCCAAGTGTCCTAGAACAATTACTAGTGATTGTATTTTATTTTAATACAGCAACTTAGTTCTGTCCAACAGCCTGCATTTGTGCCCATAAGCTGATCTTCATCTGTGCATGCATCATTTACAGAGTGACAACTGCCTTGCCATATCCATCAGCCAAGAGCCCGTTGCAGAGCAGCGACACAATTGGGAGCGCAAACGACAACAGCAAGTCATCTTGCACAGACATTGCCCTCTCAAGCAACCACGACGAGTCGCTGTGTTTAGGCCAGCCCAGGAATATCAGCTTTAGCGAGGAGTCCCCCAGTACAAAACTACAGATCTGATCTGATCGTTGTCCGGTGTCCATATATTCGGCCAGGCTGACTGATGCACAACCGTAAAAAACTTTTGCATTCTGGCGAGGAGGGCTCGAGCGATAGGCATGATATATGTTATTGATGTTGTTCTTATTCTTGTTTATGATGTGCTTTGCTTGGTTAGTTTACTGTAATGCTGTTCTAGCTGGTGCAACCCCACCTAACTAACAAGAGAGCTGTCACTTGCACTCTTGATTTTTATTTTTATTTTTGCCCTTGGGCCATTGTGTTGCAGAAAGAAATATGTTAATTTAGCAGTATCAAATTATAGGCTTACAAATTTTCGCGCCATCTATCGCGAAACTGTACTGTTGTTGTATTATGAACTTACAAGCTGCAGAATGCAAGAGCAGATGTTGCATACTTGCACATGTTGTGATCTTTTACATCACTGGCAATATCCGTACACAGTGGTAAATGCTTTTGCATGTCGTCATTCTGTTGTGTCTAATGGAATGCTGATGGTTCGAAACAAGTGTATGACTGCTCAGTACTGATTTTCGGATAACATTCTGGACTAGTCAGTACTAGGTTTAGCCGGGTATTGGTGGCAAATTGCCTTATTTTAGCCTTGCTTGAGACTGGTCAGATAGCACTCTCGGTAATGCATGGCTATATGTTCAATTATTTCTTTTCTTTTCCTTTTTCGTTTCTCCTCATTGTGTCATCATTTTTGTAGTCTCTTTGATGAACACTGAAGTTATCTTTGTCTCTATTTGACTGCTGCTCTATGGAATGAGATAGTTATATGGAATATTTCTCAGGAGCCAGGTCTAATGTACCAAAATATTATTGCCAGAATTCTAAGAAGGATGTCACCAAATAGGCATTATGTGGTGCCTTCAAAATCCACCTGCAGAAAAAACAGGGCCTGCAGAAAAACCATGGAGTTGTGACAACGAGCAAGAACAGCTTCAACATTTGCAAGTTGAAACATACCGATCTTTCTATTGTTCTCCTGTACCGAGCTTTCTTTGAATGTACTGAGTTGGTGCTTTTTACTTATTTTAAGAGCTTGATAAAGTGTTAGCACTTAACAGCACTTGCAAGCTGGCAGTCTGTACTGTATGAACCGTTGGGTACGAAGAATTAAGAAACCTGGGCTTCATATGTTTGGGCCACACACCCTACACATGCATGGGCTCTCCAAGGGCCGCCCTCCTACTTAAAATTTCTTAAGCCCATTTAGCGTCAGTTGGGATCTGGCATGTCGATTTCCCAAGCCCGGCCCACCCAAATGGGTCCTCGGCGTATACAGAGCCTCTTCTGTCTCTCTAAAAACTAGTTTCTACGTCCACGTAGGGTTTTAGTACAAATTTGATATGTTCTACTTTTTACAAATTTTTCTGCATTCTAAACGAGCCCTTCACCTCTAAGCTCATCTTACCTGAGAACGCATATATTTCTTCAATGTTCAAAGTAAGGGTGTACAAATATGTAAAGCTAATTGTATGGGTGTCATCCACTCGCAATTCGAATTGAATTCTAGAACAAATTTTTTTATAGCATGTTTTATTCACAATGACATGGCATAGACTAGCTACAATTTGTACTCGAGTCTGCGACTGCATAAAACAAATCATAGAAATTGGACGAGATCACAGATTGAATGATATGCAGCCGGATTATCCTAGCCCACAACAATCCGTCCTATTGTTCTCGACGTGGGAAAAAGATCTCACGTGATAGTATTTTTGCCATTATATTAATTGTGTGGAAATATCTACATATTTATCACGATGATCGATTTCAACACAACAGAATACTTGTACAAAATGGAAAACCAAAATATATCAATTTCCGGCGTAATAAATTGTATACAATTTTATCTAAATAAGCGAGATGCGCCTGTATAAGTACCCAAGAACCAATCCATCAGATGAAAACACTCCCTAAACACACAAGCACAAAAACCATCTCCATCTCCATGACATCTCCCTCTCAATTCAGTTCATCACCATCACCAATCTCTAGGCACCTCCAAGTCCAACTCCAAAAACCCTAACCTAGAGGTGGCCACATGGGCCGTGCCGGCCGCACGGCACCGTTGGCACAGGCCAGGCGTAGCCCAGCCCACACTGTTCATGGACCGGGCTAGGCCGGTACGACACGGAGGCCTGTGTCATGCTTGGGCTGCCCCTGGCACGATGGGCCGGCTCAGAGGAAGAAGGGGCTAGCATGGAGGAAGAAGGAGGAGGACAGGAGGAGGGCGGGGCGGCACTGGCGGCTGGCACAGAGGAGGGAAAAGGTGGCAGGGCCCACAGGTGGAGGAGATCTGGAGAAGGCGGTGGGAGCCTGGGAGGCGAAGGGCACACGAGCGCAGTGACAAGGAGAGGAAGAGGAGGGCAGGCGGACACAGGCGGTCGGTGCGGAGGGAGGAGGAGGTGACGGGGCGGAGGAAGAAGGGAGGAGAGGCAAGGCAATCGGCTCGGGAAAGGAGAGAGTCGGGAGGAGAAGGCCAAGGGGAAGGAGGTGGGGGAGAGGTAGGGGTGGGTGGGCCGCGCGACACGATGCCCCGTGCCTGGCACGGCACGGCCCGATTGAAATTCTACCTATTGGGGGGCGTTTTCGCTTGGTAGGTCGTGCTCGGCCCGTTTAGCCCTAACGTTCGATTTTTTGAAAATTCGACCGTTTGGGCTTTAAAAATAACAAAAAAAAAACTCGAATGTTTTTCTATAAATAGCCATCATACCCCCCTCATTCAGCATCGATCCATTCCTCAATATCTCCTTCAAATTCTGTTATGCAATTTCAAATTTGTTGTGAGATAATTTGGCAAATTTCAAAAAAATTATGCCAAATTTTGATAAATTCAATTTTCGGTAGCAAGTTGGGAAAAGATGTACAATACTATTTTTTTCATAATTTTATTGTTATTATTTGGTATGCTAATATCAAAGTAATAATAGTGTTAGTTTCGATTTTGCAGTTTTCGTTATGGAAAATTATGATAGCTTTGCTCTTGGTGATTACAGACTTTCACTAGAGGAAGTTGCATCCATAGAGGCTACGGCTGCCTTAGACCAACCGCGGTTGTTAGCGAAAAGGCAAGGTGGAGTTCCGTCATCATGCTCCACGGCAGTATCTTTGTCGGCGATCACCGGAGCAAAGAGGTCGAGGCCGGCTACATTCGGGAGTGTGGGAGAATTTCGACAGGACAACCGAGCCAAACGCACAGGAAAATGAGGTACCATATGCTTTTCGCAAAATTTGTCGGAATAAATTGTCAGCAAGGTCTACAGGTGGAACGGGGCACTTGCTTAAACATGCTACAAGATGTAAAGCCAAGCAAGGATTGGTGATGAGGCAGATGCAGCTGTAGTACAAGCCCAACGATACGGTACGTAGTTAGGACTACGATTCTGAGGTAGCCTGTCTATTTCTCTGTCGTTTAAGTACTTCTGATGATTTATCGTTAGGCTTTGGGGAGTCTACTGTTTTCCAAACTTATATTAGGACTGTGCATAATCCTAGATTTTCTACCATTTTAGACAGACAACAACTAAGAATCTAGTAAAAATACTACAATGAACGTCGTAATAAAATAAAGGAACTATTTAGTACATACAGATTTTCGGTGGCCTTAACCTGGGACATATGGAGTGGTTGGTGTCGGACTCGAATTTCGTAATCCAGAATCCTCTGTGAAAACACTGTGCTATTCCCTGGATCAGTAGATAGCACTCAAAGATACATCACTGAATCAACTCATGCATGGCGTAAAACCATATCATTCATTAATTTAACACATCAGAGTTTACATAGACCGCGTCGGGTCAGGCTTTTTACAATAAGGGCCGAACAGGCTAAACTGATTACATTACAAAAGCGGAAGCGACAACGGAAGCAAAGGGTGAGAGAACATCTCTCCGCAGGCAAGCGACTGGAGAAACCCATGTGCGTCCGATATTACCCAAAGACTCAGGTAATATAGGATGCAAGCGAGCACCGACGGAGTCAGCTAGACTGGGGCGAGACTAGAACAACTAAAGACTATACTATGCTTCATCATCTCCTGGACCTTCAACTTCTGGATCCTTATAGTAGTCGTAATCTTCAGGATTTTCTGCTTCTGAGGGTTTTTGGGGAAAGAGCGAGAATGAGCACAACTTCCGTGCTCGCGAGCCAACACACAATGCAATAATATACATGCAAGGCTTAACAAGGATGGCTCTGGTTCTTTTTATTTGCTAAAGCAATGTTTTCAATTATCATAATTACAAATTTTTAGCACTTAGTATTTTAACCAAATTGTATTTTATTAAAGAGAGTAATTGTGCAATATTAAATAACAGCAGAGTTCCTCCGTCGGAAACTCTACCTATGCTTCATTTGATTGGAGCTACCTCTAATTATTAACATCACTGAGTCTGAAAACCTAGGGAAAATACAATCTCAGGGCTAGGCGAGCCCACCACATTTTCATACCACCCACAAAGGTTTTTGAAATAGAACCAACTCAAGTTAAGTTCCTATGTCCATCTTTGACCATAGGCACGGCTATTTAAACAGTTTATTACTCTGCAGAGGTTGTACACTTTACCCATAAGAGATAATTATCTTGATATGTACACACGTTTCCGTAGATATGTGAATCAAGGGGAGATCATCACAAGACCTTTACAATGCATCCTCCAGTATTAGTTACACTTCGCTAAGGTTTCGTCCACGAAGGGTTACGCTCTTTTAGATCCGTTAACCCTTACTCAGACCCCCTCTTGCGCCATCCAACGACTTACGTCGTGCACCCCGACACCCTTCGCCACAAAGGCTTACGACGTCGCAGATCATCTATCTGATGCAACTTGTACTGATGGATACAAATTATTTAGCCAGGTTGTATTTTACAGACTTGTGGTTGCACTTATTTTACATGGGAGGTCATGACAAGATTAAGTCCTTATGTTTATCTGGGCGGTCCATTCCACATACCATCCACAACACAACAGTCCTTGGTCTACATTAGCACCCACTGTTGAACCATCCATCACACCAGCCGTCCAGACAGGGTAATAGCAATTTAGGGTTTTGAGGAGTAAAACCAAATTACCACATTTATCTCAATCATGGACCACCAATGACTGCCCAAACCATTTTCATGTTTGAAGAGATGATGATTGGGATATTTTAATGTCCCGGTACTCAAGCGAGACTAACATGTCGTTTAAGTACAATCTATACTAATATTTACCATATAGTTACTAGGGTGATAAGATTTAATGGATTCAATTTATCAAGGATGGCATAATAATTAATTAATCATCAAATGGGTATTTAACTACCTTAAGGTTTAACATACATTTGATTAAAGAATTAAAGCATGCACTTTGCTGTTTTAAAAGAATATAATTAGCATAAAATGTAGGTTCAATATGATAAAAGTATTGACTCACCTGGATTAAAGGTAAGAGAGTCTTAACGGTCTTGTGTTTGATCGAAGTGAAGATCCCCCGCGTCTTCGAATCCTAATCGGACGAATGTACCAGAAAAAGACACAAACAAGCAAATAGAACAAATAAATACTAAAGCAATAACAAATAAACTCCAAATTAGACCAGACCTATGCCATTAGAAAGATCTTGAATTTACAAATTTTTAGAAACAAATTTTATAATTTTCGGAGCTAAAAAGAGGGAGAAATTAAAAAGATGGAGAAATGAATTTTTGAAGTTTTACTCTAGAAATAAAATTAAAAAAAGAAAAACAGAAAGGGATGGGTCGCCAGAGCCTCGACTCGGCGGTTTGGGCTCACCCAAGCTCAGCCAAAACAGTGCCAGTGCCATGGGCACAACGTGGCGCCTAAAGAAAGAGAGGCTCGGCCGGACGCAAAAGGGAGAGGGGAGGGGGAGATGGAAGGCGCGGTGCACGCGGAAGAAGGGGGCGGGGTCTCGGGGGCGCGGTGGCGGGCTTGGCCGACGACGAGCGGCAGCCAAAGAGGACGAAGAGGGCACCCCGGCAGCTCGGGCGCAACAAGAAGGCGGAGCGGCGCAGGAATCCAAGGGGGCACGCGGTGGCAGTGGCGAGCGACGATGTTGGGAGGCAACAACAATGACTAAGGTGAGTTCTTCCCCTTTTTTGGTGGTTTCTCCTTGCTCGGGGAAGAAGGGGAGGGGGGAACCTTACCTGAGAGGGAGGAGGGGAGTGAAGGGGGGGGCAAGAGGGGCTCTGGGGGCTTTTATAGCCGCAAGAAAGGAGGTGGGGGAGCCGCTGGAGGCGCCATGGTGGCCGACAATAGGGCGCGGAGATGGAACGAAGCACCGGTGGAAGCAGCGGGTGCGGAGGCGTGCTGGTGATGGGACCCGACGAAGAGGGGAGGGGGGCCACCGGAGTCAGGGTGCAGTGGGAGCAGGTGGTGGCAGAGGGAGCAGGTGGCGGAGGCAACGGGCGCATGGGTGCGGGTGTGCACGGCGCAGGCGACGTGGGTGTTGCAGGCGTGGGGACGGGGGGAGCCAGGATGGGATGGCGGGGTGATGGGTGCTAGCGGTACCGGTGGCGCGGAGGAACTGGAGCCGGGTGGGGACGGCGCGACTGACGAAAACAAGGGCGGGGAGCCGGGTGCGTGCAAAGCTAGAGAGAGGGTTAGGGGAGAGATTGGATTTGGGGGAGGTTTTGAAATCCGAAAGTTTTTGAGTTTTGAAACTTTGAAATTCGAACAAAACCAAAATCACTGATCAAGAACTGAAAAACAGAATGTTACAGTCGGGCTAGGGACGATTATATTAGTGTAGTTGCTCATTATGTTAATGACGACGGAATAATGGAGAAAAGAATTATAGATTTGAAATTAATTGATGTATCACACACGAGTGAGAATATTACAAACTGTATTATCAAAGTCGTGAAAGACTTTAGTCTTACAGATAAAATATTCTCAATTACTTTAGACAATACCATTTTGAATTTTAGAGCCATGAATATTCTTACTACAGTGTTAAATATATACATCAAAATTTTTGCTACATCAACAACTTATTTATCATATTATTAACTTTATAGGCAGACGTGGTTGGAAGAGGTCGAGTCCTATATCCTCCCCCTACGCGTGCGCCCCTGCCCGCGTGCGGCGGCCACTGCCGCGCTCCACGCTCTTGGGTTCGCCCGCCCCAGCCGCCCTCCACGCCGGCGCCGCGCCGCTCCTCCTCCTCCCTCGTCGGCTCGCCGCTCCTCCTCCCTCCCTCGCGGCCGGCTAGCTGTCGGCACCACTCCTCCAGTCTTCCTCCCTTCCTCCTAGTCCCGGCGCTCCCTCTCGGCTCTCCCTGCGCCTGCGGTAGTGCGGCCTGCACCTCCCTCGGGCCACGTGGGCCGTGTCTGGCACGGCTTCTTCAGGGACTACCTCAGGTTCGCGATCTCTCTCGCTCAATTGAATCTTTTGCTTATCCAGTTGCCGCGGAAGTCTGAGAAAGGATCTAGGAAAGTTCGCATGTGTGTTCTTTGTGGCTGACATGCTTTCTTGCTCTTGTTTGCAGCCTCGGGGCTAGGGTTCCGGTAAGCAATTTCTTTCTTGGTATATATATTTTTTTGTGTTGATTTCGCGTAAGCACTGTGCGAGATTCTCTGTTTGGTTCTTGGCGTTAGATGCAATGGGTCTTATTAATTCGGTTTTCTGCAAGTTTCTTGAAACAAGAACTGTTTAGTTTAGGTGATATTTAGCGAATTCTGATTATTTGCAGAAGCCGGTGGCTGGTATGGTGAAGGCCGGAGAGAGCATCTTCGAGGACGAAATCATGGAGTCGGACATCGAGTTGGAAGGGGAAGTTGTTGAGCCGGACAATGACCCCCCGCAGAAGGTCAGGGTTTGGGTGAAAACCAGTCTGATTTGAGTGAAATAGGCTGTTGTGTGTTGATGGTGCAAAGAATTGATGTTGTTCTGGCCTTTTCTGTTGCAGATGGGAGATCCATCAGTTGAAGTATCCGATGAGAAGCGTGACCAGGCGCAGCTGTGCAAAAAGAAAGGCATCCATGCGCTTTTAGAAGGTAAGGTCTATTTACCCTCAACTTACCATTCTTATTATTACAGAAATGTGAAGCAATGAAGTCATGCAAATTTGCAATATAAGAGAATGAATTGGAATTCTGTTAGTTCAGCGATGTAGAAACTCTCATTAATTTGATTCCAAAAGGGCCCCTTGGGTGTTTGAATCATTGTGGATTTGTGTATCAGGTAAACTGGACGAAGCTGTTGAGGACGGAGGCTATCTTGCTGAATCCCACTTCAGCTATCCTCTATGCAACTAGGGGTATGAAGACTTGCTATATATAATCCTTCATTTGATCTAAAACTTTAAATGGCGCTCTTATGATCTCGTATGCAATTTACGCAGCTGGTGTTTTTTGGAAGATGAAGAAACCAAATGTGGCTATTCGTGATGCAGATGCAGCATTACAGGTTTGCACCTTCTGTTAATAGCTCATGGATAATAAATCCCGTTGTTGTCTAACTATACACTCGTAACCTAGTGTACTTCCTGTGCAATGTGTCACATGCTCAGATTAATCCAGATTCTGCTAAAGGATATAAATCACGAGGGATGGCAAAAGCTATGCTTGGGAAGTGGGAAGATGCTGCTCATGACCTTCACTTGGCAGCAAAAGTGGATTTTGACGAAGAGACCGGCTCAGAGCTCAAGAAGGTAATAACTATTAACACAGCCTACCCTGGAAAAAAATGAGAGTAGAGAGAAGAACACTGATCCCATCCACTTAAAGAAATGATATGTCTCAGACATGTATTCCATTTTACAGGTTGAACCCAATGTACACAAAATTGAGGAGCACAGGAGAAAGTATGAACACTTGCGTAAAGAGAGGGACATGAAAAAAGCTGACATGGAAACACAACGTAAACATGCTGAGGAGGTAATTATATTTCCAAATGGTTGTCAACTTGTCACTACATTTCTTCTTGTCTCAGGTTACACATACAGACATACTGAACTGACAAAAGTAGGAAGCTCTCTACAAAGGCAATCTCCTTTGTGTTTCAAATTTTTACATTAAACTGAAACTCATTTGATTCAACTTTCAAACCATGCTAGATGTTTGTCTGACTGTCTTAATCCGTTAAGCAACCAGTCAACCACTGTATTTACCCTCATTGTTGTGTGCAGGTTTCTGCTGCCCTAAAGGATGGTAAGCTTATTTTATGGTTGTTTGTTAAGTTCTCTCCATACGGACTTATATACTAATGTTAGATGGAAGTATATACAAAGTTTTTCTTGTCTTAAAAACAACAATGTTTTTTTTCTGTATTTCCTTAAGATTTTCTCTGCATAAAAGAAATGATTTGTATTGTTATTTCTGTTGAAATTTAATGTGTCTGATGCTTGTGTATTGTCACTTTTTTTATCAGGTGATGTGATCACCATCCATTCATCTAGTGAGCTGAAAACAAAGCTTAAGGCTGTGTCGATCTTGTCTAGGCTTGTGGTTCTGTATTTCACTGCAACATGGTGTGGGCCATGTCGTTTCATGTGAAGCTTAGCTGAAAAGCACCGGAATGTTGTTTTCCTTAAGGTGGACATTGATGAACTAGGCAGTGTTGCATATCACTGGAATGTCGCCAGTGTCCCAACATTCTTCTTTGTGAGAAACGACAAAAGAGATTGATAAGGTTGTTGGTGCTGACAAGACTGACCTTGAGGGGAAACTTGGTCAGCATGGCTCATCCTAAAGAACCTAAACTTTGAGCTGTCATGTTACTTCTATGGTGTACTCCTAGTGACTCAGATTCACAATAATGAGTGCTTGTGAATAAAAGTTGACCTACATATAGGGAGATTCTTACGCTTGTTGTATTTTCCATGTTGATCCATGCGCCTTATTGGTGGTGGTGCATACACTGGTGGTGGTGTGTGCACACGCACTCGAGAGAGTGAATTTATTTTGATGATCCATGAAATATTACTCCAGCAACCTACATCCTGACAGTTTGCCTACAAAACTAATCTTGGTTTTACAGCAATCTTTTAACTTTCTATCTATAATGATGTTTTTTTTCCATTGCTGCTTACTACTACGAGTCAGGTTCTTGCAGATGCTACCTTGTGATATTTCCCTAGCACAATTTTCATATTATAGCTTAAATATTTGAATCAGATCGCCTGCTGATGCCATTATAGCTCAATTGTCTCTTTCCTTTGATAATTGATAATTTGATACAATGGCTGCTATAAAGCACAATGTAGGATAAATCATGAAAATTAAATAGGATAAATCATGAAAAGCACACCTTTGTTTTGAGTAAACATATGGTATGATATCCATGGTACATGCGCATTTCCATATTTTTCATATTCTAGTGCTTTTATATGTAAGAGCACAATATGATGAAACAATGCTTTGATTAGCCAAGAATTGAACTCCTGCATTGACCAAAGCCTTCCAATAAGATCAAAATTCGTAGTTGTCATGTTATTAACCTACAGCGAAATACAACTGTTAGATATGTATATAGTATAGGGTGTTCTTTGTATATTAGCAACTCTGTATATGTTATATATTGACATTTTGTCCCATTGGAATGGATACAAGTCTCATTCAGACATGGTACTAGAGAGAGGCCCGCGCGGGAGCAAGGGCAGGGGAGGGCACGGGGGCGGCGGCCGACGGTAGCAAACTCTAACCCTAACTTTGCTCTGATACCAGCTCATGTTGCTCACATGATCACTGTTCGCACTCTCCTTGCTGTGGCCTCTGTTCGATAATGGCACATCTCTCAATTGGACATTAAGAATGTCTTTCTCAATGACGAGCTGCGTGAGAAGGTCTACTGCAGTCGTCTCTAGGTATTCTGTCCCTGATGGCATAGTTTGTCGCGCTCATCGCTCTCTATGGGCTCAAACAAGCCCTTGTGCTTGGTTTGACCGCTTCTCTTCTGTTGTCACTGCTGCTGGCTTCTCTGCCAGTGATCACAATCCTGCCTTCTTTGTACACACCTTTCCTCGGGGTCGGACGCTTTTCCTTCTCTATGTGGATGATATGATCATTATTGGAGATGACTTTCAGTATATTGCCTTTGTGAAGGAGCGTCTCAGTGAGCAATTCTTGATGTCCGATTTGGATCCTCTTCGTTACTTCCTTGGCATTGAGATCATTTCTACGCCCGATGGCTACTCTCTCTCTCTCCCAGGAGAAGTACATCCAAGATATTCTTACTCGTGCTTGTCTCACTTATTAGCGTGTGGTGGATACTCCAATGGAGCTTATTGTTCACCTTTGATCTACTAATAGTGAGTCTCTTGAGGATCTTACTCACTACCGCCATTTTGTCAGGAGACTTGTCTACCTTAGGATTACTCACTCTGACATCTCTCACCCAGTTCACATCCTAGGTCAGTTCATCTCTGCTCCCACTCAGCTCCACTACAGCCACCTTCTTCATGTTCTGCGATATCTTCGTGGGACCATCACTCGCCGCATTTTCTTTCCTCGCTCCAGTTCTTTGCAGCTTCAGGTGTACTATGATACGACCTGGGCTAGCGATCATTCTGATCGCCGATCTCTTTCTGCATATTGTGTTTTCCTCGGTTTCTTATTAATTGCATAGAAGACTAAGAAGCAGACTGTCGTTTCCTATTCGAGTGTTGAGGCTAAGTTGAGAGCCATGGCGTCGTTGACAGCTGAGATCACTTGGCTTCAGTGGCTACTTGAGGATTTTTGTGTTTCCACTTCTGCACCGACTTCTCTCTTATTAGATAAACTAGTGCGATCAGCATTGCTCGTGATCCTGTGAAGGATGAGCTCATAAAGCACATTGGAGTGGATGCTTCGTACATGCAATCGTAGGTGCAAGACCAAGTTATTGATCTTTAGTATGTGCATTCGGAGCTTCAATTAGTAGATTTCTTCACCAAGACTCAGACTAAAGTTCAACATAGTTTCTACTTCTCTAAACTCAGTATGGTTGATCCACCGTGAGTTGAGGGGAGGGGGGGGTTAGATATGTATATAGCTTATGATGTTCTTTGTATATCGGTAACCCTGTACATGTTATATATTGGTATTTTGGCCTATTAGAATGGATACAAGTCTCATTCAAACAACAACTAGGTGTAGCCTTGGGTACAGATACCTGAATTAATTAAAGTTTAAAATGATTTCTTGCTGTATTTCAATCAATGCTTTTGAAGACAAACTTTCTATAACATAGATTAAGCTGCTAGTAATGTTTGTAAACTGAGAGATGACAAATGCATTCCTTAAAAAAAACTAACAAATGCACACAAACAGAGATGGCATAAATAGACATTGGTATGCCTTTGCTGAAAAGTTATTTTTACTTCCTCTCATTCTTGGAGTAGAATCTCAGGACCACATAGAAGAAGAGTCGATAGAGCACACCCCAGGCAAGGAGGATTGCAACATCTACCCAGATGTTGTCGATTTTGATATCCATGGTGGAGAGCACATCCTGGCCAATCAGGGGGCATGTTGTTATGTTTAACTCCTGTTTGTTATGGAGGTCACTTGTCTTAATTTCTCCCAGAGGTCCTGGTGAAAGCTCATTGCGTGTGCCAACGTAGCAACGGCTTCCTTTGAACTCGTTCACAAGCAATGCCTCAAATGGATACTTGATTGCAGAGATATAGTGAAGCCAACTCCAAGCAACAGGGATCTTTGTCCGCTTCAAGAAGAATCCGCATGTGAGGAAGAAGAGTGCTGTTGTCGCAATCACGACAGCATAGCCAGTGATGTAGCTTGGAACAAGTGCACTGACCAGCATCACATAGGCATTGGTTGTTATGAGTGACGCAAAAAGGATGATCCAGAAGTAAAGCAATTTGCTCTTTAAATGAAGCATGAACTTTGTGATGACTGCAAAGGTGAAGCCCTGAACAGCAAAGAATGGAAGATAGACAATAAGGGAGGATATCACATAGGATGAAGCACGGTATGCATTGTGGGACCTCTCACGGATGAAGATGAAGCGCTCCTGGATGAATGTTGGAACTGCATCATTGGAGGAGAAGAAGACAAGGCAAACCGCAAAGATGTAGAAGTTGAGGATGCGGTTGATGGTTGGGAAATCAGAATCGCTGAGGCGGTGGAACAGTGTTGAAAGGATGAGCGCCATGACTGTGAGAACAATCTCACGGGAGAGGAACAACTCCGGTGTGCGCACAACATTCAGTGCAGTACGCCATGAAAGTACTGCGACCTCCCTGAGCCAAGGATTGGCAAACTTGGGCCCATCCTCGGGAGCATCTAGTGGCTCAAGATCAAGCTGGTACTCCTGATAGGTTGGCTCTTCCGGCTTGAAAATTGGTTCTTGGGGAGACGGAGGAGGTGGGTTGTGTGGAGTAGCCACGTGGCTGCGTTGGTAGCTTGACATTGGGGTCCTTGATGGTGTTCGACCCGGTGTTCGAGCTGGAGTCCAAGTAGGCCTACGGTGTGGCGTCCCTGTGACACCATTGTAAACCCAGACTGAGAAATCTTTGTAGAATTGTGAAGCTAATCTTGGATGATAGCCTGAGGATCCAGTATGCAGCGGTGTTTGTGACTTTCTCTCAAGAGAATTGTCAAAATCATCCTCCTCGTCATCAATATTGTAGGACTCAAAGTTTGAGAATGGGTTAGCACGAGGTGTTGCACTTGTGAGTGAAAACTTGTTGCTTTTGAGTTGGATTTGTCGGAACTGCACTGAATTCTGGTGTGGTGTTCTTGGTGTCTTTGGTATTGGAGTTTTTGCAGCTTCATTAGGTTTGGTGCCATCCCTCTGGTAGGCAACCAAAGGCTCAAGTCCAAGTGTTGATTCATCGTACTCTTTGAGGACATCCAGCAGATATTCAATGCTATTCTCACCATCAGGCACTGGTCGGCCAAATCCAGCAAGGTATGTGGGAAGTGTGCTTGGGCTGCCTAGATAGATCAACCTTCCTCTGGATGAAGTATTAGAAGGGTAACTAGTTAGATATGATATAAAGAACAGTGTAGTATGATTGGAAAATAATTGCCTGTTCGCAGCGTCAATTTTGGAAAGTAATCAGCAGCTCTAAGAACATTAAATGAAAAAAATGAAATGAAATGTTTTAAGTTTTTTTGTCACCTTGCAAGGATGACAATTCTGTCAAGAAGCATCTGTATCCTGAAAGATGGTTGATGAATTGTCATGAGCACAATGCTTCCTCCTTTTGCAATATCATTCAC
Source organism: Ampelocalamus luodianensis (assembly GCA_036346255.1). Taxonomy (NCBI): domain Eukaryota; kingdom Viridiplantae; phylum Streptophyta; class Magnoliopsida; order Poales; family Poaceae; genus Ampelocalamus; species Ampelocalamus luodianensis. Next base: position 80,660,217 of record CM070634.1, on the reverse strand, counting down.
TTTCTCCACCACACTGTATGCACTAGTGGAGTCGAGGCCGGAGGTTGGTTCATCGAGAAATAGCAGAGATGGTTTATGGATAATGTCTATACCAATTGACACCCTGCGGCGTTCCCCACCAGATACACCTCGTATGCCTTCATCCCCAATGTATGTGTGAGCTGTTGTCTGTTATTTGGCATTCAAGTAAGGTTATAAAAAATTTGAACATGCTTCTCAGGTTCCAGAGGAAAAAATATTATTATATTATTGTGCTGATTTGCTTCAGCTCTTGCTTGGGAAGTATGATGAATATATGTTTGTAAGCCTAGGTTGCGATTTGTTGCTACTATAGGTCAGTTTTATGCATTAAGAGAGAGGGCGTAGGATTACAATCTAGTATGATGGAAAATATCAAAAAAGAAAACTGGAAACAGGAGGTCTGGCAAGTCATGAACTAGTGATGCCATTGTTTGTTGTGGTCGATTAAGGTTCTGAAAATAGCAAAGCAATGCATATGTATAATGCTTGAATTTATACTGATTGAGAGACTGCATGCTTAGAATCAGAGGCGTATGGAATTCATGGCAATTGTAGTAGTTTTGAGGGAACAAGAGAAGGCTAGAATGGAGGGTACCTGCAAACCAAGCTGCTCGATGAGTTCCCAAACTCGCTTCAGCTTCTCAGCCCTCGAGAGGGATGGAGGGAGCCTGACTTCGGCTGCAAATGTAAGTGTCTCCAGCACCGTAAGCATGGGAAATAGCTGATCGTCTTGCATCACATAAGAGGAAATCTGCTTCATGTAGCTCGTGGTGACCTAAACAAGTTTCGGGGCATACAAAACTGCATCATTCCTTTTTAATACAGCTGGTACTTAAATATGCAATAGAACACCTTGTGTTAATCTTACAGGTCGTCCGTCGATGCTGACAGATCCCTCAAGACTCCCTTTCGCAATCCTTCCAGCAAGGGCGTCGAGGAAAGTGGATTTGCCAGCGCCACTAGGCCCAAGGATTGCAGTGACCTGGCCACGGAGAGCTTGCCCGGAGATGTCATTGAGCAGGTACACCTCCTTCTTGATCTTGACACCGTCTTTCTTCTGCTTCTTTATGACACTGTAAGACAGGTTCTTGAACTCGAGGCCCTGGCCGGGGAAGTTTGTCACCTTCTCACCGGCTGGCACAGGGCCACGGCGCTTCCCCCGCACATCCGCGGCGTCAAGGAGGGTCTCTAGGCTTTCCTTCCTCTCTGTGCGGCGGGTAGGCATCTCAGCCGCTCTCCTAGTGGCCGTCTCACCCGCCCTCTCTGTCCGGTGGGCAGGCATATCGCCCGCCCTCCGGGTGGCCGTCTCGCCCGCCCTGCGCATGGCCGTGTCGTGGTGGTGCTGGTGCTGGTGCTGCTGCTGCTGCATCCTTGTGTTAGCTTGCAGTGCTCCTTTGGTCCAATAGATTTTATTTATAGACGTTGCTCTTGCTGCAAACAAGAACGTTTCTGAGTATGCAATGCTGCAATGGATGTATCGAAACGGCCAAAAGTGATGTGTTTTGTCTCATGTGTGTAGCTTTGGAGGTGATGTTTCCTCTGGCCTTGGTTTTGCCGGAGGCGTTTTGGTGCATAGCTGTGATGTAGACGCAGACTAGGGGAGGATACTACAATATACTTTGATTTCTTGTGGTTTTGTAACAGTAATGGTTACTGCTACAGTTTGGATTAGTAGAAAAATGATGATTTGGTAATCACTATACTGACAACCTTTGCTGGATGCAAGCTGCAGTGGGCACAATGGACGGCATCATTGACAATTTGACACTGTCGTCCGCGCACCCCATCAGGCCTCCGCAGGCGCAGATGCTGCTGAAGCTGATTTTTTTCGGTCATGGAGAATAGATGAATTTTTTTCGGTGATGGAGAATAGAATAGAGAGCCCCAGTGCCAGGTCTTTCGGAGTTTCCCTGTACGTTTGGTTTGTTGTCGATTTGTCATCGTTAAGTGGTAGTATCTCCCACATTACAAGTCATTTGCCCATGTTTCGTGGTGTTGATTTATCTTTGAAGAACAGGCATGAGAATTGCCTATTGTATTAATATAGAAGGAAGTACGGACAGCCCAAAACGGGCAAAACATGAGGGGTCTTAATTACATAGGTATGTAGAGCTCGACGCACTTGGCCCTCCGAGGGTTCGGTTCTATCTTCTTCCTTGATCTTTGCTGATAGATCAGAGGGAGTAGTTGATCTATTATTGAATATTCTATTATTGCGCTCCTTCCAAATTTCTCAAGCGGCGAGGATGACGACTGTTGCCATTCCCCGTCTCAGTAGCCCATCCGTAGCAATCATCTTTGACCACCAGTCTCCGATGTTCCAACTATCCGCCCAGAGTGTTGGCCTTAGCAGTTCCTAGCCCAACCAATTGGCCAGCGTCTCCCACACGCCTGGAGTATCTACACGCAAAGAAGAGGTGTAGGGCTATTTCTGGCGCCTGTCTACAGAGGGGGGCAAATGCAGTGGTTCGGCTAGCCCCTCACTTGCAGCCTGTCCAAGGTCCAAAGTCAGTTCTGGACATCTAGCCAAGCAAAAAACTTGCATTGGGGGTTGGGGATGCTTTCCAAATCATCTTGTTGAAGTATGTTGTTATCGATCCAAAGAACTACAGAGCATACGCTAATTTTGCTGTATAGCCAAGCTCTGGGTTTAGTTTCCAAATGATGTCATCACAAACATCTGAGTTGGGTTGGGTTAGCCGTATTTTCCGCCATAGGTCTATTGAATTCCTGCACCTGCTGTCCAGTTATCCCCCCCCCCGGTAACATCCCGTTTCGGATGTCGTTTAGTACCCTTCGTTTGTCTTCTTGGTTTTCAAAACCTATTTCAAATTAGTGTGTATTTACAAAATTCTCTAATTTCTACCTCATTCAAAATTTGGGTTTCGAGTTTCAGCTTGAATTTCGGCTTCTTTCTGAATCCTCTCCCCCTGCCCCTTGTTTTTCTTTTCGATCAGGTGGTCGAAAGTTTCTATCGACTACCCCATCGTTGTTGACCATCTCCTCGTTGTTGCCCAGCCTTTGGATTGGACCAGCCCCTTGGGCTCAATTCAACCCCTCTCCTTGGGCCCGGCCCATTTCTTTTCCAGGGGTTAGCACTGTGCCGCCCTTGCACGTGCGTACTTGCTCTGCCGCACCCCCGTGCGCCTACCTATGCCCCTACCTGCTCTGTTCCATCGCCGAGCCACTCCCCTTGACTCTGGAGTCCGTCTGCGTCTGTCCTGTCTTGTCGTCGTGGCGTTGCGCCCACACGCGCGCCATGCGCATCCGCGCCCGGAGTCCCGTTGCCCACCTACCCTTGATCGCCAACGCCAGCGCTACCGCCCCGTCTCATCCCCAAGCAACTTTCAGTGCCCGCCCGCACCTTGCTCTGTTCTATCGCTTCGTACCCGCCTCGTGCTCTCACCTGCCGCCCTCGGGACCGAGCGCCTTTAGCTGAGCCTATCAGTGGCTCTCTCCTCCAAGCTATAAAAGGGCCTGAGCAGCCTTCTTCATCTCCTTTCCACACCCAACTCTCTTCCTCTCGCTCTTGTTGTCGTGGTTTGCCCGAAGCTCCGAGTCGAGCCGCCACGCACCTCCTCTCAGCCTCGCCGCACCAGTGCAACCCCTCTTCTACCCGCATCTTTTGGTAACCCAGAGCTCTTTGAAGCAGCCCCTCACTCTGGTTCAGTTGTGTTTTGCAGGAGCCGCCGCCTTCCCTTCCTCCTCCTATCCCAATGGACCCCTTCACTGTCGGTCTCCTTCGCCCTCAGCTGCGAGTTTCCTCGCCGCCGTTTGCCGTCCATAGACCCCCCTCTGGCCTCTCTCTCAGTTCTGGTGAGTTCCCCGTACCCTGGTCTCTCTTGTTCCTTTCGGCCAACTTCACGTGCCCTGTTCTCTTTCTTTGTTCTTTCGACCGTGTTAAGCAGTCAAGTCTTTCTTGTTCTTTCGATTGTTGTTGAGTAGTCGAAACCTTACTCTCTTTCGACCACTGTAGCATAGTCGAATCATTCTTTTCTACGACCACGTTGTGTAGTCGTATCCTTTTTACGACCACGTTGAGTAGTCGTATCCCTCTTGAATCCTCCATACGATCACGTTGTGTAGTTGTGTCCTTCCTACGACCACGTTGTGTAGTCGTATCCCTCTTGAACCTTTCCTATGACTGTGTTGTTAGTCGTATTCTCCCTACGACCACGTCGAGTAGTGGCCGAACCTCCTCCCGATCAATAGTCGAAACCTCTCCCTTCCGACCACACGTAGTCGGTTGAGCAGTACTCGAAACCAGAGCTTCGAGGATTCCGTTCCCCTCCGTTATAACTCCAATTACGTTGTTTCTTGTTTCTAGTTTTGTCTAAATTCTAGATCTTGCTTTTAGCTCTAGTCTTATTTAATTTGGAGTTTATTGTTATTTCTTGTGTATTTATTTGTTCTCTCTGCTTGTTTGTTTCTCTTTTCGGTACGCTCGTGCGAGTAGAATTTGAAAGATCTACACCCGCCATTATGTGTTAATAAAGTTTTGATGATTAATGACAAACCTATTTATGAGACTAACACTCTTTTAATTGATATACATATTGTGTAGTCTTATTTGGATATAAAGGTGAAAATCATGAAGGCATGCAAGTATGAGACTAACACTCTTAATGCTATATCATGTTTTAGTCTCAGCTTGGATATAAAGCAAAAATCCAAACAGGTATGTATTCATAAATGACAATCTATTTGTGAGACTAACAAATCTATTGATTATCTATTGCTTAGTCTCGTTTGGATATAAAGATGGAAATACAAGAGGTATGCATTCTACTTGATCCAAAATATAGGTTAAACTCCACCACAAAGGTTAACTTGGATATGTGCATATGTTTCCATTACACATTTGTGTATGCACACATTTAGAGGGAGTTCATTCTATATTTTGTGGTTTCATTAGTATTGATCCATATTCTCTTTCCACATATATTAAGGATCTTTACTTTGTAACATATCCTTGAATATATTTAACTTGTGTAGTTAATATATTCATATGAGTATATGAGAGTATATGAAACTTGTGTAGTTTATAGATGCACACATATCCTTGAATATATTCAACTTGTGTAGTTAATGTATTCATATGAGTATATACAACTCGTGTAGTTTGTATACACTCATATTTAGTATATACAACTTGTATACTTTAGTATATACTCTTGTGTAGTATATACTCTTAGTATATATAACTGTGTAGTTGATATATACTCATATTTATCTCTATTCAATTATTTGAAATTGTGTTGTGGGACTAACATGTGTGCTAAGATGTTTCAAGGCTTAGTCCCGGAGTTTGAGTGATGACATAAAAAGGAAATGCAAAGGTGATAAAAGATCGACATGACTCAAGACAAAGGAGTCATGCACTGCATTTCGAAAAGCTTCTGAAAGAAGTTCAGTGGAAATCGGTATGACCGCATTTGGTAAGCGGCACTACCGATGTGCGGTAGTACCGAAGTTCATGTGGCGGAACTACCGCGTAGCGGTATGACCGCAAATATGTTGGCGGAACTACCGCAACACGGTTGTTCCGTTTGTTAGTTGACGGTATGTAAATTCCAGAGAAGGTTTTTTTTTCTGTATTTCTCGAGCCTCTGGAAATCGGTAGTACCGCATCTGAGAAACGGTACTACCGGAGAGCGGTATTACCGGATGCTAGTTGGCGGTAATACCGCACCTTCAGTAATGGCTTTTTCAAAAGCATTTATGCAGGTATATCTTGGTAATTAATGTTAATGACATTGTGGGACTAACATTTTCCATGAGTTGGATGAATAGGTTATGTTCCAGGGTGATGAAGACTTCGGATGGCATCATGAGTTGATCGTCATCAAGTCAAGATTCAAGAAGAGGATGCATCATGTGTTGATGCATATCAAGATCTCGAAGAAGAGATGATCATGAGTTGATTATCAAGTCAAGAGAAGACTCATCATATGTTGATTGAGGTCAAGTAAAGGATGCATCATGGGTTGATGCATATCAAGACGATGACCCGGACTTGAAGTGAAGATGTGCGTCATCAACCTTCAAGAAGATGCTCAAGGCAAATGTATGATTAGCTAGGGCTAAGGATGTGTTCCTAGTCTTTTACCGGTCTTGGTGTTTGGTTGGAAGACCGGATTGCTAGTATAGGTTGCCGTACTATTAAGAGGGGTCTTGTCTAGTAGCTTGAGTCTCATCATGCGTTGATAACTCAATCTCACTTGCTCTAGCTCACTCTAACATGTTGCCTATATTTGCGAATGTGTTTTGCAAATAGGTGAGGCTCATGGATAATCCTTGTAGCATGTGACTATACTTTGCAAATGTGTTTTGCAAACGGTTGAAGTCCATGTACCTACTCCTTGTGGCATGATCTATGTTTGCAAATGTGTTTTGCAAATGGTTAAGATTCATGTGTATACCCTTGACATGGTCTAAGATTGCTTGTTGCTATTTCTTTGGACTTAGACCATGGTAGTGGCTCTTTTGAGTTGTGCTTTTTGATTTGATCAAATGTATTTGAGATCAATAAAATAGGTGGGTTGTGTAGCCATCTGAATAAGCTTTTAATAGAGTCCAAGATCACTCAATTCCGACATCGGAGTCAAAAGTTATGACCTTTTTACCGAGTGTCGTCTGTGCTGAAAATTGGACTGCAGTAGTACCGCCCTTATAACAGCGGTAGTACCGCAGAACGGTAATACCGCCCCTTGTGAGTGCGGTACGACCGCAAAAGGCTGTAACGGCTAGTTTTTGGCTGTTTCGTCTCCAAACGGCTAGTTTTTGGTTTGGAGGCTATAAATACCCCCTTGGCCGGTTGAGAGGCAACCCTTGGTATCCCATTTCACTTACTTGAGCTAGTGTGAGCTTCTTCTCTCAATTGTGCATGTGTTGCACCTTGTGAGCAAGGAGAGAGGTCTCTAGTTGCATGTGTTGCATCTAGAGGTGGATTTTGTATCCACTTGAGCTTGTGTATTCGTTGCATGTGGTGAGAGTCAAGCAAGGAGCTTGGCTTATTACTCTTGGTGTTTGCCGACACCTAGACGGCGTCGAGGTGTCGTGGTCCGGTGATCTTCTCAAGTGAAGCTTGTGAGAAGGCCCGGTGTTTGTGAGTGGCTTGGTGCTCGCCATCTCCGGAGTGGAGTAAGAGCAACTCTAGTGGAGCGAGGTGTTGATACCTCGGAGGAAGGCTTAATTTGTGGAGCCGGCCCAATTGGTTTGGGTTTCCCTCAACGTGGATTAGGGGAGACCGGCAAGTCTCCGACCACCACGGTAAAACATCGACGTGTCTTTGTGGTGTGATCTCTATTGCCTTACTATTGCATTTACATTCATTGTGTATGAATGCTTGCTTTACATTGTGCAATTTATATACCTTGTATTAAATTGCTTATTCATTGTGTATGAATACTTGCCATGCTATGTGCTATTTACATTGCTTAAATTTAATTGCTTACAAGTCCATACTTGATTGATTATTATCAATAGACTTGTATTGTTGGTGCACTTAGTTGAACCTAGTTGATTTATGCTTTAATTGTGCAAAACCGTATTTGTATTAGTTTCCGCATTAAAAATCGGTTTTAGCGCATAGAAGTTTTAAAACGCCTATTCACCTCCCCTCTAGTCGGCCTCCTCGATCTTACAGAATTTGAAGAAGTAGGAGATCTCCACTTTGACCAAGCACAAGACCTCCAAGTCCCTCCCGCCTTTAACCAAGACGAGTCAATACTTTGATCATATTGCGCCTATATTTTTCGTAAATTATATTATTTTAAATTACCGAAACTGCATGCTTTAATTCTTTAAGCAAATGTATGTTAACTCTTAAGGTAGTTAAATACCTATTTGATGATTAATTACGTATTATACTATCCTTTGACATTTGAATCCATTACTCCATGTCACCCTAGTAATTATGTGGTAACTTACTAGTTATAGGTCGTACTTAAGCGACATGCTAGTCTTGCTTAAGTACTAGGGCACTAAGTATCCTGATCATTATCCCTTAAAATTATGAAATTATTTTGGGGCAGTCGTAGGAGGTACATGACTGCAGTATTTGTGTTAAATTGGTTTTCTCCTCAAAACCCCAAACTTCTAACACCACATCTGGGCAGATGGTATGATGGTGGGTGCAGATGTAGCATGAGAATGGTGGGTATGTGGTTTGAACCGCCCAGATGACCTTAAGGACTTAATCCGGTGTTGGCCTTCCTTGTAAAACATGTCCAACCATAAGTCTGCAAAGTGCAACTTGGCTTAGTAAAGTTATCAAACTCTGAAAGTCATCTCGCTGGAGAGGATTGGGGCAGTACAAGTGGCAGATGTGTTCTGGCTTGAAAGGAACACCGTGGTACGGTGAAGTTGCCAGCTGCGCTAGTCGTTGTGGTGAACATCTCGCACAACATATGGGTGTAACCTATATGGGTGAGATGACGGAAGGGACGAGATAATTCGAAAAGTTACTGTGATAATCTCTCAACTGCACGACTACAGAATCGTGTGGGGGCAACGAGATGATTATCTCTTGTGGGTAAAGTGTACAACCTCTGCAGAGTGTAAACTATTTAAACAGCCATGCCTACGGTCAAAGGCGGATATGGGAACTTCACTAGAGTTAGTTCTATTTCAAAAACCTTTGTGGATGGGTTGAAAACTGGTCGGGCAGATGTAACCCGTTCCTGGTGTTGTTCCTGGGTGGTCGTACCTTAAGTGACGGATGTAACCACAATCAAATTAAGCATAGGTGGAGGTAGCCTCTGCTGTTATTTACTATTGCACATTTACTCTCTTTTTGAAAATACAATTTGGTTAAAATGCTAAGTAATAGGAATTTCTAATTATGATAATTAAAAACATTGCTTTGGCAAATAAAAGAACCCGAGCATCCCTTGTTAAACCATGTATGTATACTACTATATTCTGTGTGTTGGCTCGCGAGCATGGAAGTTGTGCTCATTCTCGCTCTTTCCCCCAACCCTTCAGATCTGGTGGATCAAGGAGACTATAACTACTTCGAGGACCCCGAAGTCGCTGGACAAGGTGGCGATGAAGAGTAGTCTAGTTTCGAATAGTCTTGACCTCACCTTAGTCTAGCTGGCTCGTCGGCACTTGTGTATGACCAATATTGTCCAGGTCCCTGGTTAATACCAGTCGTACACGAGTTGCCCCAGTCGCTGCCTGTGGAGAGTTGCGCCCTACCTCTCTCTTTTGCTTCCGCTGTAGCTTTTGACCATGTGGTCGAATCCTCCTTTTGACCGGGTGGTTGAAACCTACGAGTTCCACTGCTCTTTTGTAATGTAATCGTTAGGTCTGTTCGGCCCTTATGTAAAAACTTGACCCGACGCGGTCTATGTCACTCTGACGTCTGTAATTTATTGAATGGTTTGGTCTTACGACTTGTATAAATTGATCCAGTGATGTATCTGTGTGTGTTATCTATTGATCTAGGGAATAGCATAGTATTTTCACAGATGACTCAGTTTTGGGTCTGACCGACCTGGTATCAGAGCATACGATTGTAGAATCCTTAGTTGGACTGGTCGTGCCATAGGACCCGAGTCTTATTTTCAAAAACTAAGAAAAATTTAGGCAAAATATAGCGTACTTATTGCTCTTTCTTATCACTCTTAGTTCTAAACTTATCCCTACCTTCGTTGAGTTTTTCGACTCTCCTCTGTTCAAAAATATAGATGGTTGTACCATCGTCCGATGGTGAGTGCGTGGACCTCCTCCTCCAGCTGGTGAGGCACCTGGGCCACCATCGCAAGCCTATTCTCATAAGCCGGAAGACTAGATACGCGTAGACCTTCTGTTAAGAATACCCTCCTGTAGACGTTGTGGGTTGTATATGGTGTCGTGTGTGGGGACCCCGGAGTTATCTCCATAAGACCGAGACTAATCAAGGGCTTAGGGACATAACTCTGGATCTCCGGTAAATGGATTCCAACTTAACTCAGTCTAAATGAGAGGCTTGACTACAACCTAGAGCTCCGACGATCATGCGCGCCGCTCCTCTGCGAGCACTACATGATTGTCGGTTCTCCCACAAGTTAAGCGCTACACTTAGCGAGTTAATTCGGAATCCACGAACAGCAAGTAAGACTTATATTGGCTCCCAAGATCAGCGACCAATATAATCCTACTCTCAAACAACGTTGATCACATCCATACAACATTCATACATAAATAGTACAAGAGGCATACAATATAGTTTCAAGTTTACAACTAATATAAGTGGCCGACCGGCCAAATTAACATAAGAGTATTAAGTAGCAGCGGAAACGAACAAATAAACCAAAAGGCCAGCAGTGGTATGCCCACAACCCATCGGCAACCGACTGGGATTAAAAGATAGCACGCTACTCATCGGTGTCGCCTAAATCGACACCGACGAGCTCGTCGGTCTCTAAATCCTCCTCACCTGTAAAAGCCAGCAAACACCTGGCTGAGTACAAAGAGTACTCGCAAGTCTTACACAAATAAAAATAGTTATGCATAAGGTCATTCAAAGGAAGGGCTCATATTGGCTTAGTTTTGCGAAAGGACGCAATCTTGAACAACCTACACATACTAGTTTTTCACGTGCCATTTCAAAATCAGATTTGAAGTAGAAGTAAAGCATGTGAATAAGTAATCAATTCCATAGCAAATGAATCATACCAAAAACGAAGTGGCGGTCCACTTTGATACAACAACAAGCATGAACATCCCATTCATGTCGATACCAAGTTATAACCACAATTTTAATTTCGAGTCTAACAATAGGCAGCCACAAGTTTCAAGCGGTCGTCCATAACCATGGACACAGCTATTCGAATAGATTATACCCTGCAGGGGTGTACTACTTTACCCACACGACTTGATTAGCCCGTAAGCCTCCAGATGCCTCCGAATATAGCATACTTCCTATGGTATGTCGGCCGGGTAAATCAAGATACGGTTGTTTTTAGCAAGAAGATCCCATTGAGCTAAGTCCCTCAACCCATGGCTCCTAGGAAACACAAGACGTTAACGCCTCCATCCTATATATCCTAGGAAATACAAGACGTTAACGCCCCCATCCTATCGGCCCAAAGGAACACGGGATTTCACGGTCCCATGCCCTTACAATTTCACCACCGTGGGACTCAACACAATAAAACCTTCCCCCTACTTAACCATACGACACCCATATACCGCGCGTGATAGCACGAGTTTTACTTGAATTGCAACAACCCAAAGTTCGGTCCTTAATTGTCCAGACAAGTCAACCACTTACCCAAAGCTCGTGCACAAAGCACCAACACTTGTCCAGACCAAAAGCTCATTTAAAATGACAAAATTTAACTCATAAAACATATACAAAGATCTAAAACAAAGGTATATAATGACAGTTGTGTGTATCCCATAATTGGCGGGCTATTCCCGACAATCGAGCTACCGGTTCTAGACTTGCATGGCTAAGAAACTCGAACAACAGTATTACAAACATCCTATCATAATTATTTCAGTACTGGGGTAATTCATGGATAGCCACAATGACAACATAATAGGATGTGTCTAACTATTCATCACAAAAATAACGACATTATATAACTACCATGCAAGCAATTATCATTGCATCTACCCTAACAAAATTGGGATCAAATATGATGCAAAAAGAAAGTTCAAAGGATGCTTGCCTTGCTGATAAAGTAGTTGTTCACTCTCAGTAGCGTAAGAGTCAACGTCAATAGGCTCGGAATCTATATAAATACAATACCGAATAAACATCGAGAAATACTCCAAAAATCAAAATACTAAAAAATACATGATTTTTCTACAGTAGCTAAGTCATGATTTTAAATAATTTTTGGTGAAAGAATTATTTCATTTTGATTTAGTATATGAAAGTTATAGTGGTTTGAATTTCAGTATTTCAATATGCCTTCATTTATGTAATTTATTTATGAAGTGAAATTTTGTAGAGCAGTGGCGAGTACAAGGATTATATGGGTAAATAGGAAATATTATTACAAGTTCAAAATAGTTGAGTTTGCTCCAATTGGAGTTTTCAAGAATTACTTATGAATTTTCAAAGTTATCAGCCTTTTTCTTTTGCAAGAATAATAGTGTTAATAGCTCATTTTCTAAAATAATGCTCTCTGTTACAGAGACATGGTTGAAACCAATTTTAAAACAAAGTTCATTAAATATGAAAATTACCAGAAGTGGTTTCACTCATTTTGGAGTTAAAATGAATTAGTTATGCCTTTTAGAAGTTATACATATTTTTCAGTGTAAAAATTAATAGATTTCGAATTCCATAAAGTATTTACTACTTTTCCTACCGGCCACGCGCTAGCGCGATGCGTTGACGGCGGGCCCAGTCGGGGTTGACTCGGTCGACCTTGACCTAGCCCACCGTAAAACACGGTGGCGTATTTCTCCAAAAACGCCTTCTAGTTAGGGGAAACATATTTCGGTTTCTTTACTGAGAAATTACGTTTTCTCCAACCGAAAGTGTAAACTATAATTCACGCAGCCACTTAAACTATACTGGGGGCCCACGAGTCATAGACTCATTACTATATAACGACAACTATTAGCGCTAATTAGACCGAGATCAAGTTAATTAAACGCTCATCGCTTTGGACGAAAAACCGACAACAGAGCCGCGCGCTCCCGTGAGCTTGCACGGTGGCTCGCCGGCGCGGGGATCCCCGGCGGCGCCGGCCAAGGCCAGGAATGGGTACACAATAGCTGCGCGACTCTAGAGGTACCTTCGCTCGAAGCTGGGACGGCCGGTAGCGGCGGCGCAACGTTGGGGAGCGGAGGCGGGCGTTCGGCTCAAGAGGCTAAAGCAACTCGGCGACGAACTGAGCAAACTAGCACGCGCAAAACCTTCTACCAAGTCCAGAGAACCCTTACCAGAAGAATAGAGAGGCCGAGGAGCTCGGGTAGGAGTTGGCGCCGGTAATGGTGACGGCGGCGGAGGGCTTCACGAGGGCACGACCACCTAAGCAAAGGGAGAGCAAAAGAACGATCGGGATCACGATAATAGCCCTAGGAGATGCCACGACCAAAAGGAATCGATGAACTACTCACCAGGCCGGAGATGAGAACGAAGGAGTTGACTTCGGCTGGGAATCAAAAGAAACCAAATTCACGAATATCCTGCGATCCGATGAAGAAATAGATTGAGGGGTTGTCGACAGTAGGTAGAAAGGCACCTGGTGACGCACTTTGAGGATGATAATACCTTCCGAACACGACGTTGACACGGTGGCGGCGTCGGGTGCGCGCTCCGGAACGGACGAGAGCACGAAGAGGAACTGAGAGCCACACGATAATCCAAGGATTGAGGTTAGTTAAAATGGAAACGACAAGGATCAGGGAGATGAGGGGAACCACGCGGAGGAAACCCACCTGTGAAGAGAGCAAGAACAAGCCTCTCTTTCCTCAGGCCCGAGAGAAAAGATGGGGAAGAAGGAGGCGTTCGGGGGCGACTTAAGCTCGACCGATGGACGGAACAGAGGCGGCGTCAGTTGAGAAAGCTCGGGGACTGGTTGAGAGGGGCGGTGCGGCAACGCCGCTGAAGGGCGTATGAGCTCTTCGGCGCGTGGCGCCGAGCTCTGCTCGCGCTGCGAGGTTGAGACGACCACGGCGTGTGGGCCCGAGTTGGCAGCGGCACAAGGTGGCGCGGCTTGGTGCAACACAGTGATCAAATCGGGACCGTTGGATGGCGAATGGACGGAGGAGATCTAAAAGATCATTTTGAACTGCCCCAACAGTGGCGAGATCTGGATCGTCGATCTCAGATCCGACGGTCGCATGCGTCGGTGCATTTAGGCGGTCGGGCTGAGCCGTTTTGCCGAGTCGGACTCGAGCCTGATGAATAGTAACGGTCGGTTAGGGTTTAAGATTTGACTGAATTTTAATTTGTTCCTCCTACTTTGACCAGGGCTTAAAAATTAGAAATAAAATTCCTAAAATCATGAAATAAATCATGGGGGTTCCTGAGTATGTCTAGTGTCCATAAAAATTATGGAACCCTACTGTTCATGATATGAAGTGTATAATTCAAATTCAAACATAAAGTTGATCTTTAATTTGTGTTTGAATTTTCATAGGGTTCAAACCAGTCCCAAAAATTTGGAAAAAATCATATTAATTCTTTATAATTAATATAGTATTTGAATAAATTATTTCCAGAGATACTTTAGTAGCACTTATTTCAGTTTTTAGTTTAGAGTTCACTTTAAAGTGTTTGTTTCATCTGTATTTTAGAGATTTTCCAAGTACAATATGCAATTCAAAGTTCCAAAACATGATGCATGTCAATGAGATGCATAATTAACCTCTTTATCAATTTTGGGGATGTGACATCGTGGCTTAACGTGGCCTATATGCTATGCTTCAGAAGTCATGTAACACTTAGCCCCTTAGTATAATGCAGCCTTTTTAGGCTTTGTTTTGTATTGATCATTTTTCTCGTTGGTTCAAGTTCTTCTATTGTGCTCTAGAGGGCTTTTAAACCCTCATACTTTCCCTCCAGTTCTGAGGCTCAGCGTCTCTTCGGGATGCCGCCTAGGAGAGCCACCGCCCCAGCCCGTGGTGCCTTTGCAGCAGACCGTGGTTGTGGCCGTGGTCGTGGTAATGGTCGTGGTCGTGGTCAAGGTCTCCCTCCCCCGCCGCCAGCAAACCCGACAATAGCACAAGTGATATTCCAGCAGACGCAAATTCTTCAAGCCTTGTTCCACATCACCATTTTGGTGATGTGGAGGAGAGAAAGTGAATTTGTTTCTAAATAAAGAAACAAACAAGTTGTTGATATCAATACACAAGAAACAACAAAATAGCTATTGGAGACTTGCTTAAGACCTAAAATCTGTTTTGTGTATAGCAATTAAAGTAAGAATTAAAGTTTTAAATAGAAGCTCAAAAAATAATTTATTAAAAGACTTATTTTATTTTATTAAATTAAGTAATCTCTCTCCTCCGAGTAACAAACTAAAAGATGCTCTTAGACCGACCGAACCGCATTTCTCCTCTCCGCCTGCCTCTGCCTGTGCCGCGCGACCAGCTCCCCCTCTCGCGGCGAAACGTGGTTACGTTACGTGCGCCGCATCCACCGGATCGGCCGCAGGTACGGCTGCCACCCGCTTCGGCGCTCGTTAGCTTACGGCCGTCTTTCAACTCCGCGCCCGCGGAGAGAGAGTGTCGCATGTGTGTTGGCCCAGCTGTCCGCCCGTGCGCGCGCTCGCTCAAGCGGTTTTCTGCTGGGCCGCGGCTGCAAAGCTCGCCCCAGGACGAGCTATGCATGATACTCCAAACTCTAGTTTGTCTAGGCGTAAGCGAACCAAGAAGCACTTGTCACATGGTACCATCACAAAGACGAGAGAGAGCAGAGTGGCCCAAAAAACGATTTCGCCTCGGCTGAAATTTCCTTCGTAATTGTCTACTTCTCGATTGTACCCCTATTATCCATGACCAATGTGATTCGCGAAAAAAGAGAGAGGTTTCTCTGCCATGTGTTCATACAGGCGGGCACCGCACCTCGATGCTTTCTCTGCGTGTGGGTGTGTCTGTCCCGTTGCCGTCGTAGAAGAGTTTCTGGGCTTTGATCGGCTACGGATGGTTGCTGAGCACCGCGCTGACGACGTATATTTTCCGGTTTCTCCTGGCAGTGGCACGGCCCATGCATGGTGGCTGGCAGCCGTTATTATGCACCGGGAGTACAGAATCCTGGAGCAGCTAGATCCGAACCGGACACGTATAGTAGATTAGTACTACTACCGCGGACGGTGTCGAAGCAAATATCTCAGTTTTAGATTTGGCTGCTTGCAGTTTCTGTTTCTACATCGTTTTTTTCAGTAGTAAAGGGGGACATACATGTATTCAATGGTCTGATTCGCCTGATACGACTACTCAGTACTACCTCAAGTTATAAATAAGTGTGTTTTGAATATTGATACGGTCTTCGAAAGACAATTTTAACCACAAATTTCTAGTGTAGTATATTTGTAAGACCCTAAAAAGTTCATAATATTATGAAAATATTTTTCAAGACAAATCTACTCAAGCCACTATTGTGTACTTATCTAAGTATTCATAAAGATATTATTGGTCAAAGTAGTTTGACTGCACAAATTCTAACACAACCCTTGTTTTTTTTACAAGAGGAATTACTTTTGTTGTTTATACCCCCTTGTGTGGGCCTTTTCTGCTTTCAATCGTGCCTCGAACCGGACTGTAACCAGGTGAATCGGAGTGTGTTGATGGTACTGGAGGCCGATTTGTTGGAGAGAACTTTCAGAAATGCCATGGATAGCAATGTTTACTATTTCTTTTGAACTTCAGTGTTGGCTCTTTTGTAGAAGGCGTGCAGGACTACACTGGAGTTCTTCTGCCCCCACAATGTAATGTAAACTGGTACAAGCCAGCAAAACTGTGCATGCTCGCACTGATGCACAGGCATATACACACTGATTTAAGGGCGCGTATCCTATGCAAATGTCCTAAGTGTTGCAAATGTCGCAAAAATCAGTCTGGAAGTTTATGAAAATTCTAAAAAAATTACCATGTTAAAGATACAAAATCAATGGCCAACTTAACTAGACGGCAGAAACATTTTTGGATTAGGATGACTTGGCTCCCCATTTCTGTGTGCATGCATGTGTGAAAGAGAGGACCTATATATGCATGAAATTTGGAAATGTTCAGTGTTTTCAGAGGTAGTATTGTGTCTCAACTCTGAGTCAAAGTCAAGCAATTAAACGAGTTCTCCCAGTTGATGATCTAATTAAATATAAATGTGAAGTCATGCTCTTGTTTGCTAACATTTCAATCCCCACTTTGTTTATGTAACCTTGAAATTTTCCAATCTCAGACATATGTTGTAGCTGGGTTGTAGCATATATATGTACGAATGATCTACCAACCCAGTTACCCAGATGACCTATTCTAGCTCATGCATAAATTCACATCTCTATTTGACATTTCGAATTCAAACCCACCAAACTTCGAAATGGAGTCAATTCAAGAACACTCAGAAAGAGATTGCACTCGTGTGAGGGGGATAAAAGCTATTCCATGCACGCATGCCCCTCGTGGGAACACTCGCGCGCCGTTTTACAGTACTAGTCAGCTGGGACATGACATATATAATCTCTGAATTAGTTTCTGATAAGAAACTAAACCACGAAGCTTGGCGTCTCATGACATAAACGTACCAAATCACTCCAAAACACGGTGATAAGAGTCGCATCGACCGTGCAAGTTGCACGCACATATTTTTCAAGTACGTCGCTGCTGACCAGTTTTTTTTGTTCAAACTAGAACATATCTAAGAACACTCTAATACTACAATATTATCTCTAACAAGAAAAACTAAACAGAAAAATGAGTTGGATGGTAGCAACAATCCAATAGTCCGCAAAGTTCAGAATAAATCATGAAGATGTCCAAAAGGAGTTGGCTTTCAAGCAGAGGCGTGTAAAACTTCAGGCCCTGCTTGGAGCACAGAAATTTCGCAAGAAACAGTATAGTTCCGGTATGAATCCTATGAATTTGCCATGTTCGAAACGGAGCCTAAATTCCTGCATGAATCCAATTGCTGCTAGGGCGTATTTTTGTATTTCCCCCCTTCTATATTAGGAACTTTACTGCCTGGCTCTGGCTGTATTGTTCGTTTGTACAGCTGAGCAGATCCTCTCTTTGGTGCCAAACCATGTTAATGGAGGGGGCTACCACCAATCTCAGACTCATAGTCTTCATTGATTCATGACACCACCTTAAAACGAGAGAAAACAAAGTGCTTGAAATGATTTCACTTCAGCTGGAGAGGTTTCTATGTTGGATTTAACCAACTTTCTGCTCCCGCATGTGTTCATACAAGACACACCTTCATCTTGACACGCACAAAAAACACTGCAAACAATTTGCTCTGGTAGAAACATCTCATCAGACTCTAATCCTTGAACGTCACAGCCTATCAGGGTCCAGTCGGGCCCGGCCGGGCCGCGGTCGTCCAACGCATGATCCCTCGGCCCGTACCCGATCGACACGGCTGCGTGGCCTGCGCCGGCCGGCAGAATGTCGCCACAAAATGCCCCTGCTGCCGGCTGGTGCCCACTGAAAAAACCTAACCTCAATCATCCGCACACTCAGACCTCCATTAGATAGCTAGGGACGACAGCAGGTAATGCAGGACAGACCGGCAGCTGCTGCTAGCATTCTTCACCAAGTGACTGGTGGCCAGTCAATCATTGCAAAGAATCCTAATATTTGCTTTGCTCCATAACTAATTGGGCAGCTGTTTCTCCAAGTGTAGTTAGGCTTCTCTTTCTTGTTCAGTGCTGATCAGTATAATCAGGAGTGAAATCTGCAGAGCCGAGGCGTGTATATCCTGATTTGGTGAGATGATGTTGTTTATCCACCCCCTCCCCACCCACCCCACTTTTGTGGGCCTTTTCAGCTTTCAATCGTGCCGAGAACCGGACTGTAGCCAGGTGAATCGGAGTGTGATGATGGTACTGGAGGCCGATTTGTTGGAGAGAACATTCAGAAATGCCATGGATAGCTATGTTTACTACTTGTTTTGAGCTTAGGTGTTGCCTCATTCGTAGAAGGCGTGCAGGACTCCACTGAAGAGTTCTGTCCCCACAATGTAATACAACTGGTATAAGTTGGAAAAAGTGTGCATGCTCGCACTGATGCACAGACATGTACAAACTGATTTTACTCCTTTTTGGTTCTTCGCTCTCTCTTAGGGCTTGTTTGGATGCTAGGGAGCAAAATCCCGAGGTAGAAAATCCCTGAGGGGGATTTTGATGGCATATGGAATCCCCCTCAACAGAAAGGGAAATTTTCCCGGCCGGGAATAAAATCCCTATTGCCGTTTGGGAACAACAGGGATAAAAATCCCGACCATAAAAAAATTATTTTTTTTTTAAAAAAATCTATAAATTCCAGGAAAATATTAAAAACTTTAAAAATGACAGAACATTGTAGAAATATGAAGTATCGCAGACATCACAACAACATGCAAAATATGAAGTATTCCAGGAAAAGATTACAAACTTTAAAAACGTCAGAACATATGTAGAGATATGAAGTATCGCAGACATCATTACAAACTTCATGAATAAAAGTAGACAGGATTTCTAACGATATGAACATAGCAACCTCATCAACATGTCACCAGTAAATTCATCAACTAATAACTACAAGTATCGCAGACATGGCTGGTGGTAGTGACAGTCAAGAACACCATCATATTACGTTCACAACAACATATCATTCGCATTGGGACACGCTCATGCACTCGTCAATCCATTCGCTATATCTACAAAGAAAAAACAAATTCCAGCTCAGTTCCTGGTGCGGATAAAAGTGACGAATTTGCACTAACTGGCAGGAATAAGAATTATTTGTTGGGATTGACTTACATATCAATAGGCTCAATCAGCGCTGCAACAAAGAGATCAGTGAATTAGTACAAACTTGAAACCATGCAGCTTAACAAAGGTTAACTTCTAATAACACTATATTAATGCCTATATGGGTACGAATGGAGTTCTTACAAACACCAAGAGTGAATCATTCTTTTTAACTAGGGTGTTTTCGTCCCCTACTGACCTTGCGTAGGTGAGGATTAAACCATGCAGCTTAACAAAGGTTAACTTCTAATAACACTATATTCTATACAGTATCTTAACATGTTATATTCTAACGAATGCAGTTTCTTTCAAGCAATTCAGTTGACAGAATAGGGAGCTGTGAGGTTTAATGTCTTGACAGACATGAAGGATTGAAGGTGTGATTTAGTAGTTACCAAGTAAATGCATAGTGCTAATGTTGTCTTGTGACCGTTGATCTTGCACATAATATGAGACATTTCAGAACAATTGCAAAAGGAAAAATAGAAATTAAAAGACAACTTACTTATGGAGCAATTTCGTATCATACATTCAAATATAAACGAAAACAAGCAAACATGTATCACTTAGGCCACTGATTTACTGCAAACAAATATTTCTCTATTCAGATTATGAAACTCAAATGGAAAGTAAAAGATAACTTACTTATGGAGCAATCTCACTCTTAATCCAAAGCAATCGAACACTTGGGTTTTTGGTGTTGATAAAAATTTCTCTATTCAGCTCACATTTGAAGAGTCGTAGTGCCTTTGCCTTCTCCATATCCGTTAGGTCTTGAATTGATTCTAGTGCAGCAACACACTTCCCAATAGAAAAATCATCACTCTTACCATGTCTTGTTGTTTCATTTAGTTCTTCGGTAAATTTTTTGGATTGCTCCTTCTTGAATTCCAAGTAGCTCTCAAGGACCCCAGCAATTTGACTTTGCTTTCTCTTTTTTCCATTATCATCTCCTTTCTGTCCAGACGAAGTAGAAGGAACACGTTCCACTTCTTCTACTTCTATATGAGCACTAGATGTTGCTTGCCCTTCCAAATTTGTAGAAAAAGGGTTTAAACCAACATCATGGGCATCATTGTCATTTGATATAACTTGATCAGTTGAAGGTTCTACTTGTTCAATTGATACAAAATTCAAATCTCCAGTTGCTGTACTTCCTATTTCCATATAAGTAATGAAATAAATGTGAAGTTCATGGTAAATAAACTAAATCATGACATATACTAGCATGCATGTACAGATGTACTAAATATGAGACCATATATGATTAATGGAATCAGGAAATCATGAAATGAACATTAAAGCATAAATTGAAACAATGTAGTTGAACTTCACCTTCATACAATGCTGCTAGGTAGTTAAAGAGAGGGAAGGGCTTGTTGCGGAACTTCTTCACCTTTGGATGATCCTATTGAATACAAGAAAGGAATATAGTTAGTAACAAAACGCATCACATAGAATACTATTAGTTAAAGGGAGTAAAGAGTCTTACACGAATAAGTTTATCCCAAATACTTGGTTCAGCAACAATCATGCACAAAGAATCGTCCCAGCCCGTACCACTTTGTTTCCGTGCATCTCGTATTGCCTTGTAATTCCCTTTCAGTTCCTTCTCTTTTTCTTGAATTTGCTGCTTTGTGAAATGGGCAGTTGGAAACTTTTCATTGAATTTATTAGCTATGCTTCTCCAACCATCGGTTACCCACCCATTTTGTCCTCTGAACTTTGGGTTGTTATGATCATGTAGTATATCGGAAAGAGCTTTCTCATATGAGAAGTTCCATGAAGCTCTTGATCCTTCTTTAGCCATGGCTACACTAACCATAACATATTGAAATAAAAAAAATGGTACAAGAGTGCAACAATATATTTAAAAGAAACAACCATATAATATAAAAATAAGTTGCATAAATGAAGTGTACTACTTATTACACATCATATAATTTAAATGTCAAGGGCACAAAATACTAATACTACTTTGTGAAATGCCATGTCCAACTAATGATTATAGTCAGCCCACATTTGCGTTGCAATTTGATCTCTAAGAGAACTTCCAGCATTTGACTCGATATCATTTTGGTAATTATTGTCACCCTCTGGTACATCAACAAAATCATCTGGTTGAATGTAGGCAGGTTGGTGATCCAACCACCCCTCCTGACCATTTTGACCTCTAATGATGTTGTGAAATGAAACAGCTGCAGCTGGGATCTTAATCTGAGATTCAATGGGATGAAATGTACCAACTTTCAGGATTGGAAATCTCTTCTTCAGAACACCAATTGCCCTTTCAATATGGTTGCGAAGGAGAGCATGACGATGATTGAAAAGTTCTTTGTGATCCGCATAATCATATCTTCGAGATGAGCGACGCCTCCTAAATTCACCAATATGGTATCTCACTCCTCGATATGGGGCAAGAAAAGAAGGTGTGTTTGTGTATCCACCATCCACAAGATAAAATTTACCCTCAGGAACCCGAAAACCCTTGCTAATAGCAGATCGAAGGACTCCTGCATCTGATGCTGATCCTTCCCATCCACATGAAATAAATGTGAAGTTTAGATCAAAATCACAAGCTAGCATCACATTTTGAGACAAGGTCCCTTTCCTATTCCTATAAGGAGCCGCTTTCTCTTCAGCAATAGTGATGGGGATATGTGTGCCATCAATAGCACCAATGCTGTTCTGCGCATAAACATAGTAAATTAAATAGAGGAAAATCTTGGGAAAAGTTAGGCGTCTAGTGTGTATGGCTCACCTGAAAATAAGGCCAAAATCGTGGATCCGATACAATTTTCATGTGAGCTTGGTTCGAACTTGGGAGCTTGACAAACCTATGGGTTAGAGCTGGAATTATATCAAAGATTTCCTTTATTTTCCTATGAACTGTTTCACCACTGTGTTGAAATGCTTTCTGAAGCTTTTGGTTGCTAGCATTATGAGAAATCATGTACATAAACATCCCTAGCTGCTCCTCGACAGTAACACCCCTTGTGTCATGCATCAAACCCTCCCTTCTAAGGAAATCTGATGTAGCCACAATATCTCTCTGCTCCATCCGAACTCAACTCTACACCAACTCTCATGGCCTTCTAAGATCTCCTTAACTTTTTTAGCGCCGGTAAGAGCTGATGTGTGGACTGGTCTTTTTTCATCATAAAGGCATGAAAGCAAAGTAGGAACCAAGACAAGAAACAACTCATCGTCCTCCTCTTCTTCCTCGAGCATAAATTTCCTAATGAGCTCCTTTCTAGTGTCCATTTGCTAATACATGCATATTAGTAGTAAATAAGCATATTAGTAGTAAGAAATGGTAAGACGGTAAGGAAGAGGCACTACTATGTGTATTATTAAAAAAACATATTTTGAGATTAGATGCCAAAATATCATATTTGAGATTATTTTGGCATCCCCACATATTTAAGATACTAATATTATTATTATATATAACTGCACTCCACTAACAAGATATTAAGGTGCAGGCTTGTTGTGCCATATGAAATGCATGAATAAAATTTCTGAACACACAAGGAGAGGACTGAGATAATAATAACTCAGTCCATATGAAATGCATGAATAAAATTTATGAATATATATGAAGTGCCATATACATAACTGCATGAGATAATAATAATATGACCAAAAAAAATATCTGAACACACAAGGAGAGGACTGAGACAGGGTGTTGCTACCTTCCCAACATGCACCCAGCCCACCCAAGCCCTATCTTTTCCATGACCACAAGTGAACAGCACAAACACTGCCCACGATCACTAAGTTGTAGCCAGAGTAGTAACTTTCAGTTAAGCTGCAAAAAGTGAATATCATGACTACTTGTGCTAGCTGATACACTAGATGTACACTTGTGGTTGGTTGTAATGTGCATCTAAGTTGCAAATCATGCAAGGCTAACCGATCAAATGGCTCAATTTTCCCAAAATAAGTCAAAGTGTAACTATGCTAGCTAAAGAGTGAATTGGGCACAAATAAACATAGCATATACAGCAGGTAGCAAATCTATGGCAATGTTACTGGCCTTAGCAATCTGCACATCCATATCAGTAGCATCTCTTGGAGCTTATGAACAAACAAACATTAAAATCTATTGCATCTCTTTGAGATTGGACTAATGTGCATGACATGTATATAGTGAGCCAACAAAGCATACAAAAACAATTCATCAATTACCTCTGCTCTGTTCGTTGTTTTTCTTCAGAATCTTCTAACTCTGGAGCTTCTGACTCTAGATGAATGACACTTGATTAATTCTCTCTAGGCAAAAAAACAAAAAAATCTGCTTTCAGTTCCCAGCTATCTAGACAAATATCAGTAGGAAACAATATCAGTCATGTGATCACTGAAGACAAACAAATACACCCATCACGCCCAGGTAAGGTGATCTTCAGTTGGAACTAGTTTCGAATCAGAGTGTACATTTCAGCTTGGATCTTACCGATAACTTATGCACAAGAAACCGAGGACTATCATCATGCAGTACAAACTTGTGCACAAGAAACCGAGAACTATCATCCTAAGCATCAGATCGGGTTGCAATGGTACCAGATCTCACAACAAAACTCAAAAATCAAAACCCCCTTAACCCCAAGGGGAGGGGCAAACCTGCCGCAGAGGAAGGCGTCGATGATGGAGGCAAACCCCCCTCCTCTTGCAATCTCTGCGCCTCAGCAACTCCTCATGGACATCAACCTCCTCCTCATCTCCTTCCTCAAAACTAGTACCTAATAGCACTAGATCCGTGAGAAAAGAGTAGAAAAAACCCTAGGAGCAGGAGGTTGAGGAGCAGGAGGAAGAAGAGGTGGAGGAGAAGGTGTCTACCGGAGGAACCCGAGGCGTCTACCGGAGTGGCAGGAGAAGGCGCCGCGTCCCGTGAGATTGCGGCAGCGTCGTGAGGACGAGGATGAGGTCGAGCGAGTCGAGACGGGGAGAAGTAGTCCCGTGTAGGGAGACGAGCATTATTTCCCCAGGGAAGATGCGCGGATTGGGCCAGGGAAGATGCGTAGCGTGGGCTTCCAAATGCAGGATCCATCCACCCCAGGGATTTTTTCCACGGGAGTTTTCTTGCCTGGGAATGCACGGGGATACCGGCGGGGATAGAGGTTCCCAAACAAGCCCTTAATAAAATCCGGCCGCCCGGGCGGACCGGCTTCATATACACACTATTTAAGGGCGCATATCCTGTGCAAATACCGTAGAAACCGGTCTAGAAGTTTTGAAAATTCCAAAGAAAATTACCGTGTGAAAGATATAAAATCAATGACCAACTTAACTAGACGGCAGAAACATTTTTGGATTTGGTAACTTGGCTCTCCATTTCTCTGTGCATGCATGTGTGAAAGAGAGGTCCTATATATGCATGAAATTTGGAAATATTCAGTGTTTTTCAGGGGTATAGCCTTTGTGTCTCAACTCTGCCAAGTCAAAGTCAAGCAATTAAACGAGTTCTCACAAATGCTGATCTAATTAAATATAAATGTGAAGTCATGCTCTTGTTTGCTAACATTTCAATCCCCACTTTGTTTTTGTAACCTTGAAATTTTCCAATCTCAAATATATGTTGTAGCAGCTGGGTTGTAGCATATAACGTACACATAATCTACCAACCCAGTTACCCAGATGACCGAGCTCATGCATAAATTCACATCTCTATTTGACATTTCGAATTCATATCCACGAAACTTCGAAATGGAGTCAATTCAAGAGCACTCAGAAAGAGATTGCACTCGTGTGAGGGGGATATATAAAAGCTATTCCATCCATGCATGCCCCTCGTGGGAACACTCGGCGCCGTTTTACAGTACTAGTCAGCTGGGACATGACATATATAATCTCTGAATTAGTTTTTGATAAGAAACTAAACCACGATGCTTGGCGTCTCATGACATAAACGTACCAAATCACTCCAAAACACGGTGATAAGAGTCGCATCGATCGTGCAAGTTGCACGCACATATTTTTCAAGTACGTCGCTGCTGACCAGTCTTTAATTTGTTCAAACTAGAACATATATAAGAACAATCTAATACTACAATTTTCTCTCTAACAAGCAAAAGAAAACAGAAAAATGAAGTTAAAGTTAAATTTTTTTGTATGGTTTGTTCATTATTTTTTGCTACCTGCTGTTTTGTGATGAATAATCATTAAAAGATATTTGTGTATGGTGAAGCTTGATACTGGTTACGGCAGTACATATATGGGAAGTTTTTGTGCTTTAATTCTTCTTGAGAATTTGAGACACCGCCGCAAAGGTTGAATTTTTATCTGCTCATATTTCATCAAGAATAAATTGTTTACCATAATTCAACTAGTTCATAATCCACAAATGTAGACCAATGCATGCAACTTTGATGTTGAATTGAAAACTGTCGCAGCGGCATTTCAATTCAGCGTGTGAGAGTGACACAGCCACAGAGGGAGCTGTTCAGACTAGTAAATCGATATCCTATGGATGGCCTGCTGACCTCGTCGTGATATCATGAGTGATGAGATCTTACGTAATGCGTAGTTTGACTAATGTTTTATTCATTCATGTTGGGGGAAAACAATACAGAACCCATGGAGGACTGGCAAGGCCCGGAGATCATGCTCATAACACTGAAAAGGAATGATGCTAAAACTATTGTCCAATCATCAATTTTCCATTTTTCTTTTACAGTAAGAAAACAATTCTATTAAAGTAAACTTGAGTGATGCATGTACAATCAAGCTTATGTATTTTGTGTCAGATATGTAACTTGCATTGTCAACAATCCCAGTCTGTTGTTTTTTCTGGTTCCATGGGGCTGGCTAACTGTAACATCTCAATTTTCAGGAGTTTTTGAAAATTTTAAAATAAAAATAATCATTTGATTTTGTTGATTTTCGAAAGCTTAACTTGAAACTTTGAAAATTTTAAAAAAATTAAGTGACTAAATCAAACTTCAACTAATTCAAACTTGGGTTTGTTTTGAGTTTATTGGAGCTCTCTGGTATTTAGAATTTTCTTTCCCTGTTTGATCCATTTTTCCTGTCGGCCCGTTCCTCCTCTCGTCGCCAGCCGCTCCATCATCTCTGTTTTCCTCTTGGTGTCGATCAGCCTTTTGGTTTCAACTAGCCTTTTGGTTTTGACCATCCTCTCGGTCACGACCACCCCCTCGGTTTCGACCGGCCCCGCCTGTCAGCCCCTCTACTCACCTTTTTCTTCCTCCCGTCGTAAAAGTCCTCGCGCATTAAATGTTGTCAACGCATTTAATTGCCCGTCCTCCGTCGCGCCTGCCCCATCCAGTCCCTCTTTTTCCCAGTGATGTGCGCATTAAATGTCGTTGTTTCGCATTAAATGCTATTGCCTCCCCCTGGCCACCTTCGTTTCCCACACGAATCCCCCCTTTTTCCTTAGCATCGTGCGCATTAAATACTGTTGTCTCCCACCCGCCGTATTTTTTCTCCCTTTTTCACACCACTCCATCTTATTGCCCGGTTCTCCTTCCTTCCTCTATAAATAGAGTGATAGGGAGCCTTTGTTCTCCTCTTTTCCCCTCAACTTTCCAGCTCTTCCTCTTTCTCTCACCCCGTTTCGCCGTGATTCAAGTTTCGTAGCCGCCGGCTGGAGCTCGCGTCACCACCTCTAGTGCTGCCGTCAAGCTTCTCCTACCGATGGCCGAACCACCTTCTTCCTCGTGTTCCGTCGCCGTCGTTGATTCCCCGGCGACATCATCCACTCCGTTGAGTTAGCCTCACGACGTTCTATCGCTGTGCTCCCTCCCTCTTCTCCGAAGCACCGCCGGTTCGCCGAAGCCCCGTGCATGGCCGACCGTGTACGCCGCCACGAATCCCGCTCGCACTTCTCGTCGACCGTATGCCGCCTTCGCCTATTTAGGTGAGCACAACGTGCACCCAACTCTCTCTCTCTCGCTCTTGTTGTTGTGGTTTGCTCGAAGCCCTGCGCTCCGAGTTTAAGCCCCGCATCAATTCTTGTCCCAGAGCTCCTTGAAGCAATCCCCTCACTCTGGTTCAGTTGTGTTTCATAGGAGCCGTCGCTTTTCCTCTTGTCCTCCAGTCCCGGCTGGCCTCCTTCATCGCCATCCTCCTTCGCTTTCGACTGCAAGCTTCCCTGCCGTCCTTCAACCTCCTCGTCATCGAAGAGTCTGTGTCATCTTCAACCTCCTCGTTGCTGAAGAGTCCGCTGGAGTCCGCACCATCTTCAACCTCTTCGACCGCCGTTTGTCGTTCGCCGTCCTTCCCTAGCCTCCTCCTCCGGCCCCTCTCTCTATTATGGTGAGTTTTATGTGCCCTGTCCTCCTTCTTCATTCTTTCAACCGCGTCGAGCAGTCGAATCCTTCTTTCTTCTTTCAACCGTCGAGCAATCAAATCCTTCTATCTTCTTTCAACCGCGTCGAGCTGTCGTATCCCTCTTTCTTCCTACGACCACGTTGAGTAGTCGTATCCCTCCTACGCCCACAATGAGTAGTCGTATCCCTCCTACGACCATGTTGAGTAGTCGTATCCTTCCTACGACCACGTTGAGAAGTCGTATCCTTCTTGGGACCTAGTAGTCGAACCCTTCATTCGACCACCTTCCGACCAGTCGAAACTTTCTTTTGACCAGGTAGTCCAAGCCTTCCGACCAGTTGGTCGAACCTCCTTCTGACCACCTGTAGTCAAGTCTCCTTCTGACCTTGTGATTTCAAATCTTCCGAGAGCTCGTTCTCGCTTCGATTCGAGTGATTCAAATCTCTAACTTCTTCTAGATTCAATACCTTTCTTTTGGCTCTAGTTTGGTAGTTTCTTTGGATTAGTTTTATTTATTTGGCTCTTTTCATGTGTGTAGATTTTGGTGTTTCTAAAGAGTTCTTGGACCCGACGACCTCGGTCGAAGCATCTCAACACTTCAATGAAGATTCCGTCTTCTCTGAAGTGTTCCTGGAACCATCTGCCGAAGCAACTCAAGCCTTTAACGAAGGCAAGTCGTAGACCTTTGATCATATCATACTCAGTTTACAAAATTATATTGTTTTATATCAACATGTATAGCTAGTTGTATAAAAATAGTTCGGAAGTAGTTAAATACCTACTTGGACACCATAAGTTGGGTAATCTTAGTTGGACATTATTGTGATACCAACTAGGTGCGTATTATGCTTAGTCCTACTTTAGTTATACGATGCCTCTCGATCACATGATTCAATGATGATAAATTTGACTAAGTGAATATGGAATTGTGGCATGTGTTGCCACTAATATTAAAATTTGTCGTACCATGGAAAGGATTGCCATTTGATCGGGTTGAACCAAAAATAATTTCATACTCAGGCGAATGATCGTGTAGTAAATGGGGTGCAGGAAGCTTATTGGTATGATGATGTTTCACCTGAGTAGTCACTAAGGACTTAACTTTGTTCGCCATTGATCCGAGCCATACCGTGTAACCACAAGTCCATTTATGGGGTGAACCTCGCTAAATAATTAGCAATGTTTTGAGTTGGTTCTGTTTGGGTTGATGAACAGCGCAAGAGGGGCCAAGAAGGTGAATCCTTAGCGAGCAGAACTGAGTCAAAAGTAGAGCTTTGTAAAGATCTTGTCACGTGCTCTAGACCGCTTACCTAATGTAGTGAGCGGTGGTATCGACGGATGCCAAACAAACTAGAGAAGTCATGTCTTGTGGGTAAAGCTGTACAACCTCTGCAGAGTGTAAAACTATTAGAATAGCTGTGTCCCCGGTTATAGACAATGCCTGATGATTTCACACGAGGGGTAGATTTTCTCAAAAATGTTATCTTGGTTGGCTCGAGTGGTTTGGGAAGTGAACAGGGTGTTCACGAGTGGTTTCAAAGAAACTTGATTACTTATGTATTAAACTTTTAAAATATGCTTTACAATCTACCTATTGTATCTAATGTCAATATTGCTTTCTGCAAATTAAACATAAAGCTATTCTTGTCAAGCCTTGCATGAATATTATTTGCATACTGTTCCCTACGACTTGCTGAATACTTTATGTACTCACGGCTTTACACCCCTTTGTTGATCAGTCGTCGAAGAAGATCCAGGGAGCACCGAGCTCTACGAGGATAACTACTTTGAAGACCATGCGGACTAGGAGACGTCCTTCACTCGATTGCTTGTGGGCATGTTGAATGGCCTCTACGAGTTGGTTTTGTTCCACTGCAAGATTACTCTGGTTGTAGATCTGGTCGTGGACTTGGTCGTGACCTTAGCCCTACGTGGCAAGCTTTGTAAAACCTTGACCATAAGGTTCTTTTGCTGTTATGTATCATTAATTTATCTGCTTCATTAACCGTTCTGTTGTATAGATATAATTTCATCTATGTTGCAACTGTGCGAGCTAGCTACTGATCTGAGACTAGATCGAATGCACATAGGGTCCCGGGGCTACATACTCGGGGTCCCGACACTAACTAGTATGGTTATTGGAATTGCTAACATTTAAAGTGTGGTGTGAGGCCTCAACTTCAAAATAGATGTTGCCATGGTCTCTGGTATACACTCTTGACATATTACAATAACTAGCAGGGTGTCCTGCGCTTTTGTGTGGCTAGATTTATTTCGATGTTTTGTATAAATGCTTGAGAATATATTTATGTATCTTATAGGCTATTTAGATTTTTAAGATATCCTAAACATTGCAAATGACAATATATAGAAGATTGAAGGAAAATACAACTTGAGAAACGTAATTGAAGTATGAGTTTCGATAGAAGAAAATCATTGAGTATAATAAGTTGTTGGGTTCTTAGAAATGTAACCACTCTCCATCATGCATAGATCATGTAGTTGCACGCCTCTTACTATATTAGTTATTTTTTTTCCAAATTGTATGCATACACATGTACGTCTATTTAATCTCAAGCAATACGTTGATTATGTGTGCAGCAAAATATCTTATTAGTTTACATAGTATTAGAGTACCTTACTCACGCATATATCGATGAATCATGGGTGATTTATCTTAAACTTATTGTAACATCCCAATTTTGGGCTTGTGTTTCAAATGTAAGAAAATCAGTAGAAATTAAAACTTTTTCTTACATCATGTATTTCCTGTTGTGCCAAACAATTCTTGTACAAGGGATTATGGAAGTACATTGTCACAAGCCCTTTTGATCCAAATCTTGGCATTCCAAAAACAATCTTGTCAAATCTTGTGATCATCCTCTGAAAATATTTTTCCTAAGTCTCTGTGATGGTATGTGACCCCTCTGAAAAATTTCACAATTTTTAGAAATTGTTTCAATATTTTTAGAGGCAGTCAAACCTGTTTGACTCTTAGTCAAACATTAAAACAGAGCCTTGTAGAATTTTTGGAGATTTATTCACAGTATAAAAACCTCTGAAAATTTTACACAAGGTTGATATCTGAGTTAGCAAGCTCCTGTAAAAATTTCATAATTTTTGGAGTTAATTTGCTACCTCAAATAAATCTTTCAAAGTCTCTGTTTTTATTTCAAAGTCAAACTAGGTTTTACTGTTACTCGGGTTCGAGTCGGACTCGGGCTCGAGCCAATTGATTCGGTCCAGTCAACTAACTGCACCGAGCCACCCTTTCAAAACGCGCGTGCGATATCGCCGCTTGGATTCGGATCGCGTGGCCCACGCTCGTGTGTGCATTCGGACCCTCCGGTTACATTAACAAATTGGGACCGTTGGATCTCGATCCAACCGCCCGTATTCCCGAGGGCAACCGATGTCCGCGAACTCGTTTAATCGTGACCGTCCATTTTTAATCCAACGGTCGTGGTTTGCCTTCTCTTCTTCTTCCTCCTCGGCTTCTCCGTGCGCGCGGGCGGCAATGGCAGAGCGAGCGCGAGCGCAGGGTGGCGTGATGTGTCACCTCCACGTTGCTTTTGTCAACGTCTCTCTGCAATGCATTTAATGCGCACCAGGCTTTCTCCTCCATTGTCACCATGCTCACTTGCTCCCATCATTTCGTGGTCCATGGCCGTACCATGAACCGAGCTCACCATGGGCTCATGTTCTTGCGCGAAACCCTAATTCTTTCCCTATAAATAGCCCCTCTAGGTCCTCCTGGTGTTCTTTTGCACCACACCTAGCTACTCTCTGTGTTTGAGCTCAAAACCATCTCAAACCTTCAATCCACCATTGTTGACCCGAGTGCTCCCATGGCGGCCTTGGTGTCCAGTAGTTCATCTTCAACATTTCTTGCACCCTTTTAACTCCTCAACCTCCTTTATATTTCCCTAACTTGATTTTGGGTTGCATTCACAGAATCGCTCAATTTTAAGTTTGGAGATTTTCTGTTGGTTTCACCCCTTTCTTCTCCATTTCAGTAAGTGGTTCTTTTGCAATTATTTGCTTTTGGAACCTCTTTGAGCTATAATGAAGCTGTGGTAATAATTTGGTTCCACTCATTTTGCTCGGACCCTCATCTTCCACTTCATCTTTTCGGCCGATGGACTTCATCGTGTTCAAGTCTTCCCGCCATCTTTGGAGCTCCTCTCGATTAAGGTAGCTTCTATGTAGTCCCTAGAAGTCATGGCACTCGCTTCCTTGGACCGCAATGAGCATCTTGCTATTTTCGTGTTTTGCCGTGTCGGCCTCCTTCTTTGTTTTCCGGCTCGCCGGCGTTCCAGACCTCCACCGCCGGCGAGGTCACCACCATTGGGTCCGCAACACTATTGCGAACCCATTTTGATAGTTTGTGGCGCCGCCATGGCGAGTCGCCACGACCACTAAGCAAAGCCACTCGGGTTTTGTCAGTTGAGAAGCTCCGTTTTCGTCAGATAATTAGGACACATTTAATGTTTAATGATTGCCAATCAGTGGAGCATTAATGGTGTCTTAATCTGGCCTAATGTCTCACTGACATGTGGGTCCAGCCCCCTTAAATCACCCGCTGGCTTTTATCCGTGCGTTTAGGCATCATTAATGCTAATCATGGGTTAATTAAAGTGTCGCACTATTGGGTCAGTTCGAAATAACCCTCGTACACCGCCGAGTGGGCCGTGAGCTCAAAGCCGAAAACCAGAAGTCATTAGGGCTGATTTTGGGTTATTTATTGCTAATCATCGTTAGCAATAAATGTGTCCGAAATTACCTTTTTGAGTCACTGACAGGTGGGTCCCCGTGCACTGTGCACGTGTGTTAAGACTCGCATGTGTGACTCTCAGTCACTGACATGCGGCCCCACGTGTCAGTACCCTTGTTTGCACTTCAATCTTGGACCGCCGTCCATTTTGCGACCGCGCTCGATCTTGTATGCATTCGGACCATCGGTTCCCTCATCATCTGGACCGTCCATCTCGTGATCTGCGCACGAGATCATGTGTGCAATCGGACCTTCCGGTTAGATCTGGGTTCTGAGCCGTTCATCTTTAGATCTGCGGTCGTGTTTCGTCGAGGTAACCGCACCCTCCGGTTGCATGCTTCCTCGTGAGCCGTTGGATCTTGACCCAACGGTGAGCTCCTGTTTTGACTTCGCATGGCGCTGCTGTTTCCGTCGCGTGTGGCTCGTTGGATTTTGCATCAACGGCCCACGAGCGTCCACGTCGTTTATTTTCGGTTGGGTTGGTTTTTATTTCTGTAAGTGTTTTATTTATCAACTGAAAATTGTATCAAAACTTTAGAAATTCATAACTAATTCTAGATAAATCCTTTTTACATGAAACCAGCTGCAATAAATTTGTATTCCACTATAGTTTAATATAAAAATGCTTTTAGCTATGCTTCTGTAGTAGAAAATTCTGTAATCTTTAATAGCTTGTTTTCTGCTATTTTTATATATTCCAGAATTATATTAAAACTTGGAAAATGCATATCTTTTTCTGGATATCTGTAAATTGAATGATTTTAACTTTGATAAATTTGTTATTAACTAAACTTTAATCTAAAAATGGTGATAGGTCTAAATCAAGACTTAAAAATGTGTTAGTAGATTTAACCTTATTAGCAGCACTTAAAAATTCATTTAATGATGTAATAGACACCAGTAATTCTCTGTAAATCCTAAAAATAGAAATTTGATGTTAGGAAATCCCTCTGTTATCATTCCATAATGTGAAATAGGTTTTGCACATGTTTATATTTCTGGAAAGTGCATAATGCTAGTTTTGCATCTTAGAAAAATCATAACTAAATCATTTTAACTCCAAATGACCTGAAATTTTATATGGGTTACCTCTATACCAATAGGTAGCTACCATAAAAATTTCAGCTTCAAAATCTTTCTAGAAAATGTTTTTGCTACAGTGCTAATTATGGCCAAAAATGGGTTTTTAGGTAATATCTTTTGCACCACAAATCCAAATTAGGATTTTCCAGTTTCTATGTCTAGGTATATTCGTATTTTGCCTTATGTTTAAGTTTCGTCGCATTTGGACAATTTTTGCTTGCTCTTTTGTTTATGTGTTGCTCGTCTTATTGGTTGTTCTTGGTTCTTTTTGCCTCTCGCTTAGGATTCGACATTTGCGGTAATCCCGAGAGTGACCCTCCACAACAGCTTGAGCAATGCGAAGAAGGCAAGCGGTTTGATCATGTTAATCCCAGATTTTAAGTATTTATGTTGTTTACAAATTCTATGTATGCATTGCTACTTTGTTTTAATAGTTGGCCTAGTAGACGCATTTCCTTAGCAAATGATTATCCTCTACTACCATGAGCCTAGGTTACTTGTCGTGATTTAGAGTTCGTGGATGGGCTCTTGTCACTTAGTAGTTGCGAATTAATTGTTAGCCATGCTTAGCTTCGGTAGAAATGGGCGGTTATCGACTTGTCGATAACCTTGATCACACAAAACTTATTATGAATTATGAATTCCACCTTGTGCCATGTCTACTTATGAAAACTAAAACTGAAAGCAAAATGATTTAGACTTGGGCACAATGGTATGTTGGTGTGATTTTCGGGTGTGACTGGAATGGTGCCTGAGTCAACAAGGACCGAACATCTTGTTACACTAAACCAAGCATTTTAGCGTGCTAACCACATTAGAGGGTATGAGACCTCTCTTGACTTAGTACTTTGGCGTGTATTGCCCTCGGTCGCAGGAGGTCGCAGGAGGGATGGTGTTGGGAGCATTGTAGTGTCCAAAGACTTCACCCGTGATGGGATTTGTTGTCTTCGACTTGCAATGTAAGCGTATGGTGTTTCTACCCATACGAGCGGCTCGTGGTTGATACACAATATTGGAAAAAGTCTCGTGGGACTTAGCCGTGCAAAGATACCTTCTAAGTGTGCTTTGTGGCTTAAAGGCGATCAAGTGTGGGTACATTGGTACACCTGCAGGTTAAAACTATTCGAATAGCCTCGCCCTAGGTTATGGACACGCTTGGCAAGGTCTTTCAAGAGTTAGACTACAACCTTTTAAATTAAAACTTGATGGGTGGTGCACGAATCGGGATTCGTGCTATGTTGTGGTGGCTATTGGGATAGTCACTTCTGTGGTTACTTGTATTGTATCTTTACTTCATCATTACTTTGATAACAAAACAGATTTGCAAACTTGCTTTTAAAATGTATTACATTATTGCAAATAAAGTTGGCTTCATGCAAAATGAGACATACAACCTCCACCTAAATAAGCTTGCATGTAGTTTATGAATAGGTCTGCTATTCCACACGTCAGTCTTGCGGGTACAAAGACAATCTTTGTACTCAGTTGCTATGCTTAATTGTTTTGTTGCAGAGGAAGAAGGTGAGCTCGAGGGCCTCACTTTGTGAGTGTGTTGTGGTAGCTTCATGGGCGACTAGCTTGGCGGCCCGGTCGGTTGCCTTGTGGGTGTATGGCTAACCGGTCGACTTTTGTTCTAGCCATCTTATGGCACCTTTTGCTTCCGCTGTCATTTTTTTTGTATATTGTTCTATTTGGCCGGTCGGCTCTCTTTTGTAATAACTTTACTTTATGTATGTCGTTGTTGAACTTAGTAATATATGTTGTATGGAAATGATGTGTAATTTTGTGATGATGTGCATATGCTGCAATTCTGGGAAGCATATGACCATCGAGGCTTAGAATGTTTAATTAGTAACGCTAGAACCATTTGGAGGTTAAGTGTTACTAGTTAAATATTCCGGGTCCTCACACTTATCTTCCCTCACATGTTGGTTGCCCTACCAAACCGTGTGTTTTCTATCTCTTCTCGTCGTCATATCTTTTTTGCTTCAACCTCTGATAGTAAGCCCAAATCTTGATCGATCTCTCTCAGCTCCTAGCCCTTCTAATACAATATTTTACCACATAGTTATTAACGTGGATTCTTGACCAGATCAATATTTTCGGTCAAAGTTAGAGTCTTTGTGAAAGCAGACCCACATATCATATGCCCATTTAATAACGGTTATGAACCTACGACCAATATTTAAAGGAAGTCCCATCCCCTTTACTATGGCCAAACTAGTCGCAAACCAGTCTGAATCATGAGACAACCAGTCATGAACACTAGACGATCATCCTCGACCAACAAACTAGTAGGGAGGTATGGCGGTTTCCCACGTGACTAACATGAGAGCAGTTATTGGTGCATCTGGTAACTTACGACAGTTGACTAAGAGACGTGATGGTTCAAGACTCAACAGAGGAGCGTGAGGTGCCTTTAGCGGCATTAACTGACACCCCTTCAATAACTATAAGGGGTAGCCCACGTATTATGTAATAACACTACGATCATTCGATCAATCTATTCTGTAACATCCTCATTGTATTCTCATACATTTATTGTGTCCACGACAATAAAAGATCTTCGCTTAGATTGTGCTCTCATACCATTTACGGCTAAGCTCGATAGGGGACCCCGTGTCCCGATCATTGATAATTATCTTCTACTTCTCTCTAATTATTACTTAATACTAACTGTTACGACATAAACACGTATACACATGGAACCATCACCGATTCCTACCGAGGCACTTGTCATGCTCTCTCCGGTGGCCGCGAGCCTATTCCCTACGGTTGTGCTATCTCTACTCCAAGCTTTTTGTTCCTCTACCTCATGCGCGTGCTTCTATTCGTACATATGCATGTATGTACATACGCACACATGCTATTATACATGCTAGATATCCTCTTCTCTCGTGTCGATCGCTCATCGTCTTCGACATTGGCCAACTCAAAGTTGTGGCTTCCTCATTAACCACGGCGACCTCCCATTTTCACTGATGCCAGTGTATCTACTTTAGTCATTATCTAAAGATATGGAGAATCTTCTCGCCATGGCCGGTGACGTCGTGCCCCTCACTAGTGATGGCACGTTCCTAGCTGCCCGATGACTCCATATTGTCCATAGCTCATCTTCAATGCAAAATTTCATCTCCTCTCTGCTAGGGCTTCCCCATCATCAAGCTTTTTCGTCCACTAACTTCTTCAACAACGCCGACGGTACCACTTGTCATCACGGCCCCTGGCTCCTTCCACTCTGGACATTTTTTTCAATGGCTCCAGTGAGCAGCATGACATTGTCTTTGTTGAACAGCTAAGGTGAGCAGCACGACATTGTCCTCATCTTTGTCATCGCCGCCTCGACTCTTCACTTTCCCGTCGGTCAATGTCTTCTTGCACGATAGACCAATGTCATTGCACTTTTTCGTGGTATCCCTCGACACTTTTCGTGCTATCATCGTTATAAAATTAATTTTTATTCAAAATTTTAGTTATTTTTCATTGGAGTTTGTATACAAATCAAATTGCTACTTTTATTTATTTTTTTACTTTGGAATTCCTACGGAAAACAAATTGCAAATTTATTTTATTTATTATTCTGAATTTTAGTTATTTTTTCTTGGAATTTGTGTACAAATTTTTTTAGTTTTTATTTCAAATTATAGTTATTTTAGGATTTTACCCTGGAATTTGTATCTAAATCAAATTTCTAATTTTATTTTATTATTATCATGAATTTTAGTTACTTTTTTGTTGGATTTTGTATACAAATCTAACTAACAATTTTTGTTTAATTTTGATTCCAAATTATAATTATTTAGATATTTTACTTAGGAATTCGTATATAAATCAAATTGCTAATTTTATTTATTTTTTCTGAATTCTAGTTTTATTGTACTTGACACGGATTGCTTATTTTAATCTGGACCCACCATGATCAACGTTGTAGATCTTTCTCTTTTCCTCTGATTAACGTGAGAATTTCTAACCCTTGAGAGCGAATGTGGTGTCTTTTTTGTGTCTCCTCCAAAACCATCCATGCTATCCTCATCATAATTTTTATTTTTATTCAACATTTCAGTTATTTTTTATTGGATTTCATATACAAATCAAATTGCTAAATTTATTTAATTTATTCTGAATTTTATTATTTATGCATTTTGCTTTGAAATTCATATCGAATTCAAATCACAAAATTTCTTTTATTTTCTATGCTGAATTTCAGTTATGTTTTTGGGAATTCATATATGAATCTAATTGCTAATTTTCTTTAATTTTATTCCGAATTATAGTTATTTTTTTGGTTTGATTTCGTATACAAATATAATTGGTAATCATTGTTTATTTTTTATTCTGAATTATAACTATTGGAATTCATATCGAAATCAAATTGCTAATTTTATTTTTTATACCAAATCTAATTGGCAATTATTGTTTAGTTTTTATTCCGATTTTTTGGTTGGATTTCGTGTACAAATCTAATTGTCAATTATTGTTAATTTTTATTTTCCATCTAATACGGTGTGAAAGCCACTTCCATGCATATATCTCTTTGACACCATGGAAAAAACAAATCTTTTGACGTCATCTTTGCTTGTGGTTGTGCCTATCACAGTACGACATAATGGCACGGGTACGGCAAAAGTTCTGACAAGCACAGATGCATGCGTCAAACTTGTTCACACATTCGGTTAATGCTAGCCTCACATCTTCACTACAAAGTCCAGGTGACTTTGGAGCACTAGCTAGGGTTTAGTCATGCGACTAGTTAGTTCATTTGCCCCTTACATAGTATGATACATAGTACCATGTCACAGCTCACAACTTGCACGGTTTCTAACCTGTGCAGTACGTCCGGTTTTTAGTATTATACATGTTACCCCGAATCTTGCAGGATTTCCCCCCCTTTTATGAGACTACATATCTTAGCTAGGATCAATAAGCGGAGTGCGTGCTTCTACAATATATAATGTTCAAAAGAAAGCTGCGTACGTTCTTAATTAAGCCAACTTGGCTAAGATTAAATATTCAACTCTTTCGGTTGTTTTAATATTTTTCTAGCTAGTCTGACACATGCACCCGAGGTCATTTACAACACCCCATAAGTTTGAAGGAAAATACAGTTTATAGTGGACGCCTCATTACAGACAGTTCTTTAAGAACCGTCTGTGATCCGAATCTATTACAAACGGTTCTTAAAGAACCGTCTATGATACTAATAAGAACCATCTGTGATGAGATACTTATCACAAACGGTTTTTAATACAAACCGTCTGTGATGAGATGCTTCTATGATA
Organism: Ampelocalamus luodianensis; assembly: GCA_036346255.1. Classification (NCBI taxonomy): domain Eukaryota; kingdom Viridiplantae; phylum Streptophyta; class Magnoliopsida; order Poales; family Poaceae; genus Ampelocalamus; species Ampelocalamus luodianensis. The sequence continues at coordinate 80,621,365 of CM070634.1, read as the reverse complement.
TGTTGTCACAGACGGTTTTTATATGAAACCGTCTGTGATTCACAGCGCGGGAGTTCAAAAAAAAAAAATTGAATGTGTGCTCGGGAGGCAAAATATATTGGCGCTATCCTTATATATTATAGCGCCGAGTTGAAGCGGGACACACTGGGGCGAGACTCTTGCGTGCTATGGCGGCTGCTCAGCTCGGCGGAGGTGGAGCTCGTCATGAGGAGCGAGCGGGGGTGCCCCTTCCATCTCTCGTCGAGCCGCGTCATCTTCTCCATTTCCAACCGTCGTCGTCATTTTCCTTTCTCTCTTCCCGTCCGGTGAGTAATTGTTTTATTTGTTGGCTTTATGTCATCTCTAGATCCTCTAGATACTAATACCCGCACCTCGTTGCCTCAAGCTTGCAGTTACCGTGGACCATGCTCTGTCATATCCGCTCGCCACTGTCAAGCTGTCCCGAAGTGGCTCCATCGCCGTCAACCACCTTTGTGAGCTCTTGGACCTCATGAGTGCAAGTGTGATGTTTAAATAGCATCTCGCCACTGCCGCTACCGCTCATCGTTGGCCCAACTCCAATTACCATAGGTCTTCATGCCACTACCGATAGCATGGTGGTTGCTTCCTGGAGTTATCGCACGCATTCATTCGCTTTGTCCTTGCTCCGCTCATTTTCTCTGTCGCAGGCTTCAAAATCTGTTTTTTTTTTTTGCAATACAAAAAACTTCTGTGATAGCTTTTTTTACAGATGGTTTGAAAACCGTTTGTGATAACCACCTGTTATGAAAGACATATAAATTCAGACGATTCAAAAACCGTCGTGATGACGGTTCCGAACCGTCTGTGTGATGACATTTGTGTAGTAGCGTTAGTGCTAGCTTCACATCTTCACTACAAAGTCCAGGTGACTTTGGAGCACTAGCAAGGGTTTAGTCATGCGACTAGTTAGTTCATTTGACCCTTACGTAGTATGATAGTACCATGTCACAGCTCACAACTTGCTCGGTTTCTAACCTGTGCAGTACGTCCGGTTTTTAGTATTATACATATTACCCCCGAATCTTGCAGGATCGCCACCCCCTTTCTGAGACTACATATCTTAGTTAGGATCTATAAGCGGAGTGCGTGCTTCTACATATATAATGTTCAAAAGAAAGCTGCGTATGTTCTTAATTAAGCCAGCTTAACTCTGATTAAATATTCAACTCTTTCAGTTGTTTTAATATTTTTCTAGCTAGTCTGACACATCCACCCGAGTGCATTTACAACACCCCAGAAGTTTGAAGGAAAAGCAATATGCAACTTGGGAGGCTTGATAATTTCTCGTGCTCTGTGGAGTACACCAGTGTATCTTTCGCCGGCTCTCGCAGAAAATAGCTTTCTTTTAGAATCTTACAGAAAACTAGCTAAAAATCCCGCGCAACTACACCAACCAACTTGTAGCTGGAAATCCCAGACAAAGAGGGGGAAATAGGAGAGAAAATTCATAGTATATCACTGAATAACTACACGATTCATAATATATTACTCATTGTGAGACTGATATATGGGTTCAGAGCCCATATGTCAGTGAGACAACAGTGACATATTATAAAGATCCGAAGTTATTCAGTGGATAGCTAATTAGGAAAGAGATGCATTAAAGTAGTTAATACAGAGGATTTACAGTGTATTGGCATTAAGAGTTATCTCCACTGTTTGATCTATTCACACAGGACATCTGCAGTACTGCACGCAGAGGATCAGGCCCCTGAGAATTGCCCAAAAAAATGTCCCATCTAGACGCTAGCTTTTTTAAAGAATGCTAGCCACCTTATTTTACCACATATTTGTGGCCCCACAGCAGACTTTTAGCTGGCTAGACTGAAATGAGAGCACAAAATTATCGTGCATGCATGCAGGTTATAATGGCCAGTGTGTCACCAACAAGTCAAAGGCAAAAGGCACAAGGGTAGACAAAACCCTGGTACAAGGCCTACACGCCCACTCATTTGCACGACTGCATCGCCTTTTGCACCCAAATTCCTCCCGTTTACAGTGGCATGTACCGATGGTACAACAAAATTGAAGATCGAGAAGGAAAGCGAGACAACACTATTAGAAGAGAAATTTGTAGGGTATATTCTATCGGTAATATAGGGCGGTAGTATAAATGAAATATGATCATTAATTTATTAAAGACATAATAGATTTTTCTTTGTATTTATATTTTTGTGAAGGTATTATAGATTTTTCTAACTAGGGTTTAAAATATTAATCTTGTGTCATGTCATCCCTATATGCTATATGGATAATTACAATTCTAATAATTTTGGGATTCTACTACTCACACTACTAGTGTAGTATAACTAAACCTTAACTAATTTGAACCATAGGATAAAAAAGAATGGATGATTCATATTAAATTGAGTGTAGTGTGAAAGAGCTTCCCTAGAAACTCACCAACTTTGACTAAGACTTCGCAGCACTACGATTGAAGGGCAGTATCATCTAAGTACGTACGCATGCACTGCGTACACTTGGCAAGAGATGATGGTGATATGTTAACGAAACTTAAAGAGTAATGAGTCGTGAGTATTAACTCATTGTGAAATGCTACTGGTTTTGTTGTCGGGATTTTGTAAGTGGTTCTGGCGAGGATAAGAAACATGAATCGCAGTAAAGCTTTTCTGAAATTGCGTATTACCTAGAACTGAAGTTTTATGCTATGTATTGTGCAATTTTAGGTTGCTGGAAGAAAACGAAAAATTAGCAAAACCATAATAAAAATGGCTTGTATAGCCCAATCTTCTAAAGAATAACACCATTTCCTCCCATTTCATTATTCAAATTCCTTTTACTTACATGCATATGTGCATGCCAAACACATGTACCTAAAAGAAGCCTGAAAAAAATTGATGAGCAGAAGAAAAAAAGAAAGAGGGTGCATATGTCTCTCTCTCACAACCACTTCATTTCTTTTTCCTATTTTTCTTAATTCTCCCTCTAATTGTTTTAAGAGCGCTAATTACGCACTAGCTAGGTGCAGCTAGCTCCGATGAATTTTACTGGACAATTACATATACGTACGCATTATGGTAATTAATTTAGTTATAAAGAAATAATAAATTTAGCTCGATCAAGCCCATGTCTCCTGGTGATCAAATAACGCAATCCTCTGGTACGTGTTGAACGGATCCTCGAACTCCCATGACGTCGGCCCGGTGACCATGTCCTCCAGCCCCATCAAGTACATCGACTCCGGCCACTCCATGATCGGCGGCAGCCACTCGTCCTCGAAACCGCCGCTCGACGCCGAGGCGGAGGACGACGACGAGGACGACTCAGGCGAAGCGGTGGCGCTGCTGCTGCTGATGTTGGGCACTGCCACGTCGCATGGCAAGATGATGTCGTCCAGGTGCATCATCGGCACCTCGTCGGTGCAGAACACCTCGTGGCCACCTGACAGCTGGCTTCCCGTGGTCACGACGACCTTCTCCTCCTCCGGCATCTTATGCTCCGGCGAGTCGCCGCCGGCCGGCTGCTGCTGGGGAGGAGCGGACTGGAGGGGCTTGTGGCTCACGGGGTCGATCCCCATCTTCTTGAGCTTCTTCTTGATGTGCGTGTTCCAGTGGTTCTTGATTTCGTTGTCCGTCCGGCCGGGCAGGTGAGACGCGATCTTCGACCACCTGCCCAACATATATTGTTAGCTGTAGTGTCCAAGTCCAACTGGTAAGGCACCCGAATGTTTAGTTTCCCGCGAAACTGTACGCGCATGCAGTTTGGCTTCAGGAACCTACCTGTTGCCGAGCTGCGCGTGTAGGTCGATGACCGTCTTCTCCTCGTCCTCCGAGAGCAGCCCGCGCTTCAGGTCCGGCCGGAGGTAGTTGGTCCACCGCAGCCGGCAGCTCTTCCCGCACCGGAGCAACCCTGTTTGCACAAACACGAGTAACGTCAGGACATTGACCAAAGGTTGTGACATTCCGGCGAACGGCCGGCCGGCGATCTAGGGGTAGACGGTCACCCACCGGCGAGCTTGGGCACGGCCCTCCAGCAGCATTGGCCGTTGCTGAGGAGGAAGCTTACGAGCTTATGGTCCTCCTCCGCCGTCCACGGCCCCTTCTTCAGCCCCACCTTGTCACAGCACGGCTGCCTCCCCATTGTTAACTTGCAAGATCACTCACAGGAAAAGCTATCAGCAAGCAACGTCAAGCCGAGCTCGTGGCAAACAGCTGCAAAGTTTGCTTGATTTGGGTAGTACTAGGCAACCAACTAGCTTTTAGCTACATGGTGAGACGCCATTGGCACCTTCCTTTATAATGGAGGAGGAGGGGGCAGGGGAAGAAGACAAAAGGGGCCGGTAGCTGTGCTAGCTATCTAGGGTAGCAACTGACTGCAAGTAGTGAGTAGTAATCGCGACGGCGCTTGTGCGTGTGCAGTATGGACCATGGGGCATGGAAGTCTTTGTCCCGGAGGGATGACGTGGCATGGGTGATGCAGCTGGAATGTGGGACCACGACGTCGGTGTTGCCACCTGGCCTGGCTGCTGCTCATGGGTCCCTTTTGCTTGCTCTGCAAGTGCTGCTCTACTAAGCTTTTCATGCTTTTATTTGATCCTCGTTTGTAGTTCAATCAAGGGTTTTTCATGGGATTATTTTTGGTCTTGAATTGGTCCATGGAGTCTCTTTTTTCATTTATTTAGCCTTCTCAACTTGCTAAGTATATTGATCTCCATTCTAATAAGATAAGCATATTGCAGTTGTTAGGATTTCATGCTACACAGCTAAAGATTACAGAGTATTTCAACGAAATGCTTCCATGCAACTTCAAATAGGCAATTACTATAAGACTACACAGATCATAAATTGCCTGTGGTTAGTACTAGTTTGTGAATGTCAGCCTCTCTGATTTCTCATTTAGTTTAGTATTGCGCAGTTTACATTTTGGAAAACATATAAAGCATTTTCACTTTCTAAACGATACTTTCAGAATTCTCTTATATATCCCTACTACCTATTTGCTGCACAAGCCTTACTTTGCTAGTAATAACAGTCTCCCAAACACACTCTTGTTGCCTACATGTTATACTGTCAAGTAACGAGATTCTGGTAAATAAGTAAATGACCACCAAATTTGAGAGTAGATTAACAAATTTAAGCAGAAAGTGTTTGAAAAAAAAAATCAACTAAGCAGAGTTCAACAACCAAACTCAAGCAATATTTTTGTGGAGTTCATGACCGATCCTATCTTGTAACGCTTTCTTAATTTAACTTGATCTTCGATCTTCGGTGGAGAACGCGGTTGTTGTGAAGTTGACCTTTGAAGGGTTCAGTTCAGTTATTTCTTTAGAGATTCAGGTTATCATCTACCGAACCACGAAAACGGGATATTGCTAATGAATGTACACAGGATAAGAAATAAGCAGCAGTCAATAATTCAGAGGTTCGTAGCCGCAGTCTTATCAATCTTTTGGACAGGATTTTGGTAGATTGTGAAACTTTGACTGATGCCGTGCAAGTGTGTTGGGGTTGACAATTGCACTCTTACTGCACACGAAGCTTCTAACAAGAAAACAAAATTAGCCACACGTATGTTTTCCTGACATTCTTTACTGCATATTTTGCACTCAAGTTATAAATTAATGATCATGTGCACATTAATTTCCAACTACAATGGAGCATTTTGTCAACAAAATATGGTGTTTGCAGCGAAATGCGGTACAAGGAATTCGAACACTTCCGAGCACGTTCTGAAATTAAGCGATGACATCACTGATTTGATCAAAGAAGCCGATTTACTATTCTAAAATTCTGACCTTGTATCAACTAAGCTACAAACCAGCCAAACAGTAAGTATCAATTCAAGACTTCAGGAACAGGTCGAATGATCAGTTCGTCAATTGACTGACTTTTCGAGCAAGACATGCTTGCATCTGATTTCTTGGTCGGTTTTTGTGCACATTGGTCTATTTATCAATTTTCTCCATTCTTCCTTCTCAGAAGGCCATCTCTTTACCAAATCATTTCCAATGCAACTCAAAAGTCCCAACTCTGACTAGGACTTTCAAACTAGAACCTTCAGAGATGGAGAAGCTGCAATGCTTTCGGTCAGCATAAACGTATATTATTCCCAGTAGAATTAAGCACGTTGCAGAATGCAAGTGTCCTCGATCAAAGCACATGACTTGTGTGTAACTTATTAGCCGTCAGTGGCTGCGGTCCACTGTACAGCTTAAGTTTAACGTTTTCAGAAGGAAAATTTCAGGCACGTGGAACGTGGATGATTACTTGCAGTTGGTCATGCAATTTATGTCTTCTTCTGGATGGCTTTGACATCATTGGCAGCATAAAACAAACTGTAAAATGAAAACAAGTGCGACTGATCATCGGTCCAGTCTGGTAATCGTACAGTTTAGCATTTGACATAAACATTGAGCAATCTTTAGGCAACTTTTACATAAAGAAAGCGAGGAAAGGAATGAGCATCAACCATGGGGGTGGTCCAAAGATTGTGTTCCTGAACAAGCTCAGCAGCATGAGCATGCCAGAAGGCAACCCTTTGACTACTTCTGTACCATGCAGCAGGCGCCCTTCTTTTGCTGATATCCCTCTGAAAGTTCAGAGGCAACAGTACAACACATCCATTATCCGAAATGCTAACTATCGACTATCCAGTCTCGGGGCGCGTGTTACCGGGTCTTGCTGCGTGAGACCCGTGTTCATGTAAATGGTATGCGTTTAGTTTACACCATGGATGACCATTGACAGCGATGTTGGTTTAGTCTTTGAAAGTGTACAGTTGTGAACTGCCGTAACTTTGTATCAGAGTTCAGAAGTACCCATCACTTCATGGCAAGTACAGGAGACTGGACGTTTGGAACAACCCTGTACTTGCCTTGGATATTCTAACCTATTAGGATTTGGAGATGTGTTCTATAAAGATTCCTATCATAGTCCTATTAGGATTAGGATTAAAATTCTTACTTCTTTTCAGAGATGAACTACATGGCACTATATAAAACCATGAGGGGTGGTTATAGAGAATACAAGTTACAAATCAACTCATCTAAAGCAAGAGGCGCATGAGAAGATTAGATGTTAGATTATTCTTTAGCACTAATTCTTATATAGGGCAAGAATTCGAGGGTTCTAAAAGGTTCGAGAGGGTTGTGAGAAAGTGACAATCACTTCTACTCTTTTAAGGTTGTGGTTAAGGAATTTGCGGTCGGCTTCACCAAATCTTTATCTCTCGTCGTGATTATTTTGTTGTTGTTATTATGTTCTCTCTACGGGATTCATCTACTTCGTTCTTGATATCGTACACGCTCATATCGTATCTCGCAACCCTGATCCGATCTGAGAGCTGCTGCGTATAACAAGGGTATCAGAGTATAATAGCAGCATCGTTTTTTTTTTTCTGTGTGTGTATTCTCCTTTTTGGTGTCTTCAGTTCTTTTTTTGAAAGAACAGCAAAACTGTCATTGATTCATTGCATTAAGATGGACGGATACAAACTAAAATAGAGAGAAAAAAGAAAATATAGAAATGTACAAAAGCCTGCGGCGCAAGGACTAATCTAGGGTGGGATAACAAAACGAAGATCATTCGCACCCACGAGGTCCAAAGTTTGAGTTCGCCCTTGATTTCAACCGTGAGAACGTCGGCTGTTTTGTGCGGTTGGTTGAAAATCTTGTTGTTCTGTTCCTTCCAGAGTTCTCGTATGGTCGCTAGGATGACCGAGTTGAGGCCCTTCTTAATTGTTGCCGGCGTTGATCGATGTGCTGTAGCAGCCTACGACGATTGTGGATTGAGCTGGAGCAAGTAGATCCATTGCACAAGGTTTTGCCATACCCTAGCCGAGAAGGGACACTGGAGAAGGAGGTGATCAGACGTCTTTAGGTTTCTATAGCATAAAGGGCAAAAATAGTTGTTTGGCCACCCCGTGCCATAGGTTTATCCACCATGAGAATTCGCCGCCGGATAGCCAACCGGGCAAAGAATTTGCACTTCGAGGGGGGCCCAGGACTTCAAGATCAAGTCTTGGAACTGAGATTGCTGAGAGCCCACACATTTCAGTCGGTAGGCCGAACCGGTAGAGGAGCATCCGTCCACAGTAAAGCCAAGAAATTGTGTCGAAAGGTCCCGGAGTGAGTTGAACGGAGGAGACAAGCGTCCAAAGCCAGATGAACTCCTCAAGCATTAAAGGTAGAATGTCGTCACGAATGTCTCTGATCAAGTTGTCATTTTGAAGAGCATCAGCTGCCATTCTGTTCTTCCTATTAGAGATCCGAAATTGATTTGGTGCAAATGTCTTAGGCGTTGACTTTTCTGACCATCGGTCTTGCTAGAAACTCGTTGAGTAGCCTTGCAAGGCGATGTCAGTGGCCGTGGAGAAGAGGTCTCTGTCTGTCCTGTCGCTGGGAATTTCAAGTCTATCAGCCGTATTTCCCTCATTAGAGGCTGTTTCATCTCACTGTCTCAGAACTCAGAAGGTGTTTCTTATCACACCTCTTTAGAATTTGCTCTGCTATCACACCTCCTTAGAATTTGCTCTCCAATGTAACATCTCAATAGGCTTCCATGTCACATCTCTTTAGAATGTGCTCTCCTATGTGACATCTCAGTCAGTGAAAGCTTGATTCGGCTTTGTTATGCCGACTGATTTGATTCCGTCGTGAATTGGAACTCGACAAAATTGCAGGAATTTTGGCTGAAAACTTTTGTTCCTTTCAGATTCTGCTCTGTCCTTCGGACAATGTGATGTACGTGTCCTTGCATTTTGTCGCAGATCCCAAACAAATTTAGAACAAAATATATAGAACTGTTTTCGCAGATCAGTCATACCAGGAATGGAAGCCATCACAATCTAATGAGAACTGACGCAAAATCTGTGACGACTACTCGATACTGTCCAAACATTACTCGCCACTATTTTACGTAGTACCATCTTACAAATCTCAGCATAACGTAGATAACAGATTTGTGACACTTCGGTCCAACATTGAGCCTAGAATATCACATAAACCACTCTAGCTATCAATTTAAACCATATTTAACAATAAATTGCAGCAAATAAATTACAGCAAACATGCAAGGAATAAAATCCCATCATTGGGTTACACGAGATAACATAACAGCAATTAATAATCCACTACGAGTAAGCAATTAAGAATCCAACCAATAACTAGGCATTTAATAACTCGAACTGAATTAAACTAATATATAATCAACCCAAGTTCCAACTAACAATTCCAAAATAATCAAGTCCAACCATAGAAAACCTCTAAATGTAATAATCATGTCTCTAGATGACATAAATAAACTAATAGAAATAATTTGTGTGATAAATGCATGTGAGATTTGTGTGCTAGTCCATCCTCATGTATGTCGTCATCAATGGTTACCTAAAAGCAACAACAAAGTAAGAGTGAGTACACAACTCAGCAAGTACAAAATACAATAATAAACAAATAGGTTCATTAAATATTTAAATCATCATCATTATTCTCATTTTTCTCGCTCTCAAATCTCTTCAATAACATTCTCATGTATGCAAAAAAAAATTCCTCAAAAGTTAAAGAGTAAGTTCTATAGGACGGCGATCAGACCTGCGATGCTATATGAAGCAGAATGTTGGGCGACTAAAAGACAACATATATAGAAGATGAGTGTAGTGGAGATAAGGATGATGCGATAGATATGTGGTCTCACAAGGCGAGATCGAATCCGCTTACGTGATAGGGTGGGAGTAGCACCAATTGAAGAGAAGTTTATTCAACATCGCTTGAGATGGTTTGGATATATCTAACGGATGCCTTCTAAGGCACCGATACGTAGTGGAATTTTAAGACGTACTGAAAACGTAAGAAGAGGCAGAGGTCGACCAAGACTAACATGTGAGGAAGCAGTTAAAAGATATTTGAGAGATTGAAATGTACCTAAAGAATTAGCTTTGGATAGGAGCGCATGGAAATTAGTGATCCACGCACTGGAACCATAAGAAAGTTTAGGGGCTGTGTTTTTAGGCTCTCAGCTCGGTTGGCAGGATGTACAGCTTAGGGTTTTAGCTTTGTTGGTTTTATTATTATTATTATTATTATTATTATTTATTTTATTTTTTATTTGCAAGACTCTCGTCTCTTTGACTTTGAGAAGGTTTCATTCCTAGCCTACCCCAACTTGTTTGGGATCTAAAGCTTTGTTGTTGTTGTTATTGTTGTTGTTGTAATGTACGCAAATGTCAATGATGCAACTTAACAGCTGATACCGGTATAGCGGAGTATTCATCTGTCACACTCTTCCCCCACCTTGAGGGTGGGGTCCCTACCTTTGTAGGCTTTTAACATGGAACATGACAAACTAGCCAAAAAATATGACAGTACTAACCGTCCTGGCTCTTATGCAAGTGAATGATATAAATGTTTATTATTCATTATTAACATTACCATGTCATCTCCATGGTAATTGCATTATCATATCATAATCTCATTAAATCATCAACATTACCATAGCATCTAAATAAACTTAACGAACACATAATTAAATCACATGATAATGTAATAACAAGACAATGGCAACCACCCGCCCATTCACCGCTTTACCATGCACTTATCTTTCAGCCTCTAGAAATCGAGTGATGAACTTGTGGCACTATGCTTGATGCAATGCTCCCCGAATAAACAATCAATAGCACACAAAAAAATATTCCACAACAGTAACAAGACATCAAACAAAGTACTATCACAGCTATATGCAAAACCGACACTCCTAACTCAACTTCACCGGATGACCTACCCGCTATTCCAGTGATCAAATGACCATAATTTTCATCTATGAACTCCAAATATAATAAACCATATGTTTTCTGGTTATGCAAAACTTTTGAGTTTATTGTTTAGGTTACCATTTCTAACCCCCAAAGGTTAAATAAGAAATTATCAGAACAATCAACTTCACATTTTTGTATCTATTTTTCTACAACATAAAAAAATAATAAACCATGAAATTTTTGGAATCTAATGATAAATTTCTAGCTTATGCTAGTTATGACCATAATTAAATTATTTTATTTAATGTATGTAATTAACACATCTATACTAGTGCTGCTATTAACAATGGATTTACAGACAATAGCATTCTTAAGGCCATATCTTTTTACTCCCAAATCCAAAATTAACGATCTAGAGTTTCCTGGAAAGCTAAGAAAATTTCCTACAACTTTCCTAACCAGACGAAAACACATGATTATGAGCGTAGATACATCTAATTCCTCTCGCAAGATTCTATAGCACAGTTCAATGAACTAGGGCATCACGCAACATCTACCTTCCGCTACCAAATCCATCTACCATATGCATAATCATTACTCTAGGATCAATCTAGGGACTATCAGATCATTACCCACGAAAAAGTTGACGACAATCGCGAACAGGTCACCAAAGCCCTAGTTTATGTCTTCTCTTCCTTCCCTTCCCTTGCCTTCCTCTTGCCTTCTCCTAGCCTGGCAGCAACAACAGCACCACCAGGAAGGCGTGGTAACTAGTAGCCTTGCCGTGGCAGCGCACGACAGTAGGAGGCGGTACCCGACCAAGTTGCCGCGGCAGCACTCGATAGGGCGGCAGGGCGCGCGGCATGACGCAGTAGGGCGTGGGTAGGGCTGGCGGCTAGGGGGCGGCTCCTCCCCCCTTGCTCTCTTATGGGCAGCCTGCGTTGCACGGACACGCTGGGAAGGTTGCGAGTCCGTGTCGGACACGGATACGGCTCCGACACGTATTTCAGGCGTGTCCGAAATTAGCACTGTGAAAAAAATAAAATAAAATTCCGACAAGTATCGGACACTTAGGCCCAGTACATTCGGCCCAAACTGGTAGCCCAGCCCATTTCATTGGCTAACCCTAGCACACCATCTCCATTCTCCAATCGCAATCGGTAGACACTCCATTCCCCTTTCAACATCGCCCCTGCAGCCCCGACCCCGACGACACCCTAGCGCATCCATCTGCAGCCAGTCCCCTGCTCCAGTGGCGACCCCCCCTCCCCGACCCCGATGCCCCTTCTCCCCGACGCCGCCCTGCTGGTTGCTACTCCCCGACGCCCCTGTTGGCTGCTGCTCCCGGACACCCCTGCTGGTTGCTGCTCCCCGACGCCCCTTCTCCTCGATGCCACCCTGCTGGCTGCTGCTCCTTGACGCCCCTGCTGGCTGCTGCTCCCCGACACTCCTTCTCCCCGACGCCCCTACAGTCTACACACATAATGGCATAGCATTTTAGCTCATATGAAAAGCAGTTATAGACACCAAACCACAACGCTTATGGCTTTTCATCATGGGTGAAAGAATATAGTTATCTGTAGTACATTTGCTTGTGCTATACCTCGACCAGATTGTCCGAGCACACAGCCATATGATCACTTGCTGAGGTGGGATGGAAAAAATCGCCCATGGATAATTGGAGATGGCTTCATTTTGGGCTTCAATAGACTGAATATATCTAGGGAAGGATATCTACTGGGCCAAACATAATCTACACTGTGGATAACTAGATCATTGATTGGGCTCAATTTTGGAGTGTCAATAACCCAATTGGCACCATCGTTTGCTAGAGACAATAAGCAAACACCTTCACATGCACAAGAACAAACACTATGCGGGCATCGCCCATAACATCACCAATCCAAGCACGATTGCACGAAGAAGCCAAACGCACGACTCACGAGCACATCCGGCACAGTTCACCTGTCCCATACCTCGGTGGTGCATGCATACGCACGGACCGCGCTCGACGCCGGCGGCCAGGAGAGCGGTCCGGCGTCGGGGTCACCGGAGGGGCGCCGCAGGGACCGTTCGCCCTCACCATCGCCTCGAGAAGCGTGTCTCCTTTCTCTCAGGGCCCACGGGTGGCTGGCTCCACGACCTCGCTCCGCCGCAGGATAGGCCTCGCCGGAGCCCTCCCCGGATGCGGCGGAGGCGTGGGGTTCAGGAGACGGGAGGGGGGTTGGGGTCCAGAAGCTTCTCGCGGACTGGTGGGACCGGAGGGTCGGCGTGATGAGAACGAGAGTTCAAGGGCCCTATCTAAAAAATTTCACCTGCGAGCTTTCCTTTCTCGATCTGGGCCGTTCACTTTTGATCCAACTGTATAAAGAAGCTCTGCCTAGGATCGCAGATATTATCCACTATCCATTTTGGGCGTAGTAAAAAAACCGAACCGGACTGTGACTGGAGCCTGGTCTGGTCCAGTTATTGTTTGCTAAAAACCGGATGGAAATTATTATTTTTAACTTATTATGTTGCTGAAATTCGAACTCACGACCTCTTGTTTCTCCGTAATAGAGTGAGTCACATGGACTATATTTGTTGTTGGTTTCTCAATTGATTCTACCGATAAATATTAAAATAGTATTACTATTGAACCGCGGTCCAACAAAAAAAAAATCAACAGTTGGACCGTTGAACCAATCATATGCGCAGCTCGGTTATCGGTCCGGTTTTTCGCACTATAATTTTGGGGAACTTTGTTCGTAGATTTTCATTTGGAGGAGGGTCCCTTTCCATAATTTTTCCGACCTTCCATCACCCATGACTCAATCTGAACTATTCAAGAGCAATCGTACGGCCAATAAACCCATCTACGAATTAAGGGGCGATTCCGTTTCATAATCTTCATCAGCACAGGCGAAGACGCCGGCGGCGGCGCCGCCCCAAATCCCCGGAAGGCCACGGCGAAGCCCGGGGCCCCGCCATATCTCACGTAGGGCGCCCGGGATACCTCCACAGACCGCAGGTTCGTATTCCCTACCTCGCATTGTTGCTTAATCTTGATCATCTCCTTGATTAGCATCGAACGATGATGCAGACCTGCCCGCTGATCTCTGTCTTGCTGCACTCGAAACTATCCCGATTCTTGAACATTCCTTTTAGTCGTCAATTGTTCAATATCTATCTGCCTCGATTATCTTCCTGACGTGGACACGTAGGCCGGCTTGCTACCGCGACGTGGCGGCGAAGCTGATGGATTCTTCTCCTGGCTGCCATGTCAACAACTCCATGTGGAAAAAATGGGTGAATCATTTGCTGCAGCTGTTCTTGTTCTTGACACTTCTCATGTCAATGGCGGACCCACCATTCTGGCAACGCCCGAGCTTGTCATCGGCCAGGAACCCCCACTCCTCCACCGAGCACCTAAGACCTCATGTCGACGTTGGAGAAGATGGTTGCACGCTCACAACGCTAGGAGGTTTTTTGAAGTCTGAATTGAAGATCCAAGCTTCGTGGGCCGTTTCAGGTTTCAACCGATGGTGGGCTTCGCTGCTAAGGAAGGCCCAAGAGGCAAGAGCTAATGCATTCCCTTGGCCTGTAGTTGCCCCCTAGACTAGACGGCCAGGTCGCGACTCGCGAGCAAGAGCTTGACAGCTTAGGTGCAGGGCGGCGGCGAACCCTAGCACAGACGTGGGAACGGGCGGGGCGATCGATGGAGCAGGGCCTCGCCATCGTCGTCGTGATCTCGCAATGTCGTTGTGGCTGCGGAGCACGGTGAGCAAGGCCGTTGAGGCGGGCGGCCGCAGCGGCGTCGCCTACGCTGTGTTGGGTTACGCCGACGCCCACCAAGCTGACCAGGCCGTCGCCAAGGGAACCAAAATCATCAACGACCGCATGGTGAGCGGCCTCCGCTTTCTGCCCCTCCCACTCCCAAACCCCCTTTGAGTTGGTTGCAACTTTTGCTGTTGGGGAGGTGTGAATTGGGAGTATGAGTCAAATGTGCGGTTTTTATGCAAATTGGCCAGGTTTAAACATAATTCGAGTTGTCCTGAGACTAATTCAATCTTTATGAATTGAGGACAGTACCTACGGCGGCGACGGTTGGGGCCTAGGTGCGTCAAGGAGTGAGTTGCTACTGGTTAGCTCTCAGCAACAAGGGCAACTTGCAAGCATTGGTCCAAGTCTAATTCTAACAGTAAGGTCTCTTAATTCTAATTTATGGTTGTCTCAAATATAATAATGTATGATGAATTGTGATTTTTGCTTCAAGATTTTGAATGGTTGATTATTTGATTTGCTAGAAATGGTTGAAGAGATATTTTAGCACTGTTTTGAGGTAGTACCTGTGCTAGTGGAACTGCTGCAGAAAGCGCAAGCTGTTGAATATAGTTTCAAATGTTTGCATACGGATTGAAGTTGTTGATTCCATTTAATATCATATACTCTTATTAGTGTTATTAGCGCAATCATTGCTTTGCTTGTGGGTAATACTCTTGGTCCATGCGAATGATTTCACCGTAGCTAACATTTAGTCCTGGTCCGCTACTGTCTCCTGTGCCAAAGGTGTGCTCAGGTTCAGCCACGTACACCAAACGGCTTCCACGACACAAATCTAGCTCCCTGACAATATCGGCTACCTCAACTGCATCTCTAGACTATTGCCTTTACCCGATGATCGCACTACATAGCCAATTTTGCCGGTGTTATCTCTGAATCTCCATCTCCAATCTATGAACTAGCCAGACAGTTTTGATGAAGCAAGAACAAATCAGAGTATCAAGCAAACACAACACCAAAGATATATGCATGGTAAGCAATTGCTGAACTCCCTGCAGGTATTTACATCACAAGAAGAGAAGGCAGAAACGCAACGCATCATGTACTACGGTGATATCATGCTGCCATTACCCTGTCGGCAAGACGGCAAACTAAGCTCTGGTTGCATGCATGCAGAGAACATGGACATGCATCATATATAGTAGGCTCATAGCTCGCTCTCCTGTGTACTACTTACAACAGACCGGCTGACTGAAAGGAAATAAAAAAATTAAGTACTACTGCACTCAGTCTCCGACCGGGATCGCGCTCCCGGCGCGGCGGAGCGGCGAGAGCGAGCGCGAGGCCCGCGGCGACGCCGCCGGCCCACGGAAACCACCGGCCGGCATCATCTCCAGCAGCTGCAGCTTGAGGAGGTGCTCCCTGGCCTCTTCGTCCTCCCGCTTGATCCTCCTGACCTGGCTGTGGATCAGGAGCACCTCCTGCTCCTGATGATCCCTATGCAGCACTCCTCTCCTCGCACCTTGCTCCGGTCTATGAACCCTCTCCTCCATTGGAACAAACGGTAATCTTGATCATGCCATGTACACGAGTTCACAGGCTAAATTTTGCTGAATTTGCTGACCCCAATCTCTTGGTCGTGTCACGATATATATATATATATATATATATATATATATATATATATATATATATATATATATATATATATATATATATATATATATATATATATATATATATATATAGATGGAGATGCAGAGAGAGGTTGTAAGGTTTTGGTTTGCTACAATTTTTCGTATGAAAGTGATGGCGGGTTGGAAACGTGGAGTGGCTTCCGAGCAGTCGTCTCAGCTGTTGGGAAAGAAACGCCACGGCTGCTAGCCACCTCCAGTATTTCCAAGACATGTATTAATTGTGCAAGATTTTGCTTTTCTTGGCTGCTTAATATTTACGCGGTTATCTATATCTGCGTGTGTCATGCTTTTTTACTCTCTTTTTTTTTTGCGAAGGAGCAAAATTTCATTAATCATTAACTGGAGTACAATCATGTTGTAGGCAATTTCATTAATCAATAAAGAAAGTCCAACACTTGATTAAGGCAAGTGCACCATTGCCTATCAACAGAAGCTTGTTTAGCTCATAATTAATGAGCTCTCCTAAGTTAGCAGTCCTACGAGTATAACAAATACTAAATACGGAGAAACTCCAGCTTAGCTCCCTGATTTCGGCGAGAATTGAAGAAATCTCAGCACGATGATGTTGTTGAGTCTCGCACAGATTGACGAGGTTGTGAATCACACTCAATCAACACCTTGTGAAGACCCCTATCAGTTGCCAGTCTAGCACCATCCTGGCCTGGGCAACAAGTACCTCTGCAGTGAGAGTATTAGAAACATGTGAGTACCATCTCGCTCCGGCCACAAAAAAGGCTCCAACCTCATTATGCACGACCGCACAGGAAGCATAATTTAGGTTCACTGCGTAGAAAAGTCCCGTCAACATTAATTTTGATGAAACCATGTTAGGGTGGCTGTTCATCTAAACTGGCCAGTTTTGCCTGTACTTAGGCCGGTTTTGCTGGTACTTAGGTTTCGTCTGAATAAGGTCGAAAGCCACATCCCGAGCCCACTTCACAGACCGAACAACATCTTGATGGCCATCCCCATGTTGCCGAGCATTTCGTGCTGACCAAATGGACCATATTCCGCACAGAATCACCGTTGTCTCATCCAGCGAGCAGACATTCCCATCTACTAAATTAGCTGCCAAGTATCAGGGTGGAGTGGCGGCAGCTTAGTACCTGTCAGGTCCTTCAGAGCTGCCCAAAACTATTGCGCCCAGGTGCAATGAATCAAAACATGCATAGTAGTTTCTTCCTCTGCACCAAAACTGACAGTTCCCAATTCCGTAGATATTTGTGGCGGACACCAAATCAACTCGTAAGTATGGAGCACGGTCCATTGGGCGTGCAAAGCTGACGCAACAAAATATTTCATCCCATGGTTTCACTCCCGTCTCAAGCTATACTAGGATGAGAGTGCCCACTACGCCGCACCATTGTTACATGCATGAATATTACTCTAAGAAAAAACATAAGCAATTCTAATAGTATGGTTGAAAAGTTCAATATAATCTAGAGATTAATTATGACTTGACGTGACATCCTTACGATATCAAAGAATATAAGGGAGCATCAAACTTCATCGCGGATCTTTACAATCTATCATTTTTTTAATTGCATGCTACATTGCCCTACTGCTATACCCTGGCCAAACTTTCCATCATTGAAGCATTCAATAAATAGGCAATCAATTTCTCAAGAATGAATATCCAAAGAAGCTATCTTTTATTACCACACAAGATCTAAAAAAATTCAAGGTATACTATGTGAAGAAAGCATACAGTCACAGTACAGAACATTTTTTTTCTTCATGAAATCAACACAGGAAGTAGGAATAGTAACAGTAATAGAATATGACACCAATAGAATATGCAATTGTTCTCTTTCCACATCTTAATTGGTTAAACAAGTTTCTCGTGTTTGCACAAAGAGAATAAAGAGATGGACTAACCTGCTTGTGGGAGGACACAAAGACGGCAGCTCCCTCTCTGCCCCGCTATCAAAGATGCGTTTCCTTTTTTTAATCTCCACTCCACTAAACATCTACACCCCGAAGCTGCAAAATAGAATGAAAAGTATAAATAGTTAACTAACCATCGCCATCTTCACTCATTTGCCAATAAAAATAGCATAGCTACAAACTGCCAAGCCTTCTCATGAGAACTAAAGATGAGCCTGCTGCGGAGGTAGAAAAGTAATACGAGGTTGCACTTCTTCCAGAATCCAATCTACAGCAGAAAATAAGCAACAATATTAAGCTAATTGTCCAAAAATATCTAAACTGTGCAGTAAAATGCAGTTCTCAAAGATGGAGAAAAAGTTAATGAAAAGAAAATTGTAAATGTGTTGCCATAAATTGTGGCAAACTATTTCAATTATTCCAGTAAAGTGAACTGAAAGGAAGAATTTATTGAATGAAGGGTGAGATTCTTGTTAGATATTATTCCCTAGTGCATCCAAGCGTTACTTTGGCACAATAGACGAAACGACATGCACACATCAAGCTATTTGGCAAAACAATTTCATAAATGAAATAACATAGAATAGTTGTAGCTATTTGGCAAAACAATTTCATAAATGAAATAACATAGAATAGTTGTAGCTATTCTAAAACGACAGCATTAGCATCGATAGTCTTAAAAAAACCAGTTTTGTAGAGAATGTAACCTAGAATGTAATAACGGAATATATTGTTAAATTTTCAATTTAAACTAAATACTATAGAATAGTTATAGCTATTCTAAAATGATAGCATTAGCATCAATAGTCTTAAAAAAACCAGTTTTGTAGAGAATGAAACCTAGAATGGAATAATGGAATATATTGTTAAATTCTCAATTTATTTAAAGCAAATTCATGGTAGATACATTAGGTTTACGCCAAAACCCCAATGATCTAGGTTGCGATGAGCAATGTGTTTCTACCTCCTGCAAAAGAAAACGACGAGGATGAGAATAAATTATCAGAAAGTAACAAAATGCTCATAGAATAATTACAACACAACACTATGAAGCATAAATAGGGAAATGTAAGAAGACACATGTCTTAGCCTTTGTGAGCATATGCATGAAAGTAAGCAATTGTACCTAGATAACAATAAATATACAAAAAGCGTGTTGCGGAGACTTGGGTCATGATCCTTAGATCCGGCTAAAACTATTGCACAAGAGGCTACAAATAGGTATTGGTTCAAAAGTTGGGAGAAAAATTCACACACATACAGCAATAAAAGACGTGTGTCGCAGCTAGTTACTTAGGCCCTATTTGGTAGAGCTCCAGATTCTTATTTTTTAGATTCTACTTCATATTCTCTGAGAATCAACTTCTTCGAGAATCTGGAGCTATCTCAAGAAAGTGTTTGGCTGGTAGGTTGACTCCATGTAACACCCCGATTTTCAGAATCAAGATGTTAATATTTAATTTAGTGATCTATTAAATTTTTGATAGTGTTTTAAAAAATTTTCGGTGTTTAATTAAAATGTTGCTTCTAAAATCAAATCGAATTGTTCGAAAGACTGCAATTAAAAATTTAAATTATTTCGACTTCTTGTTTTAGCGTGTATTTCAAAACTCATGACATGTCATTTATTTAGATCATTGTTATCGCTTTCAGTTCAACCGACCGCAGGCGAGACGCTCGTGTGTCCTTTCTTTTCCCCAACTTCTCTCCTCGCAATCACAACCAAGAATCAAGAATCCGACGACGCATGTTATATCGTTGCGATCGTGGTCTCGAGAGCTTTCCAATTTGGTGGTTAGTTCGCACATGCAAGGTCGTTGGAGCAAGCCGGAGAAAAGAGGAAGAACTGTACTGCTATTCTCTTCCGAGCAAACAGGAACTTCAAAGATTTTTAGAGGGCATCACACTCTGGATAAATTCCTGGAAATTTTACCTAAGCATCAACATTATGTTAGGAACCTTCCATAAAAATTTCGTGATTTTTGGACCTGGGCAACTATGTCTAAAAATTATTGAACTCCCCGCTGCCATTTGTTTCCCTAAAACTGAACACTATTCATCCGAAATTCTCTCTATTCCAGCCGAATGCTCCACCATTTCACTTTCTCATCTACACACCCAGTGCCTTCTCCTTTCTTATGAGAGCACTACAGCCACTCATATAACCTTTACCTCCTCATTTCTTTATTCCCTCAACCCCACTGCCATCTCCTTTCACCTCCACTACACATCCCATCCCACTGCCATTTCTCACTGCCCAACAGAGCAGCCATCTTTCCCATTCTTTTTATTTCTTCTCTCCACTGCCCATTTCATCCCACTCCCAGCCGAACCCATCAACCAAAAGCACACACTGCCATCCCCTGTTCACTCACAGCCCTTTCTCATTCTTTATTCAGCACCAAAGCTCTCCACGCTGCATTTTCTTCCCACAACACAGCACAAGAGCTCTAGCTCCTCCCACCTTCTCCCCTCCTAATCTCGTCAAAACCTGGAGAACCAAGCCCTGCATGTTGTACCAATGCATTCGCAAGCATGCAAGCTGTCCATCCATACAAACATCCTCTACATGCATGAAGATTTGCACATTTTGGAGAAGAGGAAAGGGAAGGATGGAGGTGCTGGCCAGCACAAGCATGCAGCAGCCTGGAGCCAGCTCGGGCGCATGCCGACTGGGCAGAGCAGCGCGGGCCAAGGGCCGAGCCAGTGCCGAGAGGCACGGCTGGCGGTGGCACGCCGGCTGGGAGCAGCAGCACAAATCAAAGGGCAGCAGCCAGCTGCAGCGGCAAGGCAGCGAGGCGCCAAGGCACGGGGGCGTGCGGCGAGGTGGTCGGCCGCCCAGCGCACGGCGCGACGGCCGGAGCTTGGGCACGGAGGTGACAGCTGCTTCTGAGGGAACGAAGTCGAGGTGCCATGGCCACGAGGACGAGGTGCTGCCCAGCGTCTTCGTGCGGCATGGCTCACAGTGTCGCGACGCTGAGGCGGAGGAGACTGAGCCGAGGACGCGAAGCTTGGCGGCGCAACTAGCGACGCGAAGACGCCGAGGTGGATACGGCATGTCGTGTCGTGCTAGACCGCGGCGCAACTAGCGGCTTCATGCGGCATGCAGCGGCTGTGCGATGCCGAGGGCGCAACGGCTGAGCACGGCAGCGGCAGCGCGTCGCATGCGCATGTCGATAGCTCCTAGCAGCATGGCGTTGGCACGACACGGTGCCAGCTTGGTGGCACAGCCTAGCGTGCGACATGCATGCGGCTGTGCGGCAACGAGCGACGGCGGGAGGTGGCAGCAACTCGATTGCTGCACGGCCGAGGAAGTCAAGCCACGGGGACGTAGGACGATGAGGCGTCAAGGATGGTGGAGGCAGCAGGCTCGAGGAGTGGCTTAACGGCGGCCATGGCGACATTGAGGAGGAGGTGGCCGAGCCTAGGACGGCTTGGCGGTGCGGCCGGCAAAGGGAGGTGGCTAGCTCCGCCATACCGTGGGACGGATTGAAGAAAAGGGCAGAGAGGAACAAAGGTGGGAAGCACATGATGCTTAAAACATTGAAATGTCAATGTATGTTGTTCTTGTCTAATGTAGAGGTGTGTGTTGTTCTTATCATGCATGCGTGCGACGATGGCCGAGAGGCAGCCGGAGCTGTGCATGTGGCGGCGCATGCGTGCATGTACTTCGGCGGACATGCATGCATGTGGCACGGCGTCTACGGTGGACGTGGGCGAGTGGTCGAGAAGACGACGCCCGGTGACGATTCGCACGCCTAGCGTTGCGGTAAAATTCTTAGTGTTATTTACGTTACCGTATTACATTTTTAGTCATGCATGTTCAATATTAGCCATAAGCATGACATCTATTTATGCATGTTTAATTGTAAAAATGATTTGGTAGCTTGTGACCGGCGTGATTCTCCGGTTATGTCTTATTTATGCGTAGGCGTCTTCATGCGATGTATGTCGGCTTATGCGAGTGATTTTATCATCATAGCGGATTATGTAGAATGTTGATCGGTGGATGCTAAATTAAAAATACTTTGGATAAATTGATTGGATGATATTATTTTAGAGTCACATGCAAAATTATTGGTGGTCTTAGATGATAAATTAATTGGAGGTTATCCTCTCGTTGGATTAGTAATTTTTGGAGTTAGGACGCATAAGGATTGTACGATCTATTACTTGATGGATAGCTTTTGTGATGATATGTGTTGAGATATGGAGATTGAATCAGGGATTTATTTAATCATGAGCAATTGGATTGGATGATTTGTGCTAGAATTTGGAGATGGTAGGAATGGATTATTCGATTTTAGATAACTGATTGGATTGCTATGTAATTAGTAGATAAATCCTATGTGTCGAGTCGATGCAATTGTACTCTATTTTGGATTAGTAGCTAAATCATTATTAGTCGATCGTAGAGACGCATATGTGATTGAATTGGTAGATGTCGTTCACAACTAAATTCGATGGTATGGATATAAGTTGATCGATTAGTGAGCAATTAGATGTTGGATGTATTCTTAAATTGTAAAGATCATTAGGTATCGGTTTGTCAATTAAACCTTGATCGGTGGAAAATTGAGTGTACGCGATTGTGATTTGCCGAGGCGAGACTAGTAGAGCTAGATAGTTAGCATTAGCTTAAATAGTATATTAGAGAACGATCGATGGATTCAATCATGGTCATATGCCCATGGGTCGGTGGATTTTATGTAATTATCGGATGGGTTTTTATTTGGAAGATCGTGAGTTCGTATCACTTGGATTAACTACCTTGATAATGTCTTAGTTGAGGTTAGTTTTAGATCAAGATATGAGAATATGATTGTGAGTTTATACATGTGTTTGATTCAACACCGAGAACCGTTAATATGATTATGAGAAGATTAGGTTTGTCCGTAGGTGTTTTCATTGAAATAAATGGAAACTAAAATAAAATACAAGGGCCCTATCTTTCATTGACAGAGGCTAGGGCCAGTATAAAAGGATTTAATTCCATTTAAAATGCATAAAAGAATTATTTTACACTAGAAATTGAATTAACTTTGAAAATTCTTATAAAATTCATATGAACTACAAATGGGATGAATCCAATTGGGTTATCCATAAAATATTATTCTATACTTAACCATGTAGTTTTTATCTCCACTAGAATTCTGCAAATTTTCACAAAATAATTAAATTCGGGTGAACAGTAACAGAACATTGATTTTCAACATTTTCTGAAAAACTGATTTTCAAATTGCTATAACTTTCACATATTAACTCCAAATGAAATAATTCTTTAACCTAAATTCATATAAAATCATTATATAGCTACTGTAGAAAATTCATGAATTTTTGAGCAATTTGAATTTTTCAACTTTTCTCGATGTTTATTCGATATCGCTTTCTATAGATTCCGAGTTGCCGGGAGTAAGAGAGTACGTAACCGAGAGTGAGCAAGTGAACTACCAGCAAGGCAAGCATCATTTGAACTTTCTTTTGCATCATATTTGATCCCAGTTTTGGTTAAGTTAGTGCAATGATAATTGCTTGCATGCTATTTTGACTATGTCAATATTTTTGTGATGTGTAGTTTAGTTATGTCCTATGCTTGAGGTTAATCTTGAATTATGCCAACTCCTATATGCTTAAGATAGGATGTGATGATTATTGAATATGAGTTGCTTAGTCATGCAAGTCTAGATACGGTAGTTTGATTGCCGGGGCTAACCCGACAATTATGGGAAACACCTACTTACCTCTTTATATTTATTTCAGATCTTCGTATCTGTGTTATGAGCTAAAATTTGTCATTTTTAAAATGAGTTTTGGTCTGGACAAGTGTTGGTTAGTGATGGTGTCTTTGTGCACGAGAATTGGGTATGTGGAATGACTTGTCTGGACAATTGAGGATCGAACTTTGGTAACGTCGTTAATTCAAGTACACTCGTGCTGCCACACGCGGGTTGGGAGCCGTATGGTTAAGTAGGGGGAGGGTTTTATTGTGTTAAGTCCCTTGGTGGTGTAGGGGGCATGGCGACCGTGAAATCCTATGTTCCTTAGGAGTCGATGTAATCCTTTATAGTGTGCAAGGGAGAACCAATTCTTTTTGTTTTGATTGCATCGGTATTTCCAATATAACTTGTGAGCCCCCTAGCAAGTGCTATCAGACGCTTGTACTAGGCAAGGAACCATCTCACAAGGGGGACTTAGCTCAATGGGACTTTCTTGCTGAAAATGACTATATCTTGATTTACCCGGCCGGCATACCATAGGAAGTGTGCTATTCCAGAGGCCTCTGGAGGCTTACGGGCTAATCAAGTCGTGTGGGTAAAGTAGTACACCCCTGCAGGGTATCAATCTATTCGAATAGCCGTGTCCACTGCTATGGACAACCGCTGAGTTCGGGAGTTACTATTGTTAGACTTTTAATTAAAACTTGTGGTTGAACTTGGTATTCGTCATGAACGGGATGTTCATGTGTTTAGTACATCAAAGTGGGCTGCCACTTTGGTCCTTGCATGATTCAATTGTTTATTACTGAAATGCTTTACTATATGCTTTACTTCTACTTCAAATCTGATTTTAAAATGGGCACATGAAAAACTAGTATGTGTAGGATGTTATTTGTTGCGTCTCTTCGCAAAACTAAACCAATATGAGCCATCCTTTGAATGACCCTTATGCATAACTAATTTTATTTGTGTAAGACTTGCAAACTAAACCAATATGAGCCATCCTTTGAATGACCCTTATGCATAACTAATTTTATTTGTGTAAGACTTTGGATGAGGGTATGAGTATATTGGTCGTTGAGTAGAGCACCAACAAAAGCCTCATGTAGCGCCGTGGTTCCTCCTCAAAACTCACTAAAAGTTCGATCAAACAACGCAACCCAATTGTATTTGTGTCGAAGGACTCGCAACCACAAGGACACTAAGGAATGGCGTAATAGCAATATTGTGGAAGTAGTAGAAGGTATATGATTGATCGGCGTTGCGCCGCAAGAATTGACCCATGATCTTCTTCACATAAATAAAATTAAGCGTATTTTCTTCGAACCATGAGGATCTCGCGAGCTTCAATAGTCTTATTTATCATCCAGCCGAGCTTTTTCAGATACTTTACATTCGATCCAACAATCAAGCGTGGTATACGTGTTGCGGGAGGGGAGAGTGCTCACTTCCAAAGCGATAAATGCCATGGTTTAGCACTCAGCGCTTCTCCAAGTTCTTGAATCGTAATGTATAAGTTATCAATCGTGGTCGGTCCGACGCAAGCGGATCATCTTCCGCCGCTCCATGCCGCCGACCGCATCTTACGCAACTAAAACCATCACCGTTAGGATCAAACAACGCTTGCCCGTGGTATCCCGAGCCTCCACCACCGCCGAGCACGCACGCTTCTCCAAGTTCTTGCGCCGTGGTCGGTCCGGCGCGGATCAGCCGCTCCATGCCGCCGACCCCGTCACCGTTAGGGCTTGCCCGCCTCCACCACCGCCGCCCGCTGCGGCCGCCGTTGCCTTTCATCGCCGTGTCCTCGCGCCGCCGCAGCCGAACTCTCTCGCGCGCATGGGGGCCGATGCGAGATCGTCTCGGGAGCGAGAAGAATTGAGGCGAGGGGAAACTGAAGGGGTATTGGTCAAAGGTCAGGGGCGCGTGGTGGGACGAGAGAGGGTAACTCGGTGGCATTTGCCGGTAATTTTATTTAACTTCAAGGGGTATTTTTCCTTTTGAAGGTTAGCTCCCCACGAGAATCCACAGGAAGGCTGCTTCTCGTTGCTAGTTCATTTTCAAGACAGCTTCTTGTGAAAAGCAGAATCTAGTTGTTTTGAGAATCTGGGTGTTTGACACAGCTTCACGAGATCCGAACGAGAAACTAGGAGTAGGAGCCGTACCAAACAGGACCTTAGTTTACCGAGTATGAACACATAACTCGAACCTCATCCACTAAATCTCTAAAATGTTTGTGAAATGGTAAGAAACATATATAACCACAAACAAACACGATTATTGGTTTATATATACGTAGGACTGTTGTAGGATGCTAACCTTTTGTTTACCAACATGCTTCCAAATCTCAAACAAGAAAAGATCTAAGTCCTTATGGGACGCGGTTTCGCATAGGTTCAACATGTACTCCTGAATCAAAAGGATAGAATTGTCAAATACAACAAACACCAGTCTCAGCGATTATGAAACTAAAGCAAATCAGTTTGATAAACACATGAGCTATTGTGACATGATAACACACAATGCATTTGATTATCTTTCTTCAGAAATGGTAAGTGTCTATGAACTGCAATACTGCATTGTTGATATTGATCTCAAAGAAAAAAAAACAGTAGGTACGGCTAGTAGAGACTAAATTCTTTGTTGTTTGATTTGTATGTTTGATTATTTTTTCTTTTGTATGTTAAGATTTAGCAGTGTTCAATTGGTATGACGATCCAAGCAATAAAACAAAAGTATATTACTGCTCCCTTATTAGCAAACATAGGAACCCTGAAACAACGTTCAGAACTTCAGTGTAAATAATAGGGAAAAAATGTTGCAAATTATGAAACTAAAGCAAATCAGTCTGCTAACACATGAGCTATTGAGACACGATAACAGTAGGTACGGTTAGTAGAGACTAAATTCTCTGTTGTTTGATTTGTATGGTTGATTAATTTTTCTTTTGTATGTTAAGATTTAGCAGTGTTAAATTGGTATGACAATCCAAGAGATACATAGATTCACTTCCAAGGTCCAGATTCTAGAACTAATACTGTGAAGAGTTTATATCTGTTATAGGCTATCCAGGTGCATGTCCATATTTTCATCGAAATTAGGTCATAAGATCTCACCTGTAAATCTAATCATAAATTCCCAAATACATTCAAACAGGTCAAGAACTATACCATTTAATTTGATTCTATAAGGTTAATTGCAAGAAATTACAACTTCACTGATTAATATCTAGATACTGCAAGTGGCAATAACTTAGATTGCAATGCCCTATACATGCCACATATTTTTATTCTGACAACTTATTCTCCCTATCCGCAATGTCCTAAGGGAAAAGGTGACAGGAAAGGAGCGTTTGTACAAGATAGAACAGCTATGGAGAAAAGAGAGATTGAACGAGTAGCCTACTCCCCCAAAAGTTGTTTGATTTCTCGAATAACTGACATATGTACCTATCATCTGTGCCAAGAATTTGTGCCCCCCATGCCGGTGAACTGTGAACCATATATCGTCCTGTCCAGAGCACTCATTCCATCATGGAACACTGGGTTCTCGACAGTGTACATGAAGTAGAAGCCCTCCCTGCACTCAGGAATGGACACCTTGAAGTACCATCCTTCAAAGAAAGGCCGAGCGGTACCGATACCTAACAAAATTCCATATTCACAACCTTCATCTATTGTATCTAAAATCTAGCATGTAACAATATTGAAGAAGCTACGCTAAACAATATAAATAGTGAAATATTGTCACATTATCCATTTTTTGTGAATAGGGGGTAACAAATTATTACCATTGTAAGGAATGTCAGCCCCTACTGAGACCAAATTATGGAAAATAGGACTTTAACACAGCGATTTATTATTCCGAGTAACAAGCCCATGTAATGATATATCAAATGCCCGCTGAATCTGTCAGCTAGAGTTACATTTGTAAAATGTAAACATACGACATCAAATTGTCCTTAAATGAAGCGCAGGCTGAATTGAAACACAAGGGGTAACAAATTATTACCATTCTAAGGAATGTCAGCCCCTACTGAGACCAAATTATAGCAAACTGGAGAATCCATTAAGTCGGATTGTTGAGGAGGAAGAAAAATCTGCTTGGAATGTTGTGGTTTACATACCTTGAGCACGGACGGTGCATCTGCGTCCTCTAGACATGGGATCAGATGGTGATGGCCGAAAGGGGTTCCCGATGGTGGTGGTCATCGACATCATCGGCCTGTGCACACTAATAATCTATCCAGTCGGATTGTTGAGGAGGAAGAAAAATCTGATTGGAATGGGTTGGTTTACATACCTTGCGCTCGGACAGGCATCTGCGTCCTCTGGACATGGACTCGGACTGTGATGGGCGAAAGGGGTTCCCAACGGTGGTGGTCATCGACATCATCGCCGGCGATCTGTCGATCTAAAAGACGATAAGATGGTTGGAATGATGGAGGAGGAGGGAGGGGAGGGGATTCGGAAGATGAGTGAGGCCATGGAATGGAGGGGAGGCACCGAGGCTGCGGCTGGGGAGGGAGATCGAGGGCCGACAGGGGAGTAAGAGGGACAGAGTGGCAGAGCTAGCGGAGAGGGGCGGCGGAGGAGGGAGAGGAAGGGGACAGGAGTCGGAGGGGAAAAGGAGTGCGCGGCGGTCCCGATCTGACCAAGCACGATGGTAGCAACGTCGCCGAGGTGAGGTAGAGGGGAAGGGAGGAAGA
This sequence comes from Ampelocalamus luodianensis, assembly GCA_036346255.1. NCBI lineage: Eukaryota > Viridiplantae > Streptophyta > Magnoliopsida > Poales > Poaceae > Ampelocalamus > Ampelocalamus luodianensis. The sequence continues at coordinate 80,592,869 of CM070634.1, read as the reverse complement.
GTGCAGAGAGAGGGGAGACGAAGGGCAGTGGTGACGGCATCGGCTAGGTGAAGGAGATGGGTAAGGAAGGAGAAAGGGGGTGGCGAGGACGGATGGGTAAGAGGGGACAATGGTGGTGGGGCGGGCGAAGGGGAGGGGCGTTGTACAAAGGCGAGGATGATGCGGGAGGGTGAGGCGACTAAGGGGTGTTTGGAACGGCTGTGCTTTTCTGAAAACTGGCTTCCACCGTGCTTCGTTGTTTTTCTACCATGGCCGAACTAATTTGGTCAAGAGGTTTGGTGTTTGGCTGTCTGACTTTTAGATAAGCTAGCTGCAGCTTCCGAGATGAGAAATGTCTGAAATGCCCCTAAGGACAATAATAGCTTGTTTGATGCCGTTTAACAATATTTAACGACATTCTACGACATTTAACAACATTTAACGATAATTAACAACATTTAACGATATTTAACTGTAGTTAATGAAAAGTGACTATAAATAACAACATTTGACGACAACTAACAATAGTTAACGACAAGTGACTATAATTAACGACAAATAAACCTTAATTAATGTAATTAATGACAATCAACAATAAATAATTATTACGACAAACAATTATTACATAACATTATTATTATTACATAACATTATTACATTGAGTCTGATTGCTACTAGTACTATTTAAGCATCATAGAAATTTATGTACAGAGGATTCACTCCAAAAGGATTTTCACATGACACTAGCAATTTGTTCATGGAAGCATAACATAGATCAATCCTTAAAAATGCAATGGAAAACATGTTTTATGGACATGAAAGGAACAATCAGAAACAACCATATCAAGAGTTGATCCCCGATTGTCACAAGATATGGATATAGAGATTCATAAAATAGATAGATCAACAACCTATCAATAAAAAATTCCATAAATCTCTCACAATACAAGACACAAGAATCATCAACCTGCCCACTAAGTGACTCGTTCAAGACAGATTCTTCACCACCATCCTGACTGGATAATATGACCTTTGAATCAAGAATCTATGCAGAAGTTTCAAGGGAGTTAAGAAGAATTCTCATCTAGCAACAACATAGTAATGAGAAGATGATGAAAATTGAAAACTAATTCCCATTTGCACATCCATGCAAAGACTTAGCTGTAAAATTTGATTAAAGAGAGTGAATCGAGCAAGAGTCAGAAATTTGTTCATCCATTATTGCAAGATACCAAGAGTCCATGAACCATGAACATAAACAGACAGGCATGCAGTACTTGGATCAATCAAAAATTGAATTGTATGAATACTAATCAGAACTATGTATACATGTTAAGTGTGCACTTTACAAACAATTCGACAACTCAGTTTTACAACCATGTAGATATCAAGAATCTGAAGCATGCCCAGAAAATTGATCTAACAATAGCATAATTTGATATGAGATCTTCAATCCTCTCCAATAGCATACGTCTAGACACTGGCAACAAGAAGGTAATGTCAGAATCCAATACGGAAACAAAAGTACAACTATCTAATTAGCTAAATGAACAATGGTTCATTGAATCACAATCTGAACATTGAATTGAACATTCATACATCTGAAAAATTATAGCCTAAACATCCATACATCTGACCTATTTTTAGATCTCCCATTTCCTCCCAAAATCAACCAACAACAAGCACAGATCCGCTCAACCGTACCTTGCAACCGGCGCTTGGGCGGCGAGGACGACCGAGGAAGGCGGCGCTTGGGCTTGGCAGCGGACACGAGGCGGAGGCGGTGGGAGAGGCAGAGGGGGAGCCCGAGGGAGGAGGCGGAGGTCGGGACGGCGCCGACGGGAGGAGGCATCGGGCGACGTCGGGCGAAGGGGGCGCAGGGCGACGCCGGAGCTCGACACAAGCAGCGGAGTTGGCGCGCGGCAAACCCTAGCGAGGAGGGCGCCGGGGAGGAGGGCCCTCGGAGTTGGCCCCCGCCAGCGCGACGACGAGGAGGGAGGGAGGAGGGTGTGACACAGGAGGAGGAGGAGGTCCAGATCCATATCCAGATCTGGATCTGGGGGGGCACCAGGGGGGAGGAGGAGGAAGGAGGACACGGCGACGCGAAAGGAGGAGGACTATGCGGCGGCTTAGGAGGAGGAGAGGAGGACGGAGGCGGGGTGCCGACGCCAGGGGAGGAGAAGGACGAGGGAGGACAGGAGCGCGCGGGAGGGAGGAGCGTGTGAGGGGAGGGAGCCGAGCAGGCGTGCGAGGGGGCGGGGTTGGCGCGGGGGGGGTGGTTTATGGAATGGCATTCGATGGGTAAATAACTTCGAACTTGAGGGGTAAATATGGAACGGGGTTGCGGGAAGCGGCGGAAAGCCTCTCGCGCCCGGCTTCCAGCTTCCGGCTTTCAAACGTTGTGAGGCGAAGCGCTTTGGGGAAAAGATGCTTCTTGCAGGCCTTTCCGCCTTGCATCACGATTCGCCCGATCCAACGGCTCACATACACGCGAAGCAGAGCTGCGAGCTCGTAGCCGGGACGGCACGCGTCAGCGCGCGACTGGAAGAAAATGGCCGGAAATGTGGGGAGCTCACGATTCCTAGGCCCTATAATAAGTTTATAATCTATGCGTGAAATGCATGAGCAAAAAATGTTTACCACCACATTTTGTGTGGCCAGCCATAGCTGCCACACGCTTATCATCCGACACATCACAAGGTAAAAGTAAACAGTAGCTTTACACAAGATCGATGCGCTTTTGACTTAATTGTTCTTGATGTTGAGACAAAACTCCCCGCTAGGTCCCAGCGTTAATAACTTTGTGCAATGCTAGCCTCCAACGACCAACCTTTTCTTCATCGAATGCTAGTTGGAAGCTGCATTAAAGCCAGGCAGGGTGACATGTTGTCTGTGCGACTAGATTCTTTTTAAAGTATATAGTATCAAATGATATAACTTATATGTTTTAAAATATATTTATGTATCTCGAGGGCTGTCTAGAATTTTAAGACATCATACACATTGGAAATAATCATAGAAGTTTGAAGGAAAATACAACTTAGAAACGTAATTAGATGAAAGAATTATCATTAAGCATAAGAAGTTATTGGGGTTCTTAGAAACGTAATCACTCTCCATCATGCATGGATCATGTAGCTGCATGCTCCTATTCTTCCTCCATTAATTACTCTTTTCTAAAATGTTTGCATGCACATGTACCTCTATTTAATGGATAATGCTACGCACAGGACGTTCGATCTAAGTAAAGCCATCGAACACTACTGCTTGTCACACGACAATTAATTCCCACATGTTTCAACCTCCACCACATAGTAACTTAGCTCATTAGCTCCCACGCACCTACATCACAATTCATCCCCCTATTCTCTCTCCCTGCAGCTCCCCCCACCATGCATGCTACCTTCTCTCTCCATTGCAACACCCTCTATGCTAGCTCCCCTCTCTGCCTCCCCCCCCATTATCTTGCTGCACATGGTCATGACTGGAGCTCGCAACAGTTGGGAAGCTACCGTCACTTTGTGCCCGCGAGGAAAGGAAGCCGCGACTGAGCGTTGGACGGTGGCTAGAGAAGGAGTGGGGGTGTAGACATGGAAAGTCTACGACGACATCCGGGAGCTGAGGGCTAGCGTGCCGCCGCCGCCACCGAGGCCGAGGCAAGTGAATCGATTGTTTGTTGCAGTAGAGAGTTTTTTGTTGCATCAGGTGTTTTAAGATGTTGGACTATGTTTTTTTAATGTTGTAGTACAGATTCTTGAGATGTTGCATTTCGCTATCCAAAATGTTGCGTCCTTCTCAGCTAAGGCTCAGCGACAGGGGTCATGGAGGAAGCACACCTTGGTGTGGTGACGGAGGTGGGGTGAGCAGGCGCCATGGAAGGAGCCTGAGGCTGAGCTTGCCGTCGAGTCTCAGAGTCAGTGAGTTGGGTGTTTGTTGCAGCTATATGTTCTTTTTGTTGCAAGAGTAGGTGATTTGAGATGTTGGGACTACAATTTTTGAATGTTGTAGATGCTATTTTTTTAAAAGAATTTCTCAATGTTGCATCTAGTGTTGTTCATTGTTGCACATGTGAAATCAGAATGTTTCATAAGTTATGCTCAAATGTTGCAGCACCCGATCGTCCAATTTTTTTTGTTGCAAACTGGTGTTTTTTTGTGCTCCATTGAATTTGAATATGTTGTTGTTCTTGGGAGTTGACTTGGTGTGTATACGATGGGGAGGAAAAACAGCAGGCATCGTTGCTTTTGTGGCGAAGGGTTTCAATTTTTCTCAGCATTTTTCCGCTGTTATTCAACATTTTTGTTGTATGCGTTGATTACAATTGTTGCACAAATTGTTTACTGATATTGTTTGAGACGTCTGATGTGTTGCATATGTATTTTAAAAATATTGCAAAGGTTATAGCATCATCGATTAATGTTTTTCCAAACTTATGTGCCAATTTTTAAAGTATATCTATGTATGGTAACGAGATCTTTTAATTTTTAAGTGAATTTTGATAAGATTATGGATCCTCTCTCCATTTTTCAAGATCCAAGTATTTTGTTACATATGTTGATTTTTTTGTTGTATGTGTGTGTCGGACATGTTGCGTTGAGGAGTCAGGAGCGTACGATGGGAAGCTTCCCATCGTACGTCCGAGCGCTAGTTTCTCCCCTATTTAATCTCAAGCAATACATTGATTATGTGTGAGGTAAATTATCTTATCAGTTTACATAATATTAGACTACCTTGCTCACGCATATACCGATGCACCATGGCGCGACCTATCTTGAGTTTATATTCCCCCACACGTTGGCTGCCCCACCAAACTGTGTGTATTCTACCTCTTCTTGCCGCCACAACTTTTCTGCTTCAACCTCCAACAACAAGTCCAATTTTTTATCGACCACTCTCAGTTGCTACCCCTTTTCGACGAATTGCTATCGATCTTACGAAGTAAATGCAGAAGACACGACCCAGAGTATTATGCAGAGGAGACATGGCATTTAGACAGGATCTGGCCTTCTCTGAAGAGAATAATAACACTACTTCCTTGTGTTCTTGTATTGAATGAGATTACAATGAGGGATGTACTGTGCTCAGGATGAACATGGTGCAACTAAGACTATGCTTCTCATGTCTTCCATCTTTGTAGTCTGACTCTGCTCTTTATATAGCGTCGAAGGGGTGGTAGTTGTTGTCTGCAGAGAGACACCTTGTTTGTTCCTTGATCTCCCACATGGGTAGTGGTTGTTGTCAGTGAGTCTCCTTTCATGTACAATCATCGAGCGGTTGTTGTCAGAGACAGGAGATGAAATTGTGCGATTATATCAGAGAGACAAGAGTGCATGTTTCCTTTTAATGGTCAATTGAGGTGAACATATTACCTTGTTAGAGAGTTGGGCCCACATGTATGGTGGTGGTACTTGTCCGACTAGGGAGTGGTCGATGCTCGAGTCGTCTTAAGCATGTACTCCCTGGCTAGGGGTATACGTGGAGGCCATTGACTGAGTCTTTGTTCTGTCAATCACTGTAGTTGATAAGGTCATTTATTAAGGATTACTTTATCCCCTTCTAATATAATACTCTACCACATAGTTACCTTTTACTTATCTCCAATTATTGCTTAGTGCTGACTGTTGCATCATCAATACGTATACATGTGCAATCGTCACCAATCCCTACTAGGGACACCCGTCACGCTCTCTCTGGTGGCCCTGAGCCTATTTTCTACTAATGTTTCATCTCTACTCTGAGCTCTTTGTTCCTCTGCTTCTGTACGTCTGTGCTTCTATTTGTACGGAAGCACGGTATTATGCATTCTCACTGTTCTCTTCTCTCGTGTTAGCCGCTCCTCTTCTTCGAAGTTGGCCAACTCAACGCTGCGTCTTCCTTACTAACCGCGGTGACCTCCCATCTTCATTGATATCTTCATGTCCACTTTAATCGATGTCTAACGATATGGAGAATCTTCTCGCCATCACAGGTGGCATCGTGCCCCTCACCTGCGGTGGCACGCTCCTAGCTACCTCATAGCCCTATATCACCCATAGCTCATTTTCAATCCAAAGTTTTGCTTCCTCTCTGCTAGGACTTCCCCATCATCGAGCATCTTTAGCACCGACTTCTTCAACAGCGCTGACACTCACCACTCGTCGTCGCGACCCTTGGCTTCTTTGACTCTGGCCTTTCTCTTCAACGGCTCCGGCAAGCAACACGACATTATCCTCGTCGAACAACAAGCACGATATTGTTCTCATCTCCGCCATCACCACCTCGGTTCGTTTCCCCATAGGTTAATGTCTTCTTCCAATTGCCACTACTACAGAAAACCTCATCACAGCATTTATTTGAAATCGCTACCACAAACAGCCAACCGCTCAGATTTGTATGTCTCGTGATAACAGCATATCATGCACGCTCAAAAACCGTCCGTGATATGTCTTCTATCACAGACGGTTCTATTTACAATCCGTCTATGATATATAGTATATCACAAATGGTTCTGAACCAGAATCATCTGTGATAATTTTTTCTATTGCAAAAAAATACTAAATGTTTACAGAAAATACACTACTATATACATTGCCATTTCCCAAGCCTCCCAAACATAGATTCATGGATACACTCATATACAAGTACTCATACACTCACTGACTGAATCATGGATTCATGGATACACTCATACACATACACTGCCATTTCCCAAGTCTCCCAAACATGGATTCATGGATAGACATACATGGATTCGTAGCTCCCAAGCCTCCCAATAAATTTCTTAAGCCATAGATTCATGGATACACTCATACACTCATATACAAGTACCAATAGAAGTAGAATCTGGAGGAGAATCTAACAGAAGCTCACATACACAAGTACCAGCAGAACCTCATATACCAGAGGCGTCGGAGGAGGACTGGAGGAGGTCGGCGTCGGAGGAGGACTAGAGGAGGTCGGCGTCGGCGTCGACTCTTGGTTGTTGGGGAGGAAGACCGCGTCGGAGGTTGGGGACTACGGGAGCAAGGGAGGACCACAACCTGGAGGAGTAGCAGGAGGCCGGGAGCTGTGGGAGCGAGCAAGGGAGGACCGGAGGGGCAGCGACTCGGCTATAATATATGAGGACAGTGCCAAAATATTTTGCCTCCCGCGCACGCGTTCAAAATTTTCGAACTCCAGCGCTGCGAATCACAGACGGTTTGAAACAAAAATCGTCTGTGATTACATATCACAGACGGTTTGTATCACGAACCGTCTGTGATAAGTATCTCATCATAGACGGTTGTTTATACGAACCGTCAGTGATAAGTGTATCATCACAGATGGTTCGTATTAAAAACCGTTTGTGATGAGTATTTTACCATGACTTGGAATTTTTCTTACTCTTCGATTTTACTATGGCTTGAAATTTCTCTCTGATTTTACCACGGGAAATCCTCGCCCTGCCAAACCCTAGTGTGGCAAGCCGTCGCCCTGCCAAACCCTGCCGTGGCAAGCTACGGCCCTACCAATCCCCACCGCAGCAAGCCCTCGCCCGGCCAAACCCTGCCATGGCAACCAATCCTCTGCCGTGGCATGGTAAAATCAAAGAGTAAGGAAAATTGCAAGCCATGGTAAAATCAGAGAGTAAGAAAAATTCCAAGCCATGATAAAATACTCATCACAGACGGTTCTTAATACGAACCGAATGTGATAACTCATATCACACATGGTCCCAAAGGAACCGTCTGTGATGAGGCGTCTAGTATGACCTGTTTTGTAGTAGTGTGCACTCTTTCGTGATCTTCTCCAACACCATTCGTGCCATCCTTTTTAAACTTTTATTTTTATTTAAAATTTTAATTATTTTTATTGGAGTTTGTATGCAAATCAAATTGATATTTTAATTTAAATTTATTCCAAATTTTAGTTATTTAAGGATTTTACTCTAGAATTCGCATGAAATAAAATTACAAATTTTCTTTTTAAATCCGAATTGCCATCTTCGGTTGTGCCTATGGCTCCGCAGCCCATCGCGGCAGACCGCGCCTCCTGCATTCGTGCGGCCACTCGCCGCACGGAGGACCTGCCCATCGTTGCTCGACGCGCATCGCTCAAGGGTTAGCCCACCGCTCGCCTTGCACGATTTTGCCAACGACGAAGTGGAGAGAGGGGAGGTGACAGAGAGGAGGGGCGGGTGGGAGGTTCCAGGGAATGTGTGAAGAAGATGAGTAGTGGTGTCCAAATGGGCCACCCAACATAGCCCGGTCTTGCTAACTAATTGGGTTGTATCGTGCCAGCGTGCCAGGTCAAGGAAGCCCTGCCATCGCGGCTACGGCAGCCATGCCATGCGTACCGTGTCGTGTCGTACCCCAGATCGTGCCACGCCTGGCTCAGCACTGTGTGTGTCATGTCGGGCCGGCCCGCTAGACTAAGATGCTAACCTAAGCACGGCACATCTGACCCAGGCGGCATGGCTCATCTAGACACCACTAAAGAGAGGTGCATGCTGAGGAAAGAGGAAGAGATGGAATAAAGGGAGAGATGGCCGCGCCTGATACCGTCCATTTCATCGAACGGCTCAGATCGTATCCCGTTGTTTTGTGCTTTAACGGTACAGCGTCCTTTAGTTTTTCTTTTTTTAGGTTGCTGGGCCTGAGATCAGAGCACAGAATGCCCAGACTGGCACGGCCTTGTTGGCCAGACACACCATTCATTTAGGCCTTTGTCGGGATTGAATGGGGTTCAGCCCAAGTTGAGAGGCTTAGTCGGCAAAAGGATCCCTGGGCATAAATAAGTTTATCCGGCCTACTAATCTAGGCCTAACCGGACTAACTTACATCGGAGGAGTCTTCTTTCTCTCACTCTCATAAGACTGAAGTAGAGCTGGAGAAACAAGTCTTTTGTGTACGGACTAACTGCCAAGGACCGGTTCAAAGGGTAGGAAATTAAGGAATGACGGAAGTTAGCGGCGCACGTAGCGACACATGCCTCCCTCTCCGTCCAGACGTTTCACTAGCATGCGAGCAGCGAGGCGCGAGCTGCAACCACGCACCTCCAACGCTACGCGTTTCTCTTGCACCATCTACCGGGCGGTGTAGTGCGTACCACGGTCAACCCAATCCGTCCAGACGTTTCACTAGCATGCGAGCAGCGAGGCGCAAGCTGCAACCACGCACCTCCAACGCTACGCGTTCCTCTTGCACCATCTACCGAGCAGTGCAGTGCGTACCACGGTCAACCCAAACGTTTAAGCCTGCAGTTACGGCTGCTGCTAAAGTGACTTGCGTGACCAGAATCACGGAGCACTGACTCCAGTATCTCGTTCGGTCCAAACGTCGAGTGCAACAAACCAAAGGGGCGGGCACACACATGACATGACACATCCCCCCGCCGCGCCGGCGGAATCTCCGGCCAGTCATACGCACATTCTTGCCTCTCGCGCGCGACGCACTTGCACGTACGGCTCAAAAGCCGAGATTTCCCACGTTTCCTTTCCGCGCCCCCGCGCGCTACGCCGATCCCGACGCAAATGATAGTTTAACCGGCGGCTTACCGTCACCACTATCGAACCGCGCTCTCCTCCCTTCCCCCGCGCCCATGTGAATGCCGTCGCCGCCTCGCCCACGCCTGCACACGTTCGATCGTAAAGAGTAGCGTGGCGCACGCAATAACCGAACAAAATGACCAGGTTGAGACGTTGAGTGGACATCCTACGTGCACATCCACCTACACCCACTATCCTCCTCCATTCTGCTAGAGATTCACGCTCTCCTTCCCTCTCTCCCCTGGATCTCCACCGCGACCGCTGCCTCCTTCCTCCCACGAGCCGCGAGCGACGCAGCCCGAGCCATGCTGCCTCCTTCCTCGCCCGAAACCAAGCCCCCCCAAAACCTCTCCCGAGCCTTACGTTACCAGCGGGTGGCGTGGTGGTTTGGTGCCGGCGCCGAGCGAGAAAGAGGAGAGAGAGGGAGGGAGGGGTAGAAGCATGAATCTCATAGCAGTGTGGACGGCTTGGATAGTGCACTTAAGGTATGTACAATGCGAGATGTTTATATATGAGTGTTTAAAGAAAGAGAATATAGCCATGTTATCAAACACCTATGTAAAAGTCATTTCCCCCCAATGTAAGCATATCTTTTGTAAGTGTTTAGATGATTGTATTATCTATTAATTATATATAGTTATAAACATAAGCACTGGTGCCTAATTAAGTATCGATGCTACAAAATAAACACCTTATTTGTTCTACGTGATAAAAAAAATCAGTTTTTCTTTACTAAGCACATCTCTAAATACCTGCTATATCCTCTTAGACTTAGCCTCCCCCTTCCTACAAGAGACGCCGCGTACGTCCAGAACTCTAGATTGTGAAACGTTCCAAATGGAAGGCAGCCCGTGAGTGGCCGTGCTTTGCTCCGGCCACCAGCTTGGCGGCAACAATGCACCTATATATCCAGATCGGTCGAGCTGTAGCACATCAACTTCTGCTGCGTATCGTGTACCTTCCTGCAAGGTGCAAACCGCTAGCTTCCAACACTACATGCCTATCACTATCACCGGTCTTTTCTATAGCTCCGTGGAGTACTACTACATCTTCGTTAGTTAGTTTGACCACTCCTATAATATGGTTGCACTTGCACCACTCCCCTTCCAGAACTTTAGGCTTAGCGACTAATTCCTACGTACGTAGACGCGCCTCTGCATTTTCCTATCCTCTGTCATCGCTTGCATCATCGAGTAACTAACTCGATCCTCACGGTGCTGTAGGCTGTAGTAGCCTGTAGGTCAGCTCATCGGCTGGCAATGCTGCCGCGGGTGCTCGGCGGCGGCCGGAGCCTACTTCCTGTCATCGTAGCCGTATTGTGGTGTTCTGCGCTTCGCTGTGCTGTACCGGACCTCGCGGCGGACCGCGCGGCGCTGCTTGCGATCCGGGCCGCGGTTGGCCCGCGGTTACCGTGGGACGCGTCCGCGGCGTCCCCGTGCGGGTGGCGCGGCGTCAGCTGCGACCCCGGCGGCGTGCGAGTCGTCTCGCTGCATCTCCCAGCCGCGAGCCTGAGCGGGCGGGTGCCGCCGGGGACCGTGGGCAACCTCACGGCGCTGCGGGCGCTGTCGCTCCGTGTCAACGCGCTCTCCGGCGGGATCCCCGCGGACATCGGGAACTGTGGGGAGCTCCGGTACTTGTACCTCCAGGACAACCAGCTCGACGGAGAAATACCGGAGGGGTTCTTCTCGCTTCGTTTGCTGCAACGGCTCGACCTCTCCCACAACCGCATCGCAGGCGCGGTCTCGCCGGAGCTCAACAAGCTCCGGCGGCTCGCCACTCTGTACTTGGAGAACAACAGCCTTAACGGCACCCTCCCGGCCGACCTTGACCTCCCGAAGCTTCAGAAATTCAACGTGTCATACAACGACAAGCTCACCGGCCCCGTGCCCGCGTCGCTCGCCGGGAGGTCGGCGAATGCCTTCGTTGGGACAGGGCTCTGTGACCCCCCTCTAAGCCCCTGCACGAACCCTACACCGCCCTCGCCGTCGCCGTCGCCGACGCCGACGCCGACGCCGCCTCCGCCTCCGCCTCCACCAGCTGCTCAAGAAAGCAAGAAAAGCAAGCTCTCCGGTGGTGCGATTGCCGGCATCGCTGCCGGCTCTGTCGTGGCGTTCTTGGTGGTGCTCGCCGTGATCTTCTTGCTCTGTTTCCAATGTCAGAGGAAAAGGGCTGAGAGATCCGCGGAGATGGCAGCCGACGCCGACGGGGACGCATCTCCGGTGTCTGTGACAGTGGCGAGGACGGACAAGAGCGACACGAACCGGTCGCGCTCCTCCCGGACGATGGCCAGCAACGCCAAGAAGCTGGTGTTCGTGGGAAGCGCGCCGGACGTGCCCTACGACCTGGACGCGCTGCTGCACGCGTCGGCCGAGGTGCTTGGGAAGGGCTGGCTAGGCACGACGTACCGCGCCACGCTCGAGGGCGGCGCCGCCGTCGTGGCTGTCAAGCGGCTCAGGGAGATGCCCATCCCAGAGAGAGGGTTCCGCGACAAGTTGACCGAGCTCGGCACCCTCCGCCACGAGAACTTGGCGCCGCTCCGCGCCTACTTCTACAGCAGGGAGGAGAAGCTCGTCGTCTACGATTTCGTCGGTTCCGGAGGCCTCTCCTCCCTTCTCCACGGTAACAACAGCGCGGACAGCGCGCGCCTCGACTTCACGGCGCGGGCGCGCATTGCACGGGCGGCCGCGCGCGGCATCGCATGCATCCACGGCTCCGGCGCCAGTTCGTCCCACGGTAACATCAAGTCATCGAACATCCTGGTCACAGAAGCGCACGACGGCGCCTACGTGACCGATCACGGCATCGTCCAGCTCGTCGGCGCCACCGTGCCGCTGAAGCGGGTGAGTGGGTACCGCGCCCCGGAGGTCACCGACGCGCGCAAGGTGTCGCAGGAGGCCGACGTGTACAGCTTCGGCGTGCTGCTTCTCGAGCTCCTCACGGGAAGACCACCCACGAATGCACTACCGGGGCATAGCGACGGCGTCGACCTGCCGCAGTGGGTGCGCACGGTGGTGCGGGAGGAGTGGACGGCCGAGGTATTCGATGCCAGCATCGCCAACGAGGCGCACGTGGAGGAGGAGATGGTGCGGCTGCTGCAGCTCGCCACGGACTGCACCGAGCAGCGGCCCGAGCGGCGGCCCGCGATGGCCGAGGTGGCGGCGAGGATAGAGCACATTGTCAACAGCGTGCTCCAGAAGGCGGACACGGACGACTTCCAGAGCGTGTCCGCGTCAGCGTGATCTCAGTCTTGGGTGATTATTTTCAGTTCTTGGGGGCGTGCAAATTGTGCAACGCTGCGTGCACTCATCAACATGTTCATAGAATTTGTTTCACTTCTTTGTTTTCTGCGTATTCTTTGGTGAATTCAAGTACATTTGTTCATCGTTACGGTGGTAACACGAGCTTGGGAACTTCACTAATTTTACAGTCAAAAGCTAACACACAATAACGCCGGATATTTTAATAATTAAACCATTAATTATGTTTTAATATTTTACAAAAATATCCCACAATCGCCGGGTCATCGCGTGACTGCGCCCAATCGCTTTTGTAGTGATTAGCTGACGTGGGAGGCTCAGTCGCGCTACGAAAACATGATTGGGACCTTGGTTTGGCACGTGTCTCAGTCGCGAGCTAGTTGCACGACTGAGGCTCTTTCCGGGCACAACCGCTGGCCAGACTGAGCCCAGTCACGTTCTGGCCCAACGACAGTAGGCTAATGTTTTTAAGAAATAATTTAAATAAACTTAGCTTTCGTGCAGTATAGTAAAAGTATAGTAATTCTTGCGGTAATATAGTAACACTATATGAAAGCTTTCATGCAGTAACATGACTTTCATAGCAGAAAGTAATGTCGGATACGAAGATGACACGGGCCAACGTCTAGTTGACACGCGAAGTGCTCGATCTTTTACGGTACAATAAAAGTACAGTAACACTATGTGTTTTCGTGCAGTAACACGACTTTCGTAACGTCAGATACCAAGATGACATGTGCCAACGTCTAGTTGACACATGGAGTACCCGATCCTTTTGGTACAGTAAAAGTGCAATAACACTTCTGCGGTAGTATAGTAACACTATGTCTTTCGTGTAATAACACGACTTTCGTAGCATCGGATACCAAGATGACCCAGACCAATATCTAATTGATGCACGGAGTGCTCGATCTTTTCACGGTACAGTAAAAGTACAGTAACACTCTTGCGGTAGTGTAGTAACACTATGTCTTTTATGCAGTAACATTACTTTCGTAGCGTCGGAGACTAAGATGACGTGTGCCAACTTCTAGTTAACTCGCGGAGTACCCGATCTTTTACGGTACGGTAAAAGTGCAGTAAACACTTTTACGTAATGTAGTAACACTGTGTTTTTTGTGCAGTAACATGACTTTCGTAGCATTAAAGACCAAGATGACACGAGCCAATATCTAGTTGACGCGCGGAGGGCCTGATCCTTTACGGTACAGTAAGAGTGCAGTAACACTCCTTGTGGTAGTGTAGTAACAAGCTTGATAACGTAGTTGAATGACACTAGATCAATAAGAACCAAAGTAGGAGTGATGGGATGTGGCCTCCCAAACCGTGAACAATGGATTGGTCATGAATTAGAAAATTAATTGTATAGATTCTGTTAACAATCTCTCCTCTCCTCTCCTCACCTTTCCTCTCTTTTCTTCTTTGTTCTGCGAATGGGGGAGCCATCGATGACAGACCATATATGTGGCCTTAGTTGCACCGTTGCTCCACGAACAGAGTCTAGTCGTGAGTTGACCACGCGACTGAGGACCAATCACGAACCGATCGTGTGACTAAGCCACGTGAGCGTCCATCGTCTGCTCGTCGCGCGATGCGGTTCGGTACAATCCTCAATCGCACCTCCGTAACTCAACTGAACCACATGGCAGGTGACGGACAATTTCGCTCTGCTGAGGCGCGACTGGCCTCAGAATCGCAGTTTCACCTTGTGATTGAGCCCACTCGCTCGGTGGAACTGCAATTGTGTGTTAATTCTGAAAAAAACAATCATGGTTTATTTTTGTAAATTGAATAAAAAATTAGTTTATTTAAAAAATTTCCAATAACGCCTATACTGTGTTTGGGAAAACATCAAGTCCCAGTACCCAACTCCCAACTGTTTGGATTCTGCCGCAAAATTGCGACCGTTTCTAAGCTGCCTAATCTTGAAACGGTCGGTCAGAAAGTCCACTCAGGCTGTTTTTCTGCAGTGTAAGCGTACTACCATCTTGAAGGCTTCAAACCTCTGACCTGGTAAGACTGTCGCTGTCTGTCCTGGAGGAAAGCTCATCGATCGGAGTATCGGACAAGGACGGCAAACGAGGACAAAGATCACAGCTTGCTTGCCAGTTTGATCGTTTAGTTTGGTAGCATTGTACATGTCGTATGCCGTTATGTCCATAAGATTATGTGCGCGCCTGGAATGGAACTTATGATGAGAAAGATGAGAGGTGGCGACTGACAAGCCGACATAGTGGTCTGAACTCTGAACTTTGAACAGCTTTCTGACCGCTGCAGTCTAGATCAGCTTTAATTCGATGCAGATTCGACTTGAGAAACTTCAGATGGTCCTCTCGTGCTTACTACTCGATCAAAGCTTCTGGTCTTGCGTAGGGAGTTTTTTTTTTTTGAAACAAACGCGTAGGGAACTTTGAACCGTGAGCAATGAGTGACCAATTCTGCACATCACTGCTGCTGCTATCAAGGCGTTTGGGTTCTAACCAAAAATTGCTAGACAAAAAACTGACACGTCTCAGTCGGAGAATCCGTCTCAGTGAGATTCAATATTTGGTGTTGAACTGAGATTCAATATTTGGTGTTGCAAATAATGAAAAAAATTGATGCACGGTTTCGTGACGCTTATGTAGAACCATCTGGACGGAAGAAAAGAGACATGAATAAATAGCTTGAAGCCCCCATAAAAAGGTAATAATTGCACAAAAAAATAAAGAACCCCTGCAATTATGCAAGTCGGAAATAGCTTGGAAAACACGCAACATAGAACTTATTTTATCGCATTTGCGTCCCCATAAGTTTATTCAATTTGCAAAATCCCCACATGCTCTACTTGATCCACTAATTTTGTTGTAAAACCATTGAGAATATAAAGAAATAGTTATGGGCATACGTGCCTGCATGCTAGCGGTGATAATTTTTACTATTTTTCCGAGTAGTACTTTTACTAAGCTTATTTTCTTTATCTTATGTTCTATCTTGTTGCTCTTGCTTCCTTACCTCTGGTATGAAAATAAGAGCGTGACATAGTGGCACGGACATGAGCATGAGACCATACATGGCAACAATTAATTTGCAAATTGAGGGGATTTGTATGATGCAAAATAATCATACGTAAAAAAACATAGTTTTTTTACTTGAAATCGGAGTGACATCGGGAGGTATATGCAATTTTCAAAAAGAGAGAGGGAGGGAGAGAAAAGAATAACAGCCCAAATAGAGTGGGCCTTTTCTTACAGCATCACTAGGAAGGGCCTAAACAGAAGGGGCCTCATTTGTACATACTACCAGCAAGGCCTACGGCCTATTTACGAAAACTAGCAAGTCAACGCCCTTGGGCGGGCATCGTTATAGATCGGTAGAGTGTAGTTAACTGTACATAAATATTATTAATTTTTGTATTTCATATATTTGTTTTCTATTTAATCCTATATATCTTCTCTACATGTGTTTCATATTGTCCTTATAGTTGGAAATCAAAGAAAAGGACAACATTTTCCCATACAGATTATTTTTTCTTGACGATTAGTTTAGTGGAGACAGACGGGGGAGCATCCTACCCTACTGGATTCAAACTGATCTCACCTAAAAAATTTGGGTACACACCGTGTGTGAGCACCCATCCTTCAGTGACGCTTTAGGGCTTACAAATTTCCTTACGTGTGTAGGGAACACACACGCGTGTGCATGGTGTGTGTCCGCCTTGTACCCTCTTAAAAAATTATTTTCTTTGTTTCTATTTTAATTTTTTTTTAACAAAAACTCTTACTTATTTGCACTCAGAAAATATAGGCGAGTGAGACATACGTGGGTCAAATTTCCTTTTTTGTGTGTTCATGTGTGGTCTATTTAGGCTAAATCCTATTTTTTGTTACTTTAGTTTCCTTCTTGTCTTTTAATCTTAAAACACATTTACGAATCAAATATCTAATCGTCCTATAATATTTATTCCGAATTTGTATGTTTTTGGATCGTTCTTACCGTTGATTTCTTTTTGGTTTTAAGCCGAAATTCATGTAAAAAAAATCCTATTTCTATTTTATTTTAGTTATTATTCTGAGTTTATTTTTTTAGGATTTGCTTTGAAATTTGTGTGAAAATCAAATTGCTATTTTTATTCCGAATTTTAGTTCATTTGGATTGTACTTGACATGACTCTTTCTTTTAATTTGCTAGTTATTTATGGATGTTACTTGGGAAGTTGTATGAAAATCAAATTGCTAATTTTTTATTTTTTATTCTGAATTTCAGTTAGTTTTGGTTGTGCTTGATATTGACTCTTTCTTTTAATCTAAGCCGTTATAACTCGGGTCTGCCAAATAAATTGCTAGATCTTTTTTTTCTTTCAAAATGTATAATTAGTTAGATGTAGATTTATTCTTATATCTCTAAGTCAAACTATCAAATCTAAGTCTTTAAAATTAGGATCCACCAAATTAAGGGCTAGATATTTTGCTTTTTTGTTAGAATTTCTAGCATTTTTTCTAAGCAACTCTAGAAGAACTGTCAATATATAATAGATTTCGGGCTGCCAAACAGTGAGGAGAAGAGCACCCTTATCGTGCTAACCAAGGTAGTTGTCACGGCGACCTTGGCGACCACGGTGCCCAAGGGGCGCCAGGACGCCTAGTCGTCCTCTAGGCGAGGCAAGGCGAGCTAAGGTGGTTCACTTGATGAGTACTTGATTACTTGACTAAAACAACAAATTAGAGAGAGGTCAATGACAATTGCATACCTTGATGAGCCTGCCATTCTTTTGCTCTTTTTGCAGGTAGCCAAGCCATATGTTCCTGCCATTGAGAAAGATAGCAAACATTAGCAAGCAAAATTGTAAAATGGGTTACCGAATACTGGGTAATTGAGCATTGACTATTGTAATTTCATATTTGTAAACTTGAAATGATGAAATGAAATAAGTCTACTAAATTACAGCACATCAGGACTTCAGTTCAGTAGTAAGAGCAACTACAAGTCTACACTCTACAACTAGCAAGTAGCAAGTAGCAACACTAGTCAGTACTTAGTACTCACTACTCAGTAGCAACACACATCAGTAGCACAGTAGCACACAACTAACATTCACATCAGTTACTCTGCTCAGTACTTCAGTAGCAAACTAGCAAGTAGCATTAGCAACTAGCAAGCTGTGAGGACCTCCCTCGGGAGCTCCTGGAAATATCTCCCAGGACCTCCCAAGGGGTCCGATTGGACCACTTGGAGGTCCTCCAAGTCCACCCGAGGAGGTCTCCCAGGGCCACCAGGAGGTCTCCAGGACCTCCCTAGGGGGGAACTCCAAGGTCCACCCGGAGGTCCTCCAAGACCACCCAAGGGTCCCAGCCTCTGTGCATCATGAGCTAGTCCCAGGATCAGATTGGCTAGCTCACACAGACTCAACAATTGGTGCAGATCAAGTCCATACAATAGACACAAGGATGCAACAGACAAAATAACGCATATATTTATTAGCAAAAGACCTTATGATTAAGGTTTTTATAAGATTGCCACTCAGAGCACACAACCACGAAGGAGAAACTGCAGCAGAAACAAAATACACATGAAGGCCAATCGGCAAGCCCACAAGCTACCGAGTGGAGGACGTCTCCTATGCGCAAGGTTTTCAAAAGAGCTCCCCTTCAAAGAGCACTGCACTCCCTAGATCTTCCTCCTCTGCTGATTAAAACAGAGGGCACAAGCCATGAGTACTTTGAATGTACTCAGCAAAGCCGTGGGGAAATTGTATGCAAATAATATTTATGCACGGCTTGACAATGGAGAGCTGTAAGGTTAGTTGCAGAAATCAATATTTGACAGTGAAATAGCATAAATAGATTGCAAAGCTCAAGTTAAAAGAGATATACATAAGCACATTTGATTTCAAAGGAGGTCGTGAGCACCACTCACTCCCAAGACCACTCCCAGACCACACAGGTCGCTCAGACCACATAGGTCCGACCCAAGACCTCTCTAGAGCACCCAGCTCCAGAGCTCCCAAGACCATTTTAGAAAAGTCTACCCCTCGTTCGAAATCTCCGGGCATATCCATAACCGAGAACACGACTATTCGAATAGATTTACACTTTGCAAAGGTTGTACAGCTTTACCCACATGAGATAATATTCTTATACTGTCCGCCCACACACTTCCGAGGTGTGCGACTAAGAGATTATCATAATGCTTTTATGAGGCTCCATTTCGTCTCGGCTCTGCTCGCTAAGGTTTCGACACACAGGCCCCCTCTTGCGCCGTTCCTAGCCGCAACAGAACCAAACTAAAAATTCACCAATTAGTTGGCCAGGTCCACCCCATAAATAGATATGTGGTTGCACAATATAGCCCATGTCAATGGCTCACAAGGTGAAGTCCTTACTTGCTGCTCAGGCGAGACCATCCACAACCAAGGTGCACACAGCACCCACACTAAACACCTTCCACTCGCCCAAGCATTAAACAATTTGGTTCAACCCGGGCAGAGGACCACTCAGGTCCCGGCACAACAAATTTTAATAAGGGTGGCAACAAATGCTGTGGCTCACACAGGCCACACTTCTTTTTTTTTTATCAGCACACTGGTCGCTACTACACAAGCCGCAAACCAGTGCACTGGGGTAAGCTATCATTGATGAAACAAGGTGAGACCGACGTCTACCAAAGCATGGCTAAGCAAAACACGATACCCTGGTTGGCAATATCAACGAGAGACCAAATAACAGTATCCTTCCTAAGGTGTCCAAGGAAACATGTCAACATGTTCAGCATAAATATTCAAGGGGGCATACTGTCAAATAGGATTTAACTACTGCCCAAACTTTTTTTTTATAAAACTAGTCATGCAAGTTTATATCAAAACAAGGTACTTTTGTAAAATGGGTTCAATATGGTCAAAGATCCACGACTTGCCTTTGGCGACAAACTACTGGTCTTCTGAGAAAGCTGTTGGATCCTTGAGCTCCTCAGCAAAACCATGTAACATCCCTATTTTCTGAGTTTTTTTTTTAAATCTTTTGAATAGTTAGTAGGGAGAAAAAGTCACTATTTGATTTGATTTGAATTTAATTCAAAAGCTTAATATTGGACTTTACAATCAAAAATATTTAATGTGAATAATCCCAACATGAACAATAGCCAAAACTAATTTATTTGGGTTCTATGTGCTCAGATATATTTTCTAACTTATTCGGACTTATTCGGGAAAGTAACGTGAGAATGCTATCAAATAAAAACCATATATTGCTGTGGACACACTAGGTGTTTGATACGGCCATAGGAGCATCTATCATCTTGGTAAGTGTTTCTAAATTGCATTCTAGTGCCAATTCTCAATGTGGTACTATTTTGCAACAACA
The DNA here is from genome assembly GCA_036346255.1 of Ampelocalamus luodianensis. Lineage (NCBI taxonomy): Eukaryota > Viridiplantae > Streptophyta > Magnoliopsida > Poales > Poaceae > Ampelocalamus > Ampelocalamus luodianensis. Next base: position 80,572,791 of record CM070634.1, on the reverse strand, counting down.
AGCAAAAGGGGACATAGCTTTGGCCAAGAGGGAGGAGAGAGAGAGAAAAAGGACACTATTACAAAAAGGCTAATACTGGACGCCTCATCAAGACGGTTGACTAAAACCGTCTGTATTACAAGAAATCACAGACGGTTTTGGTTTAGAGACCGTCTGTGTTACTGGCTGCGTTAAAAACCGTCTGTAAAGGGGTAACATCACAGACGGTTCGTAAAAAAACTATCTATGATATTTAAAACTATCACAGACGGTTTTCAACAAACAACCAGCTGTGATACTTCCCAGACGGTTCTTAACACGAACCGTATGTGATAATTATAGACTTCACAGACGGTTTTTATAAGAACTGTCTGTGATAATTAAATGTTTCGGCTCCCGCGCGATGCGTCTCTTCGTCTCCTGCGCCGACGGGCGATGCGTCGTCTCTTCGTCTCGCACGCCGACGTTACGTACGATGCGTCTCTTTGATGTTTTATAAGAATGATCATCGTGCGCCATGGTGAGCACACATGGTATTGATCTACGTACACATAGTGAGCACACAGAGCATGACGGCGAGGGCCAAGCTTGCGAGGAGGTCGGCGATCACCCCTCTTCCTGACGATGTCATCATCCACATCGTCGGCCTCGTGGCCGCGAGCTCTCCTCAGCCTATGGCTGACCTCTGCAGCCTATAAGCCACGTACGTGATCGATGATTTCGTTTTGTGTCCAATATATATCAAGTTCTGAACTGATTTTGACTAGCAACAACACGACCTTAATTTGGCCTTAATTTTAATTTTCTCTTATGGAATAATTAATTCTTGTATTAAGATTCTGTCGTCTTGAATTTTAGTTACAAGACCATGTACAAGGCATCCAAGAAGCGCGTCGTGGGGAGCGCGTGGCGCTGGAGCGGGAGGAGGCGATGAAGTGGCGGACAATGAGCGCTGCCTCACCGTCGTCAACCACCTGGCCGCGTCGGCAACCCGGAGGCCTGCTTCATCGTTGGCCTTACGCTTTACTTCACGCCCCAAGACATGCAGCGCGGCCTCGTACGTGTTCCTTAAACGGGTGGCCGTCGCCAGCCACAAAACCGTGGCCTACGTGCTCGGCCTCCTCCTCTACACGGCCAGAGAGACGCACGACGTTGGGAATCACTACATCAAGTAGGTCGAGGGTGAGCCGGTCGGCGGCGGGTGCGAGACGGCCAAGAGGACCAACTGGGAGTGCAGGCGATGCCAGAGGCTCGCCGCGGAACAAGATCGGGCCACTGGGTCGGGTGTGGGCGCTGTCGGAGGACGACCACCGGTGCACGAGCACTGGCTGCGGTAAGGAAGAGTGGGATGACTACACCGTCTTCTGCAGCAATGACTGCAGGATTAGGCATGAGTATGCCAATTTCTTTGCAGAGGTGCTGGACTACTTGCCATAAAATTAGCGGTTTTAGCATATATATAGTTTTAGAAAATCCGTAGTGTCTATTCTTCAAGTGACTGAAATTTCTTTATCTATCAGTCATATTTTCTCACCGTTAGATCAACATTCTATGGCCCAGTTTGTCTCTTTCTAAAATAGACAAAATTATTACAAGAAAAATACAAAAAAATGTCACGGACAGTTCTATTATGGAACCAACTATGATACTTATCACTGACGGTTCCATAATAGAACCGTCTGTGATATTAGACCATATCACGGATGATTCTATTATGAAACCGTCAGTGATAAGTTATCACTCTTTATTAGTAGGAGCCTTGCTAGGGTTCCCTTACTCTCGCCCGTTCCCTTCTCCCCCGAGCATTGCTAGGGTTACCTTACTCTCGCCCGTTCCCCTCACCCCCCGACCCCATCGCCGCCGGTACAGGCACTCTCCGGGTTACCTCTCCACCGACCTCCCTCGGCCAGATCCGCCTCTCCCCTGGTGGTTGCTTGCTTTGGCTGAGGTTTGCGCATGGGGCTCACCCGTGCACCGGTGACTCGTCCCTTGCTTGGTTGCCGGCCGGCGCCGCTCGCTTGCCTCTCCTACAGTTTGATTATTATGCTTGAGCATTCAGTAGTGGTGTTCTGATGTTTGTTTGATTTATGCATAGTGGGGACATGGATGTCGGTTGTGCTAGTGGTGGTGTTTGCCGTCGTTGTCGCGTCGCACTGAGGTAAACTATTCCTCTTTATTCTCTATCTCGTTCCCTCCCCTTTGCTCTATGATGGTGTTGGTGATGATATGGATGATACTGCTAGTGTGGTATGAGCCCTTGAGCCCCACTCAAAGTGATTTTTTGTGGGCTCCTGAATTGCTCTATGATGAATTGATGTCACAAATACAATTGGATGTGATATTATATATAGATTATGCCTTGAGCTATTAGATTACCTACTGTTATGTATTATTTTGAGCATGTAATTTATATATTCTGATATACTTGTTGTTCTACATCACAGTTGATAGTATCTTGATAGATTTTGTTCCTGTGTAATAAGTTAATTTGGTTGATTTGCTAATATATTAACAAGCTTTAATCTTGCGCAATTAGCCTTCTAAGAGAAATAATCAATCTTCTTAATCTTACCTTTGTCTGTGTAATCAACTAGCCTCTTGTCATTCAACTAGTATCTCGCCATTCATTTCACTTTTGCCCGGTACGTCCTACCATTCTATTCCTGATCTCTTCTCTATAAAGTCTCTAAGTAGTGGCTGCTTGTGCCTTTAAAACCGACATCATATATATATTGTTCGTAGTCCCTCAGCCACTTTTGGGGGATTGTCCACGCAGCATGTGGATGATGAGATAGCACCCATGGGCAACTTCATCGAGCCCATGCAAGTTTAAGAAGCATGGCTGTCAGGAGAGCATCAGGACATCCAATTACCTGGATGTCGTCGATAGGTAATTGGACGTCGCTATGTTCAAAAATTGACGTGGACGCGCAGGTACTCTAACTCAGAAGTGGCTTCATGTATCAGCAACCAACCATACCTTGATGTCAAGTCACCATAGAACTAAGTTCGTTGATCTAAGTTCTACGGTTGCTGATACATGAAGCCACTTCCCAGTCGGAGTAGTTGTGTATCCATGTAACTTTCTGAACATAGCGATGTCCAATTACCTATCGACGACATCCAGGTAATTGGATTTCCTGACGCTCTCCTGACAGCTATGCTTCTTAAACTTGCATGGTCTCGATGAAGTTACACGTGGCTGCTGTCTCATCCTCCTCATGCTGCGTGGGCGACCCCCCGAAAGTGGCTGAGGGACTACGAACAATATATATATGATGCCGGTTTTAAAGGCACAATCAGCCACTGCTTGGAGACTTTATAGAGAAAAGTCATCACAGACGATTTCAACTACAAACCGTCTATAGAGAAAAGTCATCACAGACGGTTTCAGCTACAAACCGTCTATAGAGAAAAATCATCATAGACGGTTTTAGCTACAAACCGTTTGTGATAGTGAACTATCACAGATGGTTCTGAGTTAATAACCGTTTGTGATGACCTCATGTCATTACTGACTCATAAACTCAGACGGCTCACGAAACCGTCTGTGATGACGTGTTTGAACCGTTTGTGAAGATCTTTTTTTGTGGTAGTGGAAGATAGCTAAGGAGAGAGATATGTTGTTCACACAAAGAGGAGAGCTTTCTCCACGTGTTGGCCTAAGTACCATAGCCGAAGCAAGGAGGTTACCTCATGGGCCAAAAGAAAGCCGAAGGAAGCCAAGGTGCATAGTCCAGCCAAGGGTGCATGGGCCAAGAGGGAGGAAACCGAGTGGAGGCCAAAACCAAGTTAAGGGCGCGCATGGGCCCAAGCTGGGGAGGCACTTGGCCAAGGAGGAGAGGTGGGCCAAGGCAAGGTGGTATTCAGATAGTTCACAAAATCCAACAAATGCAAAGAGTTCGAATTGGGCTCCAAGTTCAATTCGAATTTCAGCATAAAGCATCAATTACAAATTTCATGTATTTCCTTTTAAATTAAAGAGTCCTAATCAGATATAAGCAGTATACTTAGTTTTCAGTTTAGAGTTTAGGAGGTTGAGTTGGTTTCAGACACCATTTACGTGTACTGTTCACACATGGCACTGTTTATCTGAAATCATTGTGCTTGCGTGTGAGCTTAATTAAGCCCCATGGGAGCACCATGTAAAGACAAGTTATGATTTAGAGAATAAAAATCAGAAAAGCTACTTGGCACATATTTGTGTTTTCTTGTGTTTGGGAGATGAGAGGCTTGTTGTTCTTGAGAGATTGAGAGAGATCAAGAGTTCGATGCTGTTCATGCGTGGTTACTATTCACATGTGGACACTGTTCATTGAAGCTACTACTACTACTTGCAATTCAATCTATTATATTGGTTTGTGAGTGTTTTGATTTTCTTGCAATTTAATTCACCTGAATTGGTTTGTGAGATTGCTATTCTTCTCTCAAGTCATCCTATTTGGTACTGTTCATGTGGATACTATTAACGTGCATGGTACTGTTCATCCAAAGAAAAGAGAAGGAGATGACACATTACTAATGTTCGTGTGTATCGTGAAAGATTGAGCCAACAATTCGAGATCCTTCTAATCAACTGGTTGGATCTTTATCAGTGTTTGCATGATAACACAAAAAGATGTTACATAATGATCGTGACTAATGAATGAATATAGTCAACCACTCTATTCGTTATGGTTATTAAACTTATGTTACAGAGAATGTGGGTTACCCCTTTATAGTATTTGAATGATGGCAGTTAATGTCACCTCTAATCTTCATACGTTCGCTAGGAGAGTCTTGATCCATCGCATATGTTGGTCAACTATTGTAAGTTGCCAAATGCGCCAAAAGCCACCTTCCAACCAATTATGTGGGTAACTGTTGGTGTCTCCTGACCAGTTTGGCTGTAATAAAGGGAATTAATTTTTCTTTATAAACTGGTTACAAGTTCATAACCGTAATATAGTGAGCCTATGTTAAGTGAGTCTCCTTTGACAATAACTCTGACTTTGACCGAAAAAGGTTGACCTGGTCAAAATATGGGCGGCGTCGGCGACTGCCAGGCGATGTTGGACTTCGCAGGGGAGCACGATATCACCGCAGACGAGGTCGTGAAGATGGACTACGTCAACACAGCGGTCGAGCGGCTTGAGAGGAATGACATGACAGGGATGGATCCACCTAGGTTTATGGGTGTTTAGCTGAACACCCAAATTTTTTGGGCAAAAATTTATTATACATCGGGTATAATACATGTAGATACCAGAAGTTGAGTTGAATCAGCGTATAGCGTTCTCAGTCGCGGTCGCAGCATCGCGCCTCGCAGTCTCGCTAGGCACTCGTGCGATCGCGCCTCGCAGTCTCGCATCTGAGCCCAGCCCACAGTGGCTTTGGCGCTCGGCGCGTCGGCACTCGACCGTTGCCCAATGCCGGAATGGGCGAATGGGCCATTCAATATCACGAACGCACCAAAATCCTATTCTCCTAAGGACTAAGCGGCTAGGGAAGCCCATCTCGTCAAAACTCTCCAACCACTCAAACCCTAAATGGCTAAATCCCTAAATCCTAATCTCTGCAAGTTTGCAACCAGGCAGCAATCCATCTCCATTCTCCAATCTCCACTTCTCCATCCTCATTCCTCATCCTTGAGGCGGCGATGGCTGGTAAGCGCGGCGGCGGCGGGTGGCCGGGTGTGGTCGTGCGGATCAGCGGGGTCGTGTCGCGCCCGTCGTGGATGCGGACTCGCGGGGAGAAGAACCACTGAAGTCTGAACCAGAGAAGAGAAGGGGAGGACCGAGGAGGCGAAGGCGAGGAGCCGAGGACGCCGACTCGCCGAGGATCGGAGGAGGAGGGGTGCTGCGGGGCCACGACACTGCACGATGACGGCTTGCTCGCCCCGCCAGAGCACTGAGAGCGGCAGAGCCAGGTAATCCAAACTCCCAATTCCCAATTTTGCAGATCGCTATGAAGTCATGAATACTCTATATATGTAACATCCCAATTTTCTGAGCTTAAAAATCTTTTAATAGTTAGTAGGGAGAAAATCCACCATTTGGATTTATTTGAATTTAAATTCAAAAGCTTAATATTGGATTTTACAATAAAAAATATTTAATGTGAATAATCCCAACATGAATAATAGCCAAAACTATTTTATTTGGGTTCTATGTGCTCAGATATATTTTCTAGATTTTTCTAGAATTTTTCTGAGTTCATTTGTTATTTTCTATTGCTTATTTGAATTTTTGGTATTTTCTAAAATAGAAAAGCTAATAAAATCTCAGAAATCCTCTCGGGCCGAATCGCTCCGGCCCAAACTCCTTTTTCCCTCGCGCATGGCCCGCTCGCGGCCCAGCTCCGCGCGAAGCCCAGCTCCCGCGCGCACCGCCTCCGTGTCTCTGACGTGTGGGCCCCACGCCTTCGTCGTCTCCCTCGCGCCCGGCTTCTTCCTCGCGAGCGGCCGCGCCATCCGCCATGTTTCCAAGCTCGAACCCCGTACGACAACGCCTCCTTTCCAATTGAACCCCTTCTAGAAAACGCGTAGAATCTTATCCTTTATCTCCCCGCATCTTCTCGGATCAAAACCGAATCCCGGATTCGTCTCTAATTCCGTTTTCTTGCGAAGCCCCCTCGGACTCTTTTTAGGGTTCGTGCGCGACGCCGCTGAGCCCTCCCGTACCTATAAATAGCCCCGAGCCGTCGCCACCCGCACTAAAACCCTCAACCCATTGCGCCGCTAAGCCCTAGCGCCGCGCCTTTCGAGCTTTAGGGTTTTGTCGCGCGGCGTTCTTCTTGGTGCGCCGCCACGGTGACACCACGCCTCGTGGAGTGCACCGCCGCCATCGCCGTCACGGGCTACCTCCGAGACCACCCACACCACCTAGACCTCACCGGGCCCCGTCCGACAAAACCGGCGACTCGCGCGCTTAACCCTCGCCGCCGGCCGTCTCGTCGACCTCGACCACCCGGAGTTGCATCCAGAGGTTCGCAATAGCGCCCTCTACACGCCGGTACCACTCACCGCCGGCGAGGAGCAGCCGTTCGTCGTTGCCGTCGGTTTCCGAGCGCCGCCGTCGTCGATCGGCGTGGCGCCACGTCGGCGACCACCTCGGCGCCGCGCTGTGTGTCATCGAGTGGCGGCCGCGTGGCATCTCGTCATCGCGCGCGTGTGCGCCGAAGTCCGCCGGTCGGCGGCCGCTCGGCGTGTCGCCGCGAGGATTGGTCCAACTCAGGTCCACGTGCCAGGCCACCGGTCTCCAGATTCCGAGGCTCGGTAGACCTAGTCTACCGTGAGCCGTGTCTCTAACATGTGGGTCCCACATGTCAGAATTTTCTGTTATTTCTTTTAATTCCCGAAATTCCTTGCTGACGTCATCATTGCGCAATAATCCGATTTTTCTTTAGAGAAATATTTCGGAAATTCCAGAAAATCCAAATTAGGGTTTCTTTTAGATTTAAAACTTCCAGAGGCCATAACTTTTGCATCCTAACTCCGATTGAGCCCATTCAAATTTCTAAATTTATCTAAATTCGAGCTCTATTTATCTGAGATTTTTATTTAATTTTTGGAGCTTGTTTTGCCTCTGTTATTTATTTGTTTTGTTTATTTGTTTCGTTTGCGAGTAGACGTCGATTCGTCGGGGAATTTCGTCGAAGAAGGAGCACCCCAAGATCAAGACCAGTACATAGACCTTTTCCAAGGCAAGTCATACCTTTGATCATCTTGAACCCAGTTTTCAAATTACTTTGCGTTAAAGTATTGCATTCTACTTTAATTATTGATTTAAATGCTTTGGGCATAGTTAGTATCCAAATTGTTATCACACCTTGGCCTTGTATGTCATAATTCCTTGTCACCCTAGATTGGTTTATTAGTTGGTAATATTATAGCACCAACGTGGGTTGGTTAGATGCGAGTACAATTGCTTAGCCATGCTACGAGTCTCACATCTCATGTAAGTTGCAATTTATCAAATGTGACTAAGTGACTATGGAACTATGTGTAAAACTGCGTGCTATGTGTTATTACTTTGTGATGGCATGTGTTGCACTAAAACCAACTGGGTGGTAAAGGATTTAGGCTGAGGCAAGTGGTGGAAACTGTGTGATATGGTGGAAGCTGTGTGCTTGGGTTCGATAATTTGTATGGCTTAGTTAGAACATGGAAGTCTTGCCTTGGTCAATTAAGGACTTAACTTTGTGCGCCATTGAACTGAGCCTTACTGTACGACCACATGCCTGGTATGGGACGGGCCTAACTTAGTAAGTTATGGATTCTCGGCATTGATGTTCAGGTGGATAGGTTAGGCTGTGTGACAGGGTGGAGGTGTGACTACTTGGTGGTTGCATCGCGGGACGGTTCGCCGCTTCCCTGTCCAGCGGTGTGTGTTATACCAATTCTATGTGAGCCGGTATAGTGGGAAAGCACATCGGGAATGTCATTGTTTGAGATGAAGTTTCCAAACTGTTTTGTTACGATTAGTGCTTGCTACACTAGTTGTATCTTGTGGGTAAAGTGTACAACCTCTGCAGAGTGTTAAACAATCTATTCGAATAGCGCGTCATGATCATGGACATGCTCGGGAATTTCACACGAGGGGTAGTTTTTCATAAAATGTTGGGATGGGAGCTGTGTGACCTCAATCATATGGCTATGTGAAATAATCTGTTTAGCTGTGTGTTTTTGTGAAAACAATTGTTAAATTAATATTGTCTATTTGTTTTGAATTATGCTTTCAATTTATTATTCGTATTCAATTGTAAATGTTGCTTCTATGCAAAAGAACCACAGAAGCCTTTTTCTTTGGAATAAGCCTGCATATATAAATTGCATTCTGTGGTATGATTTGCGAGTACGGTTGTGTACTCACGCTTGTTGTAAAACTTGCGCCCAAACCTACAGAAGAGGAGGAGTCTCGCGCTTTGAGGAGGAGTTCGCGAAGGTTGTTGATCGTTAAGGTCTGGATCCCAGTCGGTTGCCTGTGGTGAATTGGTGGGATCTACGCTGGAGTTATTTCCGTTCCGCTGTTGTTTTATTCTCGGTTAGCCCTGCGTGGCTTAATAAGTGTAAACTCGATCATATGGTCAAAACCCTTATTTGTTATTCAAACTAATCGTTTACTTTATTTATCGCTTGTGTGGATCGATATTTACCTATGTTGACACTGTGTGCACTAGCGTGATTCTGGACTAGTGCAGTATACACAGAAGGTTTCAGAATCGTAATTCTGGGTCCCGACAATATACCAATTCGCTAGTTAGCTAGTATCTGTCTAGTTCCAATTTTTGAGAGTTTTGTAGGATTGTTTGTGAGCAGCATTTAGATCTGTAACTAAAGTTTCTGCATAGATCAGCAAAAGCTTTGCCATCCATTAAAGCATCCCATTTGTTCGAATAGAAAGAAGAATGAATTGTTAACATTTTTTTTCCTACCTTTTGACTTTATAAGCAAACAATTTCACTCTTCAGTGCCATTGAATTGGGTCCTTATACACTTCAAGTCTGGGATTTTTTAGTTATCGAAATTATTGTTTACATTGTAAGAAGGCACAGTTACTATTTTAGTTAGGCATAACAGGGAAGAAGGCTGTCAATTTGAAATTTTTACAGGAGAGAGCCGGAAAGAGAGAAGAAACCATCTTGAAATCTTTAGTACTTCTATTATTACTATTATGGATCTTTATGTTCTATATTATTAATATTTTTGTAACTTCAAACACTTATTTTGAAAATCCTGAGTCCGCCCCATGTGACGTGACGTGAGGTACCGCTTCGTCGTCGAAGTCGCCAGCAGCATCGGCGCCGCTGCCTAGGCTCTAGAACAAGCCGTTCCCACGGTGGTGTTAATAAGTTGCTTTACCTACATGTGAGTTCATTTGGTCGCCCATGTGGTGCTTTTGATGGGTCGGAGTGCGTAGGTGAATTATTAAACACGAGGCCTTTTTGCCCAACTTTATTACAAAGCCAAAGTCTGAGAATACAGATTGGGGAATAAGAAGGCTGGGAAACCAGCTTGCTACAGAACAGCCTAAACCACCACCAAAACACACCTGCAAGCCCCCTCAATACTCCAACTAGCATTTAACTAGTACCAAGTGTCTAGTCGTGTGTTCTTCTATTGTTTGTGCCATTTTGTCATTGCTGAAGTGAAGTAGTAAAGTGTTGTGCTGCTCATTGTCCACTGTTACTTTTCGCCAGATGCTATCTGTCTGTTCCGTCCTGTAAAATTTTGCCGACTTCGCTTCGATTATCCGTGACGCCGCATAAGGTTGCCGAGCGCCGAGCCGCGCGATCCAATATCCGGGTTTCTCCGGGCACGGTGACGGTGGCACCCGTCCTTCGTCCTGGACCGACAGGCGCGTCGCGCACGTTCCCCCGGCCCGGCCCGGCCCGGCCCGTACTTCTCACAGCCGGCCGCGCGGCGCACCGGGAAGCGGAAACAACCCCGCACCCTGCGCTGCGCTGACCAACGTCCAACGTGGGATGCCATGTCCACCATGCCGCGCGGCTGGGTTGCCCAACTAGGCACCAACTTCACCGCTTGGGCCAAGAACGACACGTACTCTGGGCCGTTTCCTCGCCGCTCGGTTGGCAGGTGGTCCGCGGCTGTGATGTCTTTTTTTAAGACCAAGTACAATTCTTTTCGTTATTTAACAGGGCTATAATCATACTAGAAGGTTTGCATCAAGAACTCAGGGTACAGTTCAACCAGATGCATCTAGCCCTAAGTGTATGTAACATCCCAAAAATTTGATCTGTTTTTAAAGTTTTAAAAGAAAAATAATCATTTGGATTTTTCTGCTAAAGTTAGAAGCTTAATATGAATTTTTAGAATTCAAAAATAATTTAACATGATTAATGTCAACATCAACTATTATCAAAATTATTTTATTTGGGTTCTATGTGCTTGGATATATTTTCTAGATTTTTCTAGAATTTTTCCGAGTGCATTTGCTATTTTCTAAGTGTTAGTTGCCTTTTCTGCTATTTTCTAAAAAATAAAAACTATTAAAATCTTGGTTTAATCTCTCGGGCTGAAACCCTAGTGTTTGGCCCATCTCCCTTCCGTTCCCGGCCCATCGCCTTCGCCCCGCGGCCTAGCCCGCTCCTTGCTTCCGCTCCACGGTAGAGCCACCACCCGGCGGCGGCCCTCCCTTTCCTTTGTCTCATTGCCGGTGGCCCGCTACCGATTGCCACGTCGTTTCTCCTTCCTTCGTCCCGAGAAGGACTCTTGCTCGGGTTTGAACCGAACGCGGCGTGCGCGCCTTCTTACTCGACTTCTCCCCTCGGCACTATTTAAGGCCTCCCAACCGTGTCAAAACCTCCGCGCCATCCTCTTCCAAAACCCTAAACTACCACCACAAAACAATCTCGTTTTGTCGGATTTCGTCAAAGAGCGGCGCCGCCGTGGGCTTGTGTGCTGGATTTCATCGCCGTCGGACCTTCTCGACTTGCGCCACCGCCGTCGTGATCGCATCATCGAGGGCTCTGCCGTGCTCTCTCCATCTTCGTAGAGTGATCGGGCGCCGTTTCGTTTCGTCATCAACCCGCGCCGTCTCTCTTTTTCAATCTACTCGGCGGTGAGCGTTTTCGCTAAATTAACCGTGTCATATTGTGCCTCATGATATTATCATCTATTTCCCCACTTCCTTGATCTCTCTCAACCACCGAGTCATCATCGCCGGCCGTCTTCTCCGTCGCCGGTTGTTCCCTTGTCGCCATCGATTCACTTGACCACCGGCCTCCTAGAGGTGCTCCCTGTGATCCCCGAGCCATCCCGAACCAGGTGCTCACCTCCAATCTTCTCGGCGCCTTCGCTTCATCACCACCGTCACATCCGAGGAGCTCCCCGCTCAAGTCGTCGTCGCCGACAAGCTGATGCCGCCCTGGCCGAGCAACAGCCACCTGGTGCTTCGCAGTGTTCCGAGGGTCCCATTTTGCCACTTCACCGGAGTTGTCTCGCTGCTGTTTGCCTTCGCCTTCGTCACCTTGCCGCCGGCCATGGTGTCGCTCCAGAGCTCCCCTCCCCTTCGGTTTCTCCCTTTGCTGATGTGGCAAGCCACCTCACCTTCCACCTTTGCGCCACCTCAGCTCCGTAGCCCATGTGGCATCCTAGTCATCCCTTGGTCAGCTGCCATGTGGCAGACCCAAAAATCCCACCCGAGCCAAGGTCTTGTAAACCTAGTCCACGGTGCACCATCTCTATGACGAGTGGGTCCCACCTGTCAGGTTGACTTAGCCCAGTCCGAACGTCCTCGCTGATGTCAGCCGACGTCATATTCCGGAATTTCCAGTAGGAAAATAATTCGGGATAATCTGAAAATCCAAATTAGGGTATTTCTTTAGATTTCAATCTTCCAAAGCTCATATCTTTTGCATCCGAACTCCGATTGAGTTCATTCAAATTCCTAAATTTATCTAAATTCGAGATCTATTTATCTGAGATTTTTATGTAATTTTTGGAGTTTGTTTTCTCTCTGTTATTTATTTATTTGGTTTATTTGCTTGTTTTACGAGTAGACGTCGATATTTCGGGAAGCTTCGAGCAAGGAGTAGCATACCAAGATCAAGATCAATCACTGGATTTATTCAAAGGCAAGTCGTGGTCCTTTGATCATATTGAACCCATAATTTCAAAAGTATATTGTTTTATACAATTGCATGCTATCTTTATATAAATGGTTTTGGGTATAGTTATTGCCTGTTGTCATTATACCTCCGTTGATTAATTGAATGCCATGAATCCTTTGTCACCTTAGCATGGGTAATTTTAGTTGGACATATTTATATTGCCAACATGAGTATAGTACATATGCTTAGTTCAGCTTAGTTACGATGGGTTTGTCATCACATGTGTCATAATGTTAAATCTTGACTTAACGAAATATGGAACCATGGTGGTGAGCCACTCTTGTTAAAATTTGTGTACCATGACGGGGTTAGTCATGGGTCTTGGTTAAACAAAATGGTTTTCGCTCGGGCGAGTGGTCGGTGGATAGTGGGGATGTGGATTGAACATGTTGTGGGTTTGTGGTAGTCTCGCCTGAGTAACTTGTCAGGGACTTAATCTTGTGCGCCATTGAACTGGGCCTTAACCGTACAACTACATGTCTGGTATGGGACGGACCTGGCTGATTAATTAGCAATGTCTTAATTTTGGTTATGTTATGTGAAGTGTGAGTCGTGGAAAACGTATTCTCACGGTAGGGCAAGAGGGGGGCCCTGTCTGGTCGGAAAGACATTCAGTGTTGAATCCTTAGCGGGCAAAACTGGGTTAAGAAGGAGCTTTGTAAAAGCCTTGTGATGATCACTTAGTCGCACACCTCGGAAGTGTGTTAAACGGACATTATAAGTTGATCTATCTCTTGTGGGTCAAGCTGTACAACCTCTGCAGAGTGTAAAACTATTCGAATAGCCATGTCATGGTTTATGGGCGTGCTCGGGATTTCACACGGGAGATAGAGTTTCTTCAAAAGTGAGTCGGAGTGTGGATGGGAAGTTCACTTGATGAATATAATGTTCGTTTGGTGAATAGGTCATTCACTTGGTGGTTTGTGTCGATTGGTGAATGGGGAATTCATTTATCTTTGGTTTGGTTGGGAAGGGAATGGGGAAGTTCACTAGTTGTTTCAAAGAAACTGTTTACTTATTTATTATTGTCTTCAGCTTACGCATTTCAATCTATTTATTGTATTTATCGTAAATGCTGTTTTATGCAAAAGAGCCATACAACTATTCTTTGTTCAAGCCCTCATGAATACTATTTGCATACATTTCCCCACGTCTTGCTGAGTACATTCAAAGTACTCATGGTTTTATGCCCTCTGTTTGATCAGCAGTAGAGGTAGAATATCAAGCTGCCAAAGAGTTCTACCAGGAAGACCATGAAGGTTTTGCGGATTAGGATGCGTTTCTCCACTCGATTGCCTGTGGGCATGTTGATTGGTCATTTCAAGAGTTTCGTTCTGCTGCAAGAGTTTATTTGTTTCTTTAGCCCTACGTGACAAGTTAAATAAACGTTGACCATAAGGTCCAGTTATTATTATTATTTGTTATTTTGAGATCTTTTTAGTTAAATTAAATAAATGGATGGTATTTCATCACTGTTTTCGTGTGTGAGCTAGCTACTGATCTGAGACTACTTCAGAATACACAGAGGGTTCCTGAGATGTATTTTCGGGTCCCGACAGTGTAGTAGCTTGCTTGGCACAAAAATGTGCAGCCAAGTTTGCATTCCTCCTTACATGAACTAAATCAAATGATCAAATGAAGAGAACAAAGAACGTAGATCTTGGATTTCGGCTAAAATAGCCATAATCTCCGATCTTTGCTCCTCCTGTGAACGTCAAAGTTGAACAATACTTAGATAATCAGTTTCCACAACTAGGCGATCAATGTTCCAGTCCCAGACTAGCACTACTACAGAAAAAAATCTTCATAGACGGTTCAAAAATGTCATTACAGACGGTTTCATGAGCCGTCTGAGTTTATGGGTCAGTAATGATATGAGGTCATCACAGACGGTTTTCGAACCGTCTGTGATACATACTATCACATACGGTTATTAACTCAAAACCGTTTGTGATAGTTGACTATCATAGACAGTTTGTAGATAAAATCGTCTATGAGAGATGATGTATCATAGACGGTATGTCCTAAGGAACCGTCTATGAAAGATGATGTATCATAGACGGTATGTCCTAAGGAACCGTCTGTGATATTCTTTTGTATTACTAAATTTATTTTTGTTTATTGGCTAGCCTCAGGAAATGCTAGCCATGCCCTCCGAAACAAGCTGAAACACAACAAGTTGTATACATTCAATTCATATTTATTTCAGAAACAAGCACATCCAATTCGCATTTATTTCAGAAACAAGCACATCCAATTCACAAATCAATTAACTAAAATTAACCATTTATGCACATTTACACATATGTACCATTATGTTCAATCTTATCACAATCAAGTTCAATCTACATTGTGGAACTTCCCATCTAGATTTATGACCTCGCGGTTCAAGAATGCTGCAAATTGTCCTCGAATATTTATTAGCTGGCCCTATTCCAATGAAGTTGTATCGATGCTCGCAATCTGTCGCTAGGAAGATTAGATTCGTGCATATATAAATTGATAAGTATGAAATAATTTTTGCAAGATTGACAAACCTGAGGATCATTGATCATTGCAGAACTGACGAGCAGTTCCATGTTGTGGCAAATATAGTATTCACAGAGGTTGCAGCCTGACGGCTGTTGGTGGCACTGTAAAAATAGAATTGGTTAGTTCGAAAGGTATTACTATGAAGTGTTATATAATATTAATGTGTACTAGCGAATAACGAGAATTTGAAATCGTGTCGCAGGTTCACTCCCTTGCATCTTCCTCCCTTTGCATAGTACATGATGAACGACCCATGTGATTCCAAAAACTTAGTCTTAGTCATTGCAAAGTAAGAAAAGACTACAATAGAGTTATCTATGGAAGAAATATATTTACCTGTTGATTAAGTTTTTGACAACTGTGGAGTTGTGTTTGGCCCTCTGTAGGGAATCTAGGTATATTATCATGTTCCATTTTGGTATAATTACAATTAAAATCCAATGAAATCTACAAAGGTATGTCACCATAGTCATTAAAACTAAGTTCGTGTTGCTTATAAAGTACAAATCAACAAGTATAGCCACTAGTGCAACACTTACTCCTGGTTGTAGGGCAAAAGTATGAATTCCTTGTTGCGGTGAGCCAGCAATGAGTTGTCAAATTTTGCATCATGTAATCCTCGACGAATTTTGCATTCTCCTTGATGATTTGCTCGGAGACCATGTGTGGGTCGAGGAAACCTACCGGTGAATTCTTTAATTTGGCTTCAGAAATCATGTATCTATCTCTCTATATATATATATACAAAATCAAGGAGTTATATATAACATTTATCGGTATTACACAAACATTGACTGTGATTGTACACACTTACAGTGTCCAGCATCGCATGAGTGAGGCATCGAGGGCGTCGAGATTGAAGAGACAGAACAAGTCAGAACAAGTCCTCGAAGGTCACCGTGATGACACAGTCTTGAGTCTCGTGGTTAAAATGATCCTTCTTGAACTTGACGGTAACACCCGAGCGTCGTTGTTCACCCATCTTGTTGGCCTATTCTATTTACCATATATGCAATCTCGTGCAAGCCAATCCTAGGCTAGGGTTGTCTAACCTCTTCACCAACGGCTCGCCTAGCATGAATTTTCGGGCTAACGGTAAGAAAGGGATATCAAAACAGGAGTCGACCATCTTCGATTTGCCCTTGCTGCCTCGCTTTGTAGAGGTCGACTTCATGAGAGTCGACCGAGAACGAGCTATAGATGCATCTGATGCACCGGGTCCTTGCCGCTTCGGTGTAGGTAGCTCCCATGGACTTGACACCGCTGCAGGACATTCCCGTGAAGTTAACACCGGAGTAGGTAGCTCCAGACAAATGTCCCTCTTGGGCCACTGGATGAATGTTCCAATGGCTTGCCCTAGAGTCATGACCTCGTCGTTTGGGGGAATCTGCAGCGGGACGACCGTGAAATTGGCATAAACACCATCCACATTCACTTTTATGAAACCCGACGTTGGATTTACACCGTGCACCAAAGCCCCGACACCGGATGGATACACTTGACCCCAAGCAGCATCTAGGGCAACAAAGGCATGTCTCACTTGGAGCATGCACTTCATAGTCACCTACATAACGATACAAAATTAGCTACTCCAACAGGCCTATCAACGGATCGAGTATTCTAGAGATAATAATTATTACCTGGATGTTATTGACAGGAAATCTGTCATCATCTTTTGGGGTAGGGTTAGGGTTGGACGCGCAGCTACTCGGAAGTTTGGGGGGCTGGCTAGCACAGTAGGGGCAGGAGTTTGCAACTGATTAAACATTTCCTCAAAGCTCTCCATCCACCGTTGCGTCTCAGTTTTGACGCGATCATCGATCTCATCTCTGAGGAATTCAGTGATCTCATCTTTGAGGGATTCACGAATCTCCTTGCATCGCGCGCGGCTTTGGCTCTCTTCCTACTCCGGTACGACTCGGAATCCATATTTCCATGAAATATAAAGACCAACGTCTCTCGTGCGACCTGGGTGCTCATTGTTTCCTAGGGCCGCGGAGAGTATATCTCTCCCTGTCTGCCTGGAATGAGCCTTGGGAAGATTGTGCACTCAGCGTTACCTGCAATAGCCCAACATGTCATTTCACTTCCTATGAAGTTATGGAGTAATTACAAACTAGGTAGTTCGATATCTTACCAAGCGCTGGGACACTTCCTCGTCTGCGGGGTTTGGAAAAGAGATGGCCCTCGAAGACAGGGTAGAAACCTCCCTTTTAGCTAGTTTCTGGCGTGCTCATCAGTGATCTCGACAAATGGCGGGGAGATATTCGAACGGTTTGCCTGCTGGTCCTGATCCCTCCATTGCGGGATTTTACCCGCATACCCAATGGTGTCGAGTCTGTGGGGGTGCTTTTTTTTTTTTTACCTTGAGGGTCCTGTGTGCTGCACTTTCACTTCTAAAATCATCTGTCGCCTTCTTCACAACAAAGTCTTTCCAGCACTCTTCCAAGAACGGATACTTGTGGAAGGGTCTCAGATCCTTCTCCATATAGTCCTTGACAAGTGGGCTCTTGAAGTTCTTCGATGCTTTGTACGCCTGTAGCAACGCGTGTTGTCACACGGAGTCCTCGTGTTGTTTCGGGATCTCGAATGATCGGAAAATATCCGTCAGCAGCTCACCATTCTGAACTTTGGTCAACTCCTTCCACGAATCGTAGGTGATGTTGACCTGTTGCCATGCAACTATTCTAACTGTTCTCCGAAATGCGGACGCTGCTCGGGGAGGATTGATAGGGGGGCCAGACTCATGGACCTCCATAATGGTAAATCGGTCCTTGGGGCTTTTCGATATTCCCCTTCTTCTACCGTGCTTGGATATTCCAAAGGACGACGTATCAGACATATGAGGCGACGATGACGAAGAATGAGCGGAAGACATCTTCAAAAGAAATTGAAGTTCTGATACGCATGAGCATATTATCATAAGATTTGATCTCTATGAGTACGGGTATACACACTAATTAATAATAATTAGGATATGTAGGGATGAAATTAAGACCAATACAATGACATAATTGACATATAAACTTGTAAATCCTCGAAGTCTCTACGGAAAGGGTTCCAATCATCACAACAACTGTTGCTTCCCCAGAAACAACTGATTCCTTTTGTGCACTCATTTAGCTACTCCTATCTATCGATGTTCGATGTTCTACAGTCCATCGACCTTCTACCCTATGTTGTTACTCCTTTCAAAGTCTCTTCTGCAAACGTTCCCAGCTCAGCTATGGTCATTAGTAGTTTCACTTCGTTTATACACACTCAAATCGTCCTTGTGTTTGATGTAATATACTACACATGCCTACCGTGTTATTTACTCCTTAACATATTTTGTTCCTCTATATACAACCATCGATAATTAGATATACTACAATCTTACACATCTTCTTCTTGGATCAGAGCTTCATTATCGAGTCACACAAAACTCATGTTTAACACAAGCTATGACAAACTAAGCTAAAACAAAAGACACGTAGCTACCCGTACCCGCGCCATCTGGCACAGGTGATCTTATCTTCTAGTTAATTTGGTAGCCGGATCGATCGATAGGTGATTGGAGCAACCAGCTAGCTAGCCCATTACGTACGCATGTGTGTAAAAGTCACCGTAAAAGAATGTCCCAACATTCTAGGCATACGTACGTAACGGGGTAGCTGTTGGTCATATAGAATTTTGGCGTCGACCGGTTTTCAAACCGTATTCTGATTTCACGAGTTAGGCGTATCGCAAAAATGGCGCGGCGGCGCATGGCCCGTCGGCGCCAACACTACCGTGCCAACACGTCAGCCGTGGGCACGGGGTAGCCGTGCGCCAGCAGCCAACCCCGCCACCTCAACGCCCCGGCCCCACCACATCACCGAGCCCGCACCGGCCCCCGCCACGTCACCACGCGCGGGCGCGCGCCCACCCCATGCCCGGGCCCGCTTGCTCGGCGCGTTGCCACCCCGCGCCCACACTTTTTTTAATCGGGTTAGGTTAATTAAATGATTAGTGAAATTCTAAAATTTAAAAGAATTTTAAAATATAGCAAATTAGTTCAAAAAATTATGAAATGTTTTGTGTAGCCTCCTGACACCGTGTACTTGCTTGTGTAAATTTTCTATAATTTTATTCGTTTATATTTTTTTATCGCTAATTGGTATAACTGTGTCGATTGGGTTCGTACCAATCAATAAATGTTCGTGCCATGTGTCGATTGTCGAAAGATTTGAACTAGGCCCTTCCTCCTCCATTTGCAGCATGTGTTGATTGTCCAAAGATCTGGTTCAATGTCCGTGCCATGTGTCGATTGTCGAAAGATTTGAACTAGGCCCTTCCTCCATTTGCAGCATGTGTTGATTGTCCAAAGATTTGAACCAGGCCCTCCCTCCATGTGTTGATTGTCCAAAGATGTGAAGCAGGCCCTCCCTGCATTTGCCTATGCTTTCCACCGAAAGCATCGATGCGTCACCTCCCTGTCTCAAAGCATCGATCTGTCACCTCCCTACATTTATGGCTTAATTAGCGCGCGGGATAAGGATTCTCTTTGAGAGCAGTGGCTATTAATTGGAGAGAGCTAGCGCGATTTCATTTCGCAGTCGCTCGCTCGTTCTTCCGCTAGTTCATTTCATATCGCAGTCACTCGCTCGCTCTTCCGCTCATTCATTTCTATTCGTGCTCACTCGCTCTCTTGCTTTGTCGATTATATAGTTGGGGACATTTCAACGTTCTTCACCACCGTCGTTTGCAGGTAGTTTGAACTCACAACGTTATTAATTTGCAGTGTTTATTAGTTATTAATTAATTAGTACTAATTAATTAATTAAGTAGTGTACATTAATTTCTTAATTAATAATAATAAATGCATTCACCGAAGAATAGAAGAGCTTATCACCCCACGAAAACTACTCTGCAATTAATTTACAATCTATTATGTTCATTAGCCACATTCTCACTAATGTTCTCTATCCATGTGTTGCTAGCCATGTCTCTACCAGAGCTACTAGAACAATTCTACGATGAGGACCACTGGTGCAAGCTGTGGCTCACGGCTGACGTGGATGGCCCTCCGCCCCTGGCGCTTCGGGCGGGGAGGGACTGGTGGGCGCTGGAAGATCGTTACATTCCGATCCTCCAGGAGACGGGCTTGTTGCCTCTTGCGAGGATGGTCTCCATCGAACGCAAGTTCACCCTAGACGGTAGCCTGCTGTCCGCACTTGTCGACAGGTGGAGGCCCGAGATGCACACCTTCCACTTTCGGTGGGGTGAGATGACGGTCACCCTACAAGACGTGTTGTTCTTGACTGGTCTCCCGATCCGGGGTGTGCCTCTTATTCCGGACCCTCCGAATGCGGACTGGAAGGCCAGGCTAGAGCAGCGGTTTGGCCAACCTCTCCCGGAGGGTGCACGTGGCGTCCCCCGGCCTTGGCTGAAGAAGTTCAGCGAATGCCCGCAGGGTGCACCTCAGGAGGTCGTTAGGACGTACCTCGTTGCTTACCTTTTTTAGCTCTTTGGTTGGGTCATGTTTCCAACCTCAAAGGGGGATGTTTTGAACCCCAGCTTCATCCCCACCGTCGAGTCTTTGGTTGACGCGGGGGCTGGGCTGATGCCTCAGCACAGCTGGGGATCAGCCGTCCTTTGCGCCATATACCGGGGGTTGTGTGAAGCTTCGCGGCGTGGTACCATTGGTACCAACCTGGCCATCTGCTACGTGCTCCTGCAGCTGTGGAGTTGGGAGCACTTCCCTGTTGGGCGGTTGACCATCGAGATAGCGGCACACCTGTACCCTATAGACGGACCCGGCCCACATGATGCCGTAGATGCGCCCACCATGGGCTTACGATGGACTGCTGCCCGTCTGCGCTGGGCCAGCGCAAGACCGGCGAGGTGCTACTCGTTGTACCACAACAAGTTCGAGTCGTTGCACGAGAGCGACATCATCTGGTGTCCATGGTATCCTAATTTCCTGCTCGCAGTAGCGCCCCACGGGCTGTCCGTGCAATGCATCTAGGACGTACTACTGTGGACGACGACCTGCCACCTAGTGTTCTCACATATGGATAGCCTCACGTACCGCAGCGTGTAATGCGACAGTTTGGTCTATAACAGTTCGTGCCCCTCTGGACGGCAGGCTCCTGGAGCGAGCCGTACACCCGTGAGTCAAACTTCAACCAAGTAATGTTCGCAGTCCTTACATCTTATTTTCTAACATTAATCTTTCCGGAAATGCAAGCAATCAAGGGCGGGTGGGCATATTCAGGACTGGCAAATGCAGCAGCAACAATGGACTATGACATGGATGAACAGGGCGCATGTGGATGTCTGGCATGAGCAGTGCCCGTACGACCTTGAGTCGTACGGTGCGTACATAGAGTGGTACTTGCCACTAACGCGTGCAAGACTAACCATTCCTCCTCTGGAGCACCCAAAGGAGGTGACACAGCAGACGGACGAGGAGAGCCTTCGCTGCATGTACGACCGTCACAACGCTTCGTGACGTGATGACACCGTACGACACTTACAACCTCTGGTTCGTAGTTTCATTGATAACATTTGTACCTTTTGTTAATGAACTTGTTACGTATGTCACTACAGTTGGAGCGGGCGCTGCTGCGCATCCAGAGCGCATCAGACGACGCCCTCCGCAGCCCAGATAGAACCCGGCGGGCTATAAAAAAGTTTTGAAGCACATCTCGGCAGAGATGAAGAAAATAATAAAGAACTTGAGCTGCGGTCGTTCGAGGGACAACGCCCTGCGCATCGGGCACGAAGTGGGGGGCCGTGCTCACCCGCTAGGTCACCACGACCTAGCGAGTCCGGCAGGCGTTGTAGCATTTCCCGTCGGTCATCCGCCGGTCAGGTAAGTCATTATGTAAGAATTTACGTTCAGTTTTTTTGGTTATGCCTTACATGCCACTAACATCTTGTCGTTCTCTCGCCGTAGGTCCATCGGGATGAATCACTTTTGTCGTCCGGACCCGGTACACAGACTGGTGCTCCCCCTCGGTTATCTGCACTGCACATCCAGGAGGTACGAGGTTCCTAGTTTACGTCGAGAGTGTTTATTTGTACTAACATCGTTCCGTCTTGCAGCCTTCAGTTGCCCGTGGAGGTGACGGCCAGTTCACGTCGACTGATGATGAGGATACGTGCCTCCTAGCTCCTACCAGGGAGCAGTACACGAGGCCAGGGCACGGTCAATGGAAGCCAGGGTTTCTAGCGTACTCAGGGTGGAGCTCCTCCGGGTTCGGTGCCCCACAATACGTTCCAGGCCAGAGCTCCTCCGGGTACGTAGAAACCCCGTACATCCAAGGCCAGAGTACATCCACGCAACTGGAGTTGCAGGCATCGTACCCCCAGAGTGGTCTTCTAGCCTCCGTCGGGGATGAATTCCTTAGAGGTGTCCCCCAGGTCGACATGGCTCATCACGACGACATGTACGCCTACCAAACTCTGCTCCAGAGTCAGTATACTAGTCCACCTCCGCCTTAACGGTCTCTGTTTGTAACATCCCAATTTTCTGAGCTTTAAAAATCATTTAAATAGTTAGTAGGGAAAAAGTCACCATTTGGATTTATTTGAAATTAATTCAAAAGCTTAATATTGGACTTTACAATAAAAATATTTAATGTGAATAATCCCAACATGAACAATAGCCAAAACTATTTTATTTGGGGTTCTATGTGCTCAGTTATATTTTCTAGATTTTTCTAGAATTTTTTGAGTTGATTTGCTATTTTCTATTGCTTATTTGAATTTTTGGTATTTTCTAAAATGGAAAATCTATTTAAAATATCATAAAACGCTTTGGGCCGAATTCCTTTCCTCTGGCCCATTTCTTCTCTGTTTCGACCCATCTCCCGCGCGCGTCCGCCTCCGTGCCACTGACGTGTGGGCCCCATGCCCTCGTCGTCCTCCTCGCGCCCGACATCGTCTTCGCAAACGGCCGCACCTGTCCGCCATTGCTGACCTCTGAGCCCCGTACGACAACGCGAGATTTCCAATAGAACCCCGTCTAGAAAACGCGTAGAATCTCATCCTTTATCTCCCGAATTGATTTCTATCTCCGTTTTTCCCGCGAGCTCATCTCGGACTCTTTTAGGTTTCTGCCGCCGTACGCCGCCCTAGCCCCTCCCGGCCCCTATAAAAGGCACCCCCGGGATCGCTTTGACGCCCGCATCACAACCCTTCAACCCATTGCGCCACCCGAGCCCTAGCGCCGCCGCAATCGGAGATTTAGGGTTTTTCGCCACCGGTCTTTTTCTCCATTTTGCACCGCCACCGACGTCGCTCTGCCCTCGTGGTCTGCACCGCCGGGTTCAGCGTCACCAGGGCTACCTCCAGGAGCCTTCGTCGTCGCCGGAACCTCACCAGAGCCCCCGTCCGACAAAACCCGAAGCAGCTCCGCCGCTCAACTCTCACCGCCGGTCACCACCGTCCCTCCCGATCACCCGGAGTTGCACCCAGAGGTTCGCAATAGCGCCCTCTACACGCTGGTACCACTCACCGCCGGTGGATCACCGCTGTTCGCCGTTGTCATCGGTTCCCGAGTGCCGCCGTCCGTCGGTCCGACGTGTCACGCCACGTGGCTCGCTACCTCAGCGCCACACCTGCGTATCATCCCGTGTGGCGCCGCGTCAGCGTCCCCGTCAGCGTCACGTGTGCGCCGCGTGGCCGTCCACCTCGTCCCAAAACCCGAGGTTGGGTAGACCTAGTCCACCACGAGCCGTGTCTCTGACATGTGGGCCCCAAATGTCAGGATTTTCTTTTAAATTCTTTTATTCCCGAAATCCATGTGCTGACGTCATGCTTGCGCAATAATCTGATTTTTCTGTTAAGAAATAATTCAGAAATTCTAGTAAATCCAAATTTAGGGTTTCTTTAGATTTTCAATCTTCCAGAGCTCATAACTTTTGCATCCGAACTCTGATTGAGCCCATTCAAGTTCCAAAATTTATCTAAATTCGAGCTCTATTTATCTGAGATTTTTATTTAATTTTTGGAGTTTGTTTTGCCTCTGTTATTTATTTGTTTTGTTTATTTGTCTCGTTTGCAAGTAGACGTCGATTCGTCGGGGAATTTTGGAGAAGAAGGAGCACCCCAAGATCAAGACCAGTACATAGACCTTTTCCAAGGCAAGTCATACCTTTGATCATCTTGAACCAGTTTTCAAATTACTTTGTTTCAAAGTATGGAATTCTACTTTAATTTTTTATTTAAATACTTTTGGGCATGGTTATCATCCAATTTGTTAATACACCTTGGCCTTGTATGTCATATTTCCTTGTCACCCTAGATTGGTTATTAGTTGGTAATATTGTAGCACCAACGTGGGTTGATTAGATGCGAGTACGATTGCTTAGCCATGCTACAAGTCTCATATCTCATGTGAGTCGCAAATATTAAATCTGACTAAGTGACTATGGAACTTTGTGTAAAACTGTGTGCTATGTGTTATTACTTCGTGATGGCATATGTTGCACTAAAACCAACTGGGTGGTAAAGGATTTGGACTGAGGCAAGTGGTGGATACTTTGTGATATGGTGGACTTTGTGATATGGTGGACTTTGTGAATGGTATTGATAATCTTTTTGACATAGTTAGAAAATGGAAGTCTTGCCTTGGTCAATTAAGGACTTAACTTTGTGCGCCATTGAACTGAGCCTTATTGTACGACCACATGCCTGATGGGACGGGCCTAACTTAGTAAGTTATGGATTCTCGGCATTGATGTTAAGGTGGATAGGTTAGGCTTTGTGATAGGGTGGAGGTGTAACTACTTAGTAGTTGCATCGCGGGACGGTTCGCCGCATCCCTGTCCAGCGGTGTGTGTTAGACTAGTATTCTTTGTGAGCTGGTCTAGCGGGAAAGCACACCGGGAATGTCAATGTTTGAGATGAAGTTTCCGAACTGTTTTGTTACGATTAGTGCTAGCTACACTAGTTGTATCTTGTGGGTAAAGTGTACAACCTCTGCAGAGTGTTAAAATCAATCTATTCGAATAGCCGCGTCCACGGTCATGGACATGCTCGGGGATTTCACACGAGGGGTAGTTTTCATAAAATGATGGGATGGGAGCTATGTGATCTAAGTCAAGTGGCTATGTGAAATAATCTGTTTAGCTTTGTGTCTTTGTGGAAAACAATTGTTAAATTATTATTGTCTATTTGTTTTGAATTATGTTTTCAATCTATTATTGTATTCAATTGCAAATGTTGCTTTTACGCAAAAGAACCACATAAGCCTTTTCTTTTGGAATAAGCCTGCATCTATAAATTGCATTCTGTGGTATGATTTGCGAGTACGGTTGTGTACTCACGCTTGTTGTAAAACTTGCGCCAAACCTCTGAAAGAGGAGGAGTCACTTTGCTTTCGAGGAGGAGTTCAACGAAGGTTGCTGATCGTTAAGGTCTGGATCCCAGTCGGTTGCCTGTGGTGAATTGATGGGATCTACGCTGAAGTTATTTTCGTTCCGCTGCTGTTTTATTCTCTGTTGGCCCTGCGTGGCTTAATAAGTGTAAACTCGACCATAAGGTCAAAACCCTTATTTATTATTCAAACTAATCGTTTACTTTATTTATCGTTTGTGTGGATTGATATTCACCTATGTTGACACTGTGTGCACTAGCGTGATCCCGATCTAGTGCATTATACAAAGAGGGTTCCAGAATCGTAATTTTGGGTCCCGACAGTACCCCCTCTGAATTGACACGCGTTCTCCGGACCGGTGGACGTATTCCACGGGTCATGCTCGGCGCAAAACAAGGCCGCGCACACAGACGTAGCCGCAGCAGGCAGAGAGTAGTGGCTCAGACGAGTGAGCCATATAGTATCGCGTGTTATGCGCTTTTATTTTACTATATTTGTACATGTATTTTGGTTGTTACGTGTGTACTTGCTTGTATAAATTTTTCATAATTTTATTCGTTCAGAATTGTTATCGCTATTTCGTATAAGTGTCTTGTTCGTATTAATCAATAAACATAAAAACTTTTTGTTTTAAAGGCTCCTTACCCAGTGGACTTGATTGTGTAATGATTCCACTCCATTAAATTGAAGATACTAATACTGCTACATTGCACTTGGTCATGCTAGAGTCTTGTCTTTTCGGTCTCGAAAGCTAAGGAGGCGGAGTGCTGTTACGTCTTACTTTGTAGGAGCTGTCATGTCTTGCTTTGTAGAGTCTTGTCTTTTCGTTCTGGAAAGCTGAGGAGGCAGAGTGCTGTCATGTCTTACTTTGTAGGGAGCTGTCATGTCCTACTTTGCAAAGTCTTGTCTTTTCGGTCTTGGAAGCTGAGGAGGCAGAGTGCTGTCACGTCTTACTTTGCAGGGAGCTGTCATGTCCTGCTTTGCAGAGTCTTGTCTTTTTGGTCTGAAAAGCTGAGGAGGCAGAGTGTTGTCACGTCTTACTTTACAGGGAGCTGTCACGTCTGGTCTTGTCATCTGCAAGCTAACACATTACCCGCTTTATGAGCCCCCCCCCCGCGGGCTACAAAATGCATGCCCCATGCTCTGAAAGTCGGAAGAAGAACCACTCGACCCTCCGAAACATAGGAAGAAGAACCTTCTTTGTCCTACAGTAACATACCATGGCAGACGCTGAGGGACCAGTCCAACCGGGTTCTCCGAAGCAAGACCTTCCGCTGCAAATGAGGGAGGAGTTCGGCCCTAACTACCGACTGATGCCGAACAAGAGTGCTCAACTGGTATGGCCAAAATGCGGACACAGGGAGGACACTGTCGTGCAGGTCCTGGACGGCCCTTTCGATGGCGGACAACGTTTCTTCCGATGCCCACACACTGCGATACAATTAGCAAATAGTTTGCGTTATGTTACTGCTAATACAGCTACTATGTTAACCCTCCTTTCTAACAGATGGCGAAATGCGACTTTGTCTGCTGGATCGATCCTCCCCATGAGCGACATGTTGTGATGTACGTGGATACATTGTGGCACCGAATCTTTCAGTTGGAGGCACGAATTGACGATCTCAACGAGGAAAATGATGACCTCCGCCAACAGATGCAGCGCGAGAGGGGCAACGAGGAGGTCGTGAACATAGGAAGTTCCTATGATCCCACATGCTGCTGCACGAACTGTGAGACCCCGGTTTATTAAACTTGTAATACTTAACCTTCCTCTGGTTCTAGTATCACAAATAGAATAATTCGCGTCTCGATGAATATGTGCCTCCTAGAACAAGCAGCACACATACATCATATCCAAGCATGCATCAATTCCATACAACAGATTATAACAAGTCTACCAAAAGACATACATAATATAAGTTATTACAACACAGCCGACCGACCAAATGACATAAGTAGCAAATAAGTAACAGCGGAAGCAAAAGTTGCCATAAGATGGCTTAAACCAAAAGACGACCGGTTAGCCACATAACACCACAGGGCAACCGACCGGGCCGCCAAGCTAATCGCCAGAAGCGCCACAAAGACAACTCACAAAAGTGAGGTCCATCTGACTCACTACCATCCTCTGCACAACACAAGCAATGCAGGTGAGTACAAAAATGTACTCGCAAGACTTACGAGTAGCAAGCCTATACATAGCTACATGAAAGCTGTATTCAAAGGAATGTGGTTTTATGGTTCTTTGGACGCATAAAGCAAGTTTCATTTGCAATATTGTAATAGTTTGAACAGCAGTTTGTAAAATCTGTTTTTAAGCATTTAAATAACAACGAGTAAGCATAAGTAACAAGTATCCACCTAGAAGTGACTTTCCCCAAAGCCACCACAACATAGCATGAATCCCTGATTCATACCACCCAACAAGTTTTAATTTTAAAAAGGTTGTAGTCTAACTCTTGAAAAGCTTATCCAAGCGTGTCCATAACCTAGGACGAGGCTATTCGAATAGTTTTAATCCCTGCAGGGGTGTACCAATGTACCCACACTTGGACCGCCTTTTTGCCAAGCTATTAAGCACACTTCGTTTGGTATGCGACACGGCTAAGTCCTACGAACCCTTTCCAATGGAATATGCTAATCAAGAGACGCACGTATGGGGGTTAATCCTTAGTGATCTGCCGACGAAATATGGATCACAAGGACCCATACGTGGAGCAAGATACACCGGCCTCGGCGGGTGTTCTCCTCCCTACAAGCGTGTCCATGTTGCATATAATCAAATATGCAACCCACCACGTGACTCATTAATTAACACACCCAAAGTACTCGGCTAAGAGAGGTCCCATATCCTCTAGTGTGGTTAGCACGCATGTAATGCTCGGATAATGAGATACTCACAAGTAGTTCGGTCCTTAATTGACCCGGCACCATTCCAATCACACCCAAAAGATCACACCATCTTACCATTGTGCCCAAGTCTAAATTGTTTTCATTTTCAGTTTTAGTTTTGCAATTTAGACATAGCACAAGGCTGAAATATACAGATTATAACAATTTGTGTGATCAAGGTCATCGACAAGTCGATAACCGCCCATTTCTACCGATAGCTAAGCATAGCTAGGCATAATGACACGTAAACTACTAAGTGACAAGGGTCCATCCAGCGAACCCAAAATCACAGCAAGTAACCTAGGCTTCAGTAGTAGAGGAATAAACATTTCCTACCGATAATGCATCTAATAGGCCAACTACCGACAATAGTTTAAAACAACATAGCAATGCATACATAGAATTTGCAAACAATATATTAGACTTTGAAAATAGTAGGAACAATATGATCAAATGAATGCTACATCCGCTGTTCGGTGAAGTCACAGATCGATGGTCTTGTGGCTCAATATCAAGATTAATAAAATTATCTTCGGAACCTAACGCGAAAAGGCGATAAGCAAATAAGAACGAAGAATACCAAATAAACTCCAACAGCAAAACACATCCAAATCTAATAAAATTTATACTACAGCTAGGGATTGACCTAAGACAATGACAGGAACAAGAATTACACAATTTGAACTAAGCATGCAAAAGATATGAGCAAAATGCTCTTTCTCAGCCTTATATCAACCTAATAATAATTAGTACTGTTCATGGCAAAATTTTCTAGAATGACCTAGGGTCTGAAATTTTTATAGTAGGTAGATTATGACATCCTAATAACAGCAAAGTTGGATTTACTAATTTTGGAGTTATACACATTTACTTATGATTTTTCTAAGTTGTAAATCTAATACAAATCATTTTACAGAATTATGAACATGCCCAAATCCTATTTTTTTATGAAAGTATATTAACAGACGAATTTAACAAAATTGGTTTTGCACAAATTGGATTTATACAGAAAAAGATATGCATTTTTCAAGATTAAAACTATTTCTGGAATATTCAAAATGACAGAAATCGAGTTATTCCTAGTTACACAATTTTCTGCTACTGCAACATGCTTAAATCCATTTTAATAATAAACTAAGGTGGCAACATAATTTATTACCGGTGGAATTATCTAAAAAGCAGTTAAAATGAATTAGTTATGATTTTCTAAAGTTTTTATATCATTTTCAGTTGTTAAATAAATACTTACCGAAATACAGACAAACTCCAATAAAAGAATAAGACGTGGACAACTCCCAACCCTTGATCTAAAATCCTACGGTTCACTCGCGCCGGAAACAGCGCACGCGCGTCGAATCGAAACGGAGCCCACCGTTGGATCAAGATCCAATGGCGCACACGAGTGTATGCATTCGGACGGTGCGGTTGCATACACGATCTCAGCCGTTGATCGAAAGATCGACGGTCGAGAACGACCAAGGCATCCGGAGGGTCCGAACGCACACAAAGATCAGGGCCGCAGATCTAAAAATGAACGGTAGATATTGATCGCAGTTCAAAGGAAGATGCTGACACGTGGGACCGCATGTCAGTGACTTCGAGTCACCCACGCTACCGGTTTAACCCACGTGCACAGTGCCCACCGCCCACTTGTCGATCGAGAGAGGCGGTTAGGGCGAGATTAAGCTATTAATGATTAACCTTAAATAAACACTAATGACTGCTGAATTTTGATTTTAACCCCTCGGGCCCACAAGTCAGCGACCCAGAGGTAATTTCCGACAGGGATTAAATGCCGACTCATTAATTAACCAATGATTAACATTAATGATGTCGAACGATGCGGATTGAACCAAGAGTGATTTAGGATATTGGGCCCATCGTCGTGGCTCAACGACAATGATTAAGACATAATTAATAACTAATGATTAGCAATTAACGTGTCCTAATTAAGTGACGAAACGAGTCGCTGCGTCTTGCAAACCCGAAGCGAGTTCAACGGCAAATCGCCGGCGACACCAACGCGCGGCGCCGACGACGAGCCAAAATGGATTCGCAATAGCACAACGAATCTAATGGTAGCATTCTCGCCGGCGGTGAGGGACTAGAACGCCGGCTAGCCGGAAAAACGAAAATGGGAGCTTACTGCTAAACACGAAAATCGCGATGGGCTCCACTGCAAGCCTAGGATGCGGGTGCCAGAGCTTCTAAGGACTAATAAGAAGCTACCTTAAAGGAGAGGAGCTTCAAAGATGGCCGGAGTTGCTAGATCACAGAGAAAGCTCGCCGGACTTGGAGAAAGATTGAAAACGACACCCTGAGCCAAATGAGTGATACCAAAGCATCAAAATAGCTTCATTAAGGACCACAGAAGCTACATGAGCAAGTAATTAGAAAATGGAGCACTCACCTGAGCTGAGGAAGAAGATGACCAATTTTGGCCGAATTTGAACAAACCCCAAATTGGACAATTCCTGAGAATCAAATCCAAAATTAAGTGAGGGGAAATGTTCAAGGAAGTAAATAGATAAGGTTAGGGCAAAGAAACGTGAAGGAGGACCACTGGAACACCAAGAACACCAATGGAGCTCCACGGGTCAACAATGACGATTTGCCATTTTTGAGGTGTTAAGCTCCAATATTGTGAATGGGGCTTGATGGTGGTCTAAAGAAATACCAGGAGGCATTGAGAGTGCTTATAAAGCCATGAAAGCATTAGGGTTTGCACCACACATCTCTCGGGCGGCAAAACACAAAGCACAATGCGCGGCCGACAAGGAAAAAGAGGTGCAGACGTGCATTAGGGAATGGCCTGGCTCAGAGTACCTCCCATACCGCTAAACGTCGGCTAGGGTGGCTTTAGGGAGCAAGAAATGACACTGCCATTACTCCCCCTACAGTGCTTGCACGGCCGGAGATAGAAGACGACCCGCGAAAAGGCTCGGTGATTCACAGCCGTTGGATGAGGCACGGACGGCTGAGATAGAGCCACGCCTACGGGCTTTAAAACACAACGGAGAGGTTCCGAGCCCTAGGATTAGAAACGAACGGCTCAGATAGCCCCACGTTGCAAACCCAATTCACAACGAAAGGACACGCGAGCGTTGGATCTTAATCCAACGGCTCAGATTCAAGAATGCAACCGGAGGGTCCGAAGGGTTCGGGAAATCTCGACGGTTGGATGGAGATCTAACGGTTGACATTCCTTTAAGCAACCGGAAGGTCCGAAGGGTTACACGCGCGCGGCCCGTGCGATTTAGATCCAATGGTCCAGATCGGTAGCGGGATTTTCAAACGGGCGCGGTGCGATTAGTTGACTAGACCGAGTCAATTGGCTCGAGCCCGAGTCTGACTCGAACCCAAGTAACAGTAAAACCAAGTTTGACATTGAAATAAGAACAGAGACTTTGAATGATTTATTTGAGGTAGCAAATTAACTCCAAAAATTATGAAATTTTTACAGGAGCTTGCTAACTCAGATATTAACCTTGTGTAAAATTTTCAGAGGTTTTTATGCTGCGAATAAATCTCCAAAAATTCTGCAAGGCTCTGTTTTAATGTTTGACTGAGAGTCAAACAGTTTGATCGCTCTAAAAATATTCAAACAATTTCTAAAAATTGTGAAATTTTTCAGAGGGTCACATACCATCACAGAGACTTAGGAAAAATATTTCCAGAGGATGATCATAAGATTTGACAAGATTGTTTTGGAATAACAAGATTTGGATCAACTAGACTTGTGACAATGTATTTCCATAATTCCTTGTACAAGAATTGTTTGCCACAACAGGAAATACATGATGCAAGAAAAGTTTTAATTTCTACTGATTTTCTTACATTTGAAACACAAGCCCAAAGTTGGGATGTTACACGAACCCTAGCTGCATATATGCGTGCCACTACAACGATGGCTAGCCACGTCCGAGGCGCCCCCTGAACAACACTCTATGTGGGTAGCACAAGGCACCTTCTACCATTAAGCATGACCAGAGAAGCTTGTACCTCCGTACTCTCCCCTTATTTACGCAATTATATTCAATCTCGTGAAGCATGTAACTTAATGGTCTATGCATTAAGCTATAGGCGTCGATATGAATTGCGGTTGCCTTTTATCGAGTGGATCTGTTTCATCGATGTGTCGCGTGCATTAAGCTATAGGCATCGATATGCATTGAACAAATAGGCATTGTACAAACAAGTACACATAAGACCTCCCGAGTCCTCTCTAGACCTCCCGAGACCTCCCTAGACCTGCCAAGACCGCCAGAAACCTCCCTAGACCTCCCGACACCTCTCGAGACCTCCCTAGACCTCCCAAGACTGCCAGAAACCTCCCTAGACCTCCCTAGACCTCTCTAGACCTCCTGAGACCTTCCTGGACCTCCCAAGACCTTCCGAGACCTCCCTGGACCTCTCGAGTCCTCCATGGACCTCCCTAGACCTCCCGAGACCTCCCTTATCGCCATTGCAACTCCAAGAGTTGTCGATATACAATATGGTGCTAGAGTACACACGTAATAACCAAAATGGGAGGTCTAGGGAGGTCTAGGGAGGTCCCGTGTTATCTAGCATGTCGTACAATACAGTATTATAAAACATCACCCACATTAAACCGATAAATAAGCAAAGAGTATCTTATTGATCGAGTTACATGTGATAATACCCTCCTCCTTCATCCCGGTTCATGCACAAGCTTATCTAGACTTTGGTATATCCCGTGTTATGCGATTATGTTTTGGTATATTTGTATTCATATTTTTTTGCTATATTTGTATGCATATTTTGGTTATTACGTGTGTACTCCAGCACCATGAATACAAATATACACAAACATAATCGTGTAACACGGGATATACCAAAGTCTAGATAATTTTACAAAGAGTGTCCTATTTAACGATGTGTGCTACTTGTCTCCGCGACGCCATAGCGAGTGCCCCTTGTCTCGGGACTACCCACGGTCTGATACGCTTCGACGTCGGCCAGTCTCGATCGAAGGAGCTTTCCCCTTCCCCTTGTTGCCAGACTCTCCACGTTGGGCTGGTGTGTCGAAGTCGTCCATGTCCTGCGATTCCATGATGTAAGTGCACTGTATAGTGAAAATCGTAACAAGGATGTAAATTCTTCATAACTGACGTCGTCGATATGGATTACGCCCGGACGATCGAATAAGCTGTGGCGGCTGGGCTTAGCCGCATGAGCCTTTCCCTTGCCCTTATCGTGGGACTCTCGACGTCGGGATGGTAGGTCGAAGTCATCCATGTCCTGCGATTCTATGATGTAAGTACATCGTACAGTGAAAAATGTAATAAGGATGTAAATTATTCACAACTCACATCGTCCATATAGATTACGCCCGGACGACCGGATACGCTGTGTCGGCCGGGCTCAGCTGCATGAGCCTTTCCCTTGCCCTTGTCGCGGGACTCTCCCTGTCGGGCTGGTATGTCGAAGTCGTCCCTGTCTTGCGATTCTATGATGTAAGTACATCGTACAGTGAAAGATGTAACAAGGATGTAAATTATTCACAACTCACATCGTCCATATAGATTACACTCGGATGACTGGATACGCTGTGTCGGCCGGGCTCAGCCGCATTAGCCTTTCCCTTGCCCTTGTCACGGGACTCTCCATGTTGGGCTGGTATGTTGAAGTCGTCCATGTCCTGCGATTCTATGATGTAAGTACACCGTACAGTGAAAAATGTAACAAGGACGTCAATTCTTCATAACTCACGTCGTCAACAGGATCCGGTACATAAGGTCTCCACCGCACGAAGTTCTCGCCCGCACCGAGTAGTTTAGCATGAACTTCAGCTGGATGAATGCCTTGTCGTACATCTCCAGACCGTCGATCCACTAGAAGAAGTGGCACCGCATCTCGGGCTACCATTACGTGGGGATGAAGTTAAAAATTTAAGGAATTCAACATAGGGAGAGGAAAATCGATGCGTGCGAAAGAAACGCTTACGATGTGGTGCCCGCACGTGTAGTACGCCCGGGCGGCAGTGTCTGGGTGTGTGGACTAAATGATCTCTGCTGGCTCGCCACGCACACACTGCGGGATCGGAAAACGTGGTGGTACTCAAGCATCTTTCATTGAAAAATCTGGGTATTGTAGATGTTTCCTGTTCTGTGCAAGCTACTTGCGCTTCTGCAATATCCTCACGTAGAAGTTTGACGAAGAGTCCATCGCTGGGTGTCACATCTCTAAATTAATAAAGAGGATTACTATGCATCTCATGAGCATGCATCATTGTTTTCAAACATTTACATTATTTATTATACTTGGAAAATCTCAAAAAGAGATTAAACATACACTTCAAATTTAACTCCAAATAAAAACAGGAACAAAAACATTTGATCAACCCTTAGAAAATTACAACACTATTCAAAGACCTACCGTCCCGGAAACCCCTGTGATTTATTTCAGAATTGTTAGAAATTTATTTCAAATTTTAAGATCCCAGTCAAAGTTGATAGCTTTGATTTGAGTCAAACTTTAGAGTCAAACCTAACCAGCTCTCACGACCTCCCTCGTGGTCGTTTTGTGTCAGGACCCAAAATTACGATTCTGGAACCCTCTGTGTATACTGCACTAGTCCAGGATCACGCTAGTGCACACAGTGTCAATATAGGTGAATATCAACCCACACAAGCGATAAATAAAGTAAACGATTAGTTTGAATAACAAATAAGGGTTTTGACCTTATGGTCGAGGTTACACTTATTAAGCCACGCAGGGCTAACAGAGAATAAAATAGCAGCGGAACGGAAATAACTTCAACGTAGATCTCATCAATTCACCACAGATAACCGACTGGGATTCAGACCTTAACGATCAGCAACCTTCGGTGAACTCCTCCTCAAAAGCAGGCGTAGACTCCTCCTCTTTTGTAGGTTTCGGCGCAAGTTTTACAACAAGCGTGAGTACACAACCGTACTCGCAAATCATACCACAGAATGCAATTTATAGATCCAGACTTATTCCAAAAGAAAAGGCTTCTGTGGTTCTTTTGCGGAAATGCAACATTTGCAATTGAATACTAGTAATAGATTGAAATGCAGTTCAAAAAAAATAGACAATATTAATTTAACAGTTCTTTTCACAAAGACACAAAGCTAAACAGATTATTTCACATAGCCACATGACTTAGATCACATAGCTCCCATCCCAAACATTTTATGAAAACTACCCCTCGTGTGAAATCCCCGAGCATGTCCATGATCATGACGCGCTATTCGAATAGATTGATTTAACACTCTGCAGAGGTTGTACACTTTACCCACAAGATACAACTAGTGTAGCTAGCACTAAACGTAACAAAACAGTTCGGAAACTTCATCTCAAACATTGACATTCCCGATGTGCTTTCCCGCTAGACCAGCTCACAAAGAAAACTAGTCTAACATACACCGCTGGACAGGGATGCGGCGAACCGTCCCATCAGGCATGTGGTCGTACAGTAAGGCTCAGTTCAATGGCGCACAAAGTTAATTCCTTAATTGACCAAGGCAAGACTTCCATTTTCTAACTATATCACATAGATTATCATTCCCATTCACAAAGTCCACCATATCACAAAGTATCCACCACTTGCCTCAGTCCAAATCCTTTACCACCCAGTTGGTTTTAGTGCAACACATGCTATCACGAAGTAATAACACATAGCACACAGTTTTACACAAAGTTCCATAGTCACTTAGTCAGATTTAATATTTGCGACTCACATCAGATATGAGACACATAGCATAGCTAAGCAATTGTACTCGTATCTAACCAACCTACGTTGGAGCTACAATATTACCAACTAATAACCTGTAACACCCCAGTCCAGAAGGGACCCAGAATGCTACTAACTAGATATTAACAACTGAATTTTCGGCAGAGTCTCCTTTGTATAGATAACTATACTGAGGAAACAACGGATCTAATATGACAATATCCATTATTTCAATAGCTAATTTCATTCAACCATGCAAAACTTGATACGCAAAGGAAACAAGACATAATCAAAATATGTTAATACCACTATTACAACGATAAATAAACCATTAATCCAAATCAAGAATAATTCTCAACTAGTCTGTTTGTTTAAGAATGTTCGCAATATGATGTTCTTCCATTAGTATGAGTGGTAGTGTGTGCATCCAAACGAAACTACTTCCACCCATGCATGATGTTTCTGCCTGGAGTACCTAAAAATAAACAATTAAACAAGCGTGAGCCCAAGACTCAGCAAAGTACAACATTGAGGAACATTGGCATAATCATGACAACAAACATAAACATAATCTTCTACATTATCCATAGGCCGCATTCTCGAATCTCATAACCAAACATTTCATATGCACATGGATGCAAATGTTCAAATGCACATCACATATCATATTGTATTTTACCGGTAATGCGGAGTATGCATCCGTCGATGCATACTCGAGCCTATGCCCATTAGCACAGGGACCACAAGCCCACATTCTCTGAATGTGGGGACCATAAGCCCGTCCAAAGCATGACGGGGACCTGAAAGCATTGCTTGGTCACCATGTGACCAAGCCTCAATGATCGAACCATGATGCATATGAATCATGTCTAATATTCATCGAAACATGCATTGTAGGAAGTAAGAACATCTATAAGTCATACTTTAACATAGACAAGCAATGCAGGTAACGAGAACATAAACAACTCAGTCATCATCATAGACATGTATTTCATTAGTAAGATCATGAATAACTCATTTCCATACTCACAACCAACAATAACGGCAACATTCATATCACACAATCAATATCATCACTCATTCATCATCTATCTGCTAATTTGCACTTGCCTCAACCGTGCGAAGGTGGATGTCGAGGATAAGGTACTGCTCCCGGAGCCAAACCCACACCTGGACATACAATTGAGACATGCTAAGGCTACCATGAAGTCTAATAACAAAACCATAAACACAAAATGAGCACATCGTCCACTAAACGCGATCCCCAACTCTATTGCTAGCTGTCAGTTTTCTTTTCCAGAGAACAGCCCCCTTCGAAAAATCATAACTAAAGGTACAGAAATCCAAATGGAGTGATCTTGGACAATCTGAAAAGGTTATTGAATTCCCCTTCTAAACCTAGTTGGTGAGGTTCTCTGATTCGGCCCTTTACTAGCCCTACCAAACCAAACAACAGAGTATCAATTCTCGCGTCGGGTCTCTGGACAGCAACAATGAAATTATCATAACTTTCGCTACAGAGGTCCACATGATGTGATTCTTGTCGGCAATGAAAGGTAACGAGATAACCTACAACTCTCTAGGAGATCCCAAGTTCTAATTCGGCACTTAACAATTTCTTATTTATTAAACAAGATGACTGCAGATTCTCGTCAGGATTCTGGACAGTAAACACTAAAAATAACATAACTTTTAACTCAAATGTCGGAATCCAGTGTTCTTGGCGGCCACTGAAAGCTAAGAACAATATACACACTTCTCTAGGAGACGGGATTCCCAAATTATGCTTCTAAGGATGCGAAAATTGCCACGCACTAAACTGGACAGAAAAGCAATCTAGCAGCAAAATTAAACGATCTGCTAAATGAAACCGTAAACGCATCTAAAACCAAAAGAACAGTGAAGAAACCTCTTTGTTACCCTTGAAGATCGCAGGAGGAGCTGCCGGGGAGGTGGCTCAACCAAGGAAGAGGGGAGGAGAGGCGGCGCAAGAGAGAGGGGAGGAGGAGGGGCGGCGCAAGAGGGAAGAAGGGGGAGGGGCGGCTAGGGTTTGGGCAAGAAAAGGGGTGCCTCCCCCCCTTTCCCCCCTTGGCCGGCCAGCCCCATGGGCCTTGGCCCAGGCCCAAGCTGCCCCCACTTTCTGTTCTTCCCCCCCGAAAACAGTCAAAATGGCTTTTCTATTAAGGTCTTTCATGAATACTTGCTAAGCACTCGACAAAACTTTCAATTTCTTTCCGGGATATCACAGTCTACCCCCCTTAAATAGAATTCGACCCGAATTCTAACGTTACTCACACAAGAGACGACTAGGTTGAAAGGCTTAACAACAAAAGATACACACCAAGTAAACAATTCGATAGCGCCACGCATGCGTGATTCCAGCTCCCAAGTGGCCTCCCGCTCGGTTTGTTTGCGACCAAAGTACCTTAACATACTTTAAGGTTTTGTTCCTCAAGAACTTTTCCGACCTTTCCAAAATCTGAACTGGCTTGGACTCAAAGGACAGGTCCTGCTCAATGGTTAACGGTTCTAGTGAAATGTGGTGTTCCGGATCTCGCAGGTACTTCCTCAACATGGAGACATGAAATACATTGTGCACACCCTCATAGCCTCGGGAGGTCCAGCGGTATGCCAACTTCCCAACCGTGCAGGGATCGAGAAAGGGCCAATGTACCTCGGGCTAAGCTTCCTTTGGTTCCAAATCTTACCACACCTTTTGTGGGAGATACCTCAGAGCACCTGATCACCCACTTCAAATTCCAAATCCTCCTTCTTACATCCGCATAGCTTTTCTGTCTACTCTGAGCTGCTAAAAGGTTCTGTTTCACCAAAGCCACCTGTTCTACAGTCTTTTGTACCCAATCCGACCCAAACGGCCTTCTCTCCCATCGCTTCGCAAAGAAAGAGGTGACTGCATTTACGCCCATACAAAACCTCAAACGGCACCGCCTTAATACTCGCATGGTAATCGTTGTTGTAAGCAAACTCGCTAGTGGTAATCGATCTTCCCAACTACCCTTCCATGACAGACACAAGACCGCAACATATCTTCTAAAGTTCGAATAGTGCGCTCGATTGTCCATCCGTCTCGGGATGAAATGTCAGACTAAATCGGAGTGGGTACCCAGTGCATTCAAGACTCTCCCAAAACTTGAGACAAACTTAGCATCCTCGCTTGGATCGATGGTCTTTGGAACACCATGTAACCTCACAATTTCCCGCACATAAATGGGAGCTAAGTCACTCATTGTGTTGGTCGTGCGAATGGGAATGAAATATGTTGACTTCTTTGAACTCATCCACTATCACCCATACCGCATCTTTCGCGCGCGTTCGGGGTAATGCCACCACAAAATCCATGGTGATATCATCCCAAGGCCACCGTGGATCTCTAATGGTCAGTAATAAACCGCGGGTCGCTATGTTCTGCCTTCACTGTGGCGAGATACCACAAGAGGCAACATAATTAGCTACATCTACTTTCATTCTTTTCCACCAGAAATTTTGTTTTAAATCACGATACATCTTCGTCTCTCCTGGATGAACAGTGTAAGGGGTACGATGTGCCTCCCTCAATATGTCATCCTTAACCTCCGCCTTTTGTGGCACACAAAGGCGACCTTTGAACCTCAGAATGCCCGAACTATCCAAATGAAGTCTCCCTTCTTGCCCAGATCCAATCAAGCTTCTCGACGCTTGCAATAACGGTCACTCTGCTGTGCTTCCCGCACCCGGTCCGGAATAGCTGATTCCAAAATCAACTGTGCCTCGGCTTGGGCCATACCTGCATAACAAAAAGATATCCCCATGCGATCCAAATCGGCGATCAGGCAGTCCAGCGTAGCAGGCGTCGCCTTGCGACTAAGGGCATCAGCTACGACGTTGGCTTTGCCTGGATGATAGTGTATTGTGAGATCATAATCTTTAATTAGCTCTAACCATCTACGCTGCCTTAGGTTCAGATCCTTTTGGGTAAAAATATACTTCAGACTTTTATGATCGGTGTAAACGTCACAAGCTTCACCATACAGATAATGCCTCCAAAGTTTCAGGGCAAACACTACGGCGGCCAACTCTAAATCGTGGGTTGGGTAGTTCTGTTCATGTTTCTTCAACTGCCTTGATGCATATGCTAGAACCTTCCCATCCTGCATAAGGACACAACCCAACCCAACTCTCGAAGCATCAGAATAGACGGTGAAACGCTTCCCTGGTTCAGGAATAGTAAGGACCGGAGCGGTCACCAGTTTTTCCTTTAGGTCTGGAAACAACGCTCACAATCCTCATCCCACAAAAATTTCACATCCTTTTGTGTGAGCCGAGACAGGGGTTTGGCAATAATGGAGAAGTCCTGCACAAACCGCCGATAATACCCTGCCAATCCCAAAAAACTCCTCACTTCCTTAACATTAGTTGGTCGAACCCAATCTACCATCAGGAAACCTTTCGGATCAAGCGATATTCATTTGTCATTTATAATATGCCCCAAGAATCCCACCTCCGACATCCAAAACTCACACTTCTTCAATTTGGCATAAAACTTGTTCTCTCTTAGCGTCTCCAACACACGCTTCAGATGATGCCCATGATCTGCTTCAGCCTTCGAGTAGATCAAAATGTCATCAATAAAGACGACAACAAAATCATCCAGATATTCATGCAACATTCTGTTCATAGTTTCCATGAAAGCAGCGGGAGCATTCGTTAGTCCAAAAGACATAACTTTAAATTCGAAATGCCCATACCTAGTGGAGAACGTTGTCTTCTCAATATCCTCATCTCGGACAGGAATATGATTGTACCCCGATTGGAGATCAATCTTTGAGAACACCTTGGCTCCTCTCAGCTGGTCAAACAAATCCTCAATGCGAGGCAAAGGATACTTATTCTTGATGGTTAGCTGGTTAAGGGCACGATAGTCAATACACATACGCCAGCTACCATCCTTCTTCTTTGTAAATAAGACAGGAGCCCCCCAAGGAGAGACACTGGGGCGAATGAGGTCTTTATCCTTCAGATCATCCAACTGCTTGTTTAGTTCCTCCTGGAAGGGACGTGCCAAACGGTAAGGGGTCATTGAGACCGGTCGAGCACCCGGTACCAAATCGATCCTGAACTCCACAGGGCGAGGTGGTGGCATCCCTGGCAACTCTGCGGGAAAAACATCCAAAAATTCCCGTACCACTGGAATACTTTCTGTAGTCACAGATAAGATAGGTTTTTCCACCAAGGACCACAAAAATCCACTCTTTGCTATTCGACTACCAGGAAACAAACTGGCCAAAACACAAAGTGAATGAGTAGGAGCGCTTCCCTGAAAGACTATTTCATGACCAGACGAAGCTTGCAAAGTCACTATTTTCCAAAAACAGGAGATGATCGCACGGTAGTTGTGCAACCAATCCATTCCCAATATAACATCAAAGGGCTCCATCTTCATGACCATCGATTTGCAACAAAGTCTTCCCATCTAACGTGATCACACAACCAGGACAAACCGTGGAGCTAGAAAGAATTCCCGTGTGAAAAGACCAAAACAGATCGAGCTATATGTCGCAAACTCAACCGCCTGCCTAGCGAAGTCTAACGATGCAAAGGAAAAAGTGGCTCAGAATCAAACAAAACATAGGCCTCCATGGAGTCCACGAGTAGCATACCGCACGACGTCGGGCGTCCTACCGACTCGGCGATCGGCATGGCATACTGGCCCGATCTTTGGGCGGCGGGGCCCCAACACCACGAAGGGTGGTGCGATGCGATCGGAGAGCTTGTGGGCACCATAGCTGGAAGTAATGCCGCGGAGGCGGCGCCGGTACCGGTGGAGGAATCCCTCCGGAGCGTGAAAGTAAGACGGTGGTGGCGCCCAAGATCGAGTAGGAGCAACTAACATTTGCACTCGATCCACGAGAAGAAGCGGTGTGCCGGTGCTTGAACCGGTTCCCATTTTATAATGCTAGCGAGATTCCGCCGACAAACAGATGCCTTGTGACCCTCCTGTCCACAATGGCGACATTGGCCGGTCCAAGCACATTCTGATGCACGGTGACCATTGCCACACTTGAAACAAATCATACCTTGACCTGGAGTTGGTCGAAACATCGGTCCACCTGTTGGTCGTCTAGAGATAGTCAAGGTCATGACTTAGTGAACTTTGACTTGAATGAAGTCTGGGGGCCTTTGAACCTCTTGGAGGTAGGTTTAAGAGACGACCCACCTCCTCCACCAAAACCCCTCTTTTGACTACTACCAACACTGCTAGAACCCACAATACCTCCAACACCTTGTGGAACCTCACCCGATTGCATCTCTATCTCCATGCCCCGGCTTGCTCCACTGTGGAACTAAAGTCACGCAGCTCTAACGCTCCCAACACCTGCCGGAACTCCTACCTAAGCCCTCTGCGGAACCTCTTAGCCTTCTCCACATCATTAGTGGCCACTGCTGGAACAAAACGAATCAAGTTATTGAAGCCAGCTACATACTCAGATACCGTCATCTTGCCCTGCTTGTAGTCGTTCAGCGAAACTTCCATCCTCTCCACAAACGAATCTGGATAGTACTTCTTCATGAACGCCCAATGAAAATCTCCTAGGTAGCGAGTTCTTGGCGGCGGTCCTAGACAGCATGTGACCCCTTCCCACCAAATATCGGCCTCCCCCTTCAGCTGAAAGGCAACAAACTGAGCCCTTTGCTCAGTGGTCAAACCTAACGCTCCCAGATGTCTCTCAATATGACGCAACCAGTTAGCCGCGTCAACTGGCGTGCCAAGACCATCAAATGTGTCCAGCCGCAGAGCGTTCCAGTGCGCGATCCATGGCACCCACAATAGGTCCCGCCACTGGAACTGCTAGAGGAACGATCGCGGTGCGGTGGTGGCGCTGGTACCCACGCCTTCTGAGCGACTTCTTCATCAGAACCCACCGGACTGACTTCATCGAAGAATGTACGAACATCGGCGGGGCATTGCCTGACCACGACCGGCACCCTGCCGACCACGACCACGGCCACGACCTCTACCCCTTGCCATCTCTAAACAACACAACAACAAACAAGTAATAAGCACGACAAACAAATACAATCCAAAGCATAAGGTCAACTAAAAACGCAACGAAAACATAGATGCAATGCAAACACATAACCACCCTATTGTGCTTAGTGTGTCAGGTTAACAGTTTTAATTCCACGGACCTAAAGCCCGCTCTGATACCAACTGTAACACCCCAGTCCAGAAGGGACCCAGAATGCTACTAACTAGACATTAACAACTGAATTTTCGGCAGAGTCTCCTTTGTATAGATAACTATACTGAGGAAACAACGGATCTAATATGACAATATCCATTATTTCAATAGCTAATTTCATTCAACCATGCAAAACTTGATACGCAAAGGAAACAAGACATAATCAAAATATGTTAATACCACTATTACAACGATAAATAAACCATTAATCCAAATCAAGAATAATTCTCAACTAGTCTGTTTGTTTAAGAATGTTCGCAATATGATGTTCTTCCATTAGTATGAGTGGTAGTGTGTGCATCCAAACGAAACTACTTCCACCCATGCATGATGTTTCTGCCTGGAGTACCTACAAATAAACAATTAAACAAGCGTGAGCCCAAGACTCAGCAAAGTACAACATTGAGGAACCTTGGCATAATCATGACAACAAACATAAACATAATCTTCTACATTATCCATAGGCCACATTCTCGAATCTCATAACCAAACATTTCATATGCACATGGATGCAAATGTTCAAATGCACATCACATATCA
Source organism: Ampelocalamus luodianensis (assembly GCA_036346255.1). Lineage (NCBI taxonomy): Eukaryota > Viridiplantae > Streptophyta > Magnoliopsida > Poales > Poaceae > Ampelocalamus > Ampelocalamus luodianensis. The sequence continues at coordinate 80,528,927 of CM070634.1, read as the reverse complement.
TATTGCATTTTACCGGTAATGCGGAGTATGCATCCGTCGATGCATACTTGAGCCTATGCCCATTGGCATAGGGACCACAAGCCCACATTCTCTGAATGTGGGGACCATAAGCCCGTCCAAAGCATGACGGGGACCTGAAAGCATTGCTTGGTCACCACGTGACCAAGCCTCAATGATCGAACCATGATGCATATGAATCATGTCTAATATTCATCGAAACATGCATTGTAGGAAGTAAGAACATCTATAAGTCATACTTTAACATAGACAAGCAATGCAGGTAACGAGAACATAAACAACTTAGTCATCATCATAGACATGTATTTCATTAGTAAGATCATGAATAACTCATTTCCATACTCACAACCAACAATAACGGCAACATTCATATCACACAATCAATATCATCACTCATTCATCATCTATCTGCTAATTTGCACTTGCCTCAACCGTGCGAAGGTGGATGTCGAGGATAAGGTACTTGCTCCCGAGCCAAACCCACACTGGACATACAATTGATACATGCTAAGGCTACCATGAAGTCTAATAACAAAACCATAAACACAAAATGAGCACATCGTCCACTAAACGCGATCCCCAACTCTATTGCTAGGCTGTCGCTTTTCTTTTCCAGAGAACAGTCCTTGAAAAATCATAACTAAATGTACAGAAATCCAAATGGAGTGATCTTGGACAATCTGGAAAGGTTATTGAATTCCCCTTCTAAACCTAGTTGGTGAGGTTCTCTGATTCGGCCCTTTATCGCGTCGGGTCTCTGGACAGCAACAATGAAATTATCATAACTTTCGCTACAGATGTCCAAATGATGTGATTCTTGTTGGCAATGAAAGGTAACGAGATAACCTACAACTCTCTAGGAGATCCCAAGTTCTAATTCGGCACTTAACAATTTCTTATTTATTAAAAAAGATGACTGCAGATTCTCGTCAGGATTCTGGACAGTAAACATTAAAAATAACATAACTTTTAACTCGAATGTCAGAATCCGGTGTTCTTGGCGGCCACTGAAAGCTAAGAACAATATCCACACTTCTCTAGGAGACGGGATTCCCAAATTATGCTTCTAAGGATTCAAAAATGTCCACGCACTAAACTGGACAGAAAAGCAATCTAGCAGCAAAATTAAACGATCTGCTAAATGAAACCGTAAACGCATCTAAAACCAAAAGAACAGCGAAGAAACCTCTTTGTTACCCTTGAAGATCGCAGGAGGAGCTGCCGGGAGGTGGCTCAACCAAGTAAGAGGAGGAGAGGCGGCGCAGCGAGGGGAGGAGGAGGCGGCGCAAGAGGAAGAAGGGGAGGCGGCTAGGGTTTGGGCAAGAAAAGGGGTGCCTCCCCTTTCCCCCTTGGCCGGCCAGCCCCATGGGCCTTGGCCCAGGCCCAAGCTGCCCCCACTTTCTGTTCTTCCCCCCCGAAAACAGTCAAAATGGCTTTTCTATTAAGGTCTTTCATGAATACTTGCTAAGCACTCGACAAAACTTTCAATTTCTTTCCGGGATATCACATAACCAATCTAGGGTGACAAAGAAATATGACATACAAGGCCAAGGTGTGATAAAAATTTGGATAATAACTATACCCAAAAGCATTTAAATAGATAATTAAAGTAGAATGCAGTACTTTGAAACAAAGTAGTTTGAAAACTGGGTTCAAGATGATCAAAGGTATGACTTGCATTGGAAAAGGTCTATGTACTGGTCTTGATCTTGGGGTGCTCCTTCTTCTCCAAAATTCCCAGACGAATCGACGTCTACTCGCAAACGAAACAAATAAACAAAACAAATAAATAACAGAGGCAAAACAAACTCCAAAAATTAAATACAAATCTCAGATAAATAGAGCTTGAATTTAGATAAATTCAGGAATTTGAATGGGATCAATCGCAGTTAGGATGCAAAAGTTATGAGCTCTAGAAGATTGGAAATTTAAAGAAACCCTAAATTGGATTTTCTGAAATTTCCGAATTATTTCTTAACAGAAAAATCGGATTATTGCGCAAGCATGACGTCATCAGAGAACGTTCGGACGGGGCAAAAACGAACTGACAGGCGGGACCCACATGTCAGAGACACGGCTCACGGTAGACCAAGTCTACCGAGCCTCGGGACTCGGGGTCCGGTGGACTGAGCCACGCGGTGCTGACGCAGCACCGACGTGGATGCCACGTAGGTGACATGCAGGCTACAGGCTCACGCGGCGCCGAGGTGGCGGCGAGGTGGCGCTGACGCGGCTAAGGCGAGGGCGGCAGCGCTCGGATCCCGATGGCAACGGCGAACGGCAGGGCTTCGCCGGCGGTGAGTGGTACCGGCGTGTATAGGGCGCTATTGAGAACCTGCAGGTGCGGCTCGGGTGACCGGAGGGGGCGGTGGCGGCCGGCGGCGAGTGGCGGCGAGGCTGCCGGGTTTTGTCGGACAGGGCTCCGGTGAGGTTCCGGCGACGACGAAGGCTCCTGGAGGTAGCCCTGGTGACGCTGAACACGGCGGTGCAGACCACGAGGGCATAGCGGCATCGGCGGCGGCGCAAAACGGAGGAAAAGACCGGCGACGAAAAACCCTAAATCTCCGATTGCGGCGGCGCTAAAGCTCGAGAGGAGGTGAGGGTGGCGGCTCTGGGTTGCGGTTGAGAGGGCGAACCCGGGGGTGCCTTTTATAGGGGCCGGGAGGGGCTAGGCGGCGTATGGTGGAGGAACCCTAAAAGAGTCCGAGACGAGCATGCGGGAAAACGGAGTTAGAAACGAAAACGGGATATGATTTTGATCCGGAAGGATGCGGGGAGATTGGGGATAAGATTCTACGCGTTTTCTAGAAGGGTTTCTGTTGGAAATCTCGCATTGTCGTACGAGCTTGAAGCTTTGACCATGGCAGGCGGGCGCGGCCATTTGCGAAGACGACGCCGGGCACGAGGAGGATGACGAGGGCGTGGGGCCCACACGTCAGCGACACGAAGGTGGGCGCGCGCGAGAGTTGGGCTGCGCGCGGGGTTGGGCCGGAACAGAGAAGAAATGGGCTGGAGGAAAGGAATTCGACCCAAAGCTTTTATCTTAGATTTAAAATAGATTTTCTATTTTGCAAATTACCAGAAATTCAAATAAGCAATAGAAAATAGATAATTAACTCAGAAAAATTCTAGAAAAATCTAGAAAATATATCTGAGCACATAGAACCCAAATAAAATAGTTTTGGTTATTGTTCATGTTGGAATTATTCACATTAAGTGTTTTTGCTTGTAAAGTCCAATATTAAGCTTTTGAATTAAATTCAAATAAAATCCAACTGATGACTTTTTCCCTACTAACTATTTAAAAGATTTTTAAACTCAGAAGATTGGGATGTTACAAACCTCCCCCCTTAAAGGAATCTCGACCCCGAGATTCAGGCTAGCTAGAGAAAAGGCTGGGAAACTCGGTTTTCAGCTCCTTTTCACGCTCCCACATTGCTTCTCCTTTTGAGTGGTTGCTCCACTGAACCTTGCAAAAACAAACAGTCTTGCTTCTTGTGCGGCGCTCTACGACATCCAAAATCTTGACTGGCTGCTCCTTGTAGGTAAGATCCTCCTTCAAGTCAATCGATTCTAGCGAGGCTTGCTCTTCTGGCACACGAAGACACTTCTTCAATTGCGAGACATGAAAGACATCTTGCACTCCTGCTAACGACTGCGGTAGCTCCAACCGATAATAAACTTCTCCACGACGTTCCAGAATCTTGAACGGACCAACATACCTAGGGGCGAGCTTCCCTTTGGCATGAAACCTCTTGACACCTCTAAGCGGAGTCACTCGAAGATAGACGAAATCCTCGGGTTCAAAACTGAGATCACGACGACGATTATCAGCATAGCTCTTCTACCTGGACTGAGCTATCTTTAATCTTTCTCTTATCATGGCCACTTGCTCTTCTGCTTCTTGGATGATTTCTGGACCGAAAACCAAACGTTCAGCAGTTTTTGACCAATTCAACGGGGTTCTGCAGGTACAGCCATACAAAGCTTCAAATGGTGACATTTGCAGACTAGCTTGATAACTGTTGTTGTACGAGAATTCTGCATATGGTAAACTTTTATCCCAACGGGCAGCATTAGCTAGAGCACAAGCTCTCAGCATGTCCACCAATATCTGATTAACTCTTTCAGTCTGTCCATCTGTCTGTGGATGATACGTAGTGCTGAAATTCAGATGGGTACCCAATGCTTCATGCAAACTTTGCCAAAACCGGGAGTTGAACTGAGATCCTCGATTTGATACTATCTTCTTGGGCACACCATGCAAACTTAAAATTCTGTCCATGTACCCCTCAAGGCGATCTCCTGAGTACGTGGTTTTGATTGGCAGGAAATGGGCAACCTTGGTCTAACGATCGACTATTACCCAGATCGAATCATATCCTGATTGGGTCTTGGGTATGCCGGTAATAAAATCCATTCCGATCTCTTCCCACTTCCACTCTGGAATCTTCAGCGGTTGCAACAAACCTGCTCGTCTCTGGTGTTCTGCCTTTACCTTCTGACAAATGTCGCACAAGGCAACGAACTCTGCGACTTCTCGCTTCAAATTTGGCCACCAAAATTTAGTCTTAATATCCTGGTACATCTTGGTACTCCCAGGGTGAATCGAATACTTTGAGTCATGGGCTTCCTTTAAGATTAACTGTCCTAGACCATCGATATCTGGTACACAGATACGACCATTAATCCAGAGTATGTCTTGATCATCCTTGGTGAAATCTTTGAATCTCCCTTCTGCCATTTTGAGCTTGATGTCTGACAACACGGGATCCTTTGGTTGTGATTCACGAATCTGCTTCTCCAGGGTAGACTGTACCTCCAAATTGGCTACAAATCCTTCGGACACAACTTCTAGCCTTAGCTTCTGAAATTCGTCTTGAAGTTCTGAACAAAACTCTTCCACTTCCAAAGCATTGCAGTAACTCTTACGACTCAAGGCATCTGCAACTACATTGGCTTTTCCGGGATGGTAGTGGATTCCAAGATTATAATCCTTGATCAATTCTAACCATATCCTCTGTCTCATGTTCAAATCTGACTGGGTGAAGATGTACTTCAGGCTCTTATGATCTATGTAGACTTCACAGCGATTACCGATGAGATAATGACGCCAAATCTTTAAAGCATGCACTACAGCAGCTAATTTCAGATCATGAGTAGGGTAATTCTCCTCGTGAGGTCTTAATTGCCTTGACGCATAGGCGACAGCTCTTCCTTCTTGCATCAGGATGCATCCTAATCCTTGACGCGAAGCATCACAGTAGATATCAAAATCTTTCCGAATATCAGGCAAAATCAACACTGGGGCTGATGTCAAACACTTCTTCAACTCTTGAAAACTTTCTTCACAGGCTGGAGTCCAAGTGAAATTTTTATCCTTCTTCAACAATTGCGTAAGAGGTTTAGCAATCGATGAGAATCCTTCGATGAAACGGCGGTAATAACCTGCCATTCCCAAGAAACTACGAATCTGAGTTACGATCTTGGGCTGCTCCCAATGTAACATCGCTTTAACTTTACCGGGTCAATCACTACTCCTCACTGTCATCACATGACCAAGGAAATCAACTTCCTTCTTCCAGAAATCACACTTACTGAACTTGGCATACAACCGTTGCTCTCTGAGTTTTTCCAAGACTATCCTTAGATGTTCGGCGTGTTCTTCCTCCATCTTGGAGTAAACCAAAATATCATCAATGAACACGACTACAAACTTGTCCAGATATTCCATGAATACTTTATTCATCATGTTAATGAAGTATGCAGGGGCGTTAGTCAGACCAAAGGACATGACTAAGAACTCATAATGCCCATACAGCGTTGAGAAAGCGGTCTTCGGTATATCCTTAGGACAAATCTTCAGCTGATGGTAACCTGATCGCAGGTCGATTTTTCAGAACACTCCGGCTCCTTTCATCTGGTCAAACAGATCGTCAATCCGGGGTAGTGGATACTTGTTCTTGATGGTAACTTCATTGAGCGAACGGTAATCAGTACACATCCTCATGCTTCCATCTTTCTTCTTAACAAACAACACTGGTGCTTCCCATGGCGACGAACTAGGTCTCACGAAACCTTTCTCAAGAAGTTCTTCTATCTGCTTTTCATCTCTACCAATTCATTGGCTGACATCCGATAAGGTCTCTTTGAAATTGGTGCTGTCCCTGGCACTAAGTCGATGACGAACTCAATGTCGCGGTCCAGTGGCATTCCTGGTAATTCTTCTGGAAACACATCTAGGTACTCACTGACGATTTGTACTTCTTCTAAGGAAAGGGTCTTCAGGCTGTTTACTAACAGATGTCCATCACGAACTGAGGTGGCTAGAAATTCCACCTTGTTCTCCTTGGTATCCTCGACTGTTACGGCTCTTCGGCCACAATCTAGCACGACTTTGTGCTTGGATAACCAATCCATGCCAAGAATGACATCTAAGGTTTGGGTGTCTAGAACAATTAGGTTGGCTAGAAACTCCACTCCAGCTATGAGTAACTTAGCTCCTAAACATCCCACTCTAGTGCTTAGCTCTGCTCCAGGCGACTGGACTAACAGAGTATGCTTAAGATGAACAACTTCCAGATTATTCTTGATTGCAAACATCCCAGAGACAAACGAATGCGAAGCTCCAGAATCAAACAAAACTGATGCAGGTACTGAGTTAACCAAAAACTTACCCAGTACGACGTCCGGTGCTTCCTGAGCTCCTTCCAGAGTGACGTGGTTGACACGACCTCTGATCAATGACTGCGGTGCTCCTCCGGCTTGACCAGCAACTTGTGAAGCTCCTTGGTTGATGCCTGGCACTGGCATCTTGGATGGCGTAGCTCCAAGGTTGAAGCGTACTGGAGTGATTGTTCCCTTCTACGGACACTGGTTGGCAAAATGTCTTGGCTGACGACAGGCGTAACAGACTCTTGGTCCGCTTTGCTGATTGCTTCCCAGATTGGGGTTGACAGGTGCAGGGTTGCGGAAGTTTTGAGCAGCTGGACGGGGTGCTGAAGTTGGTGCAGGTGCTCTGAACGAAGTCTGGGGTGGAAACCGGTTGAACTGTGACGGAACTGACCTTACCCTCTGTTGTAATTGATGGCTTCCTTGCTGGGCCATCTGGCGTTTGCGGTTGTCCTCCAGTTCCTTGCATTTGTCCTCTAAAACAAAGGCTTTATTGACCAATTCTTGGAAGTTAGGGAAAGTATGGGTGATCAGACTGACTTGCAGTCTAGTGTTCAGCCCCTTCAGAAAGTGACTCTGGCGAGCCTTGTCCGTGGCTACATCCTCTGCTGCGTAGCGAGCTAGCTGAGAAAAGTTGTTGAGGTAGTCAGACACTGACATAGCTCCTTGCTTGAGAGCGTGGAACTCATCCTTCTTCAGATCAATAATACCTTCCGGTACATGGTATTGGCGAAATGCTGCAGAAAATTCCTCCCAGGTGATTAGCCCAATGATTGTGAGGAACGACACCTGCTGAGTTAGTAGGAAGTGGAGCTTGGAAGGCTTCAATATGGTAGCAAGGATTAGCAATAATCAAATCAGTTAATACAAGTTGAAAGATTGTTCAAAATACTAGTCAATATTGCTGATTCTAGCCTAATCAAAGCTAGCTAATCAAAGCCCTATGCAGAGAAGTGTATGTACGCACACGCAACGATCAATGTGACTTGATGCAAGCAAGGGAAAGCCTCACAACAAGTGCTAGGAAAGACGCTAGCCAACTACTCAAACTTTTGTAAAGGGCACAAGATTGTTCGCACGACGTAGAGCATTGAGCAGAAACAATAGCTAGTTTTGTATGGCTTATATATGCTTGTTTGAAAGGTTTCGACAAGATCTACAACTTTGCAGTTGAGCCGAACTCCAAATTCCGAAAGAAAGATCGAAGGAAACAGCAAAAACAGAAACTGAAAACTTGCAACGCGAATTTCTGGCAGAAGATGGCCGATTTTGGGGCACCTAGAGGGCGACTAGTGGCTTACATGGAAACGATGCGAATCATCATTAGCTTCAAAACGAGCACAAGAGCGTAAAAAATGGACACCGTATGCAAAAGTTATGCCCGTTTTTACTGAAGGTGTCTCGGATATAGAATCCTACTCGGACTCGAAACCGTCTTGGGTTTAAATTTGAAACAGCTATATCTTTCAAACCCCTGGGGAAAACTTGCTGAATTTTTTTGTGGAAGCTTTTGGTTATTTGTAGAAGGTCTCCACAAATTTCATGCACTTTTCTTTTCTGTTTTTTTCTGTTTTTTTCTCTACCGCGGTTTTTGTTCTTGATGTTGCCTCTTTCTCTTTCTACTATCTGGTCGGTCCTAGAGTTTGCCGTAAGTCGCAAATAACATAAACTCTCCCAAAATATCACAACGATCCTCTAGGTTTTTTTTATTAACAATCGGACGGATTTTCTATTTTTTGGTGCGGATTAGAGGAGTTCTAACCCACAAATTTTCTGTTGTAGATGCAAAAACTAAGAACCCTAAACGAACGATCAAGCAATGCAAAAGAAAACACGAGAAGCAATCTAGACAACAACCAACTAGAAAATAACTAGAACTAAAGATCAGCAACTAGACACGATGATGCAACCAATGATTCAACAAGCAAAATACCGAAAAGAAAATTGCAATGGCTCAAAGGGGTTTGGTACGGATGATAGATGCAATAATTTTTTGGTCAATTCTCTGGACGCTAGGTATGAAAACGAATCTACTACTAGAAAAATGGAAACTCTCACCGATCAACTGAAGCTCTGATACCACTTGATGAACCCGAAGGTCCGATTGTTGGCCCGATCTTTCGATGAGAACGATAAGTTCAGTAGGCGTCGCTCAACTCTCACGATCCTGGCTACGAACACGCAAGGCTCTAAACCACGCAATCGCTGAACTACTCGACAAGTCGTTATCAACCGTGCACGAATACTCGGATGACCTGACCACGAAGGTCGATTCCTGCATACACCGAAGAAGCACGCAAGAACAAGATAAATAAGCAATCTGAAATTGCGAATATGAATGAAATGTTTGAATTGATTTGGGATTATGAATAAGGATCTTTATTGGGTGGTCTAGTCGATACACGCAAAAGATACAAGTTGCAACGAAGGCAAACTAAACATAAACAAAATCCAAGGAAATTAGAGGGGGTGCGTCCTCCTTAAATAGGGGATGAGGAGCCACAAATCTAAAATAAATAGTGGGGTGGGACTAAAACTTGTGGTTACTGTTCATGTAAACAGTAACCACGCCCTTAGGTGGTCGCCGGCAGATGGGCCAAGTTCAGTATGATTACAAAGCCTAGATTGGCCCAAACAAGTGATATGACGTTTTCTTTTGATGATTGCGATCAGTCCAGAAGAAATTTGGAGGTGAGGCCGGATCCGCTGAAAAAAAGACGAAATAAGCTTTCAATCAAGTACACGTGGACCTCCAATGGACTTCGTATGTGAATGTTATGCCTGTTTTAAGTTGGTGTTATCAGGCTGATTCCGAGGCCGAACTGGATTCCAAAACGGGTCCAGCTTGAGCTGCTTGCTTGTCTTGGACCAAAAGTGACATGGTGCTACACATGTATATATATTTCATCATTAGGTAGCATCATATAGTTCATATAATATAAAGACACTCCTAAAAACAAGCTCACCTGATAATTTAAGTGAAGTGTACGAGCTCTTGTATTTGGAACAGCAAGCAAAACAAATTTGATTGTATCTATAGGGGTCATTTCTTCATCAGACCACCCTCACGACCTCCCCTATGGTCGTTTCGCAAAGACCACCCTCATGACCTCCCCCGTGGTCGTTTCACAAAGACCACCCCAGGACCTCTGCTTACTACGATCTCCCTCATGGTTTTTTTTGCAAAGACCACCCCATGACCTCCCTCGTGTTCGTTTTGCAAAGACCACCCCCACGACCTTTGCTCAAGACGACCTCCTTGTCCTCACTTGGAGCATTTTTTAGAACTTTGATTTTTGAGGTATTTCTCGGTGTTTATCAATGTTTTTTAAATTCTCTAGAGACCGAAGCGGTTGACATAGACTCAGCGGTTGACATAGACTCCTACGCTACTGAGAGTTAGCAACTCAGCTTCCAGCAAGGCAAGCATCATTTGAACTTTCTTCTTGTATCATATTGATCCTAGTTTTAATACATTAGTGTTTGAAATGCACTAGGTATTTTAGAATTATGAGCTATATATAACAAACAAGATAGAAAAACTTTAAATTACGACACTGAATGACGACCGAAAGAGCTGGGCCTGTTGGGACAATCCTTCATTGAGTGCCCAAGGATCTTGCATATCCTGCACTTGATTGTGCGGCTAATACTGGTACGTTGACTAGCATCCATGTCATTCTGGAAGCGCCGCATCTGCCGTCGCCCCTTCCCTATTCTCTTCAAGTCCCTATTGGGACCCCATTGTACCATGTCCGACCAAAGATACTTGTAGTTCATTTCCTAGTCGTACGAGTGAAACTCTGCACTCCATGTACCGAATAGGTGCTGCATGTCGTAGTACTCAGAGATGTACGGTGTAGCCATCTGCTGCATTTGCGCACATGCCTTGTACACATGCGAGCATGGCTTGTGGAGGAGCTTTGGCTTGTTGCAGGTGCATGTCGCCACATCACCCAGGGTGCATGCCTTTTTTCTTTCCCCCCTAGCATGACTGTTGATGTATTTATGTCGAAGCTTGATGTTGTACTTTCGCCTGAGACCGTCGATCACCCGAATGTCGTGCATTCGGACCTTCTTTATCTTCCGATCCATGTGTCTCTGCATGTTCTCAGACCACTGCTTGCCTACGTCCATCTGTCGCTTGGCTGCGGTGGCTCTATTGACAAAATAACCAACGGTGCGAGTCCATGTCTCTTGGACGATCGTGGTGATAGGGAGGCCGCGCACACCTTTGAGGACGCTATTGTAGACCTTGGACATGTTGGTCGTCATAATCCTGTACCTCGCACCGTCTGTGTCATAAAGGAGGGACCATTTCTCCAATTCAGGAGCGTGGCCTTTAATCCACTCGGAGAAGCTTATGGCACTACTAAGTTGCTCCCCCTCCAGAGTAGACTCCCTTGTATGCCTCGTAGTCCGGTATTCGAGGTCTCTCCAAATAGACTCAAACTTCCGTCTCTAGTTCTACAGACACAATGCCTTGAACATCTTCATCAGTTCCTAACCGCGGAACCGCGTGAACAAGTTAGATGCAAGATGCCTCATGCACCACCTGGATTGCACGTCGTTCCATTGGTGAGATGGATCCGTCCCACGCTGCATGGTGTTGATGGCCGCCAACAAACCAGCATTACGGTATGTGATTAGGCAGACGTTGGGCCGGTCTCCTACCACCGCCCTCTTAACGTTCTCCAAGAACCACAGCTAGTTGGATGTGTTCTCGCTCTCCACAGTGCAAATGCCATTGGAAGAAGCTGGTCATTCGCATCGGCCGCCACCGCGGTGAGGATGGTGCCCTTGTACTCCCCCATGAGGAAAGTGCCATCCATCGTTAGCACAGGACGGTAGAACTTGAAGCCCCTGATGGCCTGAGCGAAAGCCCAGAACACCCGATCCAGTATGAAGCGGTTGGGCCCTTTTCCAGCATCTTCACTGTCAAGCTTGTTTATGTACGTGCTGGAATTTGATTCGGCAATCTGGTGAAGCAATCTCGGTACAAGGTTGCACGCCTCTTCATATGTCCTGCACATAGTCTCGATGACCTTCTGCTTGGCTCGCCGGACCTTGCTGTAGCTAACTGGATAGCCAACTTGATTGATGACTTCCGACATCATCAGCTTGGGGGAGATAGACACGTCTGGCTCAACTAGGTACGTGATGAGGTTTGCAACATATGCGGTAGTAACATTCCGATGCTGCCGCAGGGGCTCGCTGATCTCGCAAGTGTGGTCGATCAGCTCCTTGACTATGAAGACCAAGCCGAAGATCTTTGCTCGGTGAGCGTTGACCTTGCCAGGGCAGCCTTCTACTATGCACTTCACTGCGTACTTTCTTGGGTTAGATTTGTGCACTCGGTACACACGGCTGATGGACAGGGCGTACCGTGCTATAGCTTGTTGCACAGCCACCTTGTTTGGGAAGCACTGCCCAACTAGGAGGGTGTCGTCTTCAAACCCCCACTTAGAGCCTTCTTCTTGCGGTAGTACGAGCGAACGCACCGCGATATCATCAAGTCTCGATGCCACTGTGATACCCTAAAATATATTCGAAAGGATTAGTCGGGAGAAATTAAATAAATCGGGAGAGAGTATTTGAATCGGGAGAAGGGTTCTTTTAGAAAATCATCAAATCAGGAAATGAGAGGGGGTTTTCCGCGTTTAGGGGGCAACTTGGGCTTGGGCCTAAGCCCATGTGGGGCTGGCCGGCCATAGGGGGGAGGCGCCATCCCCTCCCCCAAACCCTAGCCGCCCCACCCCTTTTCCCCCTCCTCCCCACTTGTGGCCGCCACCTCCTTGTCCCCTCTCCACCTTGGCCGCCTTCCCCTGCTCCCTGCACCTTCCCCCTTGGTGCTCTCCCTTGCTGCAGGCCAAGGACACCGTTCCCCGCTGCCGGTCTAGTGGAGGAAGAAGGGAGGACGCCCGGTTTGTGGATCGGCCAAGAAGAAGAAGGATGAGGGGAGAAAGGAGGAGGAAGATCATCTTCTCCAAGGTTCTCCCACCTACGTCCTGGTTTCTACAAGGGTAACGAGTGCCGATCCTCATCGTTTGATTAGTGGTAGATGTGTTTTGGTTCAATTTTGATTAGATCGATTTGCTGCGGGTAGAAATTGATTCTGTCCAGATTGTTGCGTGGACTTTTCGTGATGTTAGAGGCCGAATCTGAGTTTCCCATCTCCTAGAGATATGTAGGTCTTGTTCTTAGCTTTCGGTGGCCGCCAAGATCACCTCATTCCGACTTTCGAGTCAAAAGTTATGATAGATTTACTATCTGCTGTCCAGAATCCTGACGAGAATTAGCAGTCTCTGTATAGGTTGATTTATGGCCTAGTTAGAGGGTGATTCAGAGGTCTTGCCCATAACAACTTTTGAAGGTGATATCACTAGCTTTCAGGATTGATAAAGAACACCTCATTTGGAGTTATAGATCAAAAGTTATGCACTTTTCATTGTGACTGTCCAGATTGTAGATCAGTCTGTCCAGATTGTATGTTAGTTTTTATCTCTAGTTTTGTCCCGTGTGCCACTTTTTGTTAAAGGCAAAATTTGAATGTCGTGCCAACTAGGTTAGTGTAGGTAATTTCATAACCTTTTCAGATTGTTAAAGAACGTCCAATTTGGAGTTGTACAACAAAAGTTATGGATATTTTATTTTAGCCGATATTTCTGTCAATTAATTCAGTCAACAGATTTGAGCCGTGGGCCAAATTTTATTAGAGGCAAAATCTGAACTTTTGCCCAACTAGAGTATTGTAGATATGTCAGTTAAGAATCCATGGAAATTGGTCTCACCTCATTCCGAGTTCCAGACCAATAGTTATGTCAATTACCGTGCTGCTGTCCAGAATTAAGTTTGTAAGAAATTGTTGATTTCAGTTTAAGCTTTGTTTTAATGACTAGAGTCATCGAAAGCGTGTTTAACGTCGATTAGTAGTGTTGGGTATATTATGTACTTATTGAAATTATTTTACTTGTTTAGGAGGTGAAGCCTCGGGTTTATGAGTATCACCTTTGCCGACTAACGCGTCGCATCGCGGAAGGCAAGTACATTGCCACCCTTAATGATTGTGATTGATGAATGTTTATATGGTCATGTTGTGATTTGGTATGATACGAGAGAAGATGGATTGTCTATGTTCTTTCATATGTGTTGAATCCATGTTTTGTTATCATGTCTTTCAATATTCGTATTTCATTCTATGCATTCATTATGCATGTTTCATCCACGAAAGTGGATTGCAAGTCCCACCATTCCAGTGTGGGCAGTGTTGGACATTGTCATGTCCCGTCCACGGGAGTGGATTTGAAAGACCCATTAATTCCAGAATGGGCATGTAAGACCCATTAACTCCAAGATGGGCAATGTTGGACACCCGTATGAAACGTTCTTCATACGGGAAGTGGATCCCCGCATTTTTGTTAAGATGCGGGCTTGAGTGAACACCGACGGGTGCTTCACTGGCTATACCGGTATATGCATGTGTGCAGTCCATTCCTTTGATTTTGAGCATTCATATCATGTATTCATATGTAGTCAGTTGTGATGTGATTGAACCTGATGATGAGTTTGTCTTATTCATATTGAATGATTATCTTATTGATATATGTACTTGCTGAGTCGTGGACTCACTCTTGCGTTGTTTGTTTATTTTAGGTAACCCCTGATGTTGGCTCTTGGGAGGGAGTAGACACGCACTACTTGTTCACAACATCAAATTCATGTTCAAGACTAAATTTAGTTCTATCTTACATTCGTTAATGATGAACTGTAATAATTAAATTATAATTGGTGAAGGAAGGATACCTTCTCTACTTTGAGGTTGATTTATTACTGCATATGAACTTTCATTATCAATGAACTGAAATAAATAGATTAGATGGTGAAGGAAGGATACCTTCATCATGTCTTGGTTGTTTTGATACTATCATTAGTTGATTTTATTCGAATTCTTCCGCAATATGGATGTATGTTAGATGTTTTAGGTGACATCTTGGCTTCCAAATAGCCAGGGTGTTACAGCCACGTAAGGACCACCGGCTTCGTGTGCGTCCTCGTCGGTACCATCTGAGCTTGGGTCGGTGCCCTCGTCGGACTCCAACCCGAGAGGCTCGTCCGGTAGATACTCGTGGCAGTCGATGCGGGCTGACCACCAAGTTTTCGCCCCCTCATTTGGCACAAAATTAGGCATAGGACTTCCCTCCGAGGCAGCACGGAATTCAAGCTCGGGCTACGCTTGCCCGCCTGTAGAGGCCTCGGCATCATCAGGGTTTCCCGATGCCCTATGTACAAAATTCACGTACACCATAGGATTCCCGTGAATGACCGCCTCGGGTTGGGAGACAATCTCCATGTACTACCTCCATGCTATGCTTCCATTCACCTTGACGAGCTCCCACACATAATTCGTGCAGGTGATCGCCTCGATCATAACTTTCTTCGTCGTTGCCTCCGTGACGAACTCCCTCCGGATGCAGCTTCGCAGCTCGTGAATATTCATCGCGTGGAGCCCCTCCGCCCGGACTACCTTGTACTGGCATCTCAACAGGTCCAACCCATCGTGTCCGGCCCGTACGAGACTATCGCTGTAGAACACAAATAAGTCTTGCGTGTTTGAAAATACCTAAAGCCACAACAACCACTAAATAATTACGACTAATTAATTACCACTAAACTAATTCATTACTAGTCAATTACATCTAATCTAACTCATTACGATTCATTAATTACCACTACAAAATTATCAGTACTTCACTTACTTAATATGCTCTAATGATGACTACTAAACTAATTACGACTAATTAATTACCACTAAACTAATTCATTACTAGTGAACTAACTAATTACGACTAATTAATTACCTCTAAACTAACTAATTACGACTGATTAATTACCACTACACTAATTCATTACCACTTATTCAATATGCCGCAATGATGACTACTAAACTAATTTTAACTAATTCATTACTACTGAACTAACTAATTACAACTAATTAACTACATCTAAACTAACTAATTACGATTGATTAATTACCACTACAAAATACCAGTACTTCATTTTCACTTACTTAATATGCTGTAATGATAACAACTAAACTAATTACGACTAATTAATTAGTACTAAACTAATTCAATACTAGTCAACTAACTAATTACGACTAATTAATTACCCCTAAACTATCTAATTATGACTAACTGACTAAGACTGAGTAATTACGACTGCGGTAATAACGACAAAAGCATAATACAAATTACCTGCCATTCAGAGGAAGTAATCAATCAAGGCCGAGCGACGAGAAGCACAAAAACAGTTAACCTCCCAATAAAATTAATTATGTTACGTTCTTTGAGTTCTTAGCGACGAGTGCAAGAACGAGAATCGAAATGCAACTGAGATGAGCGAAGAGCGAGTGCCAGTCTTCAGTATTTATAGTCGAGCAGAGAAGGAGTCACGACGTTGGCGCCGGAATTTCTGGACGAGGCGACAGATGTGCGGAGGAGGGAGGATGGACGGTGGGAAAGAGGGCCTCGTTGGCGCCGGAATTTCTGGACGAGGCGACAGATGTGCGGAGGAGAGAGGATGGACGGTGGGAAAGAGGGCCTCGTTCAAATCTTCGGACAATCAACACATGGCACAGATATTTATTAATTTATACGAACGACACAGTTATGTGATAAAAATTCTGAACGAATAAAATAATAAAAAATTTACACAATTAAGTACATGATGGCAGAATTTAACGATAAAAATGTGAATAAAAAAATTATGCAAAATTTACACAAGCAAGTACACAGTGTTAGGTGGCTACACAAAAAATTTCATAATTTTTGGAACTCATTTGCTATATTTTAAAATTCCTTCAAATTTCAGATTTTAACTATTGTAATTAACTAATTTTAACTAATTGTAATTAACTAATTTTAACTTATTGTAATTAACTACCGGGAATAGGGCAGGCGCGGGGTGGCGGCGCACGCTGAGGTGGCGGGGGCGTGCGCGGGGTGGGCGTGTGCCGGGCGCGGCCAGTAGTGAGGTGGCGGGGACGGGCGCTGAGGTGGGTGCTGGCGCACGGCTGCCCCACGCCCGCAGCTGCGTGTCGGCATAGCAGCGCTCACGCACGGTGGTCGCGCGCCAGCACTGCCATTTTTGTAAATACGCTCGACGCCTGGTCAAAACCGCAAATAACGGTTGAAAAGTGGTCGTATCAGCCAAAAATTCGGTCATACATGCGACCATCAACATCATCACCTGTATATATACGACCTGCACATATATGTTCGTGCAATTTTTAACATGGTGATCCTGGGGTTGCCGAGGGAATGGAAAATTGAAGACACAGAGACGGACCAGGACCAAAATTTAGAAGGTGCTAATGAGACCAGCTCACTTGCTTGCAGCTTGTTGAATACCGAGTTATCGACCACCATAGGCTGTGTGTGCACGACTGGACTAGAGGTGCTAAGGAGGGACATCATGAGCCGGCCCAGTACTAGAAACCGTTAATTTCCCGAGTGCTCGAAACACTCGGAAAAATACCAAAAACACTTGGGACACTAATTCCCGAAGGTCGGCCATCGGAAAAAAATACTCAGGATAGTTTAGTCGGGTAAAAACTGGTTTCCTGAGAGTTACACTCGGGAGAAATAACTTTCCCGAGTGTTCGAATTTACACTCGGGAAACATCCAACACTCGGAAAATAATTGGCACAACGGTTTCAATGACGTAACGAAATATTTTCCCGAGCGTATGTCAACCAAGGACACTCGGGAATAACGTTTCAGTCCCGAGTGTTTTTCAGTGGACACATGGAAATCAAGTTTCAGTCCCAAGTGTTTTTCAACGGGCACTCGGGAATTAAGTTTTAGTCCCGAGTGTTTTTCAATGAATGACACTCAAGAAATAGGTTATAAGCCACACAGGAAACATGCTTCCCAGCGAATGCAACTCAATTTTATACATATAATACACATTTCATATAATGCATATTCCACCACAAGGTATCACCCATGCACAAATCATTACATGTATAGATTTGACAACAACATTAACATAATGTTCGAATTCACAATTGACACACACAAGCACCAAGTACCCAAGGTTGATAGGAATGGCATAATGCCTTTCTATATGCAATAATACAAGGTTATCATATCATGGGCTCATCATAATCTGAACCATCTGCAGATTCTTTATGCAAAAGAATTACTCACTTTACTCATTAATGATACAAACAGTTCAGCTACAAATTCTTTATTTCTGCTCCCAAACCCTTAAACAGCAAGATATTCCTCTCAACACTTGCAGAATCTGAACCATCTGCAAGGGCAAAAAAACAAGGCAGTTATCTCATCATCGGTTTTCGAGTGATATAGTAAAAGAACGATGCCAGTAAAAAAATGCAAAAACAGAGAGGAAAACATAATAAAAGATACCTTTTAATAAGGCAGAGAACTCAGGTAATACCGGAGGATGCCGGGTCAGCCTGCACATTGCACAAGTAGTAAGAAGATTCAGCATCTATTTGTTCAGATGAAGAAAGCAATGAAGTACTAAATGCCTAGATATTTGTCTGCTTAACCATGCTTCTAAGGAGCTATTACTCAAAATATCACTACCGTAAATTTCAGGGGAAAAAAATCTACTTCCAGGTATGCGTCACACAGTACCATGAAGTTGATAATCCAACTCTATCGTATAAAGAATGAGAAAGTGTAGAAAAAGGACTTTTGTTAATCTGTTTAAACGAAGCATAAATACTAGACAACATTTCTTGATACTAAAAGATATGGTAAGCTCTTTAATGAATATCATCCTTGCTTTTTTAGCGGAGGGCTTTGTCAGTTTCTGAAAGTACACTACATCAACTGGCGATGCCACGGGACTATGGGAGGGAAGAACTAGATCTCAGTGCAGCACTGGCTGAGGCACGATCCACACCTAAGTAGTCGGCCACAACATCGTCGAATGGAGTGCTGACTGGCTGCAATGTCATCACGCCAAAGTTTCTTGCTGCATCCATAATTATGAGAATCCATCAGATCATACGACGTTTGAAATCAGATTAGTACTAATGAACAATCAACAAGTACTTTGATCATTAACACATATCAAGAGCCTCTGCCAAAAATTCAGCTGACAGCATAATCACTAATCATGAAAAAGACAATCACAACAGCATTGAAACACTAGATATGTGAAACTTGGACATCCGTGGACCATGTTTGTCAACTATGGAACTCGACACCCTGATCATCTGACAGGATTTATGTTCTTGGAAAAACAACTTTGTTATTGAATCTATATTATGTTTGCCTGTAATTATACAGTGTAATGTCGATAATTTAATAATGTCATTACTCATTACTCATATGGATAGTGAATCCAATAGAACTAGTGAAGTGCATATAAGAATGTAGAGTGCAATATAAATAGTGCTCTGATTTCCTCAGTCCTCACTAACCATTCTGGAAATTATTATAGTAAAGGGGAAACCTATATGGTTTACCACTTACTTATAATCTAAAAGGGACAAAGAACTTTTATCGCACAACGTAAAAACATAATGGTACCTTGACATGATAGGTGATATAGTTCGAACTACGAGAAAATGTTCACAACTTTTGAAGATATCTTCATCAGGCTATTCAAGAAATCAGGTATTAGGCTATAGCAGTCATCATGACTCATGAGCAGCTGCCTTTAAACCGGAAATTCCAACTTTAAATCTTTCATTGTGGGAAAAGTCTCCATGATCATAATGGATAAACAAACAATAATGGGCTAGTTTGCTTCTAAACGCAGCTTCCTACTCTGTAGGCACTTGCAAAGTTGCACAGTAAATATGGAAAATGATTTCATACTCGTAACTTGAATAGTGTAACACCCTGATTTTCAGAATCGGGATGTTATTATTTAATTTGGCAATCTTTTAAATATTTAACTTCGTTTTAAAATTTTCTCATGTTTGAGTAAAAAAGATTTCTTTTGAAAATCAAATCAAATTAATTAAAGTGTTGCATTTAAAGTCAAATCGGATTGTTCGAAAGACTGCATACAAAAAAAATTCGTGTTGATTTCTTGGTTCACATGCATTTAAAAAATCATGTCATTCTACATGCCTTAGTATCGCCGCTCTTTTCTGGATCGACCGACCGCAGGCGAGACACCTGCGTTTCCAATTCTTTTCCCCAACTTCTTTCCTCGTAATCACAATTAAAAAGTAAAAATTGTGCAACGCATGTTATACCGTTGCGATCATCGTCTCGAGGACGTTCCGTTTCTACAATCGTTTTTCGCATGCAAGGTCATATGAACAAGTTGGAAAAATGTGGGAGAAATACACTGCTATTTATTCCACTGCTAATTTCTCTCACTGCCATCCCCTTTCCACCCCACTGACCAATTTTTGTTAATGCCAAGCTGAACCACACCTCCCACTGCCCAAAGCATTTTCCAACTAAGCACTCCCTGCCATTTCCTTTATGCCCAGCCGAGACCCACCATCTCCCACTGCCCAGCCGAAATTCATTCTCTTCATTGGTCTTTGCTTTTTTCTTTCTTCTTGTTCTCCTGAGCACAACTAACCAGTGCACTGCTGTTTCCTCTTTCCACCTCCCCGTTTCTTTTGTCCCAGCTGAGAGCTCCTCCCAACCCACTGCCCATTTGCTCCCAGCACACACAAACCACCCAAGTGAACAGCTAGCCCACTGCCATTTCCCATTTTTCCCCACTGTCACTCATTTCTTCCCACGCCAACTTCCTTCCCCACTGCCTTTCTTCTTCCCAGAGCAAGAACACAGCACATGAACTCCTTTTCTACAACTTCTCTCCTTCCAAACTACACCAAGCATCATAAATCTTTGAATGCATGTTATATCTTAGCGATCCTCATCTTGGGAGCGATCCATTTTGCCGATTTGTTCTCGCATGCATGAACTTTTGAGTGAATTTGAGGAGAGGAAGGGGGAGGATCAGTGGGCGCTGGGAGGAGCCAGAAGAGATGTTGTCGGGTGGAGAAAGGAGCAGAAGAAAGAAGAAAGAAAGAGGGAACCGTGTTGTGGGAGAAAAGAGAAAATGACAGCGGCCGAGCCAAGGCGAGGCCGAGGAGGCGCAGCGCCTACATCTCGGCGACGCAAGGCTTGGCGCATGCATGCAGCGGCGCGGCGCTCTGGCCTGGAGCTGGGCAAGCACGGGAGCAACCAAGGCTGGCAGCAGCCCGGCGAGGCTCGGCCCCAGCATGCAACCAACGGTAGCGACGGCAGCCTACGCACCTGGCCGAGGCTCGGCTTGGTGGTGGCTAGTGCGAGGCCGGAGCTGTTCATGCAGCGGCACGACGCCTCGCGGAGGGCGATGGCGGTGCATGCGAGCGTCGGCGGTGGAGGCGCTGTCCAGTGAGCGGCGGCGCAGTTCGGCGAAGCGACGGCCATGCATACGCGAAGACGAGGCGAGGAGGCACGGCCAGCGGCAAGGCGCTGTAGTGGCGGAGCAGCGGAGGCTCGGCGAGGCTGGGCTTGATGGCGCTGCATGGCGTGACGGTAGAGCAGCGAGGCAGCAGCTCGGCGATGCAACGACCATGCATGCAGCGGCGATAGCGAGCCAAGATGAGGCGGTATGGCGTGCCGCGCTTGAGCGCGGTGTCGACAAGGCGGCTCCTTGGGCATGGCCAAGAGCGACGGCGCCGATGCGGAGCGGGACGTGGATGCGGAAACGGACAAACATCGGCGACGACTACTGTGAACACGGATGGGGAGCCGAGAAGATGATGTCCGGGCCATACTAGGCACGCCTAGTGCCGTGGTAAAATACTTCGTGTTAAATTGTGCTATCGCATTACGATATTAGTTGTGCATGTTGCATATTAGTCATGAGCATGTCATCTATTTATGCATGTTTATTTATAAAAATATTTTGGTAGCTTAAGACAGGTGTAACTTTCCGGTTAGGACTTATTTGTGCGTAGGCGGGATTATGTCATAAATATTATGGATGCGAATGATTAGATTGTTGTAGCAATTTATGTGTATTGTTGGTCGGTGGATGCTAAATTAAAAATACATTGGATTGTTTGACCGGATGATATTTTGGAGTCGTATGCAAAATTGTGGTGATCTTTGAGGATAAATTAATTGGAGATTTTCCCTCACGTTGGATTAGTAATTTTTGGAAGTTAGAACGCATAAGGATTTTATGATTTATTACTTGATGGATAGCTCTTGTGTGGATATTTATTGCGATATGGAGGTTGAATCGGACGATTTATTTAATCGTGAGCAATTTGGTCGAATGCCTTAAGTAATATCTATATGAGTTGTACATGCTAGAATTGGGAGAAGGTAGGAATGGACTATTTGAGTTCGGATAAATATTTGGATTGCCAAATAATTAGTAGGTAAGTTCCATGTGTCGAGTTGATGCAATTGTACTCTCTATTGGATTAGTAGCTAAATGATCATTAGTCGATCGTAGAGACGCATATGTGATTGGATTGGTAGATGTCGTACATGACTAGTCCGGTGAATGGATGTAAGTTGATTTACTAGTGAACTATTAAATGTTGGATGTGCAATTAAATTATAAAGCTCGCTAGGTATCAGTTAGTCAATTAAACCTCGATCGGTGGAAAATTGAGTGTATGCAATTGAGATTTGCCGAGGCGAGACTAGTAGAGCTAGGTAGTTAGCATTAGCTTAAATAGTATGTCGGAGAACGATCGATGGATTCAATCTTGGTCATATGCCCATGAGTCGGTGGATTTCGTGTAATTATCGGATAGGTTGTATATTTGGAAGATCGTGAGTTCGAACACCACTCGATGGATTGACTACCTTGGTAATGTCTTAGTGGATGTTAGTATTGGATTTAGATCAAGATATGAGAATATGACTGGAGAGTGTTATGCATGTGTTTGGATTCAACACTGGAGAACCGGTTAAGTATATGATTATGAGAAGATTAGATTTGTCGGTAGGTGCTTTCCTTTAGGAAATAAATGGAAAATAAAATAAAATACAAGGGCCCTATCTTTCATTGACAGAGGCTAGGTCAGCCCGTGTATAAAAAGGATTTAATTTCAATTTAAAATACAGAAAATAATTATTTTTACACTAGAAATTGAATTAACTTTGAAAATTCTTAGAAAATCCATATGAACTCCAAATGGGATGAATCCAATTGGGTTATCCATAAAATATTATTCCTTATCTAACCATGTAGTTTTTATCTCCACTAGAATTCTGCAAATTTTTACAACATAATTAATTTCAGGTGAACAGTAAACAGAACCACCATTTTTTTAGTATTTTCTAGAAATCTGAATTTCAAACTACTATAACTCTCTCATATAAACTCCAAATGGAATAATTTTTATTCCTAAATTCATCTAAAATCATAATCTAGCTACTGTATAAATTTCATACATTTTTGAGCAATTTTAGTTTTTGGCTATTTCTCGGTGTTTATTCGATGTCGTTATTTTCTTAGAATCCGAACTGTCGCAAGCGAGCGATTACACAACCGAGAGTGAAAAATTGGAATACCAGCAAGGCAAGCATCCTTTGAACTTTCTTTTTGCATCATATTTGATCCCAGTTTTGTTAAGATAGTGAAATGGTAATTGCTTGCATGCTATTTTGATATTTTCGCTATTTTTGTGATGTGTAGTTTAGTTATATGCTAATTCATTGAGGTTATCCTTGAATCACTCCAGCACCACATGCTTAAGATAGGATGTATGAATTTATATTGTTCGGGTTTGCTTAGTCTTGCAAGTCTATAAATGGTAGTTTGATTGTCGAGAATAACCCGATAATTATGGGATAAACACAACTTTCCTTATATACTTTTTGTTCCAGATCTTCGTATCTGTTTTATGAGTTAAAACTTTGACATTTTAAAGAAGTTTTTGGTCTGGACAAGTGTTGGTTAGTGATGGTGCTTTGTGCACGAGATTTGGGTATGTGGTTTGCCTTGTTTGGACAATTAAGGACCGAACTTTGGGTTGTTGCGATTCAAGTAAAACTCGTGCTACCATACGCAGTATATGGGTGCTGTATGGTCAAGTAAGGGTAAGGTTCTATTGTGTTAAGTCTCACAGTGGTGTAGGGACAATTGTGTCTTTGTCAATTGTCCTCAGGAACCAATGTCAATGTTTTTATAGTGTGCAAGGGAGCACCATTTACCTTTTTCATTACATCGGTATCTCCAATATAACATGTGAGCCCCTTAGCAAGTGATATACGCTACTTGTACAAAGACCGGAAACATCTCACATGGGGGACTTAGCTCAATAGGGTTTTCTTGCTGAAAATGACCGTATCTCGATTCTCCCAGTCGGCATACCAAAGGAAGTGTGCTATTATCCGGAGGCTTACGGGCTAATAGAGTCGTGTGGGTAAAGTAGTACACCCCTGCAGGGTATAATCTATTCGAATAGCCGTGTCCATGGTTATGGACGACCACTTAAAATTTGTGGCTGCTTATTGTTAGACTTGGAATTAAAATTGTGGGTAAACTCGGTATTCGTCATGAATGGGATGTTCATGCTTGTTGTTGTATCAAAGTGGACAGCCACTTTGCTATTTGTATGATTTATTTTTTATTTAATTCATTACTTATTTACATGCTTTTCTTCTACTTCAAATCTGATTTTGAAATGGCACTTGAAAAACTAGTATGTGTAGGTTGTACATTGTTGCGTCTCTTTTGCAAAACTAAGCCAATATGAGCCATCCTTTGGAACAGCCTTATGCATAACTAATTTTTATTTGTGTAAGACTTGCGAGTACTCTTTGGTACTCAGCCAGTTTGTCCTACTAGCTTACAGGTGAGGAAGATATCGAGCCCGATGAGCTTGTTAGTGTCGATTTAGGCGACACTGATGAGTAGTGCTATCATTTAACTCCCAGTCGGTTGCCGATGGGTTATGGGGCATACCACTGCTGGTCTTTTGGTTTATTTACTTGTTTCTGCTGCTACTTAATATTCTTATTTGAATTTGGCCGGTCGGCCGTTTGTAACAGTTGTAGACTTAAACTATACTGTTGTTGTCTTTTGAACTATTGATGTATGTTTGTTGTATGGATGTGATCAACGTTATATGAGAGTATGAGTATATTGGTCGCTGATCTTGGGAGCCAATATAAGTCATGCTCGCTGTTTATGGCTCCCATTTAACTCTCTAAGTGTAGTGCTTGCCTTGTTGGAGATCCGACAATCATGTAGTGCTCGCAGAGGAGCAGCGCGCATGATCGTCGAAGCTCTAGTTTTTAGTTAAGCCTTTCACTTAGGTTGAGTTAAGTTGGAATCCATTTACTGGAGGTCCAGAGTTATGTCCTTAATACCATGCTTAGTCTCGGTCTTATGGAGATAACTCGGGGTACCCACAGCGTTGGTATCAGAGCCATATTGACTTTAGGTTAGAGATAGCACTAGCGTTAAGTTCAGCAAGTCCTTGGTCAAAATTATTTTCAAAAATATCAAACTAATTGAGAAAGCTAAGTTAGGAATCTCTTTTATTCCTCATGTATCTTAGTATCGTTTCTCACCTTATTCTCATTTGAATTACAAATTAACTCATCTTGCCCTTCTTGTCCTTATATGAGTGGTCAGTACCTTGTCACAAAGACCCAAGCAGAAGATGTAGACGGATACCTGGCACTACTTAGAGCCATGATGTGGAGAGCGAACTTCACATATCAGCCAACCTACTCCATCTATCGACGCGACAGAGGACAAGGGATGGAGGAGTACTTGGCAGTGGTCAATATCTTTGCCAGACGCATGACAGGGAGTATCCCATACAGGTTCCAGGCACGTGGCACCTCTGTGTCCACGGCATTGCAGGAAGTGGCTCGTTGGCCATGAGCCATCTTCGTCATGACTTGACGAGTTAGCTCAGCCGCCATACTACCATTTTCTTATGCAAGCACGTGGCGCAGAAGTGGACACTTTTGACAGGGCTCAGTCTGGGGATGACCCTCAAGTACGACACCTTGCAAGATTGATTCACATCATGGATCAAATCCATCATTGCACTATGCATGAGTTATGAGAGACGTGGCATCATCTCACCGTGGCTCAAGAGCATCTACAACCCATACGCAACATGGGACTTATGGACCGACATGTGCTTTATGGGGAAAACGAGGTCTTCCATATGCGTCTGCACCACCAGAGTACCGTCTTCCCGAAGTGGGAGGGCAAGTACTCAATCTTGGACCAAGACGTCAAGCTCGTATGTTCGTAGGTTTCTCTCGTGTCCAGAGCATTGGCGAAAGGACAAGAAGACGATGCCTTGCTATGATATTAGGGTTAAATTAGGGTTTTTCTTAGATTATATACACCCTAATGATATTATTACTTAGCTGGTAGACACTGGATTTTGTGGCGATCATTTGCTCTCTTTTCCAAGTAGTTGTGCATCGCCTACAGGTGGGTTGTATCGCAACTATGATGGAAAACTAACCATGCTCGTTTGTATCTTGTGCTGTCCCTACCGCTTTCTTTTTCGTTGTTTCAAGTTGGTTCTTGTGTTATGGAGCTTCGAATCTCTAAATTGAATTAAGGACCTTACCCCTGTTGTTCCCCTACCTTATGCTTTTCCCTCTCATCTCTTTAATGGAAGTCGCACGTTGATTAAGAGATTGATAGCGGAATCGGTAAAGAGAAGGATATGATTGAATAACTGCTATTTTATCTTTAATTCAATCTTTTATGTTTGATTGATGTCGGTGGTTTTCCATTGTCAAAGTGATAGTTGATAATTAAGAAATTAAATTATTACTCATAATCCCTGAATATGATCTTAGAAGAGTTAATTAGATTTTCGAATCGTGAGCTATTAACCTTTGTGAGATCAATAGTGGACTATGGTAGACATTACCATCAGAGGTTACGATATGAGTATAAATGGAACTATTATAGTGAGGTAAGCTTGCCTGCAAGTGATCTTGGATTTATATAGGAGAAATATGCAGGTAGAACTCATAGAACACGTGTAGTAGGCTTGAATAATTAATTTATGGGTTCACTTGGAGATTTAGATTAAATATATGTCTTAGTCAATATGGTAATAAGATTGTTCATCATATTTTGGTTTAGTGTGATAAAGTTAAAATTTGAAACTGTGATGATATTATAAATTTTGATGGATGCTTATGATGATCATTTGAGATTTGTGTAGTTGTATTTGAGTATATAATCGGATCGTAATACTTCTAGAGATGGAGAAAGATTAGGTGATTGAATGGTCATATAGTGGATGGTAATGAGGATTGATTATGAGATTTATATTTAAGGGAATAGTTGTCCCTAGGAAGATATAATTAGGTTAATTAGGGATGATTAAATGTGGCGGGAAAATTTAGATAATGCCCAATGATAAGTAGAATTTGGAAGACATCGAGTTAATATTGTTGATTTGAACTAAGATAATTATTGTGGATAACTTGATCCGGATAAAGTTAGTGATTCAGACTATTTGGATTATGGTTGGATTACAAATTCACCTTAGGTGGATGGTCTTTTTGATGATTTGATTTACTTAGGCCAGAGTTGACTGTGGATAGAGAAGGCATATCTATAACCTAGGAAAATTATGTTGATTTTGGAGGTTAATTTGATCCCAGAGTAGGGATGAGTGGATTAGATCTTAAGAGATTAATTGGGGTAATTGGTGGATTGATTATTGCAAGTGGATTGATCATGTCAACAAAAGGATTGAGCAACAGAAATCTAGAGACATTACTTGAAGATACAGTTGATCTTGCATAGATATACTCTCTTTTAGAAATTTAAATTGTTGTGAGGAAAATTGCTGGAAACAACAATTAATTGATGTGTGGTTGAAAGTATATGTCAATGGGTAAATTGATGCCCTTGGAGTACTGTTATTTAGTGCTCATGAATTGGGAGTTATATTGGAGATACCCTATGTTAGGAATTTATAAAGCAAGTGAAATGGAATATGTGAGCAATATGGTGGTTTCACTTAGGATTATTAGTGTTCCCAAGAATGTGATCGAGATTGGAGTTGAACCATGATTTTTATTATGGAAGTGGATTAATAGTTGTTTGAGCTCGCTTATGGATTGTTCAACTTTAGAAGTAAGTCAGTATCTTGATTGGAAGCCAAATCAAACCTATGAATTTATAGTGCGTTGGAAGATTACATCAAAGCAAGCGAATTCGGTGGTTAATGTATAAATTGTAGAACGAAAGATTAAAGTGTGACTGTTATAGACTAAATACGATCGGTGAATTTCAAATCGGATGAACCACAAGTAGAGGTTACCAAACCAAACGAATTGAGATAGTGGTGGTAATGGATCAAGATCGAATCAATCATTCTTTGAAAAAAAGTTTGGATTTTAACAAAGCGACCAAGTCTTCTGCCCCTATTCTTTTCCGTTTGAATCTCGGGGACGAGATTCTTTCTAAGGGGGGGAGGTTTGTAACACCCTGATTTTCAGAATCGGGATGTTATTATTTAATTTGGCAATCTTTTAAATATTTGACTCCGTTTTAAAATTTTCTCGTTTTGAGTAAAAAGATTTCTTTTGAAAATCAAATCAAATTAATTAAAGTGTTGCATTTAAAGTCAAATCGGATTGTTTGAAAGACTGCATATAAAAAAAATTCGTGTTGATTTCTTGGTTCACATGCATTTAAAAAATCATGTCATTCTACATGCCTTAGTATCGCCGCTCTTTTTGGATCAACCGACCACAGGCGACACGCCTGCGTTTCCAATTCTTTTCCCCAACTTCTTTCCTCGTATTCACAATCAAAAAGTAAAATTGTGCAATGCATGTTATACCGTTGCGATCATCGTCTCGAGGGCGCTCCGTTTCTGCAATCGTTTTTCGCATGCAAGGTCATATGAGAAAGTTGGAAAAATGTGGGAGAAATACACTATATTTATTCCACTGCTAATTTCTCTCACGGCCATCCCCTTTTGACCGCACTGACCAATTTTTGTTTATGCCCAGCTAAACCACACCTCCCACTGCCCAAGGCATTTCCCAACTGAGCACTCCCTGTCATTTCCTTTATGCCCAGCCGAGACCCACCATCTCCCACTACCCAGCCGAAATTCATTCTCTTCATTGGTCTTTGCTTTTTTTCTTTCTTCTTGTTCTCCTGAGCACAACTAACTGGTCTGCTTCTTGTTTCCTCTTTCCACCTCCCGTTTCTTTTGTCCCAGTGAGAGCTCCTCCCAACCCACTGCCCATTTGCTCCCAAACACACAAACCACCCAAGTGAACAACTAGCCCACTGCCATTTCTCATTTTTCCCCACTATCACTCATTTCTTCCCATGCCAACTTCCTTCCCCACGCCTTTCTTCTTCCCGAGCAAGAACACAAAGACATGAACTCCTTTTCTACAACTTCCTCCTTCCAAACTACACCAAGCATCATAAATCTTTGAATGCATGTTATATCTTAGCGATCCTCATCTCGGGAGGGATCCATTTTGCCGATTTGTTCTCGCATGCATGAACTTTTGAGTGAATTTGAGGAGAGGAAGGGGAGGATCGGTGGCGCTGGGAGGAGCAGAAGAGATGTTGTTGGGTGGAGAAAGGAGCGAAGAAAGAAGAAAGAAAGAGGGAACCGTGTTGTGGGAGAAAAGAGAAATGGCGGCGCCGAGCCAAGGCAAGGCCGAGGAGGCGCAGCACCTCTGACTTCGGCGACGCAAGGCTTGGCGCATGCATGGCACTCGGCGCTTTGGCTCGAGCTAGCCAAGCACGGCGCAACCAAAGTGGCGGCAACCTGGCGAGGCTCGGGCCAAGATGCGCCAATGGCGCGACGGCAGCCTACGCACCCGGCCGAGGCTCGGCTCGGTGGTGGCCAGTGCGAGGCCGGACTATGCATGCAGCGGCACGACGCCTCGCGGAGGGCGATGGCGGTGCATGCGAGCGTCGGCGGTGGAGGCGCTGTCCAGTGAGCGGCAGCACAGTTCGGCGAAGCGACGGCCATGCATACGCGAAGACGAGGCGAGGAGGCGCGGCTAGCGGCAATGCGCTGTAGTGGCGGAGCAGCGGAGGCTCGGCGTGGCTGGGCTTGACGGCACTGCATGGCGTGACAGAGGAGCAGCGAAGGCAGCAGCTCGGCGATGCAACGACCATCATGTAGCGGCGATAGCGAGGTAAGATGAGGGGATATGGCGTGCCGCGCTTGAGCATGGTGTCGACAAGGCGGTTCCTTGGGCAAGGCCAAGAGCGACGGCGCCGATGCGGAGCGGGACGTGGACACGGAAACGGACAAACATCGGCGATGACTACGGTGAACACGGATGGGGAGCCGAGAAGATGACGTCTGGCCATATTAGGCACGCCTAGTGCCGTGGTAAAATACTTCGCGTTAAATTATGCTATTGCATTACGATATTAGTTGTGCATGTTGCATATTAGTCATGAGCATGGCATCTATTTATGCATGTTTATTTGTAAAAATATTTTGGTAGCATAAGACCGGTGTAACTTTCCGGTTAGGACTTATTTGTGCGTAGACGGGATTATGTGATAAATATTATGAATGCGAATGATTAGATTGTTGTAGCATTTTATGTGTATTGTTGGTCGGTGGATGCTAAATTAAAATACATTGGATTGTTTGACCGGATGATATTTTGGAGTCGTATGCAAAATTGTGGTGATCTTTGAGGATAAATTAATTGGAGATTTTCCCTCACGTTGGATTAGTAATTTTTGGAAGTTAGAACGCATAAGGATTTTATGATTTATTACTTGTTGGATAGCTCTTGTGTGGATATTTATTGTGATATAGAGGTTGAATCGGACGATTTATTTAATCGTGAGCAATTTGGTCGAATGCCTTATGTAATATCTATGTGAGTTGTACATGCTAGAATTGGGAGAAGGTAGGAATGGACTATTTGAGTTTGGATAAATATTTGGATTGCCATATAATTAGTAGGTAAGTTCCATGTGCCGAGTAGCTAAATGATTATTAGTCGATCGTAGAGACGCATATGTGATTGGATTGGTAGATGTCGTACATGACTAGTCCGGTGAAATGGATGTAAGTTGATTTACTAGTGAACTGTTAAATGTTGGATGTGCAATTAAATTGTAAAGCTCGCTAGGTATCAGTTAGTCAATTAAACCTCGATCGGTGGAAAATTGAGTGTATGCGATTGAGATTTGCCGAGGCGAGACTAGTAGAGCTAGATAGTTAGCATTAGCTTAAATAGTATGTCGGAGAACGATCGATGGATTCAATCTTGGTCATATGCCCATGAGTCGGTGGATTTCGTGTAATTATCGGATAGGTTGTATATTTGGAAGATCGTGAGTTCGGGCACCACTCGATGGATTGACTACCTTGGTAATGTCTTAGTGGATGTTAGTATCGGATTTAGATCAAGATATGAGAATATGACTAGAGAGTGTTATGCATGTGTTTGGATTCAACACCGGAGAACCGGTTAAGTATATGATTATGAGAAGATTAGATTTGTCGGTAGGTGTTTTCCTTTAGGAAATAAATGGAAAAGAAAATAAAATACAAGGGCCGTATATTTCATTGACAGAGGCTAGGTCAGGCCGTGTATAAAAAGGGTTTAATTTCAATTTAAAATACAGAAAAGAATTATTTTTACACTAGAAATTGAATTAACTTTGAAAATTCTTACAAAATCCATATGAACTACAAATGGGATGAATCCAATTGGGTTATCCATAAAATATTATTCTTTATCTAACCATGTAGTTTTTATTTCCACTAGAATTCTGCAAATTTTCACAACATAATTAAATTCGGATGAACAGTAAAAAGAACCACCATTTTTCAGCATTTTCTAGAAATCTGATTTTCTATAAACTCCAAATGTAATAATTTTTATACCTAAATTCATCTAAAATCATAATCTAGCTACTGTATAAATTTCATGCATTTTTGAGCAATTTGAGTTTTTGGCTATTTCTCGGTGTTTATTCGATGTCGTTATTTTCTTAGAATCCGAACTGTCGCAAGCGAGCGATTACACAATCGAGCTTGAAAAATTGGAATACCAGCAAGGCAAGCATCCTTTGAACTTTCTTTTTGCATCATATTTGATCCCAGTTTTGTTAAGATAGTGCAATGGTAATTGCTTGCATGCTATTTTGATATTGTCGCTATTTTTGTGATATGTAGTTTAGTTATATGCTAATTCATTGAGGTTATCCTTGAATCACTCCAACACCACATGCTTAAGATAGGATGTATGAATTTATATTGTTCGGGTTTGCTTAGTCTTGCAAGTCTATAAACGGTAGTTTGATTGTCGAGAATAACCCGATAATTATGGGATAAACACAACTTTCCTTATATACTTTTTGTTCCAGATCTTCGTATCTGTTTTATGAGTTAAAACTTTGACATTTTAAAGAATTTTTTTGTCTGGACAAGTGTTGGTTAGTGATGGTGCTTTGTGCACGAGATTTGGGTATGTGGTTTGCCTTGTCTGGACAATTAAGGACCGAACTTTGGGTTGTTGCGATTCAAGTAAAACTCGTGCTACCATACGCAGTATATGGGTGCTGTATGGTCAAGTAAGGGGAAGGTTCTATTGTGTTAAGTCTCACGGTGGTGTAGGGACAATTGTGTTTTTGTCAATTGTCCTCAGGAACCGATGTCAATGTTTTTATAGTGTACAAGGGAGCACCATTTACCTTTTTCATTACATCGGTATCTCCAATATAACGTGTGAGCCCCTTAGCAAGTGATATACACTACTTGTACAACGACCGGAAACATCTCACATGGGGGACTTAGCTCAATAGGGTTTTCTTGCTGAAAACGACCGTATCTCGATTCTCCCCGGCCGGCATACGAAAGGAAGTGTGCTATTATCCGGAGGCTTACGGGCTAATCGTGTCGTGTGGGTAAAGTAGTACACCCCTGCAGGGTATAATCTATTCGAATAGCCGTGTCCATGGTTATGGACGATCGCTTGAAATTTGTGGCTGCTTATTGTTAGATTTGGAATTAAAATTGTGGGTAAACTCGGTATTCGTCATGAATGGGATGTTCATGCTTGTTGTTGTATCAAAGTGGACAGCCACTTTGCTATTTGTATGATTTATTTGTTATTCAATTCATTACTTATTCACATGCTTTACTTCTACTTCAAATCTGATTTTGAAATGGCACTTGAAAAACTAGTATGTGTAGGTTGTACATTGTTGCGTCTCTTTTGCAAAACTAAGCTAATATGAGCCATCCTTTGGAACAGCCTTATGCATAACTAATTTTTATTTGTGTAAGACTTGCGAGTACTCTTTGGTACTCAGCCAGTTTGTTCTACTGGCTTACAGGTGAGGAAGATATCGAGCCCGATGAGCTTGTTAGTGTCGATTTAGGCGACACTGATGAGTAGTGCTATCATTTAACTCCCAGTCGGTTGCCGATGGGTTATAGGGCATACCACTGTTGGTCTTTTGGTTTATTTACTTGTTTCCGCTGCTACTTAATATTCTTATTTGAATTTGGCCGGTCGGCCGTTTGTAACAGTTGTAGACTTAAACTATACTATTGTTGTCTTTTGAACTATTGATGTATGTTTGTTGTATGGATGTGATCAATGTTGTATGAGAGTATGAGTATATTGGTCGCTGATCTTGAGAGCCAATATAAATTATGCTCGCTGTTTATGGCTTCCCATTTAACTCTCTAAGTGTAGTGCTTGGCTTGTTGGAGAACCGACAATCATGTAGTGCTCGCAGAGGAGCAGCGTGCATGATCGTCGGAGCTCTAGTTTTCAGTTAAGCCTCTCACTTAGGTTGAGTTAAGTTGGAATCCATTTACTGGAGGTCCAGAGTTATGTCCTTAATACCATGCTAAGTCTCGGTCTTATGGAGATAACTCGGGTACCCACAAATAGAATACATGATCTGAAAATCAATGATATACAACATAGCTAAAAACACAAAAGCACAAAAAATTGGCAACTTGGCATATACAACATAGCTAAAGACATTCACAAAAAAGCACAAAACAAGCAATGTAGTGCTACATCAACACTTTTGCTGATTTTAAGGGAACAAAGATAACGGAACACAATCAACCTACAAGCAAGTCCATCATTATTAAATAAAATATTCACCCACGAATAGCTAAGCATTTGACTAGAATTTCATCGACTTTATTACAGCATGAGTTGATGAACCAAGTGCATTATTGTGGTGCGCTCTACCCAACCCATGAATGCTCAACAATCACTGTACAAGGGTGAGAATAAAATCTCAGCAAGCAAACTGTTTAACAATTCAAAATATACAACATCATTACAGATATCCACATGTCCACATCCATAATGTGCATCCACATTCATTACAAGTTAATTAAACTACAAAGATATTAAGCATCAATATCCATTTCCCATAATGATCACAATTATAGCCTCAACCATGTTTACTACCATCAATAGTAAAATATTAGCAAATGAATCTTGATTAACTTCTTCATATTATGCACCACTACCACTACCAATGACAATAAAGCATTAACCAGTTTTACCTCATAACTTTACCATTTCTCGCATCCACAATCGCTATCAACAATTACCACAAGAGAGTAGAATCTCATGCCATAATCACAACCACTACCCTACCACAAGGGATGAACCCCAATCCACGACATAGCCATTTTCCTCACACCACAAGTGACTCTCATGAGCCAATTCCACATTACAACTATAAAGTTGCAGTTATTTGTAATATAACTTCACCACAATATCTTGCATAAGTATGCAAATGATCTTTCCATCCGCGGCTGCATGGTGAAAAGAAGATGTCCCTAAACCGAAGCCTCTCTGCCTACTGAGTAAGTACTCAAATGAATCATTTCCATATCGTTAACAACTCACTAGTTGGAGACCATTCCAAACTCAAAGCATTTTGAAAAACCAATTCTCTTTTTAATATCACAAGAAATTCAAGCCACTTGTTGACTCACGATGAAATTATCTACATTAACCTAGTTGGAAGTTTCCATTAACAAACACCTATTTTAAAAGAAATGTCCTCTCTATATTGTTTCATAACACACATGACACTCATGGATAACTTGTACAAAGAAATCAGCCAAATGTTTGTAGCGGCAGCAATTCAATCCAATCAAACCAATCGAATTCGTATTTGCAAGTTATAATATGGGAAAACTAAAGGATGTATCTCAGGAGAAGCATGCATAGAACCATTTTCTGGCAAACATTTTCATGTTCTACTGGTATAAAAGTTCATAAAACTTCAAAAAGTTAATGTATAGATATACCGATAGCATATACACATGAATGAACTTAATACCCAGTAAATGAACTAATATCCTTGTCGAAGCATGATTTATAATAGGCTACTATACCCAGTATGTAAATAGCGAACATCTAAGGTGTTGTTAGCATCTTCTATAAAATTGCAAAACATTATATTAACCAGAGCAATCAGTCATGAAGAAATCAGGGTCAAACAACAAAGAAATATAAATGATTAAAGTAAAGTCAATTTCCATATGAGAGGACCTTCTCAGAAGGTCGCAATTTGTTGCTGGTGAACCCCTCAGCAACAAGCTTATTGACAGCATCCCTCAGCCTCCCATACTCCTCCCTGATATTGTAATCCTGGTGCGAAATCCTCACATACCCTGTCACTAGATCACCAGTCTATCATTTGACATCTCTTGATGAGGACATCACTCCTTCGGATACACACACTACACAAAATCCTACGGATCCAGTTGCGAAACTACAAGGCCCTATGACAAGAGCTCGTGCACGTCACTTAAATTATGAGGTGAGCTCGTTTCTAGATGCTAATAATTTATCTATGCAGAATGGTATACTACCTAATAATTGTGATATGTTGTTACTTAGGAATAATGGATCCCCAAGGTCTACGACCAGGTCTACAAGCCCTACGACCAGTCCTGCTAGCGCTACGACCAAGTCTCAAGATCCTCGAATAGTTTCGCCGCGCTCGACTGAACCGACCAGGCCTTCGACCACATCTCAAGCTCGCGATGCTACGACCGACCACCAGCGCTACGACCACATCTCAAGCTCCTCGACAAGGTTCGCGGCCTTCACGACCGGACGGTCGGCGCTACGACTAGGTCTCACGCTCTCGACCGGTCATTAGGTGTTGCGACACCGTTTTGGGCCTAATAGGGCCTTGTAAGCGTGTCGGGGTCAATGCCTAGGTTGTGTACGCCTCTCCCATGGTCGCACAACCTAGGTCAACCCCTCACGTTACCCCTATATATACACAGCAGCCGCCATAGTTTAGGGTGGGTTTTCTTAGATTATTCTGCCACTTTGCAGTTTCACCGTTTATCGGTTTGAGGAACCCCACATTGTGAACTTCATTCATATTCGCAATACAATTCAGATTGCATTTTTCTTGTTCTTGTGAGTTGCTTCGATTGCTTGCAGGAACAATAACCCTCGTGGTAAGGTCGATCGCGTGCGAGCGTGGTTGATAACGACAGTCGTGCGGGTGTAGCGAATTGCGAGGTGACGATCTGCTGGTCGAAAGCCTCAAAGCGTCAACGTCCTCACGATGAAACCAATCGAACCTATCGGAAGATCGGGACACCGTGACTCATCATTTGGTATCAGAGCGAAGGTTGCCCGTTAGGTAATCTCGTTTATCCCCTTTTGTTAGTTGTTTTCCATCACCTATAGTCCAGAAAATTGCCCTACAAAAAGTTTTAGATCTTAGTCTTTCCGTTGTCCAAACCACGTTGTGCCTTTCACAATTTTGTTTTCAGTATTCGCGTTGTTGAGTTCGAGTCCATCGTCGGTGTCTTTGTTGCTGGTCTAGTCGTCGTGATCTAGTTTCTAGCGTCAAGTCTTTGCTGTTTTGGTCATCGTGTATCTCGGCTTGTCCTTTGTTGCATCCGTTGCAATTAGGGTTTGTTTGCTATAGCCGAGAATTGAGTCACCCCCCATCCGACCACTTACTCGTGACACCACCCCCATCCGACCACTTACTCGAGCCAACATTCCCATCCGACCACCTACTCGGATTCGACCACCCAGTCGGATTCGACCACCTACATCGAGTTCGACCACCTCGTCGGATTCGACCACCTACTCGAGTTTGACCACCTTCTCGGGTTCGACCACCGCCGAGTATTCGCCCCAAGCAAGTCTATCTGTTTCTGGTTGCTCTCGGACACCCACACACTCATCATATCGTGTTCGACCCAACAAGGACCGAGAAGAAATCCCATAGCCGAAATAGAGATAGCCAAAGTTCGAGAGAGAGACAGAGATAGCCACCTGCTCGAGTTCTTTTTATTACCTTATTACCCCTGCTCTCCGGAAAAAGTTTGTGACCTATATCTATCCTTAGGCCTGAAAAAGGGTTTTGAAGAGTTGTGAGTCAAGGTCACTTGCGCAAAAAAAAAAAAGAGGAATCCTAGGTTGGGTTTCGTGAGTCAAAAGAAGAAGAAGAAGAAGAAGAAAGAATCAAAAAAATCAAAATTGCTGCTCCTTGCTACTAAAATTGAGAGCCACCTCGGTTGGCTCACGACCACCCTCGATCGGACCACTTGGTCTAAGACGACAACCCACCTAGTCGAGGATCTTGATCACAATTATTAGGTAGTATACCATCACAATCGCATAGATAAATTATTAGCACCTAGAAACGAGCTCACCTCATAATTTAAGTGACGTGCACGAGCTCTTGTCATAGGGCCTTGTAGTTTCGCAACTAGATCCGTAGGATTTTGTGTAGTGTATGTATCCGAAGGAGTGATGTCCTCATCATCTCTTGTACTTCCGCCAGCTAATGAAATGATACTTACTCATGTTAGTACTGTGGCTATGTGTCCTGACATTGCTTGTCAATTGGGGGTCACAGGGCAGCAAGCAACTTTTTGGAGTGAAAGTCATCTAGATCTCTAGTCATTCTCTACACCATTAATCAACTACTAGATTCATATGCAACTCTTCAGAAAGAAAGATCTAATTAATTAGGTGAATCTGATTATTTAAAAGACAATTAAGAATTTGCCACTCAATAGAACAACCTTCTCAACTTTGCCATTATATAGATTGTAATCCGTTTTTGCCATCCCATACAATTTTTTTATATTTTTTTGCCACTTTGGAGTTTTCATCTCATTTGCCGTTTTTCAGACGCGTGAAAGACCGAAATGCCCCTGATTTTCTCATCACAAGCCCGACGTTTCTGAGGCCCACCCCGATTTCTTCCACGTGCCACCGATGTTTCCTCATCTCAAAGCAAAACGAGCATCACGGGAGGTCCTGGGGAGGTCCCCCAGGACCTCCCATGAGGGTGGTCTTTGTAAAACGAGCATCACGGGAGGTTCTGGGGAGGTCGTTTTGCAAACACCACCCTCACGGGAGGTCCTGGGGAGGTCGTTTTGCAAAGACCACCCGTGAGGGAGGTCCCGGGAGGTCATTTTGCAAAGACAACCCTCACGCGAGGAGGTGAGCAGGCGGGAGAGTAGGGTCTTGCGCGGCGGCGCGCGGAGGAGGGGGAGGCGGCGGCGGTGGGTCTGCATGGCCACCATCGCTGGAGGGTGGAGGGGGGCAGTGGGTCGGGCTCGATTTGGTTGCAGTGGATGGGTCGAGTCAAAAATAGCATGGAGCTTGAGCCGTATGGCGACGGCAGCGATGAAGGCCGTGAGGATGTCAGAGTCGAAGCAGCCGCCCACCCAGTACACCTTGTACGCCGTGAGGATGTCGATGTCGGAGTCGAGGATGACGAGCTTGCGGTTGTAGGAGTTGGGCGGGAACCCGGGACCGAGCACCCGATCGTGGAAGCTGCGGTGGGTGGGCGAGATGCCGCAGGGAGCGTGTGGTGGCGAGGCGGCGGACGCGTTCCGGAACCACGGCCGCCACCCTAGTAGCACCCGCCAGTGCCGCCGCCGCCAGATTGGGAGAGTAGAAGGGATTGAGGATGAGGATGAGGATTGGGGAGAAGAGAAGGGGAAACCACCGGTTAAGCCCGGTCATGTGACCCTGAGGGTATTTTGGTAACTTCCAGTGGATATAAATGGCCTGGAAAATAAAAATCGGCATTAAAACTCCAAAGTGGCAAAAAAATAATCGAAAATTGTATGGGGTGGCAAAAAATGGATTACAATCTATATAATGGCAAAGTTGCGAAGGCTATTCTATTGAGTGGCAAATTCTTAATTGTCCTATTATTTATAGCTTAGCCCACCTACTCCACCATGAATCATAGGAATTCTTCAAAGAACAACCTTAAAATATCACTTGGACTTCAGAACGGCACAAAGAAAAACCATTTTGCTTACTAATAACTAAAACAAGAAGCAAAGAAGGCAGATTAGCAGGCATGGCATTACAATCGAATCTCTTGAGGGTCTTCTTGACCTTCCTGTCGTAGCCCTCGCAGTGCATGTAGACCCACATGGCCGCATCACCACCTCCTCCGGTGGGCCCGTGGTGCGGCGGCGGGATGAGCGGGGCTGCTGGAAGCGGGTGTCAAGGCGGGCAGATATGGCCGCGTGGAGAGAACGGAGCTCACCGGAGCCATGCATATGTGCCCTCTCCCTCGTCTCGCGGCCTTGCCCGCCGTCGCCCGTGCTGCGCTCCCTCGCCCTCTGCCCTCGCCCGCCGCCCCGCCGTCACCTGGGAAAAATCAACTAGCATCAGGACTTGATTCAACCACAAACACTAAAACTCGAGATAACAAAGAACAAAAAGGGGGGAAGAAACCACGTTCGGCCACACCACCCACAAAGCCGGGCCAAACCGAGGGGCACGAGTGGTCAAGCCGAACCGGGGCGGCACAACGCTGTGGGGAGACCCAGGGGAAGAGAGAGAGGGAGTGGCACCGGAGGCGACGCTGGAGGCGGAGGCGGCCGACAGGGAGTCGCCGGCGGCGGGGTGGCGTCACGTGGGCAGGCCAATGGCGAATCTAGGATGAAAAACGAGGGTGGGTTCAATGTGAGGACCCCCGAGATCGGATCCGTATCAAGCTAAGTGATTACGTCGTAAACGCAACACTTAACGTGAGACGCACACGATTCCGAGTGACCCGGATATGTGTCACATGCTAGCTCCCAAGGATTAGTGGCTAACATGCACATATCCTAGTACACAACATTGCAATCACATCCATACACAATGTACAAGAATAAAAGAATCGATTACAACATCATTTAAATAGCACCTTATAGTACAAGGTTGCAAAAGAGAGCCGATCGGCCAAAGCTAAATAACACGAATAAATTGCAGCGGAAGATAAACTTAAAATAAAAAGGGAATAACCAAGTTGGTATGCCCACAATCCCACAAGCAACCAACTAGAGTTAAAGCCGTTGCACCCGTCGTTCTCACCTGAACAAATAGACACTGTTAGAGTACAAAGTTGTACTCGCGAGACTTTCAAAAGAAATAAAGATGCATGTAAGTATCAAAGGAAGGCTACTAAACTAGTCAATTTTCAGCATAAAGCAAGTTTTGCATAAGGATAAAAGATTCTAACTTGACATTTGTAAAACATTTAGAAAACATTTTATGATAGTAAGTAATGATC
This sequence comes from Ampelocalamus luodianensis, assembly GCA_036346255.1. Taxonomy (NCBI): domain Eukaryota; kingdom Viridiplantae; phylum Streptophyta; class Magnoliopsida; order Poales; family Poaceae; genus Ampelocalamus; species Ampelocalamus luodianensis. The sequence goes on along the minus strand of CM070634.1, from coordinate 80,488,696 downwards.
AACAATGGTATAATCTCCAAGTATTATCAACACACGAACATCCCATTCGTGGCACAATTCATTCCACAACAAATTTAACGCGCGAACTACGTGTTCATAAAATCACTTTAGATTTGAACAAACTAACATAATGACATAACATTCCCAACCATAACCCAAACTTAAGTTCCCAAAAGACTAACTGTGTCTGCTTTCCCACAAGTGTTGTCCATAACCTAGGACGAGGCTATTCGAATAGATTTAGTTACTCTGCAGAGTTGTACAGCTTTACCCATACGATATGAATACCTTATACTGTCGCCATGCACTCTTCCGAAGGAGTGTGACTAAGATATCATAATGAGGCCGTTACAATGTCATGTCCTAACTATCAAACCACCCGAGGAGCAGAATCCCGTGGCAGACTGTCGGTCGCCTAGAACCACAGGTGAACCCCGTTGTGTAAGTAAGTCCCCATCAAACAAGAGACCCTTAAGGTCAAAAATTTAACATGCCCCCACGAGATTGACAAAAGAACAATTAAATACATAACAATAACAATTGTCAATCCCATTGTGTTTTGATAGCTAACATACAACAAATTATTAAGCCAAGCCTTCACCATTATCCCGGCGTGTGGTTGCACGTAAGACTTGGTTCATCGCACCACAGACCGGTCCTTAAACACTCAGACGGGGCTACTCAAATCCATAACAACAACAACGATATTTCATGATCACCCTACACCCGTCCAAGTTAAGAGCATAAAACACATGCCCAACATGTCCACAAACCCCAGATGCAAAGATCTGGATACAACCCTCAAATCCAACATAATCCAATCCATAAAATCCTCAAAGTTCATTAAGATTCAATTCGATCCATCGGCCGATGGACTAGCTCCATCAACCGCTTCCGGCTAAAACTACTAGCATGGCTAAGCATCGTTCTACAAACTAGCAAACAAACCCATATAACATATAACCTTAGTCATTCAAGGATAAAGGGTAATCAACATTCAAAGGAGGGCTTATGCAGCAATTAGGAATTTAACTACTTCTACCCATAAACATATATTTCAAAATAGCATGCAATTGCGATAATAAAACTCACACAAAACATTTAAAAACCATTGGGAGCAATATGATCAAGAGGAGGGTGCTCGCACCTTTGCTGTATCACTTGTTCCATCTCAGATTATACTCATAATACTCTCACGGATATATCGTTATCGTCGAAAACCTAATGAGAGACGATAATGCAATAAATATCGAATAAAGCCAGAAATTCAATATGCTCAAAAATGTATGAGATTTATACAGTAGGTAGATTATGATTTTATAAGAATTTAGGTGAAAGATTCATTCCATTTGGATTTAGTATGTGAAAGTTATGGTGGTTTGAATTTCAGATTTTAATACGCCTTCATTCGGGTAATTTAATTATGAGATGAAAATTTGTAGAGTAGTGGTGAGTACATGGATTACATGGATAAATAGGCAATATTATTACAAGTTCAAAACAGTTGAGTTTGCTTCAATTGGAGTTTTTATGATTTTGTTATTGATTCCTAAAGTCATCAAAATTTTACAATGTAAAAATAATTCATTTTGGGACAAAAATCCACAAAATATATCTTCTGTGCTAGAGGTAAAACTGAAACCATTTTTAGAAATAAGTTTACTAAAAATTAAAATTATCAAAAGTGGTTTCACTGTTTTTGGAGTTACAATAAAATAGTTATGTATTTTTGAAGTTAAAAGCCTTTTTCTAATGTAAAAATAATAGAGTTATGGATCATTTTTCTAAAACTATGCTCTCTGCTATAGAGAAATGTTTGAAACCTATTTTAAAATAAAATTCACATAATATGAAAAATATCAAAACTGGTTTCATTCAATTTGGAGTTTATTTGAACTAGATATGAATTTTTTTGAAGTTAATACAATTTCCAGTGTGCAAATAATTGTACTTCGAAATTTCTTAAGTATTAAATACCTTTTCTACCAAGAGCTCTCCTAGCCTCAGTCGCTGACAAGCGGGACCGGGGTCAAAGGTTTGACCCGGTCAACACTGACTCGGTCTTGGTTGAAACCAGACTAAAGGCGTATTCTACTGAATACGTCTTCTAATTCTGAAAACGAAATTCTATTCAAAGTACACTAACAATGCGTTAATCCTTAGCAAATATGTAACAACAAAATACACATCCACTTAACCGGCTAAACGGGCCCACATGTAATAGAGATATTAGCTTTCTAATCAACCATTAAACAACTTAATCAAAGGTTTGCGCTAAACAAAACAGGCTACTGTTTTCGGACCGAATCCGACAACAGAGCCGGGCTCGCGCGAGCTTTGCCGGCGGCTCGCCGGCGCGATGATCCACGGGGGCGTGAAACAAGGGCAGACTTGGGTTGCTAATAGCTTGCTGGACCGGCTGGTGGCCGGAACTTGGCCGGAGAATGGATGTAGCGGCGGCGCGACAATGGACTTGCGGCGGTGCATGCACGGCAAAAACGAAAGTGATGCCACGGTACAAATAAGTCCAAAACAACGTATACTTGAGCTACTAGGAAGTCATTGGAAGCTTACCAGCATAAAAAGAAAAGCTGGAGAAGCTCGGGAAGAAACAAGTGCCATCAATGGCGACGGCGACGCTCGGGTTCACGAGGGGAGAGAAACCTGCGACAAGAGATCAGAGAAGAACGGTCGTGAAGGGTTCAGGGGGCAGAGGAGATGGTGTAACCGGAATCAATCAAGAAATGGCTCACCATGACGGCGATTTGACGAAGAACAGAGGCATCGGCCGACAAAAGGGGAAAATCCCAATTCACTAACTCCTGCGAAGGCATTGTTGGAATTAGATGAGGGGAAATGAGGTTTAGGCCCCATGGCCCAAGATGACGTGTAAAATAAAGCAAGAAGCTCACCGAAACAAAGAATGGCACAAAGAGGGCATTTGCGGGCGCGCTCTGGAGGGAGTGGGAGCACAAGCTTGCCCCGGATCCTACAAGCATTGTCAAAGGCTCAGATGAGCGAAAACTAGAAAAGCATGGTAGTAGGAGCTGAGGGACAAGGCGGTGTGGATTTTACCTAAGAGAAAGGCTCACACGAGCTTCCCTCTCCTCTGCCACCGAGAGGAGAAGTGAGCTGAGAGAGAGAAGTCGAGCCGATTTTGAGCGGGGAAGAAGACGGAGGAAGAGGCGGCGTTAGGAGGCGCAGCTCGGGGACAGGTCTGCGAGGGCGGTGGCTCACGGAGGTGACGGAGGCGCGGCAGAGCATGTCGGGCGCGTGGCACAGCGCCCCTGCGCGCGAGTCAGCGAGAGGAAGAAGATGGCCCTGACGTGCGGGCCTGGTGTTTCAGCGGCACAAAGGTAAGTGGACACGGCGAGAGGGTGCGGTGCATTCAAGTGGCGCGTCGGGCTCGGTCGGAAGGATTCGGACCGCACGATCTAAAATGGACGGCCAGGATTGAGTAGTGCATTCAGGCTGTCCGATCGAGCGATCCACGTGGACCACACGATTTTCATCGGACGGTCAGCGACGCTAGACTCCAACCGGTACAGCTAGGTGGTTAGGTTGGACCGCGTGGGTTTGAGTCCGGTGCGGTCGGTTCAACAGTGCTAAATCTGAGTTTGATTTTTGTTTGACTAAATAACAAAATGGTTTGACCGATGCTTAAAAAATAGAAATAAAATTCTAAAAATTATGAAAATTTTTATAGAGGTTCCTGGGATGATCTAGTATTTCTAAAAATTATGAAAGTCACTGTTCATAATATAATTTGATTAAAATAAATTCAAACTTAATCTAGGTCTTTTAATGGTGTTTGAATTTTTTTAGGGTTTAAAATAGTCCCAAAAATTTAGGAAAAATTATATTTATTCATGATAATTATTCTAGTATTTGAATAAATTATTTTTTGGTGATGATCAAATGTTTTTGTTCCTGTTTTTATTTGGAGTTCATATTTGAAGTGTATGTTTAATCCGTTTGATAAATTTCCAAGTGCAAAATATTATGCAAATGATTCCACAAAGTCAAGCATGCTGATAAGATGCATACTAAATCCCATTAATTAAATTGGGGATGTTACATTCAACCGTTCAAAGCCTCGAATAACTAAACTTCATTGGCAAAATCTTCTATTAGTATGCGATGCACCGGATCGGCAATAATTTCATCTAGATTAAATTTTAGTAGAGGCTTCTTTGGTTGAGTTACGTTCTCATCGGTTAGGGGAGTACTACTTGAATTGCTTGTAAAATAATTACGCAAAGTTCGTTTCTCTATTGTTGCAAACCTACGAATTAATTGCTAATTGAGTATATACCACACTATATCAAACTTACTAACAAATTGATAATTAAGCAATAGGCAGGCCAAGCCCGAGCGGGCGGCGGTACACGGGGGAGTCCGGGGCGCGCATGCGGGTGCTTGGCTCAAAATTGACGGTGAGCCGGGCCAAGCCTGGTGGAGGCGGTGGTAGAGCAGGAGGAACCGGAAGCGGTGGTAGTAGCTAGAGGCGCCGGTGGCGCCGCCGCGCTGGGGAGCCGAAGGCCAACGAAGCGGAGGTGGCGGCACCAAAAATCCGAGAAAGGGGAGGGAGCCGCATGGAGTACCGGAGGGACGGAGCTCCCAAGAGCATTTTTTCGGTTGAAGCAACACACCAGGAGAAGAATGGAGGTTTGGGGAGAGGAGGATTGGGGATCGAGTGGGGATGTAGCTAGGGTTAGCGGTGGGAAAAAAGGCGCGGTGGAAAAAAACGGGCGTGGCACGTTCCACTTTCTCTCGAGTGTTTCCATCTTAAAACATTCGGGATTATATTTTATCCCGTCTAGGCTGTGGACAACTTCATGAGGAACATTGAAGAGTGAGTTAGGGATTTCTGTAATTCGAGCAGTTTTGCCTTTATAAACTTGTAATTCTTTTATTTACCCGCCTGAGGTTGGAGCTTGCAACGACTTTTGTTGTTCTCAGATTTTCGGTAGGATCTTTTGGTGTTGGTCTTTGTCTGTTATCTCTGTAATGGTTCAGCTGGTCCTTTCGTGGTTGGGCTTGTAGCGAAATCTGGCGTTCCCAGATTTTGGTTCTGTTTCTATAAACTGATATATGCTTTATAAAAGCTGGGATCTCTTCCTTTTAAAAAAAAAATTATCCCTTCTAGGCTGTGCTGTGATCCCGTTTTTTTCACCCGTCTAGGCAATACTCGAGTGCAGGTATGTTGCCTCCTGTCTTTGATTTCGAAAACACTCGAGAAAGTTAGACTCGATAAAAATATAGACACTTGAAAAATAAATGGTTTCTGATAGTGGCCGCCGGTAGGGTGACAACCCCGGCTGCCCCCTTTGGTCCGCCCCTGGACACGCCCAACGGCCGGGTGGGCGCACACACTATCGGGAGGCATACGTGAGGCCTATTGCGAACTAAGCTGTACATATTTTCCCGTGGTATTTGGAGCTAGACAACGTTCATGCCTGGAATAAGCTGTGTCTAGTAAACCCTTAATTAGTCTCACTAGTCATCAACCCGTTTGACTGCACGGGGTACATAAGAAGAATATTTTATTAGTTTTAATAGATCAAACCTTTTTAGTTGGGATGATGGGCTAAAATTTGTATTCCACATTAAAATTTTAATATGGACAATGTGTGCACGTGCATATATATTTGCTTTCAATTTCTAATTACGAATTTCAAATGTCAATATTATCCCTAAAAAGCAGGCTTAAATTCAATTTTGTTCATGCAACTTTAACCGTGCGATAATTTTCATACTTTCCATTCCCTATTTATATTTAATTTTAATACTTTCTACCCTTAATTTATATAAATCTGGTTCAAATCCTAGTTCCTAACTATACTCATACATGCTAAGATATATATAGCGCACTTGAGTACGTGTGGCGTGTGCTTTGACCAGCTTTTGTGATGCACTACAGCTACAAATTTCTTCCGGATGCATTGGAGTCTCAACTCTTAGCATTATTTCTTCCTTGGTCGACGTGATGGCCCTTGAATGCCTACAGTAATTCTATGTAACTTTTATCCGAGGCTACTAAACCTTCTTTAACTGTGTGCCTTCTTTAACTGTGTGTCTGTGTTGTTGTTATGTACGCACTACTAAAAAAAAGTTATTATAGACGATTCAAAAATGTCATCACAGACGGTCACGTGAGTCGTCTGAGTTTACACGTTAGTAATAACACGAGGTCATCATAGACGGTTTTCGAACCGTTTGTTATCATGACTATCACAGACGGTTATTAATTCAGAACTGTATATGATAGTTGACTATCACATACGGTTTGTAGATGAAATCGTTTGTGATATCTTATGTATCACAGACGATTTATAGATAAAATTGTCTATGATAGCTAATATATCACAGACGGTTTGTCTTAAGGAATCGTCTGTGATGATCTCTTCTCTATAAAAACTCCAAGCAATGGCTGCTTGTGCCTTTAAAATCGGCTTCATATATATATATATATATATATATATATATATAAGGCCTGAATTCAGCTAGCTAACTCGCTCCTTAGGCCTTCATCCTAAACATGTAGGTGAACCACGACCTACTTCATCAAACCTGACACACTAGAGTGTGTGATTTGCTTCATGCCAATCCTCCAAGTGCTTGTAGAATCCTCCTAAACCATAGCCTCAGAAGTAATAGCAGTCGAACTGAACTTGAAGTTATTAATTACAAACATGTAATTGTCTTTAAACCCAACAAGAATACCAAGCAACTTTTTGAACATAGCGACGTCCAATTACCTATCGACGATATTCAGGTAATGTACATTCTTGTAGAATCCTTCTAAACCACGATCTCAGAAATAATAGCAGTAGAACTGAACTTGAAGTTATTAATTACAAGCATATAATTGTCTTTAAACCCAATAAGAACACCAACAACTTTCTAAACATAGCGACGTCCAATTACCTATCGACGACATCCAGGTAATATATATCAAGGGAAGTATCACAGACGTTTTTTAACAATAACCGTCTGTGATATCTGCGATTATCAAAAAGGTTCTATTTACAAACCGTATATGATGATGCGTCCAATATAGCCTATTTTGTAGTAGTGAACGCCCAAGGACAAGCTAGCTACTATATATATATATATATATATATATATATATATATATATATATATGTGTGTGTGTGTGTGTGTGTGTGTGTGTGTGTGTGTGTGTGTGTATGAAGTCGGTTTTAAAGGCACAAACAGCCACTGTTTGAAGATTTTATAGAGAAGAGATCAGAAAAAGAATGGTAGAACTGGCTGCCAATTCCTCAAATTGACTCTCCGTGCTATCTCCACCAACAATGAGGCTAGCTCTTAGATGTACGAAAAGACAAAACTATGTCACTCATCAACATTGCCATAGCAAATTTTTGCTGTTAGAAAGGCACAATCTAGAGAAGAAAAAAACAAATGATGTCCAAATAATTATGAGGATACACAACAATTTACTCAAATTGTCTCATACTGTTGTAAATATTGCAGTTTTAGCAAACTTTCAGAATTAATATCAGCATATTTAAATAACATTAAAGCAGAATTCTAGCAGAATTTAAATGACCAAATTAACATATACTCATGTAATTCTTCTAAGTCATTTAAAAAGAATAATATGCTCAACACATACAACATGTGTATAAATGAAATAAGCATAGAGCTAAGATTTGACATTATGATATTGCTCTCAGATGTAGAGTTCCACAAGATTTTAACCTTGGCCTTCTCAATACTCTAGTTTATACTCTTCATTAATTGAACATGACAATTTAGATTCAAAATTTGAGCTCTAACGAATACTCTATTAAACTATCAAAAGACTTCTAAATCAAAATACCACATCATATACTTTCGGTCAAACAGGGAACCACAGATGTTCACACACAGAACATCAAATTACCAACGGAACTTGATAGTCCCAAGTGAAACTGAATACAAACACAAGTTTAGCAATACTGCTACATGGATAACAAAGTAGAATGCTAACAGAACTGCTAGTGACCACCTGATCTAGAAGTTGTAAAACAACTAGTTCCACCCGAAAGTAACAGCATGACAAAAGATCAAGTTGACAACAGTAAGTAACAAAATAGAGCTCAAATATGAATTGATTATCAATTCAATTTCAGTATTTGACCAACAATCATCATAGAGCAGAATAGCAAGCCCACATATATATCTTTGCAATAGATCTCCCAATACTAATCACAATAATCAACCCAATCACTGATCAAATATTTCAACTAGTGTAACATCCCAATTTTTTGAAGCTTTTAAAAATCCTTTTGAGTGTTTAGTCTCTGGAAAATTCACCCAAGAGTTTCATTTGAATTTTATCAAAGCTTAACATGGACTTTCAGTAGAAAAACCATTTAATATGATTAATGTCAACATCAATTAATGTCAAAACTATTTTGTTTGGGTTCTATGTGCTTGGATATATTTTCTAGATTTTTCTAGAATTTTTTCGAGTGCATTTGCTACTTTCTAATTGCTATTTGCATTTTTTGGTATTTCTAAAATAGAAAATCTAATTAAAATCTCGAAAAAGCTTTGGGCCAAAACCCTATCCTTGGCCAATCTCTCCCTGGAGCCCATCCCACTTTCCCCAGCCTTTTTTCGTGTGCAGCCCACGCACCCCACCCACTCTCTCCCTATTCGGTGGGGCCCGCCTGTCAGATCCTCCTCCTACCTCTGTTTTCTTCCTCACGCGCGCCCGTCCGAAAATGCCATGGATTCCTTTTTTGGAGCTTTGTTCGACAACGATTCATTCGGCCTGGATTTTCCGCGTTGACCTCACCATCTAGAAGCTCTATCTCTCCGCAATTGTTTTGGCTTCGTATCTCCTCCGGATCTGTTCAATTTCCTTATCCTCTCTTGGTTTCGAAAAGAACTCCGCCGCTGATGCGCCATCTTGGCCATGCTCCTACCCTATAAAAGGCACCCCTGGGTTCACCCTATTCCCCACAACTCAAACCCCCAACTCGCTTCGTCTCCGAAACCCTAGCACCGTCGGAATTGGAGTTTCAGGGTTTTCCCCCGAAGTTCTTCTTTTGCGAATTCCGCCACCACCGTCGATGCTTTGCCGACGTTGTCCACACCATCGTCACCGCTGTTGCTTGGTCCACCTTGTGCGCCCCTCCACGCCACCAGAGCATCTTCGGAGTTCATCACCGGCAAAACCCGCACCTTCTCCGCCACTTAAACCTCGTTGCTGACCAACCCAGTGGTCCTCGAGCACTAGTGAGTACATCACTGAGTTCGAAATAGCGCCTCTACCCATTGCGTACCTTCGCAGCCGATGACTCACCGCCGTTCGTCGGATGCCATTGGGACCCGAGTGCCACCACTCCGCTATTGTCCACATCACGCCACCTCACGTGCCATGTCAACACTAGTGCCTAGGTGTCAGCACCATGTGTGTGCTTACGTGGCGCACTTAAACCCTAACCCAGATCCAAATCTCTGTAGATTTTTTCCACCATGAGCCCTCTCTCTAATCTATAGGGTCCACATGTCAGAAGCACTATTATATAGACTCATGAGCTGTAGACCCATGAACCGAGTTCATGGACCGGGTCTACAAACCCTGGGTCCACATGTTAGCATTTGCACCCTTTTTCTTGATTTTCTTTTAATTCCAATTTTTAGGGCTGACATCATGCTAACGTCATTAATCAGAATTTCCAGTAGAAAAATAATCCGAGAAAATCCAGAAATTCCTTTTTGTTATTTCTTTAGGTTTAGAATTTCCAGAAGCCCGTTCTTCCTCACACGAACTCCGTTTGAGCCCATTCAAATTTCTAAATTCATCTAAATTTAAGCTCTATTTTCTTGAGATTTTTATTTAATTTTTAGAGTTTTTTCTCTCTATTTTGTATTTATTTTATTTATTTACTTCGTTTGCAAGTAGACGTTGATACTTCAGAAAATTTTGAGGAAGGAGGTGTTCACCAAGAACAAGACTAGTACCATGACTTGTTCCAAGGCAAGTTGTACCTTTGACCATGTTGAACTCAGTTTTCTAAAATTACTTTGATTCAATTATTGCATTTATTTGAAGTATTTATTTAAATGCTTTAATTGGATTTAGTTATTTATGCAAATTGATTATATCCACCTTGTCTATTGTAATGTCATGATCTTTTGTCACCTTAGCTTGGTTAATTATTAGTTGGTATTATCGTAGCACCAATGAGGGCTGGTTAGATACGAGTAGTTTGCTTAGCCATACAACGAGTCATTCATTCAATTGAGTTGCAAATATTAATTTGACTAAGTGATTATGGAACTTTGTGTAAAATTGTGTGATGTGTGTCATTACTCGTTGGTGGCATGTGTTGCACTTAATCAACAGGGTGGGAAAAGATTTAGACTGAGACAAACGGTGGAAACTGTGTGATATGGTGGAGCTTTATGATTGGAAATGATAATCTTCATGGCATAGTTAGAAATTGGAAGTCTTGCTTTGGCCAACTAAGGACTTAACTTAATTTGCGAGCCATTGAACTGAGCTATAACTGTATGACCACATGCCTGATGGGACGGGCCTAACTGTAACATCCCAATTTTCTGAGTTTAAAAATCTTTTAAATAGTTAGTAGGGAAAAAGTCACCATTTGGATTTATTTGAATTTAAATTCAAAAGCTTAATATTGGACTTTACAATCAAAAACCTTTAATGTGAATAATCCCAACATAAACATTTGCCAAAACTATTTTATTTGGGTTCTATGTGCTCAGATATATTTTCTAGATTTTTCTGGAATTTTTCTGAGTTCATTTGCTATTTTCTATTGCTTATTTGAATTTTTAGTATTTTATAAACTAGAAAATGTATTTAAAATCTCAGAAGTTGCTTCGGGCCGAACCCAAAACTGCGGCCCAACTCCCGCGCGCGGCCCAGCTCGCCCACGCGCGTGCTCGCCCCGCTGAGAGGTGGACCCCACCTGTCAGTCTCTCCGCCTCATCACTCTTCCCTTCCGAACGCCCCGCTCACCTCCGCCGTTCGATCAAGGATGGACGGCTGGATGTGCGTGATCTATTCGGAGATCCGAATGTTCCTTTGTTTTTGAGCCGTTCGATCAAATCTGGACGGTCAGATCCTCAAGTCTGTTTCGCAGCCGCGCGGGCCCCGCCTCCGTGCCAATGACATGTGGGCCCCACACCTTCATCGTCCTCCTCGCGCCCGGCTTCGTCTTCACGCGCGGCCGCGCCAGTCCGCCATGTTTTTGAGCTCAAGCCCAGTACGAAAACGCGTTCTTTCCAACTAAACCCCTTCTAGAAAACGTGCCAAATTCTATCTCTAACCTCTCCGCACCCGTTTCTGATAAAATCCTATCCCGAATCATATCCTAACCCCGGATTTCCAAAATTGGTTTCGTGTTCTTCACGGACTCGATTTGGGGATTTCCAAAATAGGCCCCGAGGTTCGCACTGTCCTCCGCAACCCAGAGCCGCCACCCACGTCGCCCTGAGAGCCCTAGCACCGCCGCAATCGGAGTTTTAGGGTTTCTCGCCGCCGTTCTTTTTCTTCGAATTGCGTCGCCGTCGACGTCGCCCTGCCCTCGTGGTCTGCACCGCTGGGTTCGCCGTCACATCCTTTACCTTCAGGAGCCTTCGCCGTCGCCTAGATCTCACCGGAGACCCTGTCTGACAACAACCGAGACTCTCCGCCGCTCAAACCTCACCGCCGGTCGCCACCGTCCACCCCAAGCACCCGGTGTTGCACCAATAGGTTCGCTAGTACGGTTGTATAAGCCTGCATCTATAAATTGCATTCTATGGTATGATTTGCGAGTACGGTTGTGTACTCACGCTTGTTGTAAAACTTGCGCCCAAACCTCCAGAAGAGGAGGAGTCTACGCCTGCTTTCGAGGAGGAGATCGCCGAAGGTTGCTAATCATTGAAGTCTGGATCCCAGTCGGTTGCCTGTGGTGAATTGATGGGATCTACGCTGGAGTTATTTCCGTTCCGCTGCCGTTTTATTCTTTGTTAGCCCTGCGTGGCTTAATAAGTGTAACCTCGACCATAAGGTCAAAACCCTTATTTGTTATTCAAACTAATCGTTACTTTATTTATCGCTTGTGTGGATCGATATTCACCTGTGTTGACACTGTGTGTACTAGCGTGATCCTGGACTAGTGTATTATACATAGAGGGTTCCAGAATCGTAATTTTGGGTCCCGACAGAGGTGGTATCAGAGCCATACTGACTGTAGGTCTTGACCTTAGTTAGATTGGCCGTCTTTAGAGTGTCCAAGCTATTTTCTAAAGGAAAAATGAACTTGCAAGATTAATTAATTGCTTAACTCTCCTCATATCTCTCTCGACTCAACTATTGCTATAATATTTTCTCTCCCCATTGTTTTGAAGTTGCTCTTACCCTCTTCTCTGTCTTGACAGATGCCTTGTCTCTAGAGCTATGGTGAGCGCACGGGAGGATATGCCGCGGAGCTTTGGAAGTTGCTTCAGGTTCTTGGAGGTTTTGATCGTCCGTTGTACGTCGACAACAACTGGATTGTGAATGGACAAAACCGTGGAGTGATCTGTCGCCTGACGATCTACGCCAGGAGGAACGACAAGGCGAGCCAACCTTCGCACATCTCTGTGAGGAAGATCACTTGGCTGGAAGGCATCCAGGAGTCGTCACGCTTGGCTATGCTGCGTATCTGCAACATCTACGCACGGGAACTTCAAGACATTGTCTTCCGTTACCACCCCAGATCTGCAGCCGTGGATCTGCCAGCACGATACCCATCCATAGAAGAAGAGAGCAACGCTACAGTCGTGCACCTCGCCCAGTTTGCAGCTGCCCAGGAGGAAGCATTGGAGAGGACTATCACAGAGCTGGATCATGTCTATGAGGCATTGCAGAGAGCTGAAAAGAAGGTCGCTACGCTGCAAGAGATTCTCTATGACCAGGATGACGAAGTAGAAGAAGACCCCGAGTAGGATCCTGAAGAAGATCGGAGGAAGGCCGGTTGAGCGGAAGAAGACGCGGGCGGAGGAGCCACTGAGCGATTGCAGAGGCGCTGTTCTCTTGCACGATTCGAGGCATCAAGATCGGTTGCGGAGATCTGGCTCATTTCCGAGTCTACAGCCGTCAGGAGCGCCGCCGCGGTTGTGGAGGCTTTCTTGAGTAGTTGTCTTAGTTTCAGTTTTTCAGGCTTAGCTAGTGTCAGTTTAGTAAGTCGCCCTTTAGGCGGTAGCTTTGTGTGCTTAGGTCGTTGTTTCTTTTGTGTGCGAGTATGAGCTGCAAAGGCCCTTGGGCATTTGTTGCAGCCATGCTAAGACCCTAATTAATAAAAGTATTTCATTTGAGTTTCTTGAGCTGTGTTTTGTTGGGTTTAACCTACCCCCTGTTTAGTTCTTTAACTTATCTTGTGCTTGCTACCTTATCTAACCCATGGAGCTTTGCCAGATGGTTCAAACTCGCGAGTGTTTTGTAAGTGGTTCCGGTACCCCAGCACCGAGAAGCAATGAGCAACCAGCCGCAGGAGCAGTTCCGCCACAAGCACCCTCGATTGACTTGCAAAACTTTGGAGCTTTCATGGCAGCACAAACTCAGCTGATGAATACCATGATGACTCAGATGCAAGCCATGAACAATCAGAACAACGACAACAATCAACAGCATGGAGCCCCAGCTACTCATGGTCACCATGGACCGTCTAAACTTGTGGAGTTTATGAGGACCCGTCCACCAACATTTTCTGGACACGTCTCCCCAGTAGAAGCAGATGATTGACTTCGGGTTATTGAAAGAAAACTGCTGATCACCCAGTGCAGCGATCGTGAGAAAGTTTTGTATGCTAGTCATCAGATGGAGGGCATAGCTGCCGAATGGTGGGAGAACACATGCGCCCATGAGGCGCCACGAGGATATCACACGGGGAATTTTACGCACATTTTGCGGTATCATGTACGGAAGGTATTATTGATCTGAAGAAGGATGAATTCTGCGCTCTCAAGCAAGGAGCTATGTTAGTGTCTGACTATCTCAACAAGTTTTCCCAGCTAGCTCGCTATGCAGCAGAGGATGTAGCCACAGACAAGGCTCGCCAGAGTCGCTTTACGAAGGGTGAACAACTGGATCGCAAGTCGATCGATCGCCATATTTTCCTAACTTTGGGGAGTTGGTCAATAAAGCCTTTGTTCTAGAGGACAAACGCAAGGAACTGGAAGATAACCGTAAGCGCCGGATGGCCCAGTAAGGGAGCCATCAATCACAGCAAAGGGCAAGGACAGTTCCATCACAGTTCAACCGGTTTCCACCCCAGACTTCATTCAGAGCACCTGCACCAACTTCAGCACCCCGTCCAGTTGCCTAGAACTTCCGCAACCTTGCACCTGTCAACCCCAACCTGGGAAGTAATTAGCAAAGTGGACCAAGAGTCTATTACGCCTGTCGTCAGCCAGGACATTTCGCCAACCAGTGTCCGCAGAAGGGAGCAATCACTCCAGTATGCTTCAACCTTGGAGCTACGCCATCCAAGACGCCAGAGCCAGGCACCAACCAAGGAGCTTCACAAATGGCCGGTCAAGCCGGAGGAGCACCGCAGTCCGTGATCAGAGGACGTGTCAACCACGTCACTCGGAAGAGCCAGAGAAGCACGGACGTCGTCTTGGGTAAGTTTCGGTTAACTCGATTACACATATCGATTTTGTTTGATTACGAGTTTCGCAATCGTTTGTTTCTGGAACTTTTGCAACCAAGAATAAACTGGAAGTTGTTCATCTTAAGCATACTCTGTTAGTCCAGTCGCCTAGAGCAGAGCTAAGCACTAGGGTGGGATGTTTAGGAGCTAAGTTACTCATAGCTGGAGTTGAGTTTCTAGCCAACCTAATTGTTCTAGATACCCAGACCTTAGATGTCATTCTTGGCATGGATTGGTTATCCAAGCACAAAGCCGTGCTAGATTGTGGCCGAAGAACCGTAACAGTCAAGGTTACCAAGGGGAACAAGGTGGAATTTCTAGCCACCTCAGTTCGTGATGGATATCTGTTAGTGAACAGCCTGAAGACCCTTTCCTTAGAAGAAGTACCAGTCGTCAGCAAATACCCAGATGTGTTTCTAGAAGAATTACTAGGAATGCCACCGGATCATGACATTGAGTTTGTCATCGACCTAGTGCCAGGGACAGCACCAATTTCAAAGAGACCTTATCGGATGCCAGCCGATGAATTGGTAGAGATGAAGAAGCAGATAGAGGAACTTCTTGAGAAAGGTTTCGTGAGACCTAGTTAAATGCGCCATGGGGAGCGCCAGTGTTGTTAGTCAAGAAGAAAGATGGAAGTATGAGGATGTGTATTGATTACCGTTCCCTCAACGAAGTTACTATCAAGAACAAGTACCCACTACCCCGGATTGATGATTTGTTTGATCAGATTAAAGGAGCCGGAGTGTTCTCAAAGATCGACCTGCGATCAGGTTACCACCAGCTAAAGATTTGTCCTAAGGATATACTGAAGACCGCTTTCTCAACACGGTATGGACATTATGAGTTCTTAGTCATGTCTTTTGGTCTGACTAATGCCCCTGCATACTTCATGAGCATGATGAATAAAGTGTTCATGGAATATCTGGACAAGTTCGTAGTTGTGTTCATTGATGATATTCTGGTGTAGTCCAAGTCGGAGGAAGAACACGCCGAACATTTAAGGATAGTCTTGGAAAAACTCAGAGAGCATCAGTTGTATGCCAAGTTCAGTAAGTGTGATTTTTGAAAGAAGGAAGTTGATTTCCTTGGTCATGTGATGACAACCGAGGGAGTAGCAGTTGACCCCGGTAAAGTTAAAGCAGTATTACATTGGGAGCAGCCCAAGACTGTAACTCAGATTTGTAGTTTCTTGGGAATGGCAGGTTATTACCGCCGTTTCATCGAAGGATTCTCATCGATTGCTAAGCCCCTTACGCAATTGTTGAAGAAGGAGAAAAAGTTCACTTGGACTCCAGCCTGTGAAGAAAGCTTTCAAGAATTGAAGAAGCGGTTGACCTCAGCCCTAGTGCTGATTTTGCCAGATGTTCGCAAGGATTTTGATATCTATTGTGATGCTTCGCGTCGAGGATTAGGATGCGTCCTGATGCAAGAAGGAAGAGTTGTCGTGTATGCGTCAAGGCAATTAAGACCTCACGAGGAGAATTACCCTACTCATGATCTGGAATTAGCTGTCGTAGTGCATGCTCTAAAGATTTGGCATCACTACCTCATCGGTAATCGCTGTGAAGTCTACACAGATCATAAGAGCCTGAAGTACATCTTCACCCAGTCAGATTTGAACATGAGACAGAGGGGATGGTTACAGTTGATCAAGGATTATAATCTTTGAATCCACTACCATCCCGGAAAAGCCAATGTAGTTACAGATGCTTTGAGTCATAAGAATTACTGCAATGCTTTGGAAGTGGAAGAGTTTTGTTTAGAACTTCAAGACGAATTTCAGAAGCTAAGGCTAGAAGTTGTGTCCGAAGGGTTCGTGGCCAATTTGGAAGTACAGTCTACCCTGGAGAAGCAGATCCGTGAAGCGCAACCAAAGGATTCCGTGTTGTCAGATATCAAGGTCAAAATGGCAGAAGGGAAATTCAAAGATTTCACCAAGGAATGATCAAGACATACTCTGGGTTAATGGACGTATCTGTGTACCAGATATCGATGGTCTAAGACAGGTAATCTTAAAGGAAGCCCATGACTCAAAGTATTCGATTCACCCTGGAAGTACCAAGATGTACCAGGATGTTAAGAATAAATTTTGGTGGCCAAATTTGAAGCGAGAAGTCGCAGAGTTCGTTGCCTTGTGCGACGTTTGTCAGAAAGTAAAGGCAGAACACCAGAGACCGGTAGGTTTGTTGCAACCGCTGAAGATTCCAGAGTGGAAGTGGGAAGAGATCGGAATGGATTTCATTACCGGCTTACCCAAGACCCAATCGGGTTACGATTCGATCTGGGTGATAGTCGATCGTTTGACCAAGGTTGCCCATTTCCTGCCAGTCAAAACCATGTACTCAGGAGATCGCCTTGCGGAGTTGTACATGGCCAGAATTGTCAGCTTGCGGTGTGCCCAAGAAGATAGTATCAGATCGAGGATCTCAGTTCACCTCTCGTTTCTGGCAAAGTTTGCATGAAGCATTGGGTACCCATATGAATTTTAGCACTGCGTATCATCCGCAGATAGATGGACAGACGGAAAGAGTTAATCAGATATTAGAGGATATGCTGAGAGCTTGTGCTCTAGCTAATGTTGCCCGTTGGGATAAAAGTCTACAGTATGCAGAAATCTCGTACAACAACAGTTACCAAGCTAGTTTGCAAATGTCACCATTTGAAGCTTTGTATGGTCGTGCTGCGAACCCCATTGAATTGGTCGAAACAATTTGAGCGTTGATGTCGGTCGGACATCATCCAAGAAGCGAAGAGCAAGTGGCCATGATAAGAGAAAGATTGAAGATAGCTCACCCGAGCGAGAAGAGCTATCGCGATAATCGTCATCGTGATCTCGATTTTGAACCCGAGGATTTTGTCTATCTTGAGTTACCCGCTCGAGAGGTGTAAAGGTTTCATGCCAAAGGGAAGCTTGCCCCTAGGTATGTTGGTCCGTTCAAGATTTTGGAACGCCGTGGAGAAGTTGCTTATCAGTTGGAGCTACCACAGTCGTTAGCAGGAGTACATGATGTTTTTCATGTCTCGCAGTTGAAGAAGTGTCTTCGTGTGCTAGAAGAGCAAGCCTTGTTGGAATCAATTTACTTGAAGGAGGATCTCACCCACAAGGAGCAGCCAGTCAAGATTTTAGATGTCGCAGAGCGCCACACCAGAAGCCAGACTGTTCGTTTTTGCAATGTTCAGTGGAGCAACCACTCAGAAGGAGAAGCAACGTGGGAACGTGAAGAAGAGCTGAAAGCAGAGTTTCCTAGCCTTTTCTCTAGCTAACCTAAATCTCGGGGTCGAGATTCCTTTAAGGGGGGAGGTTTGTAACATCCCAATTTTCTGAGTTTAAAAATCTTTTAAATAGTTAGTAGGGAAAAAGTCACCATTTGGATTTATTTGAATTTAAATTCAAAAGCTTAATATTGGACTTTACAATCAAAAACCTTTAATGTGAATAATCCCAACATAAACATTTGCGAAAACTATTTTATTTGAGTTCTATGTGCTCAGATATATTTTCTAGATTTTTTTGGAATTTTTCTGAGTTCATTTGCTATTTTCTATTGTTTATTTGAATTTTTGGTATTTTATAAAATAGAAAATGTATTTAAAATCACCGAAGTTGCTTCGGGCCGATACCCAAAACTGTGGCCCAACTCCCGCGTGTGGCCCAGCTCGCCCACACGCGTGTTCGCCCCGCTGACAGGTGGACCCCACCTGTCAGTCTCTCCGCCTCATCCCTCTTCCCTTCCGAACGCCCCGCTCACCTCCGCCGTTCGATCAAGGATGGACGGTTGGATGTGCGTGATCTATTCGGAGGTCCGAATGTTCCTTTGTTTTTGAGTCGTTAGATCAAATCTGGACGGTCAGATCCTTAAGTTTGTTTCGCAGTCGCGCGCGCCCCCGCCTCCATGCCACTGACATGTGGGCCCCACGCCTTCATTGTCCTCCTCGCGTCAGATCATTGAGGTATGGATCCCAGTCGGTTGCCTGTGGTGAATTGATGGGATCTACGCTGGAGTTATTTCCGTTCCGCTGCCGTTTTATTCTTTGTTAGCCCTGCGTGGCTTAATAAGTGTAACCTCGACCATAAGGTCAAAACCCTTATTTGTTATTCAAACTAATCGTTACTTTATTTATCGCTTGTGTGGATCGATATTCACATGTGTTGACACTGTGTGCACTAGCGTGATCCTGGACTAGTGCATTATACATAGAGGGTTCCAGAATTGTAATTTTGGGTCCCAACACTAACTTAGTAAGCTACGGATTCTCGACATTGATTACTCAGGTTGTAGGTTAGGAGCTCAGTAATGGGTGGAGATGTGGACTACTCTGTAGGTCACATCAATGGACAGTTCGCCACTTTTAGGTCCAACGGTGTGTATTGTGCCAAAGCACTGTGTTTGGGTTGGTACAACGATAAAGCACATCGGAAGTGTCAATTGTTAAGATGAAGTTTCTGAAAGGTTTTGTTATGATTAGTGCTAGCTACACTGGTTATATCATGTTGGTAAAGTGTACAACCTCTGCAGAGTGTTAAATAATCTATTCGAATAGCCGCGTCCGCGGTCATGGACATGCTCGGGGATTTCACATGAGGGGTAGTTTTTATAAAAACAATTGGGAAGGGACAGCTGTGTGATTTATTACATATGGATGTATGAAAGAATTTGATTAGGCTTTGTGTCCTTTGTGAAAACAATTGTTAAATTATTATTGTCTATTTATTTTAAATCATGTTTTTAATATATTATCTGTATTCAATTGTAAATGTTGCTTTCTTACAAAATAACCATAGAAGCCATTTTATTTGTAATAAGCCATCATCTATATTTGCATTCTATGGTACAACTTGTTGAGTACGGTTGTGTACTTATCCTTACTGCAATCATTCAGTTGAAGTGGAGGAATCATCGCCTGCTTTCGAGGAGTTCTATAAGGTTGTTGATCGTTAGGTCTTGATCCCAGTTGGTTGCCTATGGCGAGTCGATGGGTTTTCGGTGAAGTTTATTTGTTCTGCTGCTGCTTATTCAATTCTGTCAACCCTGCGTGGCTTAATAAGTGTAAACTTGACCATAAGATCACAACTGCTATTTGTTATTCAAGTTAATCGTTTATTCTATTATTCGTCTTGTATGGATCGATATTCACCTATGTTGACACTGTGTGCACTAGCGTGATTATGGACTAGTGCATTATACACAGATGGTCCAAAATTGTATTTTTAGGTCCCGACAGAGGTGGTATCAGAGCCATACTGACGGTAAGTCTTGACCTTAGTTAGATCGGCCATCCTTAGAGTGTCCAAACTATTTTCTAAAGTAAAAATTATCTTACAAGATTAATAAATTACTTAACTTCTCTTTTATCTCTCTTGACTCAACTATTGCTGAAAATTTTCTTCTCCCCACTTTTTTTTAAGTTGGTTCTTACCTCTTGCCTGTCTTGATAGATGGCTCGTCTTCAGAATTATGGTGAGCGTAAGGGAGGACTTGCTGCAGAGTTATGGAAGCTATTGCAAGTGCTTGGAGGCTTTGATTGACCAATGTACCTAGGCACCAACTGGGTGGTGAACGGTCAAGCCGTGGAGTGCTTTGCCGTCTGACTATCTATGCTTGGAGGGACACGAGAACCAGCCGTCCTCCAAACATCTCTGTTCGGAGGATCGTCTTTGCAGAAGGGATTCAGGAGTCCTCGCACCTTGCTATTCTAAGGGTGTGCAACATCTACGCTCGCGAGCTTCAGGATACCGTCTTCCATTTTCATCCTCGCGTCAACGCCGTGGATCTCCCAGCTCGCTACCCATCTATAGATGGAGAACACAACGCTACCGTGGTGCATCTTGCCCAGTTTGCTGCTGCTCAGGACGAATCCTTGGAGACGATTGCACAGATCTGGAGTACATCTACGAGACTCTGCAGATGGCAGAGGAGAGGATCGTAGTGCTAGAAGTAGCTCTGTACGGGCAATAGGAGCCCGAAGAGCCAAAGGAAGAACACAAGGAACCAGAAAAACTAGAAGAACCAGAGGAAGACCCCGAAGAGGCCGAAGAGCTAGAAGAGCCCAAAAAGCCGGAGGAGTCAGTTGTACCTGCACCCGAGCCTCCTGTTCCTGCTGCACCAGCCCTGGGACATCCAACCCAGTTAGCAAGGATGCCAGCACATTTTCAGGTCTACAGCAGGCGGGAGAACCGCCGTGGTTGTGGTGGTTACCTCAGCGATTGAGTTTGCTCAGGTTTAGGTTTAGTCAGTCGAGGCTCAATGTGTGTGAGACATGTCAGTTTAAGGTTAGGAGTGCCATCCTTTAGACGATAGTTTGCGTGTTAGGTTTGCACTTGTTTTCTTTTGTGCAGTATGAGCTGCAAAAGACCTTAGGCATTTGTTGCAGCCATGCTAAGACCCTCATTAATATAAGTGTTTCAATTGATTTTGTTGTGCTATGTTTGTTGGGTTTAACCTACCCCCTGCCTAGTTCTTAACTTATCTTGTGCTTGCTATCTTATCTAATCCATGGAGCTTTCACTAGATGGTTCAGACTCGCAACGCTGCTGCTAGTGGATCGGGAACCAATGGTTCAGAATGGAATGAACAGACCCCAGCAGAAGCAATCCCACCTCAAGCACCCCCAATTGACTTACAGAATTTTGGAGCATTCATGGCTGCTCAGACCCAGATGATGTACACCATGATGAACCAAATGCAGAATATGAATAATAATCAGGCAAACAACAACAACAATAGAGCACCGGCTCCACATGGTCACTATGGGCCATCAAAGTTGGCAGAGTTCATGAGGACTCGCCCACCAACTTTCTTTGGGAGTGTCTCACCAGTAGAAGCCGATGATTGACTTCGTGTCATTGAAAGGAAGCTGCTGATTACTCAATACTGCGACCATGAGAAGGTTCTCTATGCGACCCATCAGATGGAGGGAATTGCCGCTGAATGGTGGGAAAACTTTTATGCTGCACATGAGACGCCACATAATATCACTTGGGAAGAGTTTTCTACAACTTTTCGCTAGTATCATGTGCCAAAAGGAATTATAGATCTGAAGAAAGATGAATTTCGTGCACTCAAACAAGGAGGTATGTCTGTGACTGACTATCTCCACAAATTTTCTCAGCTTGTCCGCTATGCCGCGGAAGATGTCGCCACGGACAAGCCTCATCAGAGTCATTTTCTGAAAGGACTGAATACCGGACTACAAGTCAGTCTGATTGCCCATACATTTCTAGATTTTCAAGAGCTGGTCAATAAAGCTTTGGTCCTTGAAGATAAGCACAAAGAGTTGGAGGACAACCGCAAGCGTAGAATGGCTTAGCAAGGGAGTCATTAGTCTCAGTAGAAAGTGAGAACAGTTCCTCAATAGTTCACTTGTTTTCCACCGCAGAAGTTATTCAGGACACTTGCACCTGCTTCAGCACCTCGTCCAGTTGCTCAGAACTTTTGTAGTGTTAGTCCAGTCAACCCCAATCCAGGAGATAATCAGTAGAATGGATCCTACCCTACGCTGCCACGTCTTCCCTACTCATAGCCCACAAGCTAGGCCACAAGACTGGTCTACTGAGATTGTCATGCAAGTGCCATGTAGTTGCTTCAGCAAGTAAATTGACACTTATAGGCGGATTTGCAACCACATAGAACTTGCGGGTGGGTTTTTGACGAACTTTGATATTTAAGCGAGTTTTTGACAAACTCTCCCACCTGTAGGTGTTTTTTTAAAAAAATCCCTATAGAAATTGGTCCAATTGCCTTGCGTGACGCCCTCTTCTCTTTTGTTGGTCGCTTCTCTTCTTCGACGTTGGCAAACTCAATGTTACGGCTTCCTCACTAATTGCGGCGACATCCCATCTTCACTAATGTTGGCATGTCTACTTTAGTTGTTGTCTGGCGATATGAAGAATCTTTTTGACATTGCCGCCGATGACATGCCCCTCATCAATGATGGCACACTCCTAACTACCCAATGACCCCATATTGTGCATAGCTCTTCAATGCAAAGCTCCATCTCCACTCAACTAGGGCTTCCCCATCATCGAGCTTCTTTGGCCACTAACTTCTTAATAATGACGCTCACTATTTTTCATCATGACTCTCGGCTCCTTCAATATTAAATTTTCTCTTCAATGGCTTCGGTGAGCAACACAACATTGTCCTTATCTCCGTCGTCGCCACCTCAGCTCTTTGCTTCCCTGTGGGTCAATGACTTCTTGCAAGACGGATCAATGCCATTGCACTCTTTTGTGGTCTCCTTCAACACCATTCGTGATATCCTCGTTATAACTTGTATTTTTTAATGAAAATTTTAGTTATTTTTTTATTTTTATTCCATAGGAAGCAACAATAAAAACACGTGACCTTAAGAGCGAGTGTGGTAGTTTTTTTATGTCTCCTCCGACACTATTCATGTTATCCTCGTTATATCCTTTTTTTTGTATTCAACATTTCAGTTATTTTTATTGCAGTTCCTATACAAATCAAATTGCTAACTTTTTTAATTTATTCTAAATTTTAGTTATTTAGGGATTTTACTTTGGAATTCGTACAAAAATCTAATTATAAATTTTCTTTTAGTTTTTATTCTGAATTTTAGTTCTTTTTTCTTGGAATTCATAGCCGAATCCAATTGCTAATTTTATTTTAATTTTATTTGGAATTTCATTTATTTTTTTGTTGGATTTCATATACAAATATAATTGTCAATTATTGTTTAATTTTTATTTTGAATTATAATTATTAGAATTTGTATCAAAATCAAATTGCTAATTTTATTTTATTTTTATTCCAAATTTCTGATTTCTTTTGTTAGATTTCTTATACAATCTAATTTCTATTTTTTGTTTATTTTTCATTCCGAATTAGAATTATTTATGGATTTTATTTAGGAATTCATATGGAAATCAAATTGCTAATTTTATTTTATTTTTATTCAAAATTTTAGTTTTATTATATTGACATGGACTATTTTTACTTAGGAATTCTTATGGAAATAAAATTACTGATTTTATTTTATTTTATATTCCATTGTACTTGACATGTACTCTTTCTTTTAATCTAAATCGTTATAATCTAGACCCACCACGATCGACGGTGTAGATCTTTTTTCTACCGATTAACATGAAAATTTCTAGTTCTTGAGAGCGAACATGGTGTCTTTTTGACTCTGTTTTAATAAAATAATAATGATAGATAGATAGATTGTAAAACCTTACCGACTAGGATTAGACTTGTTATCTCCTGCAGGTGTCACCCTAGGATTGAATAATTTAAGCTGGGCTGCTCGTTTTTACAATCCGCATGAGGAAGTTTCCTGTTGGCCTGACCGAAAAAATGTTTACGCGTAGGCCCAACTAAGACAGCAATAGCTAGATACACAAGAAATTTGGCAATTTCGTATATATTTGTCACAGTAGTATCTTTGCATGGTGGCATCTCGCTGAAAGTGCTCATAACATGTGAATTTGATGGATCAAACTTACATCAACGAAAACTTAATTGCAATCTTGTAGCTAGGCCTAATCGATTAATTTTATTGTGATACAATGAGAAAAAAAGAATATCTATCGAGAATTAGCTAATCGACCCTTGCATGACCTCTAGATTCATGCAGCTAGCTAGCCACTATAGCTAGTCAGCCAGTCCATTTATTCAACCATAGCAACACAGGATTGTCTACGTAGAACTCAAATGATGGGCATCTCCATCAGCCCGTCATCAAGGATGGCAAGGTACGTAGTTGGAGCCGCAAGACGGCTTGGGATTGTCATCAAGTTGATCCGCTGTAGAGTCGTGCCGCGTCACCGGAGGCGCCGGAGCCCTACGGCCACCAGCCTCTTCCACCGGCCTGGCCGCCGCCGCCGGCTCGTGGAACGTCGCCGAGACGACCATCACGGCGAGAGTAGCGATCGTGCAGATCGTGGTGCTAACCGCCGGTTTTGCCATCATGCACCAACTAGCTAGGTAGATTGATTTGATATGTAGTGAGGTGCTAGCTAGCTAGTGTTGTAAATTGTACAAGCAGTTGTACAAGTTGCTGGGGAACGTACACTCATGACACCATCTATTTATAGCCTTTCATGCACGCGCTCATGCATGGCATGAGCTATAGCGTGCGATACCGGAAAAAATTAGCAGCCAAGAAACTTCCAAGGTTTTGCGCTCACACATATAACGTTCTTGACGGATCGATTAGTAAAATGTTTGATTCAAAAGATTCGATCGATCGGTCATGTTTAACAGGGCATGAATTCAGAACCGGCGGAAGGTAGCCAGCGAGGGAGATGGCGATCGATCTCACTGCGTATACGAGCAACAGCTTACCTCAGCCTACTTTCGCGTACTTGCGCGCGTAAGTGTGCACGACTCGGAACTAGACCGCTAATGGGTATTACTTGTTAGAAATTGGCCCATATGAGTGAGGTCCATTTTCTATAATTCCAAAGTATTTATGGGTTAGTACTATATTACTAAGGCAAGGTGGAGGTGACCAACATATAAGGTGGAGTTCTTGTCACTCCTTGAACGCGCGCGCGCGTTCGCGTATTTTTGCGTGAAAAATCGCGTGACTTGTAACTTGCGAAGCGCGACTGTGCCGTGACGTGGCGCGCCATTTGGCAGACCAAGTCCACCTTATTTTTGCAGAACTATGCATCTCTCTCTGTTTGAATGAGAATCAAATGTTTAAATTTGAGGCTTTATTGGGTGATGATGACATGCAGTTACCAGTGGGTAAATGACTGGTTAAGTGTGACAGTTACCAGTGGGTAAATGGCTGGTTAAGTGTGTCAGTTACCAGTGGGTAAATGGTTGTTTAATCTGCCGCCAAACGATCTACATCTATATATGTCTGGAGACGTCTAGTGCATAGCGTGTAGAAGAATAGCCTCCATTCCTTCTTCCTTCTAATCTGTGCTGTTGTACTGCGCCGTCTGAACCTTGCCGACTCTTCTTCTCGGCGTGCACCGTGAAGAACGGAAGCGGTATCTCGAACCGTTGCTGCGTGAAGACCGCACGGGGCGCAATAAGGTTTCGGTAGCGCATCTGCGCGACCGCTTGCTGCGACCGCACATCTACGCTTACGCGATCGCATCAAGTCTGCGCCGCTTCTGCTCTTCATCGACTCATCCGTAAGTCTCACCGTGATTGATAGACTTGTTTACATCCTGGTTTTCATATATTGTGAAGTACAATGAGTTGTCCGCTATCGATCGCTTTATGCATCATTAGTTTTTGCAATATTTACCTTCTAATAAAATCTGAATTAAAATATTACCCTCGTTTTCAACATTACTCACGCCAATTGACACGAACCGCGGGAAGCGCTAATCAAGCTAGTCCCGGTCAGTGAGTCGGGAGCAAACGAACCAGTCAAAACTAGTAACTTCTCGCCTTGCGTATGTATGTTTACTACAAAGAATGCACAAACAGTCGTGATCGGCACTCGCGCATGCTGCTTGGTGCGCCATCTTGTGAGTATGCTCTCGTGGCGCCAATGAAGGAGACTAATTCTGCACGCACCACCACGCACGCGTAGTATATTTATTTGGGAATGAGTGGAAAAGTCGAGTAGGGCCTGACAAAGGACAGCACGTCACAATGGACGGAGTCAAGATTCTACGAAGTCTCGGGCCAAAAATTAAGTGGCTATAACTAATACTAAATACTATTCACACCGAGACTTAACAAAAGTACAACACAAATGCACAATTGAACTGAAATTTGAATTCCATGTTTACGATACGGCAAAATAAATAAAACATGGCCGACACCATCTTTGGTACATTGCTAACAAGTAACAACTAATGGTAACCTTGATAAGAAGAGGTTAATTAACAACCAACATATTTGCAATTGATTAGGGTATTAGAATGAAAATGATACGAGCATAAGCATCATGAAACTTTTGTCAAATAGAAAGAATTGCATTATCTAAGAAAAGTGGAGATGGCTCACTGTGGATATCATGGGGATATGCTCATGATCTTAGGATGATGTAACAATTGGCAATGACGTTGAAGGTTTGCGGAAACACGAGTTTTCGGCAAAGTTCAGATTCTGTCAGGTCTCAAGCGGTTTGACCGGCCTTGGTGGCGGTCAGACCGCCCTTGCCTCGGGTGTTTTGTCTTGGGCGGTCGACCGCCAGGTCGGCGTCCGACCTCTTGGTAGCGATCGACCGGCGCGTCGATGAGCTGGGCGGACCGCAAGTTGAGTGGCATTGAGTTTGAGGTGGGCCAAAAATAGAGGTGTAGGCAAGTAAGGAGATTCTACCGCACTTGGTCCCATAATTTTGGAGCCTCCGATCAAAAGTTCTATTCGCTTTAAATTTCCGGAGAGGTTGCGGATTTGGTGTTGAAATTTTGGCTAAGTCCTTTGGTGGCGGTCCGACCGCCTTGCTTGGCGATCGGGCCGCGATGGCGGTCGATCGCCAAGGTGGCGGTCTGACCGGTTTTCACTTACGTCGTCAGCCCGTGTGGCGGCGATGGTTGCTGATTAGGTCAAGTTCATTGGTTTCATGTCATATGTGTTGCATGATGCATGTTTTGACTAACGTGGGTCAAGTTGTGAAGAACTTGTTCCCGATTTCGATTTTCTTGTCTATTGTTGTGCAGGTTGCTTCGTGGTCAACGACGGTCAACGGCGAGGATGATCGGGACTAGGCTTGGAGAGCTGAGGTTCAAAACGATCGACGATGTCGGGTGAAGTCATTGGACTCAAGTATGGTGCAAGATGGACAAAGGTGACCGAACGGCGCTTCGGTGCGATCGTTGAATCAAGCGGCGCGGGTCGGTGCAAGTGCCATGGTGGTTTCGGTGGAAGCGGATGGAGAGACTTGTCGACATGATGAGAGCCGTTGGATCAACCTACACGTGGCGAGCAAGCGAGTGCCGCACAATATGAACACGGCGCTTTAAAATACGTGCGTGTGTCACCTGTTTGTTTTGGGCCTTAACGGGAGCCCATTAGGGAGACTCTATTAGAAACCCTAAGCCTCCACTATAAATAGAGGAGGGAGGTGGCTGCACCTTTCCCCGGGCTTTTCGACCCTTTCATTGTTTAGAAACCCTAATTTGCTTAGGGAGAGGAGGAGTGGAGGTTAGGGTTCTAGAGAGTTGGATTGGATTTTGTGCTCATGTATTGAGTCTTTGTCATCCATTGATGGAGTGGTCAGAAACCAATATCATATCAAATCAATCCAAAGAAAGTTTCTTCAAGATGAGGTCAATTGCTTTCTTTCTTTTTGATGATTTGAGTCTTTCTTTGATCCGCGAAGTTTTGCTTAGTTTCGGATGTGATCTAGCTTGTCGTGACGTGTGGGAATACATCTAGGATCATCAATATCATCAATCACCCACGAGCAAGTCTCAAGATCATATTTTTGTTTTGACTCGGTTTTTACCTAACTTCGCTCAAACTGTAAAGGTCAGAATCTTGGCAAGAATTATCACGATCGTTGCTTGGAATAGGTTCCCGACATACTTAGGTAGGTGTGTGTCAAATTTCACGAAGTTTGGACGCACGAATCAAAAGTTTGATCAATTTGCGTTTCGGTTTGTCGGGCTGTTTTCTCTGTTCATCGAACCAGCGGTCTGACCGCCCGAGAAATCGGTCTGACCGCTTGGATCGGTCTGACCTCTAGACCGACCGGTCTGACCGCCCCCGTGAGAGGTCAAACCGCCAGTGTCTTCGTGTTTTGCTTTTGTGTTGATTTTACTTGGGGTTTTGAGTTGATTCAATACAAGTCTTCCACGCATGATTGATTGATCTTCATAGCTTTCATAGCTATTGGAGTGAGATTCGTATTGAATTGAATTTGGGAGAAAAAGAGATCGTGCTCTATTCAGCCCTCTAGTCGCCTTTTCGGTCCAACAAGTGGTATCGAGCCCGGTTAGTTCAATCTTGATCTTAACCGTCCACCGAACTTGGCGATGGATAAATACTCTTCCAAACCGCATATCTTCGATGGGCACGACTATGCCTTTTGGAAGAACCGCATGCGTGTCTTTCTTGAGAGCGAACCACGAGGTATTTGGGAGGTCATTCGAGGTCCGCTTATCTTGCTCGAGGTTGCTACGCCACTTCTAAAGCTCTTTTGGCTAATGACCGTAAGGCAAAGAATTTTCTCAGATGGTGGGCTTGGTAGACAGAATATGACAGATTTACAATCTCGATCATCGACATGAGATTTGGAAGACCTCAAACCTATCATGAGGGTTCTTCCCAAATCAAACAAGTGCGTCAGGTCTATAAAAGAGAATATAACAAATTCGAGATGCGTCCGGTGAGAGCATCGATGACATTTTCAATCGCTTCAACACGTTGATAAATCGGATGAAGTCCATGGTATTGAATTTACACATCAAAATGCCATCCATCTCCCGGCTGCAATCAACACCAAGGAGTGGGAGATAAAGGCTACCGCTATTCAGAAAATGTCAACTTCTCTCGATCGACTTTGAGCTGCTCTATAGCAAGCTCAAGACTCATGAGATCCGAAGCTTACCATTCTAAGAAGGGTAACATGGCCTTGTAGCACTCCGCCAAAAGAGCGTCTGATGGGTCGTTTGAGTCCTCTTTTGGTTTTTCACTTACTTCTTTATCTGCAATCCAAGAAGAGGATCTTGAGAGTATTCCCGAGCCCGAGATGGCGCTTTTGATTAAGAAGTTCACACGCCTACAACAATATGAGAAACAAAAGAGAGGCCACGTGACTTGTTATGAGTGTGGATAGCTTAATCACATCCGGCAAATTGTCCCAAGCTGAAAGGTAAGAGCAACCACAAGAATGAAAAGCCACTTGGAAGAAGCCTCAGGCGTAAGTCCGTGTTTGATGATGCCAAGCTCAGAAGATCTCCACGGGTTCTTGCCGCTCTTGGAGATCGATCCTGAGTGATGTGGACTCGGAGCGAGGAGGACAAGGAGGAGGAGCTCCTCAAGACAAGAAGAGGGAGGCCAAGGACTTCACCCAGATGTGCTTCATGGTCGACTCACGACATTGATGACAACAATGAGGTATCTCCTTCTTATGATGTTCTCTTTGCTAGATGTGAAACTGTCTATGAGCAAATGCTAGGTCAGGATAAAGCCTTAAAGTTCATCATGACTAAGAATGAGGAGTTAGAGTCACAAGTAAAGAAACTCACATTAGAACTTGTGAATGCTAAGAGTCTTGAATCTGATGAATGTTCATCCTGCTATGCTTTACATTCTGAATTTGCTAAACTGCAATCTGCTCATGTTATTGCTTTGCAACAACTTGAAAATGCTAGAACTGAGCTAATTGAAGTTAAATCTGCTCCTTGCGAAAAATGTTTAGAGTCTAGCAAGTTGGTTGTTTCTGATGTGGTTGAATCTAGCTCTTGCTCTGTCTGCTTAGAACGTGAACGTGAATTAACTGATGTTGTAGAAGCAATAGAGCTAAATATGCCAAGCTTAAGGACATGATAATTCGCTACTTGTGCTTCATGTGAAGTTCTTAAGCTTGAAGTTGCTCCTTATAAGAAGAGGTTTAATGCTAAAACTTGTGATTCATGTGTTAACCTTAGAAAAGAAATTGCTTACCTTAATGACACATTAGAAAGATTTTCTAAAGGTAAGAAACAGTTAAACATGATTCTTGACAAGTCAAAACTCCCTATAAGAAGCAAGGGTTAGGATACAACTTTGCCTGTGATAAATCTAATGACATTCAAATTTTGAGAAATGGCTTAGTTGAATTTGATACCCAACCCGCAAAGATCACTTTCAAATCTGCGGGTTTTGCCCAACCATCTGCTCACTCAAAAGGTGCTTCCCAAAGGGTACTAAGTACCATTGCACCTATTGCAAGAAGGATGGGCATTTGGTTGAGTTCTCATGCATGAGGTTGAAAATGCTAAGAAAAATCTTGTTAGAATGTCACCTAATCAATCTAGAGCTTTTGTGAGACATGGTAATTTAGAAAGGAAGAAACTGGTCTAGGATTTATTTCACATGCTAATCATGCTCATGCTCCTAGACAGGATAACTCTCATGTTAGAGTAATCATTGCTCACAATGAATTTCAAATAGAATCAAGGATAGCACTTCGCTTTGCATACTACTGCAGACATGTGTCTCAAGATCGGGTTCCCAAGTCATGTTTAACTAACCTCAGATTGAGACACATCGTTCTTCTCGTGCCTTGATTTTTAGGATCGCCATGGAAGGAAGGACACGTGGTTCGTCGACTCCGGCTATTCACACCACATGACCGAAGACTCAAAATGGTTCACCTCCTTCACGCGGTCGATAGGTGATGTTCTCATCACTTTGGAGACAATACTCAAGGGCGGATTGAAGGAACAGAACAATCGTGGTGAACGACAATTTCATCCTAAAGGATGTCGCCTTGTGGACAAGCTTAGGTTTAACTTACTCTGTCTCACGACTTCTTGATGATGGTTATGAGACTATATTTAAGAAAAATGCTTGTCGGGTGCTTGATTACTGTGGTGAGCTCGTTTTGGGATTTATAGAGTTGCTAGGATCTTTGGAGCTGATTTTTCTGAATCTCTTGCTGGTTCTCTTAAATGTTTGTTTACTCCTTCTTCTGAGTTCTGGCTTTGGCACCGACGTTTGGGGCACATTGGTTTTGATCATCGACGAAAGTTAGCAACCTTGATCTCATGAGAGGTTTTCCCAAACTCAAAGCCGTCAAGGATGTCAGTATGTGCGCCTCTGTAGGCATGCAAGCAAGTTGCCGCCTCACACCCTTCAATGACTTTGGTCATGACCGACTGACCGACAGCTTGCTTCACATGGATACTGTTGGTCCTGCTAGGGTTCGGTCAATTGGTGGCAAGTGGTACATTCTTGTCATAGTTGATGATTTTTCGAGATACACTTGGGTGTTCTTTCTTGCTTCGAAGGATGAAGCTTTTGGTTTTTATCGTGATCTTGTTCTTCGTTTGGCTTCTGAATTTTCTGGTGCCTTGAGAGCGATCCGCAGTGACAATGGCACGGAGTTCAAGAATGCCTCGTTTGCCTCTTTTTGTGCTGAGCGCGGAATTGATCATTAGTTCTCTTCTCCACACGTCCCTCAATAGAATGGCGTTGTGGAAAGGAAGAACAGAACCTTAGTCGAGATGGCTAGGACAATGCTAGATGAGTATAGCACACCGAGGAGGTTTTGGGCCGAAGCTATTTCTACAGCTTGCCATATTGCAAATCGTGTCTACTTGAGACCTTCTTTTGGCAAGACTTCATATGAGCTTCGTTTTGGTAGAAAACCCTCTGTTTCTCATTTTCGAGTTTTTGGAGCTAAGTGTTTCATTCTTAAGACAGAAATCTAGATAAATTTGAATCAAGGACTTTTGATGGTTTATTTCAGGTTATCCCGCACATTCGAGGGTTTTCGGGTTTTAATGTTGAAACTAACATTGTCCGGAGACATGCAATGTCACTTTTGATGAGACTAGCCCCGAGCTAGATCCGACATTTCGTGTGATACACAGTGATGAAAAGCATTTTGTGGAGGAAGATGATGACGGTTGATATTTGTCCTCCACCGCTGCCGAGGCTCTGTCCAAGTTTCGAACTCGCTGGATCGCTTCACCTCCAATTGAGGCTCTGCCGCATCTTCTTCATCGCCAGCACTGCGGAGGTTGAGGAGATATTGTCTCCCGGCGCCCACTTCATATTCAGAGGCATCATCCTCCGGATCGATGATTGGTAATCTTAATGAGCGAGTCACTCGCCCAAGTATCACGATCCAAGTCTCTACTCTCATTCTCGCATTTGTTGCTTTTTCAAACCCCGCGATATATCACATGCGTTATCTAATTCTAGTCAAGTTAATGCCATGCATGAGGAGTTAGAGAATTTTGAGAGGAATAAGGTCCGGAATCTAGTAGAACCTCCTAGTGGTCATAATGTGATAGGAACCCGTTGGGTGTTCAAAAATAAACAAAATGAGGATGGTTCGTGGTTAGAAACAAGGCTAGATTGGTAGCTCGTGGTTTTAGCGGTTGAGGGGTTAGACTTTGATGAGACATTTGCTCCTCATTGCTAGATTGGAAGCCATTCGCATTCTGCTTACATTTGTCTGCTTCTAAGGGCTTTAGATTATATCGATGGATGTTGAGAGTGCCTTTTGAATGATTTTATAGAGGAGGAAGTGTATGTTAGACAACCCCGTGCTTTGAGAATCCCAAGCATCCACATCATGTTTTCAAGCTATCCAAAGCCTTGTATGGTCTTAAGCAAGCCCTAGAGCCCGGTATGATAGACTTAAGACTTTTCGCTTAAGAATGATTTTGAGATGGGTAAGGTAGACAAGACCTGTTCATCCTTAGGCGTGGCAATGACTTCCTCGCTTGCTCGATTTATGTAGATGATATTATCTTTGGTGGTTCTTCTCATGCTCTTGTTTCCGCTTTTTCGAGACAATGTCCAGGAATTTGAGATGAGCATGATGGGAGAACTCAACTACTGGGGCTTCAAATCAAGCAATGCAAGGAAGGATCTTCATCCATCGACGGCACACCAAGGATCCGCTCAAGCGCTCGAGATGGGTGACCGCAGTTTAACACTACTACGCAACAGTACCTTTGGTCGAATCGCCAAATGGGCAATAGTCTCGAGAAAATTGCGTCCGACCAAAATATCTTTAGTCCCGGTTGGTAACACCAACCGGGACTAAAAGTCCTCGCCCAACGGCTCGGTAGCGTGCTTTGCAGAGGACTTTTAGTCCCGGCTGGTGTTACCAACCGACTAAATGTCAACTTTAGTCCCGGTGGTACTACAATCGGGACTAAATCTTTAGTCCCGGATTGTAGTACCAACCTGACTAAAGGTTGACATTTAGTCCCGGTTGGTAACACCAACCGACTAAATGTCCTTCTATTTAAACTCCGTTTGCTGTCGTCACAGAGCCGAACGCCGTGGTCGCCGCCGACACGCCGCTTCTTCTTTGTCACCACCGCCGAGCCGTTCATTCACTCAACCGTATTCACCGGCGTGTTCGCGTAAGCTCCTGATGCTAACCCCGCCGTCCATTTGACATCTACCGCGACCGCCCATTTTTCTTTTATTTTCGATTTTTGAATAGTACAGAGATTTGTGATTTTTGTATAATTAAATCTAGAGCTCCAAAAATTCTGAAAGTTTTTGTGTATGCTCTCTGACATGTATACTATCTATGAAAAATATGAAATGTGAAATTTGAATAATTTTATATGTTATAAAAATTGCCAATTAATTCATAAATGGAACTTTCATGATTTTTGTAGGCCACAATAAATTTCCAAAAATCATGAAATTTGTTTTTCCACTAAGTTACACTGTGAACAGTCCATATAAAAATTTTGAGGCTATTTGGACAAAGTTGAATTTATACCTATTTTATGCTTATTTATTTAATTATTATTCCATGAATTTTGTAGGCTAAATTAATGATCCAAAATTCTGAAAATTGTTTTGCCATGACACATGATGGTGTTCCATGGCATGTTACTCAATTAGTTCATTAGAGAAATAGAGAATTTTGGTGTATTTTTTAATTTCATTTGTTTACAAAAATGAGAAATTTAATTATGTGATATGTCATATAATGCAGACGATGACACGCCATTGGATGTACAATGCCGATCGCCGCTCCAAAGAGTTCATTGATGGTGTGCATTATTTCTTAAGAGTGGCCGAGGCAAACAAGCGGGATGGTTTCATGTCTTGTCCATGTGCCCTGTGTGTAAGAATTTGAAGGAATATTCTAGCTCAAGGAGTCTTCACTCACACTTGTTGAAGTCGGGTTTCATGCCAAACTATATTTGTTGGACCAAGCACGGAGAAACCGGGTTATAATGGAAGAAGGTGAAGAAGAACAATTGGACCCCACGACATTATTGTTCAATACGGTGACTTGATGATACCGCAATGGGCTAAATCAAGAAGAGGCAAAGGCGTAAGACACACTCGCCAAGATGATGCTCTTGGTGATGTCATTCGTGATGCACAAAGAGATTGCGAAAGTGAAAAGGAGAAGGCTAAGTTTGACCGCATGCTAGACGATCACAAGAAATTACTATACCCGTCCCGTAGAAGATGGGCAAAAAGTTGGGTACAACACCGAGTTGCTACAATGGAAGGCATGTAATGGTGTATCCGACAAGGCATTTGGGCAATTATCAAGATCCAAAAAGATGCTTCCGAAGCTTCAACGAATTGCTCGCCACTACGCACGAAGCAAAACAGTCGTCGCCTTTGGGATTAGAAATCCGTAAGATACATGCATGTCGTAATGACCGCATCCCGTATCATGGCAAGGACTACGAGAATTTGGATGAATGCCCCGTGATGCAAAGCGCCGCGATATAAGATCAAAGCGAGATGACCTCGCGATGTTGAGGGCGAAGAACGCCCCAGAAGAAAATCCGCCAAGGTTATGTGGTATGCTCCTATAATACCACGCTCAAACGTCTGCTCGTAAACAAGGACCATGCAAAGTTGTTGCGATGGCACAAAGAAGACCGTAAGGTAGACAACATGTTGAGACACCCGCCGATGGGTCCCGGTGGAGAGCAATAGACGAGAATTCCTGAGTTTGCAGATGACGCAAGAAACCTAAGGTTCGCTGGCACGGATGGTATGAATCCTTTTGGGGACCGAGCACTAGTCATAGCACTTGGCCTCGTTACTCTATGTATCTACAACCTTCCTCCATGGTTATGCATGAAGCGGAAGTTCATTATGATGCCTGCTCATCCAAGGCCCGAGGCAACCCGGCAACGACATCGATGTCTACCGAGGCCATTAGTTGAGGAACTCCCGCTTTTATGGAGCAAACCAGTGTACGTGTGTGGATGAGTACAAACAGAACACTTCGACCGCGAGCATTGTTGTTCGTAATAATCAATGATTGGCCTGCTCTAAGTAATCTTTCAGACGGATAAACAAGGATACAATGCATGCACACAATCGTTTTGATGACATTGACAAGATATATTTGAAAAAATGTCGAAGGTCGTGTACCTTGGCCATCGCTGCTTCCTATGAATCACCAACTAAGAAAGAAAGGCAAGCATTTTAAAGGTAAGGCGGACCACCAACCAAGCCTCGCAACCGAACGGGAGGATGTACTTGATATGGTCAAGGATGTGCAAGTAGTCTTTGGAAAGGGACAAGGCAAATAACCTGTTCCAAAAGATGCTAAGGGACACGCACTCCATGTGGAAGAAGAAGTCCATATTTTGGGAGCTACCCTATTGGCAAGTCCTAGAGGTCCGCAACGCGATCGACGTGATGCACCGACAAAGAATCTTTGTGTGAACCTGCTAGGATTCATGGATGTGTATGGAAAGTCTAAGGATTCACTCGGCACGACAGACTTGCAAAGACATGAAAGAACGAGACAACTCGCATCCGAGAAGACAGACGATGGACGCCATTACTTAAGACTCGCTAGCTTCACTCTTAGCAAAGAAGAGAAGGAAAGCATGTTTGAATGCCTAAACAAAGATCAAGGTCCCATCCGATTCTCCTCCAATATAAAGCGATAATAAAATGCCGAGAAGAAATTCCTACACTTAAAGTCCCATGATCGCCACGCGCTTATGACGCAATTGCTTCCGTTGCTTTAAGAGGAATTCTACCTCCATGTACGTCGCCACCGTGAAGCTATGTGCATTCCTCAATGCAATTTCTCGTAAGGCAATCAATCCAATGGAACTAGCTACTCTACGTAATGATGTGGTTCAATGTCTTGTCAGCTTTGAGTTGGTGTTCCCTCCATCCTTCTTTAATATCATGACACACCTCCTAGTTCACCTGGTCAAGGAGATTAATATTCTCGGTCCTGTGTTCCTACACAACATGTTCCCCTTTGAGAGGTTCATGGGAGTCCTGAAGAAATATGTTCACCAGCGTGCTCGGCCAGAAGGAAGCATCGCCAAGGGCTACGGGACAGAGGAGGTCATTGAGTTCTGTGTTGACTTCATTCCCGACCTTGACCCGATTGGTGTTCCTGAATCGCGACACGAGGGGAGACTTAGTGGAAAGGGAACACTAGGGAATAAAACATATATCGGTACGGGGGACGATTATTTCAATAAAGCGCACTACACAGTTCTTCAAAACTCCTCCGTGGTGGAGCCGTATGTCGAGGTACACAAGGAATTCCTACGATCCCGCCTTCAGTGGAAGAATGAAGCTTGGATTAGGCGTCATCACATGGAAACTTTCAGCGGTTGGTTGCGTAAAAGAATGTCGAGTGATGACAATATTGATGAGCAATCAGATTTGTTGGTTAGGCAACCGTCGTGGCACATCCTCACGCATAAAGGGTACGAGATAAATGGAAATACATTTTACAATCGTGAGCCCAAGATAAAAGGAGCACGAACCAAAACAGTGGTGTCCGCAGAGATGCCACGCACTCCAAATGGAAAGAGGCAAACATATTATGGCCGCATAGAGGAGATTTGGGAACTAGACTACGCACCTAATTTTAAAGTCCCTTTGTTCCAAAGGCAATGGGTGAAGATGACCTGAGGCGGGTAACAATGACAAGGAGTATGGAATGACAACAGTGGACCTCAACAATATTGGGTACAAAGACGAACCATTCGTCCTTGTCTGATGTGAATCAGTGTTCTATGTGAAAGACATGTCTACAAAACCCAAGAGAGGGAAAATGACGACAAATCAACCAATGAGCTAAAACGCCACATAGTTCTTTCAGGAAAAGAAACATCGTGGGAATTGAGGACAAGTCGACATGTCGAAGATTATGAAAGGGATGATCGAATCCCGCCTTCAGCAGACCAAAGACCCAAGCATCCCGCTAAATGCCGAGGACACTCCATGGTTACGGCATGATCATAACCAAGGGTCATACGTCAAGAAGAAGTTCACCACTGTGCCCGCTGATATATAGTGATGTTTAATAAATAGTGTGTATTAGAGATTTTATGTAATAATTGTAACTTCAGATATCCGTGACTACAATCAGGCAAATGCTTCCATTACATGCTTTCAATTTTATCTTTCCGGATCTTGTCTCCAAAACGCTAGCAAATTTTTTTGGTATGATCTGCAAACATAAGGGGGTAAACTCATATAATGTCAGAAATGGTAAAGTGCAACTACTATGCAAAGGAAAAAATGGAAATTTCTCCTTAGTGGGGTATTGCTACATAAGGATTAAATTGCTTTTGGGGTTTTAAAACGGTTAGTCGAATTTCATCGCACTTTAAAACAGGCCTAAAACAAGATGATCAAAGTAGCACAAAGGCTAATCAAGAAGACAAGAAGAGTAAAACCACAAAGTCGCGAATAAAGTACTAGTAGCGAGTAGTTCCAATCTCACCTATAGTTCCAATGAAATTCCTATTTGATGGTGGATTTCTCCGCGCATTTGGACAATGAATGATGGAAAACCAAAAGATTAACGTTAAAATGATGCAAAACAAATTTCCTATCGAAAACCAATAGTTTTATTTTTAAAAACTATTATTTTTTAAAAATTTATGCCTAATATTTAATTTATTATGCATTTAACAAGAATTAGCATATTTATACAAATAAACTTAATACAAAACCCAGCCCGACTAAAGGTTCTCTGGAAAATAGTGGCGGAATGAATAGTGGGGACCTTTAGTCCCTTGCTAACAACACACCGACTAAAGGTTCTCTGTGGCGGTAATTGAATAGTGGGGACCTTTAGTCCCGGTTGCTAACACAGCCGGACTAAAGGTTCTCTGAAAATATGTCCTCACAGAAATTCACCTTTAGTCCCGGCCGTGGCACCACCCGGACTAAAGGTTCTCTGGAAAATATGTCCTCGCGCAAAATTCACCTTTAGTCCCGGCCGTGGAACCACCCGGGACTAAAGGTCCAGCCTTTAGTCCCGGTCCGTATTACACCGGGACTAAAGGTCTTTAGTCCCGGTTGAGAAACCGCCGGACTAAAGGTCCCAAAGTACTTGCAACAGCTTTCGTCTTCCATTCTTCCTCCACTTCCCATCGCGCGCCTCTCTCTCGCTCCTCGCGCGCCCTC
The DNA here is from genome assembly GCA_036346255.1 of Ampelocalamus luodianensis. NCBI lineage: Eukaryota > Viridiplantae > Streptophyta > Magnoliopsida > Poales > Poaceae > Ampelocalamus > Ampelocalamus luodianensis. The sequence goes on along the minus strand of CM070634.1, from coordinate 80,450,025 downwards.
TCCTCGCCGTCTCTCGCCTGCGGCGCCGCTCTGCCGACCTCGCGCACTGCCGGCGGCGTGCTCCCGCCGTCTTCTCCGCGCGACCCGCCTCTCTCTCGCGCCGGCGTCGTCTCCCGCGTCGCGGCGCCTCCTCGTCGCCCGGCATCCCGACCGAGGTTTGAAGGCAAACAATATTCTCCCAAATAATGCAAGACTAGCTATTTGAGTTTGCATATGGGCGCACATTTACTTCGTTTAATTCCAAAACCGAGAGAGTTGAACTTGGTCTTAGCTCACTGATTCTTGGTTCTCGGTTTGATTACATTAGCAAGCAAGAAAGAAAGAAAAATAGAAGTAAAACAAAAGTGGTGACCGAACACCATTCAACTAGCTTGAGCATTGTCCTCTCGAGTTTAGTTGATGTTTTGTGCAATCTTGTGCCCTAGATATCAATTGCAACAAGCTAGCATCTTTCTATAAATTTTACAACATGAGCTATATATTTAGTTTTCACTTATATCTTGTTAGCTCATTCTTTGGTTACATTAACTTACATCATCTTAGTGTGTGTGTTGACAATCGATTTTGTCTGAAATTTAGAATATGAATAAATAATTATGTAAAAATAATAATATCAAGTAAATAAATTATACTAACTGCTAAAATCCGTCACAACATAAAACAACTGAAAATTGTGAAGTAATTTTCTTAAGCAAAAATTGCTATGACGCACATGGACTAACTCACATAGTCCAACGGTCAATAATATTCCATCGACAAAAAACATCGGTGTATCAATATTTAAGAATATTTGAAGTACTAGATGGGGCTTGACCTATGTGATGATACATTGGTCATATACGAGCCAAATAGATGCATGCGTGCTCGCACACATGAATTATATGCTTCATGTAGCCCTCATTAAACCAACAAATTAAAAGAGGATATTAATTAATCAACTAAGCTCTTGGACAAGACCCACACGAGCTCACATCATAAATAAGGCAGCTCGTGTGCATGAATTAAGCGATTGATTAGTTAATTGATTAACTAAAAAGGTTAATTAATTAATTAAGAATGATGGGGCCACACGTCACCAAAGCAAATTGCGTCCGGACCAAAAGATCTTAGTCCCGGTTGGTAACACCAACCGACTAAAAGTCCCCGCCTAACTGATCCGTAGCAAGCTTTTGCAGAGGGACTTTTAGTCCCGCTGGTGTTACCAACTCAAGGTAAATTGGTTGTATAAACAACTAGCCTACTAAGTATGTATGTACTAAAAACCATGCATGTTTCTCGTGGTAGGGTACGCAAATTATCGTATGGGCCATATGGCATACTAATAAAAATTTATGGAATGACTATACATTTCAATAATATGTTAGCACATATTTAAAATTTATTTATCAATGTTAGTGTTTGTTATCTTTATCACTCCATAAAATAAGTTGTTTTCACATATAATTGTGTAAAGTAGTCAATTAATTAGAAAGAAAGGCCAACTAATTATATACTAACGTTGAGTACTCATAATGCATGGTTTACTCAGTGCTAACATTTGATCAACTAATAATAACTTAACAATCATTCTTTTACCCTATCTTTAAATACACCACTAACACAAATTTTCTAGATCCACCATCAGAGTATTTCCGCTAGACACCAAAAGTCCACCTTGCAAGAAAGGTTCAGAGAGTTCAAATTATCCCAAAGCTTACTGCCAATATGCAAAAACAAAAGACCGCTTGAGCGATCACCGCGGGTCCAGAGAGTAGTAGACCACCTCGCGCACTCCGAAATCGCCACCGGCCTCCACTCATGAGGGAGCCGTGAGGCCCACCATCGAGGCCCATAACGCCGCCTTATTTCGCGTGAGGCCGTTCTCGAACTCAAGGTGGGTTCCCTAAACCCGACGTATACACTGCCGCAAAACACCAAATCACATTTATCGCAGCGTGTGGATATGTGCTTCCTTTCGTAAGAACAATTTTATATTATCGAATGATAAGTTTTATATTACGCCGATATATTTGCGTAAATGGCCAACCGAATGACAACATGGACGATGCCATCATGGATATTATCAACAATGGCGCCTTACAAGGTGCCCAAGTCGAAGGTGATGACAACAATCAAGAAGTAGATGACGGAGTCGATGATTTGCCGATTATGAAGATGAGGTCTATCTACAATCTCTTATGTATCTACAATCTCTTATGTATCTACAATCTCTATGTATCTACAATCTTTGTGTTTCTACATTCGTAGCCCTCTGGATCGACGACAACAACGGGAAGAGTAGAAATGTACGAGGCCCGAAGAAGCCGTTGGAGGGTCGGTTCATTCTCTCGGAATCGAGGAGGATACAGCAAAGTACTTGGACCACATGCACAGAAATTTGTCACCACCAGGGTGCCTTGTAAGGACAGGATCCCGATCAATGCTCGTGAATGGAAGCAAAAGAAAGAGGCTCCTCATATTAGTTTTGTCTCGATCGTGACAAGGCACTAGTTTGGCAAGATGTCCTTCAACATTTCGCGCTCGATCGTAAGATGAAGCTTTGAAGGAGAGAGTTAGGAATCTGGGCTATGAAGAAGATGGCCACACAATTCCAAAGTTGGAAGAAGAAATTGTACAACACATTTATCAAGAAGAACTCGACGCCGATTTCAACACTAAGGCCTACGTCAAGTTGAGGCCGTTTTGGGATGAGTTTGTACAGTTCAAGACATCGGAAGAGGGTGAGGCACGGTGAGAAGGAACCAACAGAATGCCCGACAAAAGCAATACCACCATCACTTGGGATCAGGTGGCTACAGGAGTGCCATTCCTAAGTGGGAAAGAATGGAACGAGAGATTCTTACCAAGGGATCGAACCGTAATCAATCAACCGCCCGAGCGCGCTAAGTATTGGTTTTTCGGTCATGGGAAGCTCGACCTAGAGACCGGAAAGATAGTGTATGGCGCAAAACTCCAAAGAGCAGCAGAAAGATTTGCTTATGCTCGAGGATTGGATGAGAGTGGCAGGTGGCAGCCGAACAGAGATAAGGATGAGCCGACATACGCCTGAGAGTACTCGAACACGGTGGGCGAACAAGAGGCTATGGGAGGTGTCGTGGGAGCATGCCTTCCTAAAGACAAAGCCACCTATAGAAGCCGCCAGAGAAAGAAGGACGAGGAGGCGAGCGGATGCGCAGGATGGAGGAAATGGTTCTTGAGTCACGGAAGTGGCTCGTGAAGCAAGACAATGAGAAAAGCACTTGAAGCCAAAATGAATGAGGAAATCAAAAGGCAAGTGCGGATAGCGAGAAGTTCCATCCAAAGGCAACCGCATCGAGCCGGAGTCAACATCACCCCCTCATCGGTTGAAAAGGCGATTGCGCTTCCACGAGGTGCCAGTGATTCAAGATGACGCAGGGCTGCGCTTCCCCGTGGATGACATCACCGATCCTCTCACGACATGTGAGCTGCACATTCCAGAGGGGAATGCCACCGTCATGGTGGCTATCGGTGTTGTATCTCGTATCGACCCTACGAAGACACCAAGATGCCATGGGGCATTAATACCTCCTGGATATGCTAGCGTATCGGTGGATAGAGTTGTGAAAGGTTATAGCAATGTGCGTCTTGACATTGAAGGAGGTGATGGGGAGAAGACTTTAGGAGAAGCGGAGAAGACATTCATATGTTGGCGCAAGCGCTATATCATTATTCCTGGGGCGTCACCTCCTCCTCCTCAACAACCTAACCCTAGGTGCGGATGAAAGTGAACGAAACATTTTTTCACTAATTATGTATTGGCTTAAATAACGGTTTACTCATACCACGTTGTTTTCACAGCGTAACCTCCCCAACCTAAGTCCAATTATCCATTCACCACCGGTCACAAAGTGTTGCGGGCGATGACAATGAAGTGGAAGACACGGCCGCATCCCCACCGCCCCATCTCCTCCACGACGGGATCCAATGCCGCCATCGCCCCATCGCCTCCACGGCGGGCTCCAACGCCGACACCGGTCGCCCATCGCCTCCACGGCGGGCTCCAACGCCGCCATCGCCCCATCGCCTCCACGGCGGGCTCCAACGCCGACACCGCCCGCTCCATCGCCTCCACGGCGGGCTCCAACGCCGACACCGCCCATCGACGCTTCCACGGCGGGCTCCAACGCCGCCATCGCCCCATCGCCTCACGGCGGGCTCCAACGCCGACACCGCCGGCCCTCGCCAAAGAAGAGGCCCACCCCACAAACGGCGCGCCGCCCCACCGCCAAGAAGAAAGCCTCGTGGAGAACACCAGCTATTTCTAAGACGACGAAACTTTCCTATGAGAAGACCGCCGAGGAAATAGATGCTTGATTGAAACAGATGTGAGCGGTTTCTTCGCGAAAGTCAAGGCTAAAAGTGAAGCGGCGAAACCACGAGAAGCCGTGACTTCTTCGCACGTCCGTAAGTTCTAAGGCAAAGGGTGGACGCCACCGAAAAAAGTTACGCCATGCTCGTAAGGATTCGCCACTATCGGACTATGACCGCACTCTCACCAAGTCAATTGAGGAGGCGAAGAAGAAAGAGAAGAGAGCACGGAAGGGTGTTGCACACTGGGAACAATCACAGCAATCGATGCCCCCACTAGTTATTGGGAATGAATATGGTTCAAACACGAACGTGCTAGAACAGATATCCGGAAACGTGCATTTGGATCAACTTGATGAATTTTTCATGAAACCGGTCTAAGCATTTCCCAAATGCTCGTGAGCACACATCGAAAGTGCTCGGAAGTTGATCATTGGAAGAAGGAATATGTATATGGCAAGAGTCTATACAACCCCGAGAAGCTCATGGAACCGTGACGCAAATGTACTTGTTAAACAAGTGGTACATGGCGGCATGTCGCAGAAAAAGCGGATGACTTTATTTGCGTCAAAATTATAAACCATCATTACTTCCGTGGCGATGACATTATAATGGTTCGCTTTAATGAGTTACACCAGCTATGCCACATGGACGCTCTAGACAAATCTCTCATCACCGCTTTTTGTGCAGACGTGATTCTTTCTTTTAATAATCTCACTCTAGCATATGTATATGTATAAGTAATTATCCTCACACTAGCTAGCATGTCTATACATATGCAGAGACATGATGAGAGACCTCACACGTAGAAATGACAAGAACATTGGTTTCGTTGATCCATATATCGTATTCAAGGACCCAAACACTCCCACGATCAATGGAGACCTCAAATGGAGAGGAATTTTCTGAGGTTCTTGATCAACCAAAAGAACAAAAGATTTATACTCTTCCCTACAACTTTGGGTGAGTGTTGTTATCGTGTGCACATTTTACTTTACTTACTCAATCCAACATAAAGATATATATGTTGACTCTATAAACAAATGCACTTTCATCGATACTCGATTGTCTTCGATCTCTCCGATAGTCATTTGCTAATCTATGACTCGTTGAGAAAACCGCAGAACATTACCAAGATATGATAGACATTATCCGTGGTAACTTCGATCTTTAAATATTTATTCTGCTCTTTAACTCGCAATAGTTAATTAACGATCCAATTATTGGGCGGGGTTTGGGCTTGGTTCGCTCAACTACACCGTCCGGATCCAAAGCGCCACTTCCCGATCCACACCGACCGGATGTAAGTTGTACTAGCTCCCGCGTCTTTACCTTATCATGCTTGACTCACGCGGGATGACGAGTAATCTTTTTATATCGCATGCTGGGTTCTACTGCACCACCAGGCAACAATTTGTGTGGATACTACGCTTATGAGTTCCTCATGGTGTATGCAAAAGAACCCATCTACAGATGCGAAAAGTGCGTAACAAGTATATATAATAAATCCATTTTATTTATTTGTTGCTATTAAATAAATCTTATGTATATTAATACTTCTTTCGTTTAATGCAAATTGAAGGAGATATGGTTGAAGGAACAGTGTTGGATATGGACCGCTCAAAGGAATTCAAGAGACAATCGCAGATTTCTTAATGAGCATGTCCTCAAGCCCGACACCGAGTTCTACTTTAACCTGGATGAACCATTGAAGCCAAACCAGACGAACATTTGTATGGCATTTAAGTGGAGGGCAACATTTGTGTTGTAAATACCAAGGATGCATGAATAATTTTGTAAATTTTTGTGCATATATATATATTATACATATATATAGCTCCATAATATATATAGTTTCATACTTTATTTGTGTGTAATAATGTTCCAAACTAAATTATATGTAGCAGTATACATATATTAGCGTGAAGAATACGCATTTGAAAACCTAATGTAATTGTAAAACCAAAATCAATAATGAATTGAAATGGAAACAAAAGAAAAAAAACACCTTTAGTCCCGGTTGGTAATACCAACCGGATTAAAAGGGCCACCGTGGGCTCAGTGGCGGACCTTTTAGTCCTGGTTGGTATTACCAACCGACTAAATCGACCTTTAGTCCCGGCTTGGGACCGGGACTAAAGGTGAGACATTTAGTCCGATTTCCTAGTCCCGGCTCTATAATCGGGACTAGAGGCCCTTAGGCCCGGACCAAAAGTCTGCTCGTAGTAGTGCGATCGCGCTCCCATGGCGACCGACCGCTTTTGGATCCGGATGAGGAAGGAGAAGCCGTGGATCAACGCGAGTATCGCAAAGATGATCGGTTCCCTCCTGCACTGACGGCCTCAAGACCGGACATCCACTTCACGATGCGCCTCAGTGCGAGGTTTCAGCGTCTCAGAGGACTTCCCATCGCCAAGCCATTAAGCGCATCTTCGTATTTACACTCTACCCTCCAGATGGCATTTGGTATTCTGCTCGTCTTCCTTGTCCATTCGGGGTTTTCGATTCGATTTTGCGTCGTTTGGCTAGATAGGAAGAGTACCTCGGGCACTTGTCACTTCCTAGGCACTTCTCTTGTCTCTTGGTCTTCTAGGAAGCGGTCTTCATTGCACAATCCACTCACTGAAGCTGAATATGTAGTCTTAGTTGTTCTTTGAGTCGATTTTGTGGATGGTGTCCACTCTTAAGGATTTTGGGTTGGCGTTTGATAGTGTTCCTCTTTTCTGTGATAACACTTCTGCGATTAACATTGCTAAAAACCCTGTGCAACACTCTAGGACCAAGCACATAGACATTCGCTATCACTTTCTTAGAGATCATGTCGAGAAGGGTGATATTGTCTTTGCATTTCGTGGAGTCCGAGGCTCGGTTGGTGATATCCTCACCAAGCCTTTAGATCCAACAAGGTTTGCAACCTTGAGAAGTGAGTTAGGGGTAATTTATCCCTACGGTTTGGTTTGAGGGGGAGTTGGCTCTGTTCTGAACTTTTCTTGTTCATTTGAGCTTTTCTGTTTTTACGATACCTTCTTCTAGTGGTATTTTCTTTTGATCTTTTGATCTTTTAGGCTCTTTAAGTTTTTGTGCATCTCATTGTTTCATCTGCATTCATATGAAAAACCAAAAGATGCATTGTTATATAAGCTTTTACCTTGTCTTTTAAAATTGATGAAGCTTTGCTTATTACCCTTTTGAGCTTTAGTATTTCAATTGTTCAATGCCATGTCTAGTTCTTTGACTTGCTAGAATTATCATGCTTTCACATGTGTAGCTAAGTCTTTCTTTGAATGAGCGAACTTTAAGAAAACTTGAACTAAGAAACGCAATTTGTGGATGTTTTAGCTAGTTGCGCAATTAGTGCTCCTTTTGTGACATTGGCCTGTCAAAATTGTTTGTGTTAGCTCTTGAATCTAGTATTGATCATTACTTGAGCTTCTTGTTCTTTTAAGAATCTAAAATTGCTCTTGTGAAAAAATGTCTCTTTTGCGAAAAACTGATCTCACCAATTCTTTCTCATGAGACGGCTTGCCATTGCACTAGGCATGAACTCGGGGAGATTTGGATGACCTAGATCATTCTTTTAAGCTTTTGTGCTTAAGATGGTCGTGCAAGGCTTGAGATCTAGCACATGGATAAGAAAATGAATTATCAAAATTGGTAGAAGCTTAGGAAGAGTTTGTGGATGACTCCTAGTCCAGGATCTTCTTCACTAAGATATACCTTTAATCAACTTCAATATTCATTGCAAATGAAAAACTGTTGAAAAATGGGCATTTGAGACAATTTGAGCAAAATGATTCAATTCAGGACCTGTTTGTTTCTTAATGTGGTCTTTGTTAGCGTCTTGATCTCACATTGACATTTTGACATGGCCAGTATCATTTTAGGATCTCTGTTGATGAACTTGCTAGATTTGAAGCTTTGCTTAAAATGCTAAAATTTATTGCTTTACATTGAGCCTTCTTGCTTTAGCTTTGTTTTATATGTCTTATCATGATCTTGCTAGCGCATTCAGGCTGATATGGTGTTTATGCAAAATTTGAGATGATAACTTGTTCTTTTGGGTAATCTCCAAAGCTTCTTGTAATCCAAAATTGAAAAATACAAAAATATGAAGCCACTCCATTGCATTTCATGCATGCTCCTTCTTATGCTTTTTCCTCATTCTGCATTTGTTATCTCTGGACGAGAGGAAGGCATGATTCCTTAATGACTCCATTGTCAAAGGGGGAGAAGATATTTCAAAATGTGTAAAGGGGAGAGGATTTAAAAGTATTAAAAATAGGGAGAAAATTGGAGAATTTGAAGTTTTCTGAAATTTGAGGATCATAGTGAGGGGGAGTTTCTTATTTGCATTCTTATGGTCTTATTGCTCTTTCTGAACTTGAATTGCAATTCTTGAGCCTCACCATGATCAAAGGTCATTTCGAACAATTGTTCTTTCATATGGACCTTAAGTGAGATTTTTGACTTTTCTTTGGAAATTGAAGCTTTCTTGCTTTCTTTTTGCCTTATCTCACTTGCCGATGCTATTCTGAAGCCGACTTGGTAATTTCCATTGCTTTCTCTTGCATTTGGACCAAGTTGTGCCTTTGCTTGTAAAACGTTGAGTTTTACTTTTCAAACCTCAAAACTTACATTTGTGGGAATTGTCAATGTGTTCATCAAGGGGGAGATTGTGGATATCATGGGGATATGCTCATGATCTTAGGATGATGTAACAATTGGCAATGACGTTGAAGGTTTGCGGAAACACGAGTTTTCGGCAAAGTTCGGTCTGTCGAGTCTCAAGCGATCGACCGGCCTTGGTGGCGGTTAGACCGCCCTGCTCGTGTTTTGTCTTTGGCGATCGACCGCCAGTCGGTCGTGATCCGACCTCTTGGGTAGCGGTCTGACCGGCGTCTGATGAGCGGTCGGACCGGCAAGTTGAGTGGCATTGGAGTTTGAGGCTGGGCCAAAAATAGAGGGTGTAGGTAAGTGAGGAGATTCTCCGCACTTGGTCCCATAATTTTTGGAGCCTCGAGTCAAAAGTTCTATTCGTTTTAAATTTCCAGAGAGGTTGCGGATTTCAGTGTTGAAATTTTGGCTAAGTCCTTTGGTGGCGGTTTGACCGGCCTTCTGTTGGCGATCGACCGGCGATGGGCGGTCGAGCCAAGCCAAGGTGGCGGTCGACCGGTTTTCACTACGTCGTCGGCCGTGTGGCGGCGATGGTTCTTGATTAGGTCAAGTTCATTGGTTTCATGTCATATGTGTTGCATGATGCATGTTTTGACTAACGTGGGTCAAGTTGTGAAGAACTTGTTCCGGATTTTGATTTTCTTGTCTATTGTTGTGCGAGTTGCTTGTGGTCAACGACGGTCAACGGCGAGGATGATCGGACTAGGCTTGAGAGCGAGGTTCAAAACGATCGACGATGCGGGTGAAGTCATTGACTCAAGTATGGTGCAAGATGGACAAAGGTGACCGAACGAGGCGATTCGGTGCGGCCGGTTGAATCAAGCGGCGCGGGTCGGTGCAAGTGCCATGGTGGTTTCGGTGGGAGCCGGATGGGAGAGACTTGTCGACATGATGAGAGCCGTTGGATCAACCTACACGTGACGGAGCAAGCGAGTGATTCGCACAATATGAACACGCTTTAAAATGCGTGCGTGTGTCACCCGCTTGTTTTGGGCCTTAACGGAGCCCATTAGGAGACTCTATTAGAAACCCTAAGCCTCCACTATAAATAGAGGAGGAGGTGGCTGCACCTTTCCCAGGCTTTTCGACCCTTTCATTGTTTAGAAACCCTAATTTGCTTAGGGAGAGGAGGAGTGGAGGTTAGGGTTCTAGAGAGTTGGATTGGATTTCGTGCTCATGTATTGAGTCTTTGTCATCCATTGATGGAGTGGCTGTAAACCAATACCATATCAAATCAATCCAAAGAAAGTTTCTTCAAGATGAGGTCAATTGCTTTCTTTCTCTTTTTTTTGATGATTTGAGTCTTTCTTTGATCCGCGAGTTTTTGCTTAGTTTCTGGACGTAATCTAGCTTGCTGTGACGTGTGGGAATACATCTAGGATCATCAATATCATCAATCACCCACGAGCAAGTCTCAAGATCATATTTTCGTTTTGACTCGATTTTTTACCTAACTTCGCTCAAACTATAAAAGGTCAGAATCTTGGCAAGAATTATCACGATCATTGCTTGGAATAGGTTCCTAACATACTTAGGTAGGTGTGTGTCAAATTTCACGAAGTTTGGACGCACGAATCAAAAGTTTGATCAATTTGCGTTTCGGTTTGTCGGGCTGTTTTCTCTGTTCATCGAACCAGCAGTCTGACCGCCCGAGAAATCGGTCTGACCGCTTGGATCGGTCTGACCTCTAGACCGACCGGTCTGACCGCCCCCGTGAGAGGTCAGACCGCCAGTGTCTTCGTGTTTTGCTTTTGTGTTGATTTTACTTCGGGGTTTTGAGTTGATTCAATACAAGTCTTCCGCTGTGCATGATTGATTGATCTTCATAGCTTTCATAGCTATTGGAGTGAGATTCGTATTGAATTGAATTTGGGAGAAAAAGAGATCGTGCTCCTATTCACCCCCCCTCTAGTCGCCTTTTCGGTCCAACACTCACCTAGTCTTGAATTGAATTCAGGATGGAATTGTGCGCCAATGAAAAACTTATGATTGGGTATTTCAATAATCTGCATCCAGTAGAGCATCATCTGTTAGGCAATGAAGATTTTGTTTATTACAAGTTCTTAGTGAATATTGAAGCAATTATTTTCAAAGTCTACATGCCTTCCACCTTCATCCTTTCCAACAAATGAAAGGCAGCTAGCCTTCTCAAATTCCAAGACCATTTCAGGTGAAATCATCCTTTCCAACAAATGAAAGGCCAGCCTTCTCAAATTCCGAGACCATTTCAGGTTTCACTTGAAAAAACAATAAAATCTTCAACATTATACAAAGGGAGAATGGCAGCATAGAATGATTTGCAGCGATGTCTTTCGTCTACAGAACTAACATTGTCATACCTAGATAATTCATCACAATTATATTCCACACATAAATGGTAGTACACATCAAATGCACAATTATACATAAATGCACAATTATGCATAAGATTATAAGATTTAGGGGAAGATGAGGAGAGACTAGTTGTTGGAGTGTTGTGATATTGTCCCCTAGCTTCTCCTTCCTAACCTGAAATATATTGCACATCAGCACATATGCACAACTTTAAGAAAGATGCATATGGGCGCCGGGCGGCGCGGTATCACAGAGGAGGCGCTGGGGGCGGGCCGGGCGGCGACGCGACGTAGCTGCAGAGCAAGGCGCCAAGCGCGCCATTGCGTGAGAGGAGCGAGGGCTGGCGCCGGCGCTGGGTGAGGAGAGCGGGAGTGGCGGAGGCGGTGGCTGGGAGAGCGATTTTGGGGTCTTTGGACGGTGGAGCCGTGGAGAGGAGTCGAGGGGCGGCACTGGCCTCCGAGTGAGGAGAGGAGGCGGTAGGGGCGGGGCGGTGGAGGCGTGGAGCCGTGGAGAGGAGGCGGTGGGGGCGGCGTCGCGGCGGAGGAGAGCGTTGGGCGGCGCCGCGGCGGAGAGGAGGCGGGAAGGTGGGAGCGCCAGGGTGGCCGGCCGTGGAGAGGAGGAGCCGAGGAGGATCGCTCGAGCCTCACCGCCTCGGGAAACTGTCGAAGCCGATCTGGGGTCTGGGGAAGAGACCGAAGGCAGCTAGGGTTGCCCTTGGCGCTGGTTCCTCACGCGGCCGCTACGCTGGGTGCCTGGGCTGGCTTGGGAGTGGGCTGGCTGGCTGGGGATCGCCTCGAGTCGGCCGGTAAAAGACGGTTTAGAGACCATCTGTGTAAATGGATGCGCTAAAAACTGTCTGTGAAGAGGAAATATCATAGACGATTCGTGTTTAAAACCGTCTGTGAAGTATCACAAACGGTTCGTAAAAATAACCGTTTGTGAAGTAAACCATTATCACAACGGTTTGTAATAAACAACCGTATGTGAAACTTCCAAGACGGTTATTTTAACTATCCGTCTGTGATAATGGTATACTTCACAGATGATTTTTTATCAGAACCGTCTGTGATAATTAAATGTTTCGACTCCCGCACGTTATGCACGCGTCTCTTCCTCTCCCGCGCTGACAGGCATCGATGTGTCTCTTCGTCTCCCGCGCCGACGGCGGCACTGATGAGTCTATTCGTCTCACGCACTGACGTAAATGTGTCTCTTCGACGTTAATTTATAAGAGCGATATATTATTGCGCGCCATGGCAGCACGCATATGGTATTGCATGAATAGTACATCATGGTGAGCACACGGAGCATGATGGAGCGGGTGAGGAGGTCGGCGATCGCCGTCCTTGATCTTCCTGACGAGGTCGTCGTCCACATCGTCGGCCTCATGGCCGCGAGCTCTCCTCAGCCCATAGCTGACCTCTGCAACCTACGAGCCATGTACTATATTCTTTTGTTTTTGGTATAGAGGTCTCTGGTTATAGTCAGTTTGTGAAGATGACTGTAGCGTACAAAACCGAAAAGTCGTATCATGATACGACGCAAAAAATAAAATCTCGTGATGATTTCGTTTTGTGTCCAATATCCAGTAATTAATTCTTGTATTAAGATTCTATATATCGTCTTGAATTTTAGTTGCAAGGCCATGTACAAGGCGTCCAATGCGCGCGCCGTGGGGATGCGCGTGGCGCTGGAGCAGGAGGAGGCGATGAAGTGGCAGGACTACAGGCACTACCTCACCGTTATCAACCACCTAGCCGCCGCCGGCAACCCGGAGGCCTGCTTCATTGTCAGCTTCGCGCTTGTCTTTGCGTTTCAAGACATGTAGCGCGGCCTCGTGTTCCTTGAACGGCGGCCGACGCCGTCACCGGCCACAAGACCACGGCCTATGTGCTCGGCCTCCTCCTCTACACGGCAAGCAAGACGCGTGACGTTGGGAAACAGTACATTAGGTAGGTCAAGGGCGAGCAGGCCGTCGGCGGGTGCGAGATGGCCAAGAGGACCAACCGGGAGTGCAGCGGTGCCAGAGGCTCGCCGTGGACATGATCCAGGCGGCAGCGTGGGGGAGGATGGCCGCCGCCGCTGGGCCGGGTGTGGGTGCTGTCGGAGGACGGCAACCGGTGCACGAGCACCAGCTGCGGCGTGTCAAGGTGGGACCACTATGCTGTCTTCTGCAGCGATGACTGTAGGATTAGGCATGAGTATGCCAAATTCTTTGTAGAGGTATTGGACTACTTGCCGTAAAATTAGCTATTTTATGTATATATATGTTATAATTTGCATTTATCTATATCAGAATGTGTCAAATGTTCTGAATTTTCAATTTGCATCTATGTATTTATCACAGACTTCCAAACGAGAGAGAACTTCTCTTTATACGCCATGTTGTTCTGCACCATATATTATTGATTTATCACAAGATTAAACCTTAACTTAAAGCAACTCCCCAAAGGAAAATAGAAATAAAAACTTATAATGATCATCATCTGGAACCAATTTATTCAAATACTAGAATAATTATCATGAATTAATATAATTTTTACCAAATTTTTGGAACTATATTTCACCTACAGAAAATTTAAACTTAATATAATGACCTATTCTAGGTTTGAATATAAACTATACAAATTAAATCATAAAAAATAAGATTGTCTCTTTCTAAAATAGACAAAAGGATGACAGTTCTATTATGGGACCGTCTGTGATACGTATCACAGACGGTTCTATTATGGACCCGTCTGTGATATGAGACCATATCACAGATGGTTATATTATGGACCCGTCTATGAAACGTAATATTTGACGATTCTATAATAGAACCGTCTGTGATATACCTTTATTAATAGGAGTGCGCGCTAGGGTTTGCACCCTAACTCGTCACTCTTCAGCGCGCGCTAGGGTTCGGGACTTTGGCCAGGCTCCTGCATTGCGACTCCCCCACCGCCGATTCGACCTTGCCGCCATCTCCCTCGCCGAATCGAGCTCGCCCCTCCATCTCCCGTCGAATCGAGCTCGCCCCGCCATCTACGCCGCCAAATCGAGCTCGCCGCCATCTCCCTCGCTGAATCGAGCTCACCCCGCCATCTCCCTCGCCGAATCGAGCTCGCCCTGCTATCTACGCCGCCGAATCGAGGTACGCCGCTCCCCTCTGCTCCCTCGGCTACCTCACCTCGGCAGATCTGCATCTCTCCCCTGGATGTGGGTTGTGCTGGTGGTGGCAGGTGTTTGCCGCCGTTGCCGCGTCGTGTCTGCACTGGATCATGATTTCTTTAATTACCATGAATGTCTAAGAAATCTACCAAGCAGCATGAGGAGGATGAGACAGCATGCAGCCAAGGACATCTTGCCTGTGTGGACTGCTTCATCAGCATGAATTGATGCCTTGAGCTGTTAGATTACCTGCTGTTATGTATTGTGTGTAGATTAATTGTGCCTTGAGCTGTTAGATTACCTGTTGTTATGTATTGTATATAGATTGTGCCCTTGGATGATACTTCTATGATGAATTGATGTCACAAATATAATTGGATGTGATATTGTGTATAGATTAATTATACCTTGAGCTGTTAGATTACCTGCTGTTATGTATTGTGTATAGATTGTGCCCTTGGATGATACTTCTATGATGAATTGATGTCACAAATGCAATTGGATGTGATACTGTGTATAGATTAATTATGCCTTGAGCTGTTAGATTACCTGCTGTTATGTATTGTGTATAGATTGTGCCCTTGAATGATACTTCTATGATGGATCTTGATCTCTTCTCTATAAAGTCTCTAAGCAGTGTCTGCTTGTGGGGACCCCGGTAATTATCTCCATAAGACCGAGATTAGACAAGGTCTTAGGGACATAATCGCGGGTCTCCGGTAAATGAATTCAATTTAACTCTATCCAAGTGAGAGGTGGAGCCGAATACTAGAGCCTCAACGATCATGCGCTACGCTCCTTTGCGGCGCTATAGATTGTTGATTCTCTTCGATCCGGCACTACACTTAGTGAGTTAAATGGGAATTCATCAACAACGAGTATGACTTATATTGGCTCCTAAGATCAACGACCAATATACTCATACCCTCATCCAACGTTGATTACATCCATACAACGCATACAACAAGAGATTAAAAGACATCTTGCACAATAGTTAAGGTCTACACTTATTACAAGCGGCGACCGCCAAATTCAAGTAAAGTATCAAGTAGCGGCGAAGCAAATAAATAAAGCAAAAGACCAGCAGTGGTATGCCCATCACCCATCGACAACCGATTGGGAGTTAAATGGTAGCACACTACTCATTAGTGTCACCCAAGTCAACACTAGCGAGATCGTCATACTCATAATCTTCCTCACCGAAAAGGCGGCAAACATCCGGTGAGTACAAGTGTACTATGAAGTCTTACACAAATAAAAATAGTTATGCATAAGGGTCATTCAAAGGATGGCTCATATTGGTTTAGTTTTGCGAAAAACGCAACAATTAACATCCTACACATACTAGTTTTTCATGTGCCCATTTAAAATCAGATTTGAAGTAGAAGTAAAACATATAGTAAAGCATTTGATAATAAACAATTGAATCATACAAAGACCAAAGTGGCAGCCCACCTTGATGTACTAAACACATGAACATCCGTTCATGACGAATACCAAGTTCAACCACAATTTTAATTAAAGTCTAACAATAAGCGACCACAAATTTCAAGCGGTCGTCCATAACCGTGGACACGGCTATTCGAATAGATTATACCTGCGGTGTACTACTTTACCCACACGACTTGATTAGTCCGTAAGCCTCCGGATGCCTCCGAATATAGCATACTTCCTATGGTATGCGGCGGGTAAATCAAGATACGATGCGTTTTTAGCAAGAAGATCCCATTGAGCTAAGTCCTCAACCCATGGCTCCTAGGAAACATGAGGCGTTAACGCCTCCATCCTATATATCCTAGGAAACACAAGGCGTTAACGCCCCATCCTATCGGCCCAAAAGGAACACGGGTTTCACGGTCCCATGCCCTTACAATTTCACCACCGTGGGACTCAACACAATAAAATCTTCCCCTACTTAACCATACGGCACCCATATACGCGTGATAGCACGAGTTTTGCTTGAATCGCAACAACCCAAAGTTCGGTCCTTAATTGTCGAGACAAGCCAAACCACATACCCAAATCTCGTGCACGAAGGCACCATCACTAACCAACACTTGTCCAGACCAAAAGCTCATTTGAAAATGACAAAATTTCACTTATAAAACAGATACGAAGATCTGAAACAAAAGCATATAATGAGAGTTGTGTTTAACCCATAATTGGCGGGCTATTCCCGACAATCGAGCTACCGGTTCTAGACTTGCATGGCTAAGCAACTCGAACAACAGTAATTTCAAACTCCTATCATAATTAATTCAGTACTGGGGTAATTCATGGATAGCCACAATGACAAGATAATAGGATGTGTCTAACTATTCATCACAAAAATAGCGACATTATCAAAATAGCATGCAAGCAATTATCATTGCATCTATCCTAACAAATTTGGGATCAAATATGATGCAAAAAGAAAGTTCAAAGGATGCTTGCCTTGCTGGTAGTTCACTTGCTCACTCTCGGTTACTTACTCTCATACTTCCGGCAACTCGGAATCTAAAGAAAAACGATATCGAATAAACACCGAGAAATAGCCAAAAACTCAAATTGCTCCAAAATGCATGAAATTTATACAGTAGCTATATAATGATTTTAGATGAATTTAGGTACAAAAATTATTCCATTTGGAGTCTATATGAGAGAGTTATAGTAGTTTGAAAATTAGATTTTTGGAAAATGCTAAAAATCAATGTTCTGTTACTGTTCATCCGAATTTAATTGTTTCGCAGAAATTTGTAGAACAGTGGTAGGGATAAGCTTTACATGGCTTGAAAGGTAATTAAAATTCATGATCAATAAAAATTGAATCACCCCATTTAGAGTTCGTATGAAATAGTTATGAATTGTTGAAGTTAAAAGACTTTTTCGTGTAAAAATAATTCTTTTCTGATTTTGCTACTGCATTAAATAATTTTTATAGGTAGGATGACCTAGCCTCTGCCATGACAAGTGGGGTCTATGTATTTTATTTTATTTTCAATTTATTTCCTAAAGGAAAACATCTACCGACAAATCTAACCTTCTCATACTCATATACTTAACCGATTCTCGGTGTTGAATCCAATCACATGTATAACATTCTCCAATCATATTCTCATATCTTGATCTAAATACCGTACTAACCTCCACTAAGACATTATCAAGGTAGTTAACCCATCGAGTGATGCCCGAACTCACGATCTTCCAAATAAACAACACATCCGATAATTACACAAAATCCACCGACTCGTGGGCATATGACCATGATTAAATCCATCAATCGTTCTCCGATATACTATTTAAGATAATACTAACTATCTAGCTCTACTAGTCTCGCCTCAGCAAATCACAATCGCATACACTTAATTTTCCACCGATCGAGGTTTAATTGACTAACCGACACCTAGTGAGCTCTACAATTTAATTGCACATCCAACATTTAATAGTTCACTAATAAATCAACTTACATCCATTTCACCGGACCTGTTATGTATGACATCTAACAATCCAATCACATATGCGTCTCTCGATCGACTAATAACCATTTATCCACTAATCCAATAGAGCACAATTCCATCGACTTATCTATTAATTACATGGCAATCCGAATATTAATCCACAATCAAATAATCTATTCTACCATCTTCCAAATTCTAACGAGATAAGATTCGCATAACTATCGTTAAGGCATCCGATCAAACAATCCAAAAATATACTTAATCCGACATCCAACGAGCAACAATACACATATATACAAGATATAACATAAACATCAACACATACATCAACCATCAAGTAATAAATCACAAAAATCTTTATGCGTCCTATCTCCAAAAATCACTAGTCCAATGTGAGAAGAAACCTCTAATTAATTTATCCCCCAAAGATCACCACTAACATCCATACGACTTCGTCCGATCAAATAATCAACTCAAAAATTTAATGTAGCATCTACCGATCAATAATGTACATAATCCGCTACAACGATAATTATTCGTATCCACAAAATTTCATCACATAATCATGCCTACGCACAAATACGACCTAATCGGAGAATTATACCGGTCTTAAGCTACCAAAACATGTTTACAAATAAACATGCATAATTAAATGTCATGCTCATGATTAATATGCAACAAGCACGACTAAAAACGTAATGCGGTAAAATAAATAACACTAAGAATTTTACCACAACGCTAGGTGTGCGAATCATCACCGAGCGTCTTCTTCTCGGCACTCGTCCTCGTACACCGTAGTTGTCGTCGTTTTCGTGTCTGCTCGTTCTCTCTCCTGTCGTAGTCGTCGCCGAGCTCGTCCGCATCCACATCGACGCCGTCGCTCTCAGCCACGCCCACGGAGCCGCCTTGTCGACACCGCGCACAAGCGTGGCACGCTACACCGCTTCGCCTCGCTCGGACTGCCGCACCGCTGCATGCATGGCCATCGCATGCATGTGCCACATTCTCGGCCTCACGTCCATGGTGCCTCGACGTCGTCATTTGTTTCTTGCTATTTCTTTGCTCCTTTCTAGTCCTTTGGCTTGGGCATTTTAGTAAGAAATTTAGTTAAATGGGGTGAACAGATTTAGTAGCAATAAAGGACTTGAGAGGAGGCAACTAATAAAGGAAAACAGCTTGTGCTCACGACGTGGAAAGTTGATCTTTGTGTAGAGTGGGCTTAGGGACCTTTGCATGTAGTCAAGACACGCATTGCCGCTGGCCGTCCTTGGTGCTCTTGGTGCGGCGTGCTCACCGAGCCACCGCTCGACAACCGTCGGCGACGGCGATCGCGCCCGAGCCGTCCGGGCTGCAGGAGTCGCTGTGGCTGTGCGTGCATGCACCGCCGCATGCATGCTCGGCTTGGCCTCGCTGCCGTCGTCACCTCGCTCTGGGACACCAAGCTCCCTCCGCTCGGCTGCGCCACCACGGCATCTGCGCAAGCCCCTCCTTCGGCATCGTCGCGCCGCAGCTGCTCCCTCTGCCTCTGCGCGCCACGTGCTCGGCCGGCTCCACCATGCCACGGGCCACGCCGCATGCATGCGCGCTGCGCCGTTGGAACAGCTCGAAGAATAATCGGGCGTTCACGGAAGCAATACGGTAGAACTTCCCGGATGGCGTTGTTAGTCGATGCTTGACGAAGTACCTGCACACGTAGATGCACTGGAGACAAATACTAGAACTCAATCACGGCGAGAACCTTTTGGAAGTCGATCTTTGGTGTTGCATGCAAACGCACACAGCGTTTCTCTTTTCTTTATTGCTTTTGACTCACATAGCTTCTTATATTGCTCTGACTCTCACTATTACAATGCTTCTCACGTTACATTTAAGCAACCATCAAGCTGTTTATATAGGCACAGCTAAAGACCCAAAATCGGATACGAATCGATTCGCTTCACCAATGCAAAACGGACTTTGTTCCTACTTCTAAACAAAAAAAAGATTTACAAAGATTATCTAACAATCACTCCCTAATCTTTGTGTACTTACTATTTTGTGTCTTGCGGTTGGACACAACTTCAACATGGCTCCCACACACTTACCCAAAGCGGTGGCACAACTCTAACACGTCTTGGGCTCCAAGTTGGACACAACTTCAACTTGGCTCATACTTCTTTGTCCGAAGACGTGGCACATCTTGAACACGTCTTGGACTCTTACTCATTGAGGCGATCGGTCTCAACTACGACTTGCACCTCAACTCGTACTCAACTCGGGATAGTCGGTCTCAACTACGACTTGCCCAGCTTAGACTCGAACTTCAAGTTGGTCACAACTTCAACTTGAGTAACACATGCACTCATTGAGGCGATCGGTCTCATCTCGACTTGCACCCCAACTCGTACTCATACTTCAAGTTGGTCACAACTTCAACTTGAGTAACACACGACGCAAATGCATCGGTCTCGCGCATCGAGCCGTCGCACCCGCCACATGCTTTGCGCTGCCGCGCCTGATCCGTCGCCGGGATCCGCGCGTGCGCCTCCGTCTCACCGCAACGGGCCACCCATCGCCGCCATGGCTCAGCCGCCCACACCTGCTGCCATGCCGTATATGCCACCCCGGAAGTCGAGATCATCCCTCCCGGGGCAGCAGCTAGGGTATTAAACCTGAAGCTCTGATACCAATTGTTACAATGCTTCTCACATTGCTCTGACTCTCACTATTACAATGCTTCTCACGTTACATTTAAGCAACCATCAAGCTGTTTATATAGGCACAGCTAAAAGACCCAAAATCGGATACGAATCCGATTCGGCTTCACCAATGCAAAACGGACTTTGTTCCTACTTCTAAACAAAAAAAAGATTTACAAAGATTATCTAACATGCGCGACGCTGTGCGCTCGGCATTTGCAGACCACGTCGCTCACGGTGCCATTGCGAGCAAGCGCTACTGATGCGAGTGGCTAGCTCTACGTACTAGTGCTAGCTGCTTGTGTTGTGTGCTTGCCAAGCTCATGCCGCTGCATGCTCTGGAGCACACCAGTGACACTATGCTGGCCGTCAATGGCATAGGCACAATGCCGACAGTTCACTGCCTCTTCTCTTCTATTCTCCAAATCACTCAACGGACAATGCATGCAAACAACTCTTGCATAAATGGAAAGCTTATGCGATGGGAACATGGTGGTATGACATGCAAAGCATGATTTTTGTTTCTTGGATGGGATTTAGAGGAGAGAAGGAAGAAGTTTGCTTGTGTTCATGCAGAGCAGAATGGGCTGTGCACTGTGCAGCTCGGTTTGGGGGAAGAACCGAATGGAAGTGGAGAGGCTTTGGTAGTTGTGGGAAGAAGTGGCAGTGGGAAAAGAGGTGGTTCGGTTGGGGGAGATGAGACAAGGCATTAAGTGCTCAGTTGGGAAATCAGATGGCAGTGGGAAGATATGATGAAGTGGCTGTGTAGGGTAGTGGTTGTTGTTGATTCGGCTGGGAGAAACAAATTTCGGAATGAACAGTGTTCGGTTTTGGGAAAAATAAATGGCAGCGGGAGTTCGATAATTTTTAAACATAGTTGCCTAACTCCAAAAATCATGAAATTTTTATGGAAGGTTCTGACATAATGTTGATGCTTAGGTAAAATTTTCAGGAATTTATCCAGAGTGTGATGCTCTCTAAAATCTTTGAAGTTCCTGTTTGCTCGGAAGAGAATAGCAGTACAGTTCTTCCTCTTTTCTCCGGCTTGCTCCAACGACCTTGCATGTGCGAACTAACGCCAAATTGGAAAGCTCGAGACCACGATCGCAGCGGTATGACATGCGTCGTCAGTTCTTGATTCTCGGTTGTGATTGCGAGGAGAGAAGTTAGGAAAAACAAGAACACGCCGTGAAAGCGTCTGCGATCGGCGAACGAAAAGAAAGCAAAGATACTAAGGCATGCAGGATGACATGATTTTTTCGATGCATGCAAAACAAGAAATCAGAATAATTTATTGTATATATATATATATATATATATATATATATATATATATATAACCTTTTAATTGATTAAATTTGATTTTTAAGGCAACCTTTCGATTAAACACTGGAAAAATTTCTAGAACATAGTCAAAAATTTAATATATCGCCAAATTAAATATTAACATCCCGATTCTGGGAATCGGGGTGTTACACTGCTTATGCCTTTAAAGTGACGTGGACGCACAACTACTCCGACTGGTATCATCCACATTACTTTCTGAACACAGCGACATCCAATTACCTGTCGACGACATCGAGGTAATTGGATGTCCTTACGCTCTCTTGGCAGCCATGCTTCTTGAACTTGCAGGGGCTCGATGAAGTTGTCCGTGGCTGCTGTCTCATCCTCCTCATGCTACGTGGACGACCCCCCGAAAGTGGCTGAGGGACTATGAACAATATATATATATATATATATATATATATATATATATATATATATATAATATATATATATGATGCCGCTTTAAAGGCACAAGCGACCATTGCTTGGAGACTTTATAGAGAAAAGTCATCACGAGCGGTTTGACTACAAACCGTCTATAGAAAAAGTCATCACGAGCGGTTTCAATAACAAACCGTGCGTGATAGTTAGCTATCACAGACGGTTTTATCTACAAACCGTCTGTGAAAGTTACCTATAATAGACGGTTCTGAGTTAATAACCGTCTGTGACAGTATGCATCACAGACGGTTTGAATAACCGTCTGTGATGAATCATGTCATCACTGACCCATAGACTCAGACGGCTCACGAAACCGTCTGTGATGACGTTTTTGAACCGTCTATGAAGACCTTTTCTGTAGTAGTCTCTCTCTCTCACGCGCGCGCGTATTGCCATGGTTAGCTGGAGCTCGCGTGACCCTCCATACTCCTCTCTCCTCCCTACCTCTGTCGCTGCACTGAACCCTAGGAGAAGGCCTCCCCTTCTAAGGTCATCGTTGCTCATACTCGCAGTCTTCACCGCAGTCAGGGTGCAAACTCCACGAGAAGAAAGGGCAAGCCATCACGGTATGGTGACGATATTGCAATAGGTTGTTCAAATTGTTGCAGTAGTTGTTTCAAGATGTTCCATCTATTTGTTTTGATTGTTGCAACAAAATCGCCGTCACTTGTGCTGACAGGTTTTGACACGCGGTCGTGGTTGATGGAGAAGAAAGGAGGTCGTCGCCCTACGGAGATAATGTTGTAGTAGGTTGTTCAAATTATTGCAATAGGTGTTTCGAGATGTTTCATCTATTCGTTTTGATTGTTGCAACAATTTTTTTGAAATGTAGATGTTGCGTTCTGTTCTCTTAAATGTTGCTCTTGTTAATTTGGATTGTTGCAGGAACATTATTCTAGAAATGTTGCAGTGGGACGTTCAAATTCTAAAAATTGATTTAATTTAGTGAGAATTAATTAGTTTTTAATGGTTTATGTGTTGTTTAGAATCGATGAAGTTCATCTTCAGAATTTTCAGTGAGTTACTGTGGCCGTCGGTTTTCTAGCGCGTACGTGCTTGTTGACATTGTACTATCTTCGGCGGCGAGTCATTAATTCGACCCAGGCACCGATCAACA
This sequence comes from Ampelocalamus luodianensis, assembly GCA_036346255.1. NCBI lineage: Eukaryota > Viridiplantae > Streptophyta > Magnoliopsida > Poales > Poaceae > Ampelocalamus > Ampelocalamus luodianensis. The sequence goes on along the minus strand of CM070634.1, from coordinate 80,426,536 downwards.
CAGTTCTCACCGATGGCCGGCGCATGTGCTTCCGGCACACCGTACGGTCCGAAGCGTGGTTCAGCTGGTCCGTTCGGCCGGCCGCACGGACGCCAGGAAATTACAACGGTCGGCAGGAGAGATCGCCCGACGATCTCTTCGCGCGCGATCGAGCGCGTCGTCATCGAAGGACTTCGATTGCTGGCACGAGAAATTAATCCAGTACTGACAATCTAACATACATGCATGCACTTCCTAGCTCGCCAAAAAAATAAAAATAAAATAAAATAAAATAATGCATGCACTAGCTAGCGATCATGACAGCACAAAATTTGCACATAATAATAAGCTTAATTAATTGAGAGTTGATATCAGGAATTTACAACTCGAAAATAAAGATACTATACGTTCGCACGAGCTGAACTACAACATATGCACTCCATTTGGTCCAAAAAAAAAACATATGCACTCCTTTTTTTTTCCCGAAGCACTTGTCATTCCTTACCCCCTCTCCAGTCGAGATACATGCATATACTTAAGTTACTTACACAATCAGTTCAAGAAGAAACCACAAGTACAGAGATCAATAATACCCATTATACCGATTCTTGGCCTGCAGTTGAAAAAGTTGAAGAAATTATTAGGATGACCAGACAGAATATGGTATTTGAGAATAATGACGTGGTCATTTCTTACCGATAGTTAGCTTTTATCATCTCAGCTTTGATATCTTCAAGTAGACGGGTGTGCTTCTCCTCCTGATTAGCATGCTGGAAATACAAGAAACGTGGATTTGTATTAGAATTTGGGGACCTCTAATTTGAGGTCACCCTTGAGAACTTTAACTCACGGCCTTACTCTTGAGGCGCCGCGTGTCATCTTCTTCCACCTCCCACCTCTCCCAAGCGACATGATCCCGCTCGGCAATCCGCCTGCAAACACAAAAACATTCAAATCGTGGAATTCGAAAATGAAAATTCAACTTGCAAATTTCAGATCGGGAAAATTTAAACTCAGGAAATTTCAAATTGGAAAATCTCAACTTGAATATGAGGAATTTCAACTCGACTTGGGAATGTCAGCTCAATTTTCAAGAAATTTAAACTCGGTTCAAATCAGAAAAAAAAACATCACATTACGGTTAGGGTTTACATTGTTAGAATTGGGCCCATAGTTGTAAAGACTCATTCATTTAAGAAATTCCAAAGCATGCATAATTTAGTCTCACATTGCCTAACCAAGTGGTGGGAAAGCAATTTAAAATGTGGAGTCTTTGCCATCCTTTAAAACATGTGACACATGGCATGGAGTAACATAAGAAGGATTATAGCTAAAGTTACACAAATGCACGTACGCACACGCACGCGTATATTCGCATGGCAATCGGGTGACTTATGCGACCGTGAAAGTGTCGCGAATCTAATCCACCTTTCTTTTGCTAACCATGTATTTCTCTCTCTCTCCTTTTAATACAATGGTCAAAATAATGTAGTCGAAGCCATAGACTATTGTGGTCGAAATAATGTGGTCGAAACACAATGGTTGAAATAATATGGTCGCAGCTATAGACCAGTGTGGTCGAAACATAGTGGTCAAAAAAATGTGGTCGAAAAATAGTGATCGAAATAATATGGTCGAGGCCATAGACCAGTGTGATCGAAATATTGTGGTCGAAAAATAGTGGTAAGATCCATAGACCAGTATGATCGAAATAATGTGGTCAAAATGCACTGGTCGAAGTTGTAGACCAGTGTGTAATCAGGATCGATAAACACTGCTTAATTACCATCAATTGGTTTTGAATTAGCAGTTACCAGTGGTTTAATATGTGCTTTATTATGTAGTTACTAGCTAGTAATTATCTCGACTTTAAAAAGATCTGGAGACATCTAGACCTGAAACTTTTTTTGGAAAACACTTCCATTTTCCTCTTCTTCCTTTTTGTTCTACTGTGTTGGAGAGTTGTGCTGTCGAACCAAACCGTTCCTTCTCCTCGATGTGCACCGAGGAGGGTGAGCGGGTATCTATGAACCATTATCGTAGAGTTTACCTACACGGGCGCAATAAGGTTTCTGGGCAGCGCATCTACGCGACCGCTCGCTATGTTGCTACATCTATGATCTACATTGCTTCCTGTTCTTCATCAAGCTCGACTGTAAGTTGGTTGTGCGATCAAACTACTCTGGCATAATCCTATTATTGTGTATTTTTGGAAGTGCACTAAGTTGTCTGTTGTTAGTATTGTTTTATGTATCTCTAGTTTTATGTTATCTTTGCCTCATAATAAAATCTAGAATTAAAATATTATCCGTATTTCCAACATACACCACCGGGATGTTGTCGTCGTCATGAGATTCTATGGTGCCGGGGCAAGAGCTCCGGCAGATGGCGGTGTGGACGGTGAAGTGAGCTCAAGCTTCTTGTGGGAAGAGATAGAGAGAGAGTGCAGAAGTGAGAGAGTGGGCCGAAGCAAGATGGGGGAGATGCTCTTGATGGGGAATGGAACAGGAGATAGGGCTGCGCGTGGTTGATGGGCAGCGCTCCACGCGTCCTCACGGTGGGCAATCTCCACTCCACGTGTCACGATCTTGCAGCGTCTGTTACTGTGGGGTGACCTAAAAAATTAAGGATTTTGTTAGAATTTTGATGTGTAGTGATTGGCACAAATTATTGTGTAATTTGATGAATGAATTTTTAATTAGCAATGGAATTATTTACCCCTCACTACCAGAAACCTTGTTTTTCCTGATTGCCCAAAACACTCGGGAAATCAACAAAAAAACACTCGGGATATGCTTTCTCGAAGGTCGGCTGTCGGAAAAGAGCACTCAGGATAGATTAGTCGAGTAAAAAACATTATCCCGAGTGTTACACTTGGGAAACAAAACTTTCCCGAGTGTTACACTCGGGAAACAAAACCTTCCCGAGTGCAAATGTATACACTCAGGAAATAGATAACACTCGGGAGAAAATATGTCTCGACGACTTAATCCACCGTAACGGAAACCTTTACCGAATGTTGACACTCGGGAAAGTTGTGAAAGAATCACTCGGGAAAATTTCTTTCCCGAGTGTATGGCAAACAATTACACTCGGGAAAGATTCAACCAGCGAGTGACGAAACCAGGAAATATTGCCATGTGACCATCCTTTCCCGACGGGTCACAAAGGAAACCCCGAGTGTTGGCACCCCGGTAGATTTCTCGAGTGTAGACACTTGGGAAATATACCTTGTGTTTACCGAGTGTTTTTCGAACAAGGCACTCGGGAGTTTCCCGAACAGCACCAACCAAATTTGCACTGATTTTGTTTGTTCGATTTTGCATTTAATTTTGTACTATCTGACATAAAACTCGGCAATCAAATAATCCATACATACCACAACAAGAAAAATACCACAAATCATTACATATATAGATTCAACAATATTGACATAATTCAGAGCTCACAATATATATATATATATATATATATATATATATATATATATATATATATATATATATATATATATAGGACATCCACAACATTTGAGTTCAAATTCGAAAATCTAGGCATAAGGCATGATACATATAATAGTTCCAAGTAGTAATTTCACATAGTCTTATCCGTAATGCATCAAACAAAAGCATAGTATGATTGCTACCATTTGCACAGAATTTCCAGCTTCAATCTTCTGTGCTATGTTATTATGGAGGATGCGACGGGGATCACGGGGTTTCATACGTATTACTCCAGCATCATTTTGTGAGTTCTACAGATACAACAAAACTTAATATTAGTGCCATCTTACAACAAAAGCATGTAATTGACATTACATGAAAAGATAGTTAACCTAACTATTATAGGTTAGGGCCATGCAAAAGATGTTTCGGTAGCGAGTGCATACTGTAACTACCTGCTAGGCCATGCAGAAGTTTTCTTTGCACCAATAGAGACTTTAAGTAGCCAGTTAGCCTCTCTTGTATGTCTTTGCCATACCTATCTCTATCTGAAGCAGTCTTGTATATTCAACATGGAAATTATAAAGGTGTGCAACCCTCTGTTCTAATTCCTATATTGTTTTAAGTGGTGGGCTTAGCTTATCTTACATGAAGATGGGCCTTGTTTCTGTGCTGAAAAGTTGATGAAATCTGTCTAATTATAATGCAGTGCTATTTGTGATTACAATTTAATACATATACTCTTCTGAATACACCCATTCTTTGCGTAGGTACTTTCGGACGGACCCACTGCCTGGACAAAGTAAGTTATGTGTGAGCAGAGTCTTAACTGCCTTTACTTTCCTAAGAAACACCTCTGCTCAGATGTTTGACATAGCATTTCCTTTAGAAAGTGAAGATAGTTCTCATCCTTGTGCCTAAATCATTTTGGACTTTTCCCTGTCAGGAATTCTATGACAGCCAGGTAAACTATAGTCACCCAGCTATTACTCATGAATCAGTGGCAGATCAACTTCTTATAGTTCCAATTAACTTCTCGTACCTATGGTTGATTAGTTAAGCATAGAAGTCAGATTAGTTGTGGACTACTTGAGTAGCAGTAATATGGAAGCATCAAAATTGTCAAAGCAATATGGGGCATGCATCCATCCATGATTAATAAGTAGTCAATTAAAAAGGGAAAGGTCTCCCACCCAATCATTTGTATTTTAGTACAGGGATCATGAGTACTCGCTCTATCCTTACCCCTCCCATTATTATTTGAGCATGCATGCATATATGCTACATCAACACAAAAATGGAGTGATGTATGTTCATGTTTGCACAAGTATATCATGAAAATAGCAAGCACCTGGTGGTGGCCTCTTGGCGATGGACTCATTCACATGATCTTCTTTTTGGCAGCTAACATGTGTACCATCTTCAGCATTAGCACCAGAAGCAGCTGGATATGCCATTGATCCCGCCATTGCCTACATTTTCATAAGAAATCACATTATAAGAAATCTACATAATTTTTAATGAGTGCATCCATGTGCATCAGATGATGGAGGTAATTCTTGTCACTCTTAACCCTGCATATGATCTGGAGAAAGCACAGATTGAAGAATTTCAAAGTAGGTTTGCTTTTATTAAACAACATTCAATTATGAAATTATGGTATTGTATGTTATTCTGGGATACTAACCATGCCTTTTTGATTACTTGAGGAAACTGATAGAGGAAACTGCAGAGGGAACTGACAAAGAACAACAAACAAACTGAGGTGTTTCATAATTTCCATTTTATCTGTATATGTACCACTTGCATGACATGCTTGCTCCATTGAACTATCATGCTATTATTTGATTAATGACACATTATGTAAGCTATTCACTAAGTTACCTCAAGATCTATATATCCATTTTATTTTTAGCTTTCTTTCAGTGAGCTCTCAAGCACTCATAAGAGACTAACAATATAATAATCAGTGTCCAGTTACTAACTGGAGTAGATAAGGTAGGTAGTGGTGCCCCCGGTGTAGTGCCATCAAGTTGAGTTTCAAGTGCCTGCATATTTGTTTGCACATTGCTATACATTAGCTAAGTACGAATATATATATATATATATATATATATTGCATATTACTTTGTTATTTTACTACCACGCTCCAACTAACCTGGAGCAGCATTTGCTCCAACCGGTGCCTAGCCTCGATTTCTTCTTGCAGCCTCGCCTTGAGCTGAGAAAACCTGTCAGTTGATGGTCGCAGTCGTCTTTGAGGGTGTACATCATCCGTTGACCCAATACTCGTTGTTCGGACATCTGAGAGGGTTGTTGGTGTGCTAATGTAGCCGGCACCCATGAAGAAATGACCATGTTTCTTCCCCTTTCCAGCCTTGTACACATCAGTCACGTCCAGTGGTTAATTCATTACGTCGAAGTTCGAGCCATGAATCTCCTTAGCAACCTCAGTATATGCAGCCTATTGGACAAAATCATCAAAAATCGTACCAAGTTCTCTGTTGCGCGCTGGCTGCACAAGGTGCCCTCCTTACCACCCCTCCTAGCGTGTCTACATATGCCTCTACATCGGAGACAGGCCTCTACTTCTTCTTTTCCTACACCCAAAAAAACACAGAGGTAAATAAATATGTATTTGCGACATACAATCAATATGAACATGCTGACCTACCAAGTGCTTCTGGTAACGAGCCATGGAGGAGCTGCCTTGACGATATGCTGCCCCGCCCATCAACAATCTCTGCTCCCTAGCAGCACGAGAGGACTCTAACCATTGTTCGTTGCACCACCTCTTTTGGGCAATCTGCTGCCATGCATCTTCACACTTCTGGGCCCACCAAGGTATTGCCTAAATTAACCAAGTGTTAAATATGAATAAACTAGAATTGATTGTAATCAAGGACATCGTTTGTACAGTTGGTTACCTGCATGTACTCCTCCAAAGTGATATGCGTTTGGCAAGCCTCGGCCCTATGAATTTCCTTTCGAAGGACTTGTGTGTGGTAATAGATCATCGCTTGGATGCGTGCTTCGTAAATCATCTATGGGATCAGCTTCTTAACAGAATTATGCACCACTCTCCTAGAATCAACTTCCTATCCCTTAGCCTATCTAAACCACCACTACAATCCGGCATATATTGGAAACAAATAAATGTGTAAGATTAGCCTTTCATGTACCCTTGGTTAATTAATAATGCTCAGACATCACTACATAATAACTAGATAATGTGTAAGATTAGCTGTCTCCGGTGCCATCGTCTCTTGACTAGGGACTATATTGAAAAGAATGTAAGCAACAATATTGATAGAGGGTAGCAGCTTAAATGTCATGGCAACATGCCAACAAATAACACAAATATCCATAAAGGGTAGTCGTAGCTTAAATGTCATGGCAACAAACAACACTTTTAAAATTTCATAAGCAGGAAACATCAAGAACACAATCACACCTGAGAAGAAGAGGTTCAATCAGAGGCTAGGATCCTGCCCCAAAGATCTCAGCTTTTGTTCATGATGACCAAATCTGAGTACTTAAAACACTGCACAGATAGGCAGGGAAAAGAAGAGGTCAATTGGATTCAATAGTGAAAAGTGCCCTCACAAGACAAAGCTCCCAACACTTACTTAAATCATTTGGAATTTGAACTCTGGTTTTATTTTGTAGGTTTTTTCATTTAATACTAGTTCCAAAATGTTTCAATATTAGATATTTTGGTGAACACCATTTTAATTACTTACAACATCTGTTCCTTTCTTTCATATAAAGCACCATGAGAGGGGTTAGACAAGTGAAACCTTGAGCTCAAATCCAAAGCCCTCAAATAGGACAGGGTTATTGTACTAGTCAAATAGTTCTTGTAGTGACGTTGTTTTGTGATTTAATTAAGCAAGCGACCAAGTACCAAGAGGAGATTGTAGTACAGTGCACATTGTTATTTACATCACCAAACATAATGCAATTATGCATGGATGATTGCCACTGAACTGATTTGATTTCTATCTTCAAGTTCACATAACCCGTCTTAGGCTGATCCCCAATGGCATGCGTGTATTTGACTAAGCAATGATTAACATAAGAACGTATGCATAGTTACTTGGGACATGGTTGCCCACCTTTTGTTACTTGGTATTGGTAACTGGTCAGAGTAACTCAGAGGTAGCATATGAAATTAAGACTCAAACTAGCCTACATGCACAAACTGGTCTACATGCCGGTGTTCTCTCCTCTCCATGCATTCCTGGCCAATGGCAATGGCAATGGCAATGGCAACGACAACGGCAAAGAACCATGCATGCACACGACCAACCACTCCCTGGCTCCTTGCAGCAGCAAGTAGCTGCACATACATACGACCAACATACTATTGGCACTAATTCTATAAATATTCATCGATAAAATCATTTTGCAACCTAATAACCAGAATAGATGACCTGATGCAATCATTCATGCACACCTTAAGGGCAAAAGACAAGTTCACTAACCAGAATAGATGACCTAATCAGTACATACTACCTGAGTGGGAGCAAGAGGAGACGACGGCACCGGAGGCAGTGGAGGAGGGGGAGACGGTGAACCTATGAGGGAGGAGGAGGAGGAGGACGGGGAGGCGGCGGGGTCGAGTGGAGGAGGGGCCGGCGGGGTCGGGCGGAGGAGGGAGGAGGCGGGAGGAGGACACGAGGCGGCGGGGTCAGGTGGAGGCGGGGGGCGGCGGGGTTGGGCGCATGAGGGAGACGGCAGGAGGAGGACTGGGAGACGGCGGGGTCTGGCAGAGGAGGGAGGCGGTGGCATCGGGCGGAGGAGGGAAGCGGCGGTATCTGTAGCAGTGGAGGACGGGGGCGGTGGGGTCAGGTGTGGCGACAGGAGACGAGGGGGAGACGTCTGGTGCGGCGGCGGCAGAGGAGGAGGTGGCGCCGATTTCAGTGCATGAGACGGCCAGAGGCGGGGAGGAGGGGGAGACGGCGGCAGCAGAGGCAATGGAGCGTCAAGGGAGAAGGAGGAAGGGGAGGCAGCGCCGGTGGCGGATCTATTATCGAGGAGGGGGAGAGGGCAGTGGGGATTTGGGATTGATTTCGAGTGGGTAGGGTTTAGGACTTGGCTAGATGTGGGGACCCCGGAGTTATCTCCGTAAGACCGAGACTAATCAAGGTCTTAGGGACATAACTCTAGATCTCCAGTAAATGGATTCCAACTTAACTCCATCTAAATGATAGGCTTAACTAATGCTAGAGCCCCGACTATCATGCGCGCAGCTCCTCTGCGAGCACTACATGATTGTCGGTTCTCCAACAAGTCAAGCACTACACTTAGTGAGTTAAATAGGAAGCCATGAACAGCGAGTACAACTTATATTGGCTCCCAAGATCAGCGACCAATATAATCATACTCTCATACAACGTTGCTCATATCCATACAACATTCATACATAAATAGTACAAAAGTGATACATCAAAGTTTCAAGTTTACAACTACATAGTGGCCGACCGGCCAAATTAAACAAGTTCATAGCGGAAGCAAGTAAATAAACCAAAATGCCTACAGTGGTATGCCACATAACCCATCGGCAACCGACTGGGAGCTAAAGATAGCACACTACTCATCGGTGTCGCCTAAATTGACACCGACAACCTCATCGTTCTCATTATCTTCCTCACCTGTAAAAGCTAGCAAACATCTGGCTGAGTACAAAAGAGTACTCGCAAGTCTTACACAAATAAAAATAGTTATGCATAAGGTCATTCAAAGGAAGGCTCATATTGGCTTAATTTTGCGAAAACAACGCGATACTGATCAACCTACACATACTAGTTTTTCAAGTGCCATTTCAAAATCAGATTTTAAGTAGAAGTAAAGCATGCGAATAAGTGATAAAGTCAATAATAAATGAACCATACCAAAAACAAAGTGGCGGTCCACTTTGATACAACAACAAGCATGAACCTCCCATTCATGACAAAACTGAGTTCACCCACCAATTTTAATTCCAAGTCTAACAATAGTAACTCCCGAACTCAAGCGGTTGTCCATAACCGCGGACATGGCTATTCGAATAGATTTATACCGTGCAAGGATGTACTACTTTACCCACACGACTTGATTAGCCCGTAAGCCTCGAGATGCCTCCGAATATAGCATACTTCCTATGGTATGCCGGCCGGGTAAATCAAGATACGGTCGTTTTTAGCAAGAAGATCCCATTGAGCTAAGTCCCTCAACCCATGGCTCCTAGGAAACACGAGACGTTAACGCCTCCATCCTATATATCCTAGGAAACACAAGACGTTAACGCCCCCATCCTATCGGCCCAAAAGGAACACGGGATTTCACGGTCCCATGCCCTTACAATTTCACCACCGTGGGACCCCACCCAACAAAACCTTCCCCCTACTTAACCATACGGTACCCATATACCGCGTGTGATAGCACGAATGTACTTGAATCAACGACGTTACCAAAGTTCGGTCCTTAATTGTCCAGACAACCCAAACCACATACCCAATTCTCGTGCACGAAGGCACCATCACTAGCCATCACTTGTCCGGACCAAAAGCTCATTTAAAAGACAAAATTTAACTTAGAAAACACCTGAAACAAAAGTATATAAAGAGAGTTGTGTTTATCCCATAATTGTCGAAGACAAACTGAAACAAAAGTATATAAAGCCAGAGTTGTGTTTATCCATCATAATTGTCGGGTTATTCGACAATCAAAATTGTTCACTCTTGGTAGTGTACGAGTCGCCTTTAATCGAGAAATACTCCAAAAATCAAAATGCTAAAATTTAATTATAAGGTGAAAATTTGTAGTATATGCAAGTGGTGAGTACATGGATTATATGGGTAAATAGGCAATATTATTACAAGTTCAAAATAGTTGAGTTTGCTGCAAATGGAATTTTCATGATTTAGTTATGAATTTTTGAAGTTATCAGCATTTTCTTTTGTAAAGATAATAGTGTTAGTAGCTCATTTTCCAAAATACTGCTCTCTGTGGCAGAGACATGTTTGAAACCAATTTTAATATAAAGTTTATTCAAAATAAAAATTATCAGAAGTGGTTTCACTCATTTTGGAGTTAAAATGATTTAGTTATGCATTTTAGAAGTTAATACCAAATTTTCAGAGTATAAATTAATAGCTTTCGAATTTCATAAAGTATTTACTGCTTTTCCTACCGAATGCTAACCTAGCCACAACCACTGACAGGTGGGACCGGGGTCAAGATTTTGACCCAGTCATCATTGACTTGGTCTCGGCCGTACTATGTTGAAAGCGTAAATCATATAATATGTCTTCTATTTCACGAACGTGCAAACTCATTCTAAACATACCAAGAATACGCTTTTCCTTAAACAAAACATACTTCACAATCTACGCTTCCACTTATAGTCGTATGGCCCACATGTCATATTGTGCAAACCTTCACTTATCCCAACCGTTTTCTAATTGAGACCCCACATGTAAGCGATAGATTAATTCTTAACCTCAGCACTAAACCACGTCATTGATTCTAATCGCCGCGCTACAGTATTTTGCCGGATGAAACCGACAACAGCGGCGTCGGCCGTGCTTGCCTGGCGGCTCGCCGGAGCTGTGGTCCATGGCGGCGCAAACTGAAAGCTATTATGGGACCACAATAGCCATGCGCACCTCCAGGTAGTGGTGGCGCGGCCTGGACTGCCCGGCATCGGCGGCTAGCCGGAGCTAAGCGGCGACATACTTACGGCAAAAACGCATACATCAAGGTAGAGCTCCGCAGCAACAAACAAGCGAGTGCCGAGATCCTAGGGACTACTAATGGTCTACCTGAGCGCTGGAGCGAGGTCGAGAAGGTCGGGGAAGGCTAGAGCAACGTCGGCGCCGGAGAAAAACAACGGCAACAACGCGGCTTCACGTGGAGAGATAACTGGAGTGAATCCTAAGGACAAGGAATGGTCAAGATAGCTCAAGGATGCTACGGAGATGCTTAAGGACACGAGTAATTGAAGAATGGCTTACCAAATCAAAGTGGGAGACGAAAAGTTGATTCACGGCCGAAAATGGTGCAATCCCTGATTCAACAAGATCCTGGCGTGCATTATCGAAATAAGTTTAGGGGTTTTGATAACCATGCTATAAGGCACGACGTGACACGGTAGATTGAGGATAATACCTTCCAGACACGAAGAAGGCACGAATGTGTCCACGAGAGCACGCTCTGGAAGTCGCTGGGAGCACGACAATGGACAACGAGCTACAAGCAAATACAGGAGCTCGCATAAGCAAAAATGGACACGGGAATGAACCTAGAGCGGGGAGGGATCACGGAGGAAGCTTACCCGTGAAGAGAGCAGAACAAGCTCCCTCTCCTCGGTCAGCAGAGGAGAAGTGAGGTGTTATGCGGCGATAGCGGCATTGGAGGCGGCGTGAAATGGAGAACGCGCCGGAGTGGTAAATGGAGCGGTGGATTGGCGGCGTCACTAGCGTGCGGAAGAGATTGCGGCGGCGTGGCGCGTGCGCTCTGGCGAGCTCATCGCGAGGAGGAAGATGACCACGACAAGTGGGCGGCGTGGCGATGACTCGGCGAGTGAGGTTAGGTGGTTTTCAATCGGCCGTTGGATTGCGAATGGGCGGATCAAATTAGAGAGGTGTCGGACGGTCAAGCGGCGGCGAGATCGGACCGTTGATCCTGATCCAACGATGCGCATGCGAAATGCGATTAGGTGGTTAGGGTGAGCCGTCCGCGGGTCGGACTCGAACCTGAGGAACAGTGCGGCTGGTTTGAGTCTAGGGTTTTGACTGAAATTTCAATTTGTTTCCCCTACTTTGACCAGGGCTTAAAAATAGAAATAAAATTCCTAAAAATATGAAATAAATCACAAAGGTTCCTGGGTAGGTCTAGTGTCCATAAAAATTATTGAACCCTACTGTTATGAATATATTTTGTAATATATAAATTCAAACTTAGGCTAGGTCTTTCAATGGTGTTTGAATTTTCTTGGGGTTCAAACCAGTCCCAAAAATTTGGGAAAAATTATATTAATTCGTGCTAATTAATATAGTATTTGAATAAATTATTTTCGGAGGTGCTTCAGTAGTATTTATTTCTGTTTTTAGTTTGGAGCTCAATTTAAAGTGTATGTTTCATGTGTATTTTGAGATTTTCCAAGAAAATATGTAATTAAAAAGTTTCAAAACATGATGCATGCTAATGAGATGCATAATAAACCTCTTTATTAACTTGGGGATGTGACACTAGATTTGAGTGGGCGCGAAAAAAGCAGTGTGCGATAGCGAGGAAAAAATGGCGTGACTAACGATTTGTCTCCGAGAGTGTGCATAGCGAAGATACATTCGGGAGCGTAGTCCACCCGTTGAGAAGCGTCGGTTCCCCATTTTGGAGTGGCTCCTGTCTTAATATCCTGAGTGTCCCTATTGGGCACTCGGGAAGGTTATTTGTACCGAGTTTTTTATTCCCTCCCGAGCGCCATATTCAACACTCGGGGTATGCATACAGTGTTTTCTTGAAGGCGCCGGAAACTTACACTACTACAAAGGCTATCTTGGGCGCTTCATCACGACGGTTGACCAAAACCATCGTATTACATAAAATCTGTAGGGGCCCCGGAGTTATCTCCTTAAGACCGATACTAATCAAGGGCTTAGGGACATAACTCGGGATCTCCGGTAAATGGGTTCCAACTTAACTCAGTCTAAATGAGGGCTCAACTCAATTCTAGAGCCCCGACGATCATCTGCGCCGCTCCTCTCGAGCACTACATGATTGCGGTTCTCCAACAAGTCAAGCCACGACACTTAGCGAGTTAAATGGGAACCCAAGAACAGCGAGCATGACCTATATTGGCTCCCAAGATCAGCGACCAATATAGTCATACCCTCATTACAACGTTGGTCACATCCATACAACCATCATACATAAATAGTGCAAAAGTTACAATCTGAGTTCCAAGTGTACAAATACATATGTGGCGGACCGCCAAATTTAACAAGTTTATAGCGGGCGAGTAAATAAACCAAAAGGCCAGCGATGGTATGCCCACAACCCATCGACAAGCCGATGGGAGTTAGAAGATAGCATACTACTCGTCGGTGTCCCTAAATCGACACCGTGAAATCATCACCCCAATATCGTCCTCACCAAAAAGCCAGAAACATTTGGTGAGTACCAAAGAGTACTATAAGTCTTACACAAATAAAAATAGTTATGCATAAGGTCATTCAAAGGAAAGGCTCATATTGGCTTAGTTTTGCGAAAGAGACGCAACAATGTACAACCTACACATACTAGTTTTGCAAGTGCCATTTCAAAATCAGATTTGAAGTAGAAGTAAAGCATGTGAATAAGTAATGAACTGAGTAACAAATAAAGCATACAATAAGCAAAGTGGCTTCCCACTTTGATACTACAACAAGCATGAACATCCCATTCATGATAATTACCAAGTTCACCCACAAATTTTAATTCCAAGTTAACAATAAGCAGCCACAAATTTCAAGCGGTCGTCCATAACCGTGGACACGGCTATTCGAATAGATTTATACCCTGCAGGGGTGTACTACTTTACCCACACGACTCGACTAGCCCGTAAGCCTCCTGGATAATGGCACACTTCCTTTGGTATCTGGTCGGGAGAATCGAGATCGATCGTTTTCAGCAAGAAAACCCTATTGAGCTAAGTCCCCATGTGAGATGTTTCGATCTAAGTACAAGTAGCGTATAGCACTTGCTAAGGGGCTCACCGTTGTATTGGAAATACCGATGTAATGAAAAGGTAAATGGTGCTCCTTGCACACTATAGAACATTGACATCGATTCCTAAGGACAATCGACAAAGACACAATTGTCCCTACACCACCGTGAGACTTAACACAATAGAACCTTCCCCTACTTAACAATGCGGCACCCATATACCGTGTGTGATAGCACGAGTTGCTTGAGCAGCGGTACCCAAAGTTCGGTCCTTAATTGTCGGACAAGTCAACCACTTACCCAAAGCTCGTGCACGAAGCACCATCACTAACCAACACTTGTCGGACCAAAAGCTCATTTAAAAATGACAAAGTTTAACTCATAAAACGAATACGAAGATTGGAACCAAAGTATATAAAGAAAGTTGCGTGTATCCATAATTGTGGTTAATCCGACAATTCAAACTACTGGTTCTAGACTTGCATGGCTAAGCAAACCGGACAAATATAAATTCACATCCTATCTTAAGCATTTCAGTATAGGAATAATTCATGGATAGCCACAATGATAAGATAATAGGAGGTGTCTAACTATTCATCACAAACATAGCGACATTATCAAAATAACATGCAAGCAATTATCATTGCATCTATCCAAACAAAACTGGGATCAAATATGATGCAAAAAGAAAGTTCAAAGGATGCTTACCTTGCAGGTAGCTAAGTTGTTCGCTCTCAGTTGCGTAGGTGTCGATATCAATAAGCTCGGTATCTAGATAAATACAATATCGAATAAACATCGAGAAATACCTCAAAAATCAAAATGCTCAAAAATGCATGATTTTTCTACAGTATCTAAGTCATGATTTAAGATGATTTTTTGTGAAAGAATTATTTCATTTTGATTTAGTATGTGAAAGTTATGGTGGTTTGAATTTCAGATTTCAATATGCCTTTACTTAAGCAATTTAATTATGAAGTGAAATTTTGTAGAGCAGTGGTGAATACAAGGGTTACATGAATAAATGGGCAATATTATCATAAGTTCAAAACAGTTGAGTTTGCTCCATTTGGAGTTTTCATGATTTAGTTATTGATTTCTAAAGTTATCAGCATTATTAGTACAAAAATAATGTCTTTTAAGATCATCTTCCTCAAACTATATTTTCTGTGACAGAGGTAAGTTTGAGACCATTTTTATAATTAAGTTCATTTGAAATAGAATTTGCCAGAACTGGTTTCACTGTTTTTGGAGTTCCCAAGAATTACTTATGAATTTGTGAAGTTATCAACCTTTTTCTTTTGTAAAAATAATAGGATTAATGACTCATTTTCAAAAAAATAAAGCTCTCTGTGATAGGGACAAGGTTGAAACCAATTTTAATATAGAGTTCATTGAATATGAAAATTATCAGAAGTGGTTTCACCCATTTTGGAGTTAAAATGATTTAGTTATGCATTTTCGAAGTTATACACATTTTTCAGTATGCAAGTAAATGATTTTTGGATTTTATAAACCATTTGCTACTTTTCTCACCGAGGCTCAGCTAGCCACGGTCACTGACCAGCGGGCCCGCTCTTGACCTTCGCAAAGCGCCTTGCGTGCATCCTAGAACTACGATTGCGGCCGTTGGATCAAGATCCAGCGGTTCCGCGATCGAGTGCACCTGAACGGCGAGCGTCCCGCAGTCCAAGCCGTTCCTTTTGCATCGGCGGTTCGATCGACTCGATTCATTTAGTTTCTTAGCACGTGTTTAATGCCTTGGGTCCACCGTCGATGGACTTAATCATTCATTTCGACATCAATTAAATGCTAATGATTACGATTAACGCTAATGGCGTGCTACGATAATGGTCGGCGTACGACAACGGCATTTTTGCCCCCACGCGGTTGCCCGGAGGCTCGCCGGCGAATCCGGCCACGGCGGCGCCATCCAAGGGCAGGAATAGCTGCGCAATAGCAATGCGCATCTAAGGGTGGTGGTTAGAGTGCGAGGTGGACTACCGGCTGGCGGAGTTAGCGGCGAAAATACGCAAAAGAGTACAAGGCAAGGGAGAGCTCCGCAGCGACATTCAAGCGTGTGCCCAGGTCCTAAAGACTAACTAGAAGCTACCTGAGCGGAGGAAGGTGCTCGGGGAAGCTCAGAGCGGCTGGGGCTGCGTCGGCGCCGGAGAAGAAGTAGTGGCGGCACGGCTTCGCAAGGAAATGGATGCTCTGAGCCAGATGGAGCAAAATGAGTGATCGAGTTAGCTTGAGGATCCTATGTGGATGCTGTGAGAGCGAAGAATCGACAAGAGGCTTACCAAAACGAAGTAGGAGATGAACAGGTGTCCTTAGGCCGAAAATGGTTCAATCTTTGATTCAGCAAGATCCTGTCGTGCATTCAAGAAATTGATTGAGGGGAAAGTCTAAACAAGCTAAAGGACACAAGGTGACGCGCAAGTCTTAGGTCAATACCTCTTGGACACGAAGAAAACACGAAGGTGTCCTCGGGGGCATGCTCTGGACGTGAGCTAGAGCACGAAGGTGAATCAGATGCTACAAGCGAAGATAAGGACCGAGCTTAGCAAAAATGGAGAACACATTGAAAGTAGAAAAGAGGGGGAAACACCCGGTGGAAGCTTACCCCAGCGAGGAACACAGAGAGCCTCCTCTTCTCGTCAACAGAGAAGAAGTGAGGAGAAGGAGGGTGCCGGGGGTAATATGCCCAGAGATAGCGGCATTGGAGGCGGCGTGAAGAGGAGGTGGCTCGGGTGGCCAACGGCGGCGGCGGAATGGCGGCGTGAACATCGCCGTTTACGTGCGGCGTCGGGCAGCGCGGCGGCGTGGAGCTCGGCCTGCGCGAGGTTGACGGCGGTGAGGGGTGGGTCCGGCGTGGCAGCGACTCATCGCGTGCGAGCGGACGGGGTTCAAATGGATCGGTGCTCACCGTTGGATCTCAGGTGGATGGCTTAGATTAGAAGGAACGATCGCGACGGGCCGAAGGGCTGCGAGATCTGGGCCGCCGATCGTTGATCTGATGGTTGCATGTGAAGGTGCAACTAGGTGGTTGGGCCGAGCCGTTTCACAGAGTCGGACTCGAGCCCGAGGAACAGTGCACCGGTTTGAGTTTAGGTTTTGACCAGAATTTCAGTTTATCTCCACTACTTTGACCAAGGTTTAAAAATAGAAATAAATTTCCTAAAATCATGAAATAAATTGTGGAGGTTCCTGGGATAACCTAGTGTCCATAAAAATTATTTAACACCACTGTTCATGATATATTTTGTAATTTATAAATTCAAATTTAGACTAGGTCTTTTAATGGCGTTTGAATTTTTATAGGGTTCAAACCAGTCCCAAAAATTTGGGAAAAATTATATTAATTCATGATAATCAATATAGGATTTGAATAAATCATTTCCAGAGGATCTTCAGTAGCATTTATTTTGGTTTTTAGTTTGTAATTCAATTTGAAGTGTATGTTTCAATTGAATTTTGAGATTCCCCAAATACAATATTGAAATAAAAAGTTTCCCAAACATAAAGAATGCTAATGAGATGCATAATAAATCTCTTTATTAATTTGGAAGCCATGGTAAAATCAGAGAGTAAGGAAAATTCTAAGC
Source organism: Ampelocalamus luodianensis (assembly GCA_036346255.1). Lineage (NCBI taxonomy): Eukaryota > Viridiplantae > Streptophyta > Magnoliopsida > Poales > Poaceae > Ampelocalamus > Ampelocalamus luodianensis. Next base: position 80,408,814 of record CM070634.1, on the reverse strand, counting down.
CATGGTAAAATCAAAATCATAGACGGTTGTTAATCCCAACCGTCTGTGATGAGGTACTTATCACTGACGGTTGGTATCACGAACCGTCTGTGAAGTATCATAGACGGTTCGTTATACTAACCGTCTGTGATGAGGTGTCCTCATCACAGACGTCTCCTTCTACCAACCGCTCAGCGATACTTCACCTCATCACGACGGCTCCTTCTACCAACCGCTCAGCGATACTTCACGACGGTTGGTAGAAGGAGCGTGCGTGATGAGGCACTATCACGAGCAGTTCTTATTATGAACCGTCTCGTGAAGTAGCCTGAGCGATTGGTAATAAAACCCTGCGTGATGAGGCACTATCACGAGCGGTTCCAAAGGAACCGTCGTATAAGTTCAACACAGACGGCTCCTTTGGAACCGTCTGTGATGAGGCGTCCAGTATGACCTGTTTTGTAGTAGTGAATGCATGAGTTGTTGTGTTTGATGGAGGGGAGGTGTATCCGTGAATGCATGGCCCTATTTATAGCCAGATCGAAGCCTCGATCCATGCATGAGGCGTGAGCTAGGCCAATCTATCTAGGAATTCAAGGTAATTGCACTCGACGTTTTTGACGGATGCAAACTAAAGATTGATTCTAAAGATTCCATATCGTTTAACCGATCTTGTTCAACTAGTGTGAATGTAGAATCGGAAGCTAGCGATATGTGAACGATCGTCGATCATGCGTCCTGAGGCAAGACCTTAAAGGTGTATACGTACATCGGTACATGCAAGCAATCGATCGATCTTATCATCGTAGCTGTTCGCTGAGACTTGGGCTGTCTGTTTTCGTGAGTAAATTAACAGAGACCAGAGATACGTAATAAATGTTGTCTCCTTAATCGAAAATAATCTTATAATCGTAGCTGGGCTTAGCATGCACGCAACACGAATGCAACTGATCGAGCAAGTCGACCTAGCTCATTTTTATATAAAAAAATAGTAGTATTGACACAAAATCAATCTATCATATCACCAAATTTCAAACCTAAATTCAATCTGTACGTAGATAAATAAATAAAAAATACAAATTCAGCTCAAAAGGAAATAAGAAAATAATTATAAAAAAAATATTGTGCACTAAAATTTGTCTTCTTTGTTTCTCCTAACGTAAGTCATGTTTTCAGTTGAATTTTTGTAGGACACTTCCACATATCTTGGGCTATCTAACTAAATTTTTTAGAGATTTTTTTATAACTATTTATGTTGTATTTTGAGGAAGATAACATTATAGCACCGACCGTAAGAATAGGTAGCACAATATATCCTCTCGTCGACCTAGGCAGTTAGGTCACGTGGTACGTAAGCAATGCATACTAAACTGCTTATGCGCGGCCTGACGCGCGCGAATTAGCTAGTCTTGATCGACAAGGAATAACTGACTGATTGACTTGGTAAAACCTAGAAAGTAGTAACGTTATTCACAGGGATATACAGTACTCGGTGTTGTACTGTGCAACACATGACTCTGATTTCTCGAAGCACTAGAATATATACATGCGTCGTCTCTGGTGAAATAAAGTTCCAACATCCCCACACGCGTAACGGCTAGTCATGTCATGTATGGATCGTAGTGGTACTATATGAATTGAGCCTGAGCAGCTTGCGTGAGTCACGAGCTTTTAAACGACGTACCGCAACTGGAACTGTGTATGATTCTTGTATGGATAGTATTGGGATATACTTATGATCTTAGAATGATGTGACAATTGGCAATGATGTTGAAGGTTTGCGGAAACAAACGTTTTCGACAAAGTTCAAGTTCTGTCTGGTCTCAGGCGGTCTGACCGGCCATGGTGGCGGTCAGACCGGTCGTGGTTCGGGTCAAGCTCCGGGTTGAAAGACTGGCGGTCAGACCGGCCAAGGCGGTGGTCCGACCGGCCAGTGTGGCGGTCAGACCGGTCATGTAAGTGGCTGTGGATTTTTGAGCTGGGCCAAAAATAGAGGGTGTAGGCAAGAGAGGAGATTCTACTGCTCTTGATCCCATAATTTTTGGAGTCTCCAGACAAAAGTTCTATTCGATTGAAATTTCCAGAGAGGTTGCGGATTTCCAAGCTGGAATTTGGCTAAGTCATAGATCGGCGGTCGATCACCTTTGGTCGGCGGTCCGACCACAAGGGAGCGGTCCGACCGCCATCTTTGGCGGTCGACCGGTTTGACTTAAGTTGCTTGGCCTTCTTGGCAAAGCAATGTGTTGTGTTAGGTCAATATCATGGGTGTCGCATGTGTGTTTATTGATGCATGTTTTGACTAACGTGGGTCAAGTTGTGAAGAACTTGTTCCCGGTTTCGATATGCTTGTCTATTGTTGTGCAGGTTGCTTGGTGGTCAACGACGGTCAACGGCGAGGATGATCGGGACTAGGCTTGAGAGCCGAGGTTTAGAACGATCGACGATGTCGGGAGAAGTCATTGACTCAAGCATGGTGCAAGATGGACAAAGGTGACCGAACGGGCGATTCGGTCGCGACGGGTTGGATCAAGCGGCGGGGTCGGTGCAAGTGCCATGGTGGTTTCGGGTGGAGCCCGATGGGAGAGACTTGCCGACATGATGAGAGCCGTTGATCAACCTACACGGCGGAGCATGCGGCGCTTCACGAAGATTGGACTCGGTCTTTGAAGAAGGACCGAGAAGGGGTATTTTGGTAATTTTACCAAATACCGCCTTGGTGACCTTTTGCTAACCCGCGGCACAAGACGGTGCGTGGAGAAGCGGATTAGGTCAAGAGGAGATGAAGACAGCGCTTTAAAATGCGTGCGTGTGTGACCCGTTTGTTTTGGGCCTTAACGGGAGCCCATTAGGGAAGCTCTTCTAGAAGGTCTAAGCCTCTACTATAAATAGAGGAGAGAGGTGGCTACACCCCCTCAACCCTTTCATGTGTTTGAAACCCTAGTTTGCTTTGGGAGAGGAGTAGTGGAGGTTAGGGTTCTAGAGAGTTGGATTTGATTTCGTGCTCATGTATTGAGTCTTTGTCCTCCATTGATGGAGTGGCTGTAAACCAATACCATATCAAATCAATCCAAAGAAAGTTCTCTCAAAGATGAGTTCATTTGCCTTCTTTCTCTCTATTTGGTGATTTTGAGTCTTTCTTTGATCCATGAGTTTTGGTTGGTTTCTTCTGTGATCTAACTTGCTACAACATGTGGGAATCCATCAAGGGTCATCTTGATCATCAATCACCCACGAGCAAGTCTCTAGATCAGATTTGCTTTTGACTCGGTTTTGAACCACCTTCACTTAAATAGAAAAAGGTCTGAACTTTGGCAAGGATCTTCACGATCGTTGCTTGGAATAGGTTCTGACATCCTTGAGAAGGTGTGTCAAGTTTCATGAGGTTTGGGCGCATCGAATCAAAAGTTAGCTCAATTTGCGTTTTAGTTTTTCGTGCTGATTTCACTTGTTCATTGAACTAGAGGTCCGATCGCCCGAGAGAGAGTCCGATCGCTAGAGAGGTCCGACAGCTAGGCCAACCGGTCCGACCGCCCCGTGAGAGGTCGAACCGCCCGAGACTTGGTGTTTTGGTTTTGTGTTGATTTTGCTTCGGGGTTTTGATTGGATTCAATACAAGTCTTCCGCTGTGCTTGATTAATTGATCTTCATAGCTTTCATGGCTATTGGAGTGAGATTCATATTGAATTTGATTTGGGAGAAAAAGTGTTTCTGCTCCTATTCACCCCCCCTCTAGTCGCCTTTTCGGTCCAACAAGTGGTATCAGAGCCCGGTTAGTTCAATCTTGATCTTAACCGGTCACTGAACTTGGCGATGGATAAGTACTCCTCCAAACCGCGTATCTTCGATGGGCACGACTATGCCTTTTGGAAGAACCGCATGCGTGTCTTTCTTCAGAGCGAAGGACGAGGTGTATGGGAGGTTGTTCAAGCTCCGCTCATCTTGCCTGAGGTTGCTACGCCAGCTTCTGAAGCCCTCTTGGCTAACGACCATAAGACAAAGAATTTTCTGTATAGTGGTATTGGTAGACAGGAGTATGATAGGATTTGCAATCTCGAGAACGCACATGAGATTTGGAAGACCCTCGAAACCTATCATGAGGGTTCTTCCCAAATCAAGCAAGTGCGTCAGACGGTCTATAAAAGAGAATATAACAAATTCGAAATGCATCCTGGAGAGAGCATCGATGACATTTTCAGTCGCTTTAATACAGTGATAAATCAGATGAAGGCTGTTGGTATTGAATTTACCCAGTCTGAAAATGCCACCCATCTCTTGGCTGCAATCAACACTAGGGAGTGGGAGATGAAGGCTACCGCCATTCAGGAAAATGTCAACTTCTCTGATCTGACTTTGGAGCTGCTCTATAGCAAGCTCAAGACTCATGAGATCCAAAGGAGCGGCCATTCTAAGAAGGATAACATGGCTTTGGTAGCAGACCCGCTCAAGAGAGCCTCTGATGGCTCGTTTGAGCTTTCTTCTGGAATTTCTCTTTCTTCTTATTATCTGCAATTCAAGAAGAGGATCTTGAAAGTATTCCTGAGCCCGAGATGGCACTTTTGATTAAGAAGTTCACACGGGCCTACAACAATATGAGAAACAAAAGAGAGCGCCCGTGACTTGTTATGAGTGTGGAGAGCTTAATCACATCCGGGAAAATTGCCCCAAGCTAAAAGGGAAGAGCAACCACAAGGATGAAAAGTCAGCTTGGAAGAAGCCTCATGGACGCAAGTCCAAGTTTGATGATGCCAAGCTCAGGAAGGCTGCTCACCGGGTTCTTGCCGCTCTTGGAGAACGATCCTTGAGCGATGTGGACTCCGGGAGCGAGGAGGACAAGGAGGAGGAACTCCCTCAAGATAAAAAGGGAAAGGCCAAGGACTTCACAGGCATGTGCTTCATGACTGACTCCGACGACATCGATGACAACAATGAGGTATCTCCCTCCTATGATGTTCTTTTTGCTAGATGTGAAACTGTCTATGAGCAAATGCTAGGTCAGGATAAAGCCTTAAAATTCATCATGACTAGGAATGAGGAGTTAGAGTCACAAGTAGATAAACTCGCATTAGAACTTATGAATGCCAAGAGTCTTGAATCTGATGAATGTTCATCCTGCCATGCTTTACATTCTGAATTGGCTAAACTACAATCTGCTCATGATATTGCTTTGCAACAACTTGAAAGTGCTAGGACTGAGCTAATTGAAGTTAAATCTGCTCCTTGTGAAAAATGCTTAGAGTCTAGCAAGTTGGTTGTTTCTGATGTGGTTGATTCTAGCTTTTGCTCTGTCTGCTTAGAACGTGAACGTGAAGTACATGATATTGTAGAAGCAGCTAGAGCTAAATATGCCCAGCTTAAGGACAGTATTAATTCTGCTACTTGTGCTTCATGTGAAACTCTTAAGCTTGAAGTTGCTCTTTATAATAAGAGGCTTAACGCTAAAACTTATGATTCATGTGTTAACTTTGGAAAAGAAATTGCTTACCTTAAGGACACATTAGAAAGATTCTCTAAAGGTAAGAAACAGTTAAACATGATTCTTGACAAGTCAAAAACTCCTTATAAGAAGCAACGGTTAGGATACGACTTTGCCTAGGATAAATCTAATGACATTCAAATTCTAAAAAATGGCTTAGTTGAATTTGATACCCAACCTGCAAAGATCACTTTCAAATCTACAGGTTTTGCCCAACCATCTGTTCAGTCGAAAGGTGCTTCTCCCAGTGGTACCAAGTACTATTGCACCTATTGCAAGAAGGATGGACATTTGGTTGAGTTCTGTTGGCGTAGGTTGAAAAATGCTAGGAAAAATCTTGCTAGAATGTCATCTAATCAACCTAGAGCTTTTATGAGACATGGTAATTTAGAAAGGAAGAAACCTGGTCTATGATTTATTTCATATGCTACTCATTCTCATGCTCCTAGACAGGATAACTCTCATGTTAGAGTAACCATTGCTCATAACAGAATTTCAAATATAATCAAGGATAGCACTTCTGCTTTGCATACTACTCACAGACATGTGTCTCAGTACTGGGTTCCCAAGTCATATTTAACTAACCCCAGTATTGAGACACATTGTTCTTCTGTGTCTTGATTTTCAGGATCGCCGCGGAAGGAAGGACATGTGGTTCGTCGACTCCGTCTGTTCACGCCATATGACCGGAGACTCAAAATGGTTCACCTCCTTCACGCGGTCGTCAGGTGATGTCTTCATCACCTTTGGAGACAATACTCAAGGGCGGATTGAAGGAACGGGATCAATCAGGGTGAACGACAACTTCATCCTAAAGGACATCGCCCTTGTGGACAAGCTCAGGTTTAACTTACTCTCTGTCTCACAGCTTCTTGATGATGGCTATGAGACTATATTTAAGAAAAATACTTGTTGGGTGCTTGATTCAGCTGGTGAGCTCGTTTTGGGGATTTATAGAGCTGCTAGGATCTTTGGAGCTGATTTTTCTGAATCTCTTGCTGGTTCTCTTAAATGTTTGATTACACCTTCTTCGAGTTCGCTTTGGCACCGACGCTTTGGGGCACATTGGTTTTGATCATCGACGCGAGTTAGCAACCTTGATCTCATGAGAGGTTTGCCTAAACTCAAAGCCGTCAAGGATGTTGTATGTGCGCCCTGTAGGCATGGCAAGCAAGTTGCCGCCTCACACCCTTCAGTGACTATGGTCATGACTAACGGACCGGGACAGTTGCATCATATGGATACTGTTGGTCCTGTTAGGGTTCGGTCAATCGGTGGCAAATGGTACATTCTTGTCATCGTCGATGATTTTTCGAGATACACTTGGGTGTTCTTTCTTGCTTCGAAGGATGAAGCTTTTGGTCACTATCGTGATCTTGTTCTTCGTTTGGCTTCTGAACTTCCGAGTGCCTTGAGAATGATCCGCAGTGACAATGGCACGGAGTTCAAGAATGCCTCGTTTGCCTCTTTTTGTGCTGAGCGTGGAATTGAGCATTAGTTCTTTTCTCCACACGTCCCTCAACAGAATGGCGTTGTGGAAAGGAAGAACAGAACCTTAGTCGAAATGGCTAGGACGATGCTAGATGAGTATAGCACACCGAGGAGGTTTTGGGCCGAAGCTATTGCTCTGACTTGCCATATTGCAAATCGTGTCTTCTTGAGACCATCCTTGGGCAAGACTCCTTATGAGCTTGATTTGGTAGAAAACCCTCTGCTTCTCACTTTGAGTTTTGGATCTAAGTGTTTCATTCTTAAGACAGAAACTTAGATAAATTTGAATCAAGAACTTTTGATGGTTTATTTCTGGGTTATCCTGCACATTCGAGGGGTTTTTGGGTTTTTAATGTTGAAACTAACATTGTTCAGGAGACATGCAATGTCACTTTTGATGAGACTAGCCCTGGAGCTAGATCCGATGTTTTCAGGTGACTTACAGGTAACAGAGAGTATTTTTGTTGAAGAAGATGAGGATGAACTTGATATCGCTCTCACTTTTTGCTGATGTTCCTGTGCAAGCTCCAGAACCTGCTATGACTACTTCACCTTCAGTTGAGGCACCTGCTGCATCTTCATCATCAGTAGTACCTGCGAAGGTCGAAGAGATGCTGTCTCCCCCGGGCGCTCCACTTCACATTCAGAGGTGTCATCCTCCGGATCAAATGATCGGTAATCTTCATGAGCGAGTCACTCGCTCCAGGTATCACGATCCGAGTCTCTACTCCCATTCTTCGTTTGTTGCTTCTTTCAAACCCCGTGATATATCACATGCATTATCTGATTCTAGCTGGATTAATGTCATGCATGAGGAGTTAGAGAATTTTGAGAGAAATAAGGTCTGGAACCTAGTAGAACCTCCTAGTGGTCATAATGTGATAGGAACCCGTTGGGTGTTCAAAAATAAACAAAATGAGGATGGTTCTGTGGTTAAAAACAAGGCTAGGTTGGTAGCTCAGGGTTTTAGCCAAGTTGAGGGGTTAGATTTTGATGAGACATTTGCTCCTGTTTCTAGATTGGAAGCCATTCGCATTCTGCTTGCATTTGCTGCTTCTAAGGGCTTTAGATTATATCAGATGGATGTTAAGAGTGTCTTTTTGAATGGTTTTATAGAGGAGGAAGTGTATGTTAGGCAACCCCTAGGCTTTGAGAATCCCAAGCATCCACATCATGTTTTCAAGCTATCCAAAGCCTTGTATAGTCTTAAGCAAGCCCCTAGAGCCTGGTATGATAGACTTAAAACTTTTCTGCTTAAGAATGGCTTTGAGATGGGAAAGGTAGACAAGACTCTGTTCATTCTTAGGCGTGGCAATGACTTCCTGCTTGCTTAGATTTATGTAGATGATATTATCTTTGGTGGTTCTTCTCATGCTCTTGTTTCCAGTTTTTCTGAGACCATGTCTAGGGAATTTGAGATGAGTATGATGGGAGAACTCAATTACTTTCTGGGGCTTCAAATCAAGCAATGCAAGGAAGGGATCTTCATCCATCAGACGAAGTACACCAAGGATCTGCTCAAGCGCTTCGAGATGGGTGACTGCAAGCCGATCGCCACTCCCACGGCGACTTCGACTGTTCTGTATCCAGATGAGGAAGGAGAAGCCGTGGATCAACGCGAGTACTGCAGCATGATCGGCTCCCTCTTGTATCTGATGGCCTCAAGACCGGACATCCACTTCGCGGTCTGCCTCTGTGCGAGGTTTCAGGCGTCTCCGAGGACTTCCCATCGCCAAGCCGTTAAGCGCATCTTCGGTATTTACATTCTACCCTCGGATGGCATTTGGTATTCTGTTCTTCTTCTTTGTCCATTCGGGGTTTTAGTTACGATTTTGCGGTCGTCGACTAGATAGGAAGAGTACCTCGGGCACTTGTCACTTCTTAGGCACTTCTCTTGTCTCTTGGTCTTCTAGGAAGCGTCTTTTGTTGCACAATCCATCTTTGAAGTGAATATGTAGCCGCTAGCTGCTGTTACGTAGTCGATTTTGTGGATGGTGTCCACTCTTAAGGACTTTGGGTTGGCTTTTGATAGTGTTCCTCTTTTACGTGATAACACTTCACTATAAACATTGCTAAAAACCACATGCAATACTCTAGGACCAAGCACATAGACATTCGCTATCACTTCCTTAAAGATCATGTCGAGAAGGGTGATATTGTCTTTGCTTTTGTGAGTCAGAGGCTCGATTAGGTGATATCCTCACCAAGCCTTTAGACCCAACTAGGTTTTCCACCTTGAGAAGTGAGTTAGGGTAATTTATCCCTATGGGTTGGTTTGAGGGGAGTTGGCTCTGCTCGAACTTTCCTTGTTCTTCCGAACTTTTCTTGTTCATTTGATCTTTTACTCGATCTTACCTTGTTCATCGATCTTTTCTTGATCTTCTTTTGAACTTTTGATATTTTAGACTTTTTGAGTTTTTCTCGCATCTCATTGTATCATATTGCATTCATATGAAAATCACAAAAAGATGCATTATAATATAAGCTTTTCTGCTTGTCTTTTAAAATTGATGAAGCTTTGCTTATTACCCTCCTGAGCTTTAGTATTTCAATTCTGCTCAAATGCCATGTTTAGTTCTTTGACTTGCTAGAATTATCATGCTTTCACATGTGTAGCTAAGTCTTTGCTGAATGAGCTAGAACTTTAAGACAACTTGAACTAAAAACTGCAATTTGTGGATCTTTTAGCTAGTTGCGCAATTAGTGCTCCTTTTGTGAGATTGGCCCTGTCAAAATTGCTGTGTTAGCTCTTGAATTTAGTATTGATCATTACTTGAGCTTCTTGTTCTTTTAAGAATCTAAAACTGCTCTTATGAAAAATAAAAAATCAAATTTAAAGATTGTCTTGTGCTTAAAATGTGTCAAACTACTCTCACGAGACTGCATGTCATAGACATGAACTTGGAGATAGTTTGATGATCCAGACGATCTCATGGGGACTGCTTGTCACAACTGACATGAACCTCAAGATTTGTCGCCCTGGTAGAAGCTTAGGAAGAGTTTGTGGATGACTCCTAGTCCAGGATCTTCTTCACTAAGATATACCTTTAATCAACTTCAATATTCATTGCAAATGAAAAACTGTTGAAAATGAGCGTTTGAGAAAAATTGAGCAAAATGATTCAATTCAGGACCTGTTTGTCTCTTAATGTGGTCATTGTTAGCTTTTTGATCTCACATTGACATTTTGACATGGCCAGTATCATCTTAGGATCCCTGTTAAGCTTTGCTTAAAATGCTAAAATTCATTGCTTTATATTGAGCCTTCTAGCTTTAGCTTTGTTATATATGTCTTATCATGATCTTGCTAGCGCATTCAGGCTGATATGTTGTTTGTGCAATATTAGAAATGCTAGCTTGTTCTTTTGGGTAATCTCCAAAGCTTCTTGTAATCAAAAATTGAAAAATACAAAAATATGAAGCCACTCCATTACATTTCATGCATGTCCTTCTTATGTTTTTCCCTCATTCTGCATTTATTATCTCTGGACGAGAGGAAGGCGTGATTCCTTGATGACTCCATTGTCAAAGGGGGAGAAGGTATTTCGAGCTGTATAAAGGGGAGAAGGTATTTCGAGCTGTATAAAGGGGACAAGATATAAAAGTGTTAAAAAGGGGGAGAAAATTGGAGAATTTGAAATTTTCTGAAATCTGAGGATCATAGTGAGGGGGAGTTTCATATTTGCATTCGTTTGATCGTATTGCCATTTCTGAACTTGAATTTCAATTCTTGAGCCTCACGATGATCAAAGGACATATCGAACAATTGTTCTTTCAGATGGACCTTAAGTGAGATTTTGACTCTTTCTGGAAAATGAAGCTTTCTCGCTTTCTTTTGCCTTATCTCACTTGCCTATACTATTATGAAGCTAGCTTGGTCATTTCCATTGCTTTCTCTTGCATATGGACCAAGTTGTGCCTTTGCGCGAAAACGTCGAGTTTTTACTTTTCAAACCTCAAAATTTGCTTTTGTTGGAAATTTCCAATGTGTTCATCAAGGGGGAGATTGTGGATATCATGGGGATATGCTCATGATCTTAGGATGATGTGACAATTGGTAATGACGTTGAAGGTTTACGGAAACAAGCGTTTTCGACAAAGTTCAAGTTCTGTCAGTCCTCAGGCGGTCTGACCGGCCATGGTGGCGGTCAGACCGGTCGTGGTTCGGGTCAAGCTCCGGGTTGAAAGACTGGCAGTCAGACCAGCCAGTGCGGCGGTCCGACTGGCCAGTGTGGCGGTCTAACCGGCTACCGCTGAGCGGTTAGACCGGTCATGTAAGTGGCTGTGGATTTTTGAGCTGGGCCAAAAATAGAGGGTGTAGGCAAGAGAGTAGGTTCTACTGCTCTTGGTCCCATAATGTTTGGAGCCTCCAAACAAAAGTTCTATTCGATTGAAATTTCCAGAGAGGTTGCGGATTTCCAAGCTGGACTGGCGGTCAGACCGGCCTTTTGCTGGCGGTCTGACCGGCAAGGGGAGCGGTCCGACCGGCCATGCTGGTGGTCTGACCGGTTTTGACTTAAGTTGCTGGCCTTCTTGGCAGCAATGTGTTGGGTGTTAGGTCAATATCATGGGTGTCAGTGCATGTGTGTTGCATGATGCATGTTTTGACTAACGTGGGTCAAGTTGTGAAGAACTTGTTCCCGGTTTCGATATGCTTGTCTATTGTTGTGCAGGTTGCTTGGTGGTCAACGACGGTCAACGGCGAGGATGATCGGGACTAGGCTTGGAGAGCTGAGGTTTAGAACGATCGACGATGTCGGGAGAAGTCATTGACTCAAGCATGGTGCAAGATGGACAAAGGTGACCGAACGGGCCATTCGGTTGCGACGGGTTGGATCAAGCGGCGCGGTCGGTGCAAGTGCCATGGTGGTTTCGTGGGAGCTGATGGGAGAGACTTGCCGACATGATGAGAGCCGTTGGATCAACCTACACGTGGCGAGCATGCGATCGCCAGCGAAGATTGGACTCGGTCTTTGAAGAAGGACCGAGAAGGGTATTTTGGTAATTTTACCAAATACCGCCTTGGTGACCTTTACAACCCGCGCGCAAGACGGTGCGTGGAGAAGCGGATTAGGTCAAGAGGAGATGAAGACGGCGCTTTAAAATGCGTGCGTGTGTGACCCGTTTGTTTTGGGCCTTAACGGGAGCCTATTAGGGAAACTCTTCTAGAAGGTCTAAGCCTCTACTATAAATAGAGGAGGGAGGTGGCTGCGCCCCCTCAACCCTTTCATGTGTTTGAAACCCTAGTTTGCTTAGGGAGAGGAGTAGTAGAGGTTAGGGTTCTAGAGAGTTGGATTTGATTTCGTGCTCATGTATTGAGTCTTTGTCCTCCATTGATGGAGTGATTGTAAACCAATACCATATCAAATCAATCCAAAGAAAGTTCTCTCAAAGATGAGTTCATTTGCCTTCTTTCTCTCTATTTGGTGATTTTGAGTCTTTCTTTGATCCGCGAGTTTTTGGTTGGTTTCTTGCTGTGATCTAACTTGCTACAACATGTGGGAATCCATCAAGGGTCATCTTGATCATCAATCACCCACGAGCAAGTCTCTAGATCAGATTTCGTTTTTGACTCGGTTTTTGAACCACCTTCACTTAAATAGAAAGAGGTCTGAACTTTGGCAAGGATCTTCACGATCGTTGCTTGGAATAGGTTCCTGACATCCTTGAGAAGGTGTGTGTCAAGTTTCATGAGGTTTGGACGCACGAATCAAAAGTTAGCTCAATTTGCGTTTTGGTTTTTCGTGCTGATTTCACTGTTCATTGAACTAAAGGTCTGACCGCCCGACAGAGAGGTCCGACCGCTAGGCCAACCGGTCTGACCGCCCCCGTGAGAGGTCAGACCGTCTGAGACTTGGTGTTTTGGTTTTGTGTTGATTTTGCTTCGGGGTTTTGATTGGATTCAATACAAATCTTCCGCTGTGCTTGATTAATTGATCTTCATAGCTTTCATAGCTATTGGAGTGAGATTCGTATTGAATTTGATTTGGGAGAAAAAGTGTTTGTGCTCCTATTCACCCCCCTCTAGTCGCCTTTTCGGTCCAACACCTTATTTCTGTAAGCTAGCTGATCTTTAGTCTGAAATCAAGGGTAGAACATAGAGACGAGTGCAACATGTTTGGTTTATGCTAGCTTAACTTTGCCACGTCCAATCTTACCCGTTCTTAGGTAGGTGTTTGGCAATGGTAACATCTGAAATTTTCGAGCTTTCAATTTTTTTTTTGTGTGTAGATTAGTTTCTCGAAAAAATTTACAATTTTTTAAAAAATTTAATAAAGCCTAATTGGGATGCAATGAGATCCTTCGATCGGCCGATCGGGAATGATCACCTGTTCTTGAACCATGTCATCGGAATTTGCAATCTTTCGCTCATTTGGCTCGGCAGGGGAATTAGGCGTGATTTCATTGTTGTTTTTAATGTCGCCGCGTGCGGTGAGTTTGTTTGAACCGATCGAAACGTGTAGTAACTTGACGTCGATGGTCTGAAATTTGATTCGTTGTTAGAAATCATCAAGGAGACCATGCATGCATCCAATTGCAATCGCCATCTTTTACCCTCTCCACCGGCGAGTTAGGTTCGACTATGTACTCCTTCTGGATTTCATTCCAAAATCCACTAATTGCACATTTGCACTTGGTCATATCATACAAGAAAAGTTATACTTCATCTGAGTTGATTTATTCAACGTACACATCCATAAAAATACACTGATATGCATGACTGCTATAGCTATGACCGGTCATCACTACGATCGATTTCCGTACAAACAAATTGAACAAACCGAGTAATCTGCGTTGCATGAGCCCGAGCAAGCTGATTAATGACCGGGCTGGTTTATTCAAACCTGAACAACAACAACAACAACAAATTTGGGACGTACGCGTAGCTACCTATATGGACGCCGATCAAATATTAAGTCGATGCAACTAATATCTGTTGGACCCGGATTTCGTAATCCAAAATCCTCTGTGAAAATATTGTGCTATTCCCTGGATCAGTAGATAGCACTCACAGATACATTGCTAAATCATTTCATACATGGCGTAGAACCATACCATTCATTAATTAACACAACAGAGTTCACATAGACCGCGTCGAGTCGAGTTTTACAATAAGGGCCGAACAGGCCAAACTGAATATATTACAAAAGCGGAAGCGACAACGAAAGCAAAAGGGGTGAGAGCTCATCTCTCCACAGGCAAGCGATTGGGGAAACCCGTGTGCGACCAATATTAACCATGGCTTGGGTAATATTGGATGCACGCAAGTACCGACGGAGTCAACTAGACTAGGGCGAGACTAGAACATCTAAAGACTACACTACGCTTCATTATCTCCTGAGCCTCCAACTTCTGGATCCTCATAGTAGTCATAATCTCTAGAATTTCCTGCTCCTGAGGGTTTTGGGGGAGAGAGCGAGAATGAGCACAACTTCTGTGCTCGCGAGCCAATACACAATGCAATAATATACATGCAAGGCTTAACAAGGATGGCTCAGATTCTTTTATTTGCTAAAGCAATATTTTCAATTTTCATAATTACAAAGTCCTATCACTTAGCATTTTTGTTAAATAGAGTAATTGTGCAATAGTTTATAACAAACAGAGGTTCCTCCGTGGAAACTCTACCTTATGCTTACTTTTGATTGGTCCGTCCCCAATTACCAACATCACCGAGTTCGAGCACTCGTGCAAAATCCAATCTCAGGCTAGGTGAGCCCACCACATTTTTCGTCCCAACCACAAGGTTTTTGAAATAGAACTAACTCGAGTAAAGATTCCTATGTCCGCCTTTGACCGTAGGCATGGCTGTTTAAATAGTTTAGTCTCTGCAGAGGTTGTACACTTTACCCACAAGAGATAGTCATACTCATTACCCCACAGGATTCCTTAGTCATGTAGTTGAGCGACCGTCACAGTAACCTTTCAAAATATCTCGCCCCGTCCGTCATCTCACCTATATGGGGTTACGCCCATATGTTGGTGCGGGATGTCACCCCCTACATCTTGCTGTAGAAGGCACTTCACCATCGGTGTCCCATTCAAACGTGATCAAGCTCACACTTGCACCCTTTATTGTTCCTTCCGTGAGACTGACTTTCAAGGTTCAATAAATCTACTAAGCCAAGTTGCAGTTTGCAGACTTGTGGTTGTACTTGTTTTACACGGAAGGTCATGACAAGATTAAGTCTTTAGGGTTGTCTAGACGGATCATTTCACACATCAACAATCTTTGGGGCTGCATTAGCACCCATCAACATACTCTTCATCACACAAATTACCCATAAGAATAAAGAATATTAGGTTTTGAGGAGTAAAACCAAATCACCACATTTATCTCAGTCATGGACCACCAATGACTGCCCAAATCATTTTTATGTTTAAAGAGATGATGATTGAAACATTTTAATGTCCCGGTACTTAAGCAAGACTAGCATGTCGCTTAAGTACAACGTATAGGTAGTATTACCACATAGTTACTAGGGTGACAAAGATTAAGGGATTCAAATTGTAAAGGATGGCATAATAATTAATTAATCATCAAATGGGTATTTAACTATCTTAAGGTTTAACA
This sequence comes from Ampelocalamus luodianensis, assembly GCA_036346255.1. Lineage (NCBI taxonomy): Eukaryota > Viridiplantae > Streptophyta > Magnoliopsida > Poales > Poaceae > Ampelocalamus > Ampelocalamus luodianensis. The sequence continues at coordinate 80,393,296 of CM070634.1, read as the reverse complement.
TATATTTGATTAAGGAATTAAAGTATGCAATTTGCTATTTTAAAAGAATATAATTTGCATAAAATGTAGGCTCAATATGATCAAAGTATCGACTCGCCTGGGATATAGGCAAGAGGATCTCGATAATCTTAGGCTTGATAACCTTGGGGATCTCGGCGTCTTCAAATCCTAGTCGGATGAACGTACCGGAAAAAGGCACAGACAAGCAAAAAGAGTAATTAAATACAAATGAACAATAAATAAACTCCAAATTGAACAAGACCTATGTCATTAGCAAGATCTTGAATTAACAAATTTTTAGAAATTTATTTTACAATTTTTGGAGCTAGAATGGGGAGAGATACTAATTTTTGAATTCTACCTTTTGAATTAAAATAGAAAAAGGAAAAGAAAAACAATCCAAAAAGGAAAAACGCCAGCGGCCCACAATCACAAATTGGCCTGCCCCACGGCTCGGGCCAAATCAGTATGGCGCGGCCCACGTAATGGCTCGCCTAAAAGCCGCACGGTGAGCGCACTCGGGCCCAAATTAACGGGAGAGAGGAGATGGAGCGACGGTGGCGCGAGTCTCGGACCCGGATTTCCTAATCTAGAATCCTCTGTGAAACACTGTGCTATTCCCTGGATCAGTAGCTAGCACTCACAGATACATCACTGAATCAATTCATACATGGCGTAAAACCATACCATTCATTAATTAACACAACAGAGTTTACATAGACCGCGTCGGGTCGAAGTTTACAATAGGGCGAACAGGCCAAATTGATTACATTACAAAAGCGGGCGACAACGAAACAAAAGGGTGAGATCTCATCTCTCCACAGTAGCGATCGGGAACCCGTGTGCGCCGATATTAACCAAGGCTTGATAATATTGATGCACGCAAGTTCGACGGAGTCAATCGACTAGGGCGAGACTAGAACACCTAACGACTACACTACGCTTCATCATCTCCTGGTCCTCCGACTTCTGGATCCTCGTAGTAGTTGTAATCTCCAGAATTTCCTGCTTCTGAGGGTTTTGGGGGAAAGAGCGAGAATGAGCACAACTTCCGTGCTCGCGAGCCAACACACAATGCAATAATATACATGCAAGGCTAAACAAGGATGGCTCGGGTTCTTTTATTTGCTAAAGCAATATTTTCAATTATCATAATTACAAAGTCCTATCACTTAGCAGTTTAAACCAAATTGTATTTCAGGAAAGAGAGTAATTGTGCAATATTTAATAAAAGCAGAGGTTCCCTCCACCTTATGCTTAATTTGATTGGGGCTACCCCCACATATTAACATCACTGAGTCTGAAAACTCAGGGAAAATCCAACCCAGGGCTAGGTGAGCCCACCACATATTTCATTCCACCCACAAAGTTTTTGAAATAGAACTAACTCAAGTTAAGTTCACATGTCCGCCTTTGACCGTAGGCACGGCTGTTTAAACAGTTTATAACTCTGCAGAGATTGTACACTTTACCCACAAGAGATAATCGTCTTGACATGTACACACGTTTCCATAGACATGTAAATCAAGGGGAGATCATCACAAGGCCTTTACAATGCATCCTGCAGTATTAGTTACACCCGCTAAGGTTTCGTCTTCAAGGGTTACGTCCGCTTAGATCCGTCAACCCTTACCTAGACCCCTCTTGCGCCTCTTAACGACTTACGTCGTGCGCCCGACACCCTTCGCCACAGAGGCTTACGACATCGCAGGACATCTACCTGGTGCAACTCGCACTGAGGGATACAAATTATTCAACCAGTTTGTACTTTACGCACTTGTGGTCGTACTTGTTTTACACGGAGGTCATGACAAGATTAAGTCCTTAGGGTTATCCAGCGGTTCATTCCACATACCAACCACAACACAACAGTCCTTGGGCTACGTTAGCACCCACCGTCGTACTCATCCATCACACCAACCGCCTGCATGTGGTAATAGCAATCTAGGGTTTGAGGAGTAAAACCAAATTACTGGTTTACCTCACCATGGACCACCAATGACCGCCCAAACCATTTTCATGTTTGAATAGATGATGATTGGGACATTTTAGTGTCCCGGTACTTAAGCAAGGCTAGCATGTCGCTTAAGTACGACCTATACTAATATTTACCATATAGTTACTAGGGTGACAAGGATTAACGAATTCAAGTTGTCAAGAATGGCATTATAATTAATTAATCATCAAATAGGTATTTAACTACCTTAAGGTTTAACATATATTTGATTTAAAGAATTAAAGCATGCAATTTGATATTTTAAAAGAATATAATTTGCATAAAATGTAGGCTCAATATGATCAAAGTATTGACTACTTTGGGATATAGGCTAGAGGATCTTGATAATCTTGTGCTCGATCAACTTGGGGATCTCCTGCCTTCAAATCCTAGTCTGACTAACGCATCTAAAAAGGCACGATAAGCAAAAGAGCAATTAAATACAATTGAACAACAAATAAACTCCAAATTGAACAAGACCTATGCTATTAGCAAGATCTTGAATTAACAAATTTTTAGGAATTTACTTTATAATTTTTGGAGCTAAAATGAGGGAGATACTAATTTTTAAAGCCTTTGTTTTGAAATAAAAAGAAAAAGGAAAAAGGAAATCAACTAAAAGAAGAAGGGCAGTGGCCCACGGGCAAGATTTGGCCCGGCCCGAGGCCTCGGGCCAAAACCAGCGCGCGCACGGGCGGGCCCACGGGGGTGCGGCCCAGAAGGAGGGGGTGCCCTAAAAAAGGGGGCTCGGGTGCGGCGGCCGAAAGAAAAAGGGGGAGGTGAGCGGTGGCGGCGCGTGGGAAGGGGAGGGGAAACGGAGTGGCGGCGGCGCGCGGGATGGGGGAGGAGAGGGCGGCGGCGCACGGGGAGGGGAGGAAGCCCAGGGCTCGCGGCGGCGCGATGGGGCGACGACGGCGACGGGAGCGACCGGAGGCAAGGCTCGGGGCGACGGCGGCGGCGACGTCTTCACGGAGGTGAGTCCCCCGGCTTTCTTCTTCTTCTTTCTTCTTTCTTCTTTCTTCCTCGGGTTCTTGCTTGAGGGGGGGAAAGGGTGGTGTGGGAGAGGGAGGGGAGGGCGCCGGGGCTTTTAAAGCCGAGGGAGGAGCGGGGAGAGGGGGGTCCGACGAGCGGCGCGACTTTGGTGCGCGCGTGCGCACAGAGGTGATGATGGCGGCAGGGGGTAGCGTGCGCGTGGAGGTGACAAGTCGAGGACGCCGGGGAGGTGGCGTGTGCGCGGCGATGTCGCAGCGCACGCGAAGGGGGGGCTCGGGGTTGACGGGGAAGAAGGGGGGTCCGGCGGGGTTCACCCGGGAAAGGGGGAAAAAGGGCGTCACAAATCCTACCCACCTTAAACGGAATCTCGACCCCGAGATTCGAGCTACACGGATTAGATAGAGAACGTACCTCTCATTACTCCTAAAGCGGCTTGGGCTTCCATGGCGATGACATGGTTGACATGGCCTTGGCTTCGGCTTTGGCTTGGAGTGGAAGCGGCTCTAGATGCCTGCGAGACTTGATAACTTTGGCTTGCAGCTGAAGTCTGGCCTCGAGTTGTTGTGGCTCCTGAATTGAACTTTGCAGAAGTGTTCTGGCGTTGAGGGCACCTATTGGCAAAGTGTCCTTTTTGTCCACAGCTGAAGCAACGAAGGTGTGCTACCGGGTTACGTGCTACAGGCTGTCCGACAGGGAGGGGAGCACGGGAAACATTCTTGCTGGGACGTGGGGTTGCGACTGGAGTTCCCTGAGATGAGGCTACTGGCGGCTGGAAGGACGGGCTGCCCTGAAATGTTGTCTTCTGCGAAAAACTGCCTTGGGGCCTCTGAAATGCCATCTTTCTTTTGCGGCTAACCTCCGCAGTGCTATTCTCATTTTCACAGATGAGGGCCTTATTGACCAATTGGTGGAAGCTGGAGTAATCGTGGAGGATGAGTTGTCCTCTCATGTCTTCCCGCATTCCTTCCACAAAGCGGTCGATTTTCTCTTCTTCATCAGCTACGTCATTGGGGGCGTAGCGGGCGAGCTGGTTGAACTTGGTTAGGTATTCATTAACTGACATCTGACCCTGCTTTAGAGCTCTGAACTCATTTTTCTTCAATCTCATGGTACCGGCTGGTACGAAGTTGGTTCTGAAAGCGGCTTTGAATTCCGCCCAAGGAACTGATTGCCATGCGGGTTCAATTTCTTCTGGCTGTACTTCAGCAACTTCTTCTATGGCGGCAGTGGCGACGGCAGCGGGCTCTTGTGGGGCTCCAATCATAGATACTACGATTTCTGCTACTTCTGCCTCTGAATCATCACCACCTCGGGCAGCAAGGTAGTTCTCCCACCAAGCGGCGGCGGCTCCTTTCAGCTGATGGGTGGCAAAGTCCACCTTGTCTTCTTCTGAGCAGCGGGCGAGACGAAGCTTTCTCTCAGTATCTCTGAGCCAGTCTTTAGCCTCAAGGGGTTCATCGGCTGCGGCGAAGGTGAGGGGTCTTGTCCTGAGGAAGTCTGCAAGCTTGGAATTGCGACCAGCTGATCCAGTATGCTGATTAGCGAGCAAAGCTTGAAGGATTTGCGTCTACTGGAACATCACTTGTGCCATTGTCGGGGTTGCTGGTGGCGGAGGAGGTAGATCTTGTCCACGGCCACGACCACTGCTATTGCCACGGCCTCTTCCTCGGCCTGCTGCAAAGGCACCACGGACTGGGGCGGCGGCTCTCCTTGGCGGCATCTGAAGGAACGCTGAAGCTCAAAACGAGGGGAGGGGTATATATGAGGGTTACTAGCCCTCTAGAGCACAGACAGAAGAGAACAAAACCACAAAGAGAACGAAATAATTACAATACAAAGCCTAGAATGGCTGCATTATATTAAGGGGGGTTAAGTGTTACATGACTCCTAAAGCACAACATATAGGCCATGCTGAGCCACGACACGAGATACAAACACAACGTCTACTTACTGGGGTAAAAGAAGAAAACGATGCTTGTAGACCAAAAGACTGCCTAGCAAGCACTGCTAGCTAATCCTAGACTAGTCCTAGACTACTCCAACGGGGCCGACCACTACGAGCGGTGCAGTCGTCCAGGGAGCGGGAACAAAAACGGTTGCGACTGAAGCCGGGCGACCGGGAACAAGAGTGAGAACGAGAAAGGCTACGTCCTCAACTGGAGTCTTTAACGTTGATGACAGGCGACGGAACGGGATGTTGCATGCTCTTGCGTGCAGCGATCCTGGTGCGGGGTTCAAGATGTCTGGTTAGCGCCGGATTGCTGAGGATGATGGCTGGTGCAGGAGGAGCTGGGGCATGCATCACGGTGGCTACTGCAACAACGGTGTTCTTGATGTTGAAGATCTTCAGGTAGTGTTCTCCCTCCTGGAGAGACGGAAAGGGACAGAAAAGGCGACCTCAAAAAGAGATCCTTGTGCACGCGGCACAAGGTGAGTCGAGGCGAAGCACGCTATGTTCTGAACAGAAACCGAACAGCGGCTCCTGGAATGCTCAGTCTGAAAGGTGTGAGCGATGAACTCAACCTCCATGGAACAAGACTCGATCCGAACCTAGGTCTTCCAACCTCGAAGATGGGCGATGATTTAACCAAGGTACTGTTTGAGTTTGGCGGGGATACCGACAAACTTTTCGTAGTTCTCACCGTGAGAAAAGAAATCCCACGGGTCATCGGACGACGATACGATCATCTAAAATTTTGAACAAGAGAGGGAGTCAGAACTGAGTAAAAACTCAAGTGAAGTCAAGGTAAGTAAAGAACTAAGAGGGATGAGTAAGAGCAATAATTACTCTATATTTTGCCAAAGCTTTTCTTAGTTTTTGAAAATAGAACTCAAGTCCTTAGGCTCGACCAGTCTAGCTAAGGCTCCTACAGTCGTATGCTCTGATACCAGCTCTATCGGACCTGGATTTCCTAATCCAGAATCCTCTGTGAAACACTGTGCTATTCACTGGATCAGTAGCTAGCACTCACAGATACATCACTGAATCAATTCATACATGGCATAAAACCATACCATTCATTAATTAACACAACAAAGTTTACATAGACCGCGTCGGGTCGAGTTTTACAATAGGGCCGAACAGGCTAAATTGATTACATTACAAAAGCGGAAGCGACAACGGAAGCAAAAGGGGTGAGAGCTCATCTCTCCACAGGCAAGCGACTGGGGAACCCATGTGCGCCCGATATTAACCAAGGATTGGACAATATTGGATGCACGCAAGTTCCGACGGAGTCAATCGATCAGGCGAGACTAGAACATCTAACGACTACACTACGCTTCATCATCTCCTGGTCCACCGACTTCTGGATCCTCGTAGTAGTTGTAATCTCCAGAATTTCCTGCTTCTGAGGGTTTTGGGGGAAAGAGCGAGAATGAGCACAACTTTCGTGCTCGCGAGCCAACACACAATGCAATAATATACATGCAAGGCTAAACAAGGATGGTTCGGGTTCATTTATTTGCTAAAGCAATATTTTCAATTATCATAATTACAAAGTCCTATCACTTAGCGCTTTAAACCAAATTGTATTTTAGTAAAGAGAGTAATTGTGCAATATTTAATAACAAAGAGAGGTTCCATCCACCTTATGCTTAATTTGATTGGGGCTACCCCACATATTAATATCACCGAGTCCAAAACTCAGGGAAAATCCAACCAGGCTAGGTGAGCCCACCACATATTTCATTCCACCCACAAAGTTTTTGAAATAGAACTAACTCAAGTTAAGTTCCCATGTCCGCTTTGACCGTAGGCACTACTGCTTAAATGCTTTATAACTCTGCAGAGATTGTACACTTTACCCACAAGAGATAATCGTCTTGACATGTACACACGTTTCCATAGACATGTGAATCAAGGGAGATCATCACAAGGCCTTTACAATGCATCCAAAGAAGATAGTTACACCCGCTAAGGTTTTGTCTTCGAAGGGTTACGTCTGTTTAGATCCGTCAACCCTTACCTAGACCACCTCTTGCGCCCTCTTAACGACTTACGTCGTGCGCCCCGACACCCTTCGCCACAGAGGCTTACGGCATCGCAGGACATCTACCTGGTGCAACTCGCACTGAGGGATACAAATTATTCAACCAGGTTTGTACTTTACAGACTTGTGGCTGTACTTGTTTTACACGGGAGGTCATGACAAGATTAAGCCCTTAGGGTTATCCAGGCGGTTCATTCCACATACCAACCACAACACAACAGTCCTTGGGCTACGTTAGCACCCACTGTCGTACCATCCATCACACCAACCGCCCAGACAGGATAATAGCAATCTAGGGTTTTGAGGAGTAAAACCAAATTACCACGTTTACCTCAGTCATGGACCACCAATGACTGCCTAAACCATTTTCATGTTTGAATAGATGATGATTGGGACATTTTAGTGTCCCGGTACTTAAGCAAGGCTAGCATGTCGCTTAAGTACGACCTATACTAATATTTACCATATAGTTACTAGGGTGACAAGGATTAACGAATTCAAGTTGTCAAGAATGGCATAATAATTAATTAATCATCAAATAGGTATTTAACTACCTTAAGCTTTAACATATATTTGATTCAAAGAATTAAAGCATGCAATTTGATATTTTAAAAGAATATAATTTGCATAAAATGTAGGCTCAATATGATCAAAGTATTGACTCGCCTGGGATATAGGCTAGAGGATCTTGATAATCTTGTGCTCGATCAACTTGGGGATCTCCGGCGTCTTCAAATCCTAGTCGGACGAACGTACCGGAAAAAGGCACAGACAAGCAAAAAGAGCAATTAAATACAATTGAACAACAAATAAACTCCAAATTGAACAATACCTATGCCATTAGCAAGATCTTGAATTAACAAATTTTTAGGAATTTACTTTATAATTTTTGGAGCTAAAATGAGGGAGATACTAATTTTTAAAGCCTTTGTTTTGAAATAAAAGAAAAGGAAAAAAATCAACTAAAACAAGAAGGGCAAGTGGCCACTGGGCAAGATTTGGCCCGCCCGAGGCCTCGGGCAAAACCAGCACACAGACGGCGGGCCACGGGCGCGGCCCGAGGAGGGGGTGCCCTAAAAGGGGCTCGCGCGCGTCCGAAAGAAAAGGGGGTGGCGCGCGCGCGTGCGGGAAGGGGAACGGAGCGGCGGCGCGGGATGGGGAGGATAGGGCGCGCGCGACGGGAGGGAGGAAGCCCAGGGCTCGCGGCGGCGCGATGGGGCGACGACGGCGACGGAGCGACCGGAGGCAAGGCTCGGGAACGGCGCGGCGACGGCGGCGACGACGTCTTCACGGAGGTGAGTCCCGGCTTTCTTCTTCTTCTTTCTTCTTTCTTCCTGGGTTCTTGCTTGGGGGGGAGGGTGGTGCGGAGAGGGAGGGAGGGCGCGGGCTTTTAAAGCCGAGGAGGAGCGGGAGAGGGGGTCCGGTGAGCGGCGCGCTTTGGTGCGCGTGCGCATGCGCCTGATGATGGCGGTAGGGGTAGCGTGCGCGTGGGTGACAAGTCGAGGACGCCGGGAGGTGGCGTGTCGCGCGCGCCGCAAAGACACGCGAAGGGGGCTCGGGTTGACGGGGAAGAAGGGGTGGTCCGGCGGGGTTGACCGGGAAGGGGGAAAAGGCGCCACAATGAGGAGGAGAGGCTTGGAGCGCGCGGCGGCAGCGGCGACCGAAGAAGGGCGGGGCACGGCGGCGACGCCGACGGAGGGGAGGATCGGGGCGCAGTGGCGATGAGGCTCACCGACGGCGGCGGCGACCAGAGGAGGTAAGGGCTTCGGCCACTTCTTATTCTTCTTCTTTTCTTGCTCTTCTTGCTCGTTGGGGGGGAGGGGGAAGGGAGGGGAGAGCGCCGGGCTTTTGTAGTCGGGGAGGAGGAGCGGGGAGGCTCGGGGAAGAGGGGGGTCCGGGCGAGCACGCACGGTGATGATGGCGGCCAAGGCGTGCGCGGGCGCTGCGAGGTGACAAGGCGGCAAGTAGGTGGGCGCGCGCGGTGCAGAGGCGCGCGGCACGAGCGCAGCGAGGCGGTGGCGGCGCGGGCGAGGGAGCCGAGGAGGTGGCGTGCACGCGAGAGAGAGAGAGAAGGCACGAGTGGCTTGGCGCTTTGGTTGGGGGAGGAAGAAGCCAGAGGCGTCGGGCCAGGGGAAAGAAGACAAGAGGAGGGGGGAGCTGGGCTAAGGGCGGCAGAGGGAAGAGAGGGACGCGGCGGCAATGCAGAGCACGCGAGGGGGGTCCGGCGAGGTTGACCCGAGGGAGGAGGAGGAAAAAGGGAGGGGAAAAAGGGGGTGTTACAATATCATACTTCGCTAGCTAGCTACGGGCTCGGCTACGGCGGGCACTTGACGTTCGCAGGGCCAGTGCTCCCGCCGCCGGGGCCGTTGGTGCAGCAAGACGGGACAGACATGGCAAGCTCAACAACGGTGAAGCCCACGCGCGGAGCCCAACGTCCACGACCTGCTTCGTGCACCGGCCTCGCCACCGCAGCCGCCGGCTCGTGGAGCGTCGCCGAGACGACCATCATCACGGCCAGAGCGATCACTCCGGCCGCCGCCTTTGCCATCGCCGACGCGCGTAAGTATATGGCTGCACTGAGATTACAAGACGGAGTGCTAGCTACGAGTTGTGGCCTTGTGGGTTCGATGGACGGGCCGGGTTCCGTTATTTATAGCCCAAATCTGAATGAGTACATGCACGAGCTACCTAGCGTGCCTGCGAGCGAGCGAAGCTGGGAATCACTAGGAAGATTCAAGGCTTTTCGCACGTATATACTACGACGTTCTTGACCGATTCAAAAGACTTCCGTGTACAAGTACATAAGAATTATTATCGATGGTGGTGGCAATAATATGAGCGTATTAATCGATCAATATTTAGTCCCTTTCTTCTAGGGGATGATAATGATCAATCAATTAGACACGTTGGAAACTGAAGATATATGATTTTTTTCATGTAACAACGAGCAACTCATTAAGCTAGTTAGTATCATGTAATTGTAGAAACTATATAATCGCTTACAGCCAAAATTTTCAAACTCAACCTGAACAGATTAAACCGCGAAGATGAGCACAACCGCTCGATGCAAAACCAAACAACTAGGTTGTTATTCGACTTAACACACACAGGTGGGCCCCAGCCTATATCACGTAGGCAAAGAAGCATGCATAAAGTAAAGAAGGAATGCGCCAGCACTACACTTTGGAAATTGCTACGCACACCTATTCTTTTGCACGTCCTCTGACAGATGGAAACCACCTTGATTCTGTGTGTTTCCAGAAAGAAAATAATGCGCCAGCACTACACTTTGGAAATTGCTACGCACACCTATTCTTTTGCATGTCCTCTGACAGATGGAAACCACCTTGATTCTGTGTGTTTCAAAAAAAATAAAAAAATCCTTGTGCTTGATCTCCTAGAAATCTTATCTCCGTGATCTTGTAGGACAAAAATGCGGACTCCTTTCCTTGTTCGTAAATGAAGTCGAATTCTACGTGTACCAGGAACAAGTGCATCTCGGATGCACAGCAGCAGCCGTAGTGGACCAAGCGCTGTTTCAGTTGATGCAGTTGTAGCCAGCAGTAGAACCAGAACTCAGACCCTATGGGGTCAATGCCTCTGAAATTCTTAAAAGTTTCATGTGTTTTATAGTAAATATCAATAGTATTAAGGGAATTACTAATTAACTTGTGACAGTTTTTTCATCAATAGACTGTCACTTTTCTTTATGGGTGAGACCCATATATATATATATATATATATATATCCATCCTCATGATCTTGCTGCATCTGCCGCTATTGTTGCGCTTGCAATCCATACGCACGGCACAACCTGGTTTTCTTGGATGCAGGGCACCTGACGGCGATGAGCGACGTGTACGGGTTTGGCGTGGTGCTGCTGGAGATACTGGTGGGGCGGCGGGCGCTGCAGCCGAGCCGCACGGGGGTGGGACGGCAACCTGGTGGACTGGGCGCGGCCGATCCTCATCCGGAGCAAGAAGCTAATCCGGAGCAAGAAGCTAGAGAAGATCATCGACCTGAGGATGGTCGAGCAGAGCTCCCTCACCACAGAACATAACGGGTTCACCACATTATCGTATTTGGTTGATATATAATTATTTTTTTTGTTTTTGTTTTTGCTGAACCTCTTAAAGTACATGTAACGAATATAACAGGTTCATCATATTGCCGTATTTTGTTAGTATATAATTTTTTTGTCTTTATTTTTGGTCAACCTCTCAAAGTGCATGTGAGATTTTGAATCATGTGATGAAAATATGAGTTATTAAGACTTTCAAAAATAATTACAGTGACCAAGAACTAAAATCACATTAATAATTTACTGTAATTTATGTATAATAGAGTTGTAAATGAACTTTCAGAATGTAACAGTTTTCTAATGAGAAAACATGCGAATTATGTATAAATAAACCCTAGTATTAAGGCTATTTAACAAAAACCTATGGGGTCGCTTGACCCATGGGTCATAACGTGGCTCAGTCACTGGTTGTAGCTATTCCGTCCACGTCACAGTCTCACAGATAGATAGTATGTAACTATTGTATGCCTCGTCTCTCGTACTCTTGACATGTTAATCATACACGAGCGAGCAACACTATGTCACACATGATACAACGCGTCGATTAAAAGCAAGGTAAAACAATTAAACCAAAAGTATTGTACAAGAAACCAAGAAGTGTGGTGGCAACAGGCGGCGAAACCGATGGCTAGAAATCAACCAAGAGATTTCAACGGGAACAGTGATGTACGTAGTGTGGAACATCCGGAAGGAACCAAACAGAATGACCTTCCAAAATCAGTTTGCAACGACAAAAGAAGTGGCCGCGAAAATTAAGGACAATGAGCAAAGAAAGTTGGCCTTCAATAGCTAGTGCACATAGGGACTGCAGTATTCTGTCACGGTCTCACCTCCTAGTGCTGACCTTAAGTGCATGGGTCGTTGGGCCAATGGGCTTAGTCGCCACATGGGTGAAATGGGTAGGCCTAGCAAATGGCAATAAACCCATCGATGGCAGTTGAAGCGGCATCGAAGATCACAAGAAAGGCAAACGCCGGTCCTCTTCCTCCCCAAACTCCGTCCCTCAAGTTATTTCTCTGATCCTCCAACCCAAAGTGCTTCTCCTTCCCAACCTGCTCTGCTCCTCTCAGTCATTGCTTCTATTTCCCCCATATTTGTATCCAAAGTACCTGTATCTCGATTTGATTTGAGACATTGATTCCTGTGTGAGGCAAACTATTCAGTGTTGATTCGAGTTCATCAATTGGGATCGTACAAGACCAGAGCAGTGGTCCAGAGAGGTCTCACCCGAGGTAGCACATCTGCTGATCGATCTGCATCTACCACCACACTGAAATACACGATGTCCTTCAGGTCATTATTAATTACGTATCACATTACAATTGCACAACACCATGTCATCGTATATACAGAGACAAAAATATAAAACCCATACAATAAACGAATAGCTGATGCATAGTTCATTTATTCTCTGAAATATTACAGTTAGATACTGTCAACAACTATTAACACTGTATCTGTAACAAGTATACATAAAATTTTACGGTACATATGTACCTTTATTTATAACAACCAACGAACTGAATGAAGTGCCTATAATCTGCAGCTATATCAACCAATCAATTCTACAAGTAAAATCAAATCTAAATTAGCGGCACGATGAGCAGTTCATAAGATTTGATGGATTGATCATGGCGCCTTAATTGCGAAGGGGGCAACGAGGGCCCGACATATTAGGGTCTTTGGTGCAGCGAGAAGGCCCCGACGATGCCTTGCTGACGGACACCAACGACGGAGGTGATTGCGCCTGTGTCGCCGCCGTGTGCTGATTGTCATCAGTTCCCAACAGGCGGCGCGCCGCCACGACATCGGCTTGCAGCGACACCGCGACGAGCAGCAGCAGCGCCGCCGCGGCTCCACTCGCACCTTTTCTTCCTCCCTTCATCGTCTTCTGTTGAGTATATTTGTTCGTGCAGCTGGATCTCAAACCGATGGAGAAAGAGATCTCAGATAGTATGTACTAGCTTGTTCGTCAGGCTGAGCTGAGATGGTGTGGTGCATCCAAAGCTGAAGGCTTTGTTGGCTACTTATAGCATTAGCAGCCCGATCGATCGATCGATCTCATCGTTCAGACGATGGAGAAGATCACGACATTGCCGCGTATGCAGAAAACGTTTTTGACGGATTAAACTGGCGCTACTAACCTGATTGATTCATCCGTGCAATGAGATCATCAATTTTTCTAATATTAATAAAGCTTAATTGGGATGCGATGAGATCCATCTGATCGGCCGACTGGGAATGATCACCCTGTTCTTGAACCATGTCATCGGAATTTGCAATCTTTCTGTCTATTTGGCTCCGGCAGGGGAAATTAGGTAGTGATTTCGTTGTTTTTTTAATATCATCGTGCGGTAAGTTTGCTGAACTGATCGAAACGTGTGGTAACTTGACGTCGATGGCTGAAATTTGATTCGTTGTTAGGAAATCATCAAGGGAGACCATGCATGCATGCATCGAATTGCAGCTGGCCATCTTTTTCCCCCTCTCCACCGAAGCAGTTAGGTTCGACTATGTACTACATCTTGGATTTCATTCCAAAATCCACTAATTGCACATTTGCACTTGGTCATATCATACAAGAAAAGTCATACTTCATCCGAATTGATTTATTCAACGTATACATCTATAAAAATACACTGATATGCACGACTGCTCTAGCTATGACCGGTCACTACGATCGATTTTCGTACAAACAAATTGAACAAACCGAATAATCTGCGTTGCATGAGCCCGAGCAAACTAATTAACGGCCGGGCTAATTTATTAAAACCTGAACAACAACAACAAATTTGGGAAGTACGCCTAACTACCTATGTGGACGCCGATCAAATATTAAGTCGATGCAACTAATATCATACTTCGCTAGCTAGCTACGGGCACTTGACATTCGGAGGGCAAGTGCTCCCGCCGCCGGGGCCGTTGGTGCAGCAAGAATGGACGGACTCGGCAAGCTCAACAACGGTGAAGCCGCCGTGCCGAGTCCCGCCCACGCGCGGAGCCCAACGTCCACGAGCTGCTTCGTGCACCGGCCTCGCCACCGCAGCCACCGGCTCGTGGAGCGTCGCCGAGACGACCATCATCATGGCCAGAGCGATCACTCCGGCCGCCACCTTTGCCATCTCCGACGCGCGTATATATACGGCTGCACTGAGATTACAAGACGGAGTGCTAGCTACGAGTTGTGGCCTTGTGGGTTTGATGCTTGGGCCGGGCTCCGTTATTTATAGCCCGCATCCGAGTGAACTAGGAAGATTCGAGACTTTTCGCACGTATATACGACGACGTTTCTTCCTAGTGATTCTCAGTTAGACTTGGAAACCCATACAAAAGATGAAACTTTATTACGTGGAATCATGAAACACATATAAAACATATTTCAATTAGTTTCATTAGTTATTTTGGACTAAAACTTAATAAAACTTAATGAAACTATATGAAAGTAGATAAAACACGATAAAATTTGGGATGAAACTTCATAAGGCTTGGGATGAAACTTCATGAGACTTGGAATAAAACTTCATAAGACTTGGGATGAAACTTCATGAGACTTGGGATGAAACTTCATGAGACTTAGGATAAAACTTTATTAAATACGATACCACTGTTGAAAATTTGTCTTATATAAAAAAGATAAAACTTCATGATACTTGGAATGAAACTTTATAGAACACATATGAATTAGTTTCATCAGTTATTTTGGATTAAAACTTCATGAAACATGATGTCACTATTGAAAACTTGTCTTATACAAAAAAAAATATAATAAAACTTCATGATACTTGGAATGAAACTTCATGAAACACATATGAATTAGTTTCAACAGTTATTTTGGATTAAAACTTTATGAAACTATATGAAACTTGTGATGAAATTTCATTAAACTTCATGAGACTTGGGATGAAACTTTATAAGACTTGGGATGAAATTTCATGAAACTTAATAAAACTTCATGACACTTGGAATGAAACTTCATAAAACGCATCTCCACCACCAAACTACCACGAGGTCACACACAATGTCCAGATCTATCTGCAGAAGTTTCACGAGTTCCAAATAAATTCCACCCATTTTTTGTGCAAAGTTTTTGTAGATAAAAAACAACTCCTCGTTACAAAATTCAAAAAGTTTCAATAAGTTTCAGCCAAATTTGAACATAGTTTCAAAGAAGTTTTAGCGCATTTCATGCTACTTTCAGCAAGTTTCGAAGAAGTTTCACTAGTTACAAAGAAATTGCACCCCTTTCGTACAAAGTTTCTACATAGTTCAACAAAAAAAAACTCATTACAAAAATTGAAAGAAAAATTGCAAAATTTCAAGTTCCAAACACACATGTCATGGGATCTGACCTCTCGGAGCACAACGCTCTTTTAACCTAAGTCTTGACCCTTTTAAAACCCTTCTGGTTACCCTTGTGATCATCCTCTCAAAATATTTGTCCTTGGTTCTAGAGATGTTGTGTGACTCCTCTGAAAAATTTCACAATTTTTAGAAATTGTTTGAATATTTCAAGAGGCCAGTCAAACCTGTTGACCCTTGGTCAAACCTTAACTCATAACCTTGAAGAATTTCTAGGGAAATATGCTTTGCATAAAAGCCTCTGAAAATTTTATGCAAGGTCAATCCTAGAGTCACCAAGCTCCTGTAAAAATTTTGGAGTTAATTTGCTACCTCTAAAAATCTTTCTAAGTTTCAGCTTATTTCAAACCCTAAGTCAAAGTCCTGTTTGGGTTCAAGTCAGGCTCGATCCCAAACCCTTGTCTTGGTTGAACCCAACCATTCTCACGCCCGGCTCAGCCCTTTCAAACGCGCGATCAATGTCAGCCGTTAGATCTCTATTGGGCCGTCCACGTTCGTTGGGGGCGTTCGGACCTCGTGAACGCGCATCTCGTCGTGAGGCATTGGATGTTAATCTAACCACCCTTGTTGCTGGAAGCAACCGAACCTCCGATTGTCTTTTCCAATCGTGACCGTCCATTTTTTATCGGACCACCCGCGTTGCTTGGGAGCGTTTGGGTCCTCTGATTGTCCCTTTTAATCTGGGCCATTCATTTCTAATCCAACCGTTGGAAAGCTTTGACCCGTGCCTGTTGGTTTGGTTTGACCCTTTCGTTGTTTTGACTCGAGCCACTTTGGTTTTGTTTCACTGACAGGTGGGCCCGCGCCGCACCTGTTCTTCCCCTACCTCTCGCCGCGCCATTGCCAGCGCACAAACGTGGGAGAGGCAGTGCCTTGTCATTTCCTTGAGTCCTTCAAATGGCTCTTTGCCGCAACTCATTTAATGCGGGTCAGAGTTTTTCCCCCAAAGTCTAGGTCTTCAACTACTCCCGTCACTCAGCTTGTCCATGGCAGTGCTATAAGCCAAGTTCACCGTGGAGATTTGCTTTGCTCCATTTCTTTGTCCTCCGGCTATAAAAGGCCCCGAGCTCCTCCTTAGCTCTCTTTCAACACCACCTTGCTAACCCTAGCCCCTCTCTGCTTGTTTGAGCTCAATCGCCAAAAACCCTAAAATTGCCATTGATGGCCGCAAGCAAGCTTCTTCGTCTTCGGCGTCCCAGGGGTTCTTTTGCAAATATTTTTGCTTCGCCTTGAGCCTCTCAGCACCTTCATCAAAACCCCTAATCCAATTTTGGTCTGACTTAACAGGAAGCAACTAATTTTAGATTTGCCCTCTTTCGGCTGAAGTTCTTTGCTTTCGTCCCCATCTCCGGTAAGGTGCTTCATTCTTCAATTACATGCTCATGGTCCATCTGTGAGTCATAAAGGAGCTAACCGTACCACCCGGTTGTGTTCTTTTTGCTCAGACCGGCTTCTCCACGTCGTCTTCCTCAGAGCCGACATTGTTCATCATCGTCGGAGCTGCTCCGACCAACTCCTTGCCTCCGCAACCCTTAGGTAGCTTCTTGGTAATCCCTAGAAGCTTGGTGCCTGCTTATCTGAACCGCTGCGGAGCTCCTTTTGCCTTTTGGTCGTGCTTGTCGCCGTCGTTCTAGGCCGCCGCCACCGTGGAGAGTGGTCCCAGTAGGTGCGCAAAGCTATTGTGCACATAGTGGTGTCCTTGGTTTGCGTCGGCGAGGTCCTCATCGCCGGCGGTGAGGCCATCTCTGCGTCGGGTCTTTTGTTGGACGAAAATGCTAATCATCAGCTAATCATTGTTAATCATTGCTTAATTGTTGCAGAAGAGGTTGATCCCCAAGGAGTCGACTTTTGTGAGTTTTGCTGCGGTGTGGACGATTAGCTTGGCAGCCCGGTCGGATTGCCTTGTGGGTGTGTGGCAAACCGGTTGGCAGCCCGGTCGGATTGCCTATTTTGTAGTAGTGATAGTAATGTACTCGCAGCCTGCAAGCAGGTGTACGTAGTCTGTGTTTTGTGGCTATATCAAGGCAACATACATGAACGCTATTTATAGCCTTCATGCACGCATACGTTCATCTTAGCGTTCGAAATTAACTGGAAATTACTAGCATATCTGAATTCAAGGTTGGGCACATAACGCTTTTGACGGACACGAAAAATCGATTCAAAGGATTCTTCGTTTGATCATGCATGCATGCAAGATGCATGTTCAACAAGTATGAATTTAGAATCGGAAGATAGCAAGCTAGCGAGCTTCGTTACACGATTTGAGCAAGACCTAGCCTAAGCAAACACGAACACGAACACGCGCGTACGCCGCAGGGCGGAGCTTCATGCACGCCAACCTGGGCCGCGGCCCTCCTCCTGTTTTGGTACCTCTATCTATATGCATTATGAAGAAACTAGTAGTTTATACTATTGTTGGGTTAAAAAATCATTAGTTTTGCTCTCTCTAATCATTAACTTGTAAATTCAAAATTTAATTTTTAAATATTGATATTCCATCTTTACACGTGACCCTTCATTTTGGTCAACCTCCGCCGCTGGTACGCCGACCACGGCCCATCGATCTACAAGGAATAAATGAATCAGTCAAAAGTTGTGTTTACCCGGACATGCATGCACGGTAGTCGTGACGCTACGTATTCGTTGGAGTAATTAATTTGGTAGCCATATCGATCGATAGTGATCGGAGCATGCATTATGCATATGTACACAACATCCCAGCCCATTACGTACGCATGTGTAAAAGTCGCCGTAAAAGAATGTCCCAGCATTCCAGGCGTACGTACATAACGGGGTAGCTGCTTGTCATACATGCGACCATCGGCATCATCGCTGCATATATACGTCTATACCACTACTATAAAAAATCTTATCACAGACAATTTGAAATTATCATCATAGACGGTTTTCGAACCGTCTGAATTTTTACATCTATGATAACAGACGTTATCATAGATAGTTTTTGAACTATCTGTGAAAAAAAAACTATCACAAGAACCGTCTGTGATAGTTTTTTCTATTGCAAAAAAAAAAGTAGCGCTCTCGCCGGCTCAACCACCATGTCAAGAACAGCAGCAACAGCTCAGCAGCAGTAGCTTCCAAGAACAACTCCTCACACAACCAACAAAAACTAATTGTTAAAGCAGAACTAAAGGATCAAGCCGCCGCTGCCACGGCCACCACTACCACGACCACAAGCACGACCACCACAAGCACCCGTAACACTCCTCCGATGGCTGTGAAAGAGAAGGCAGTGGTAGGGTCAAAAATAGAGAAAGGCGTAGATGATACCTTAGTTACAGTAGATGATCACAATGATCTCATGCAGTAGATGTTCAGCCAGAGCTACAGGCCGATGATCCCGGAGGCCAGCCACCACGATGACTTCTTCGTCGACCTAGCCGAGTTGGAGTCGGCCCCTATGAGCCTAATCTTCTCCAAGGAGTACATGGAGAGCCGACCTGATGTGTGATATGTATGCAGGAAATCAGAGGAAAGAAAGGAAAGAAGGGAAAGAACCTGGAGAGAGGGTGAGGTGTCCATCTCTAGCTGAACTCGCCGGCCTACCATGGCAGGCTCAGTTTCCTCGCCGACAGCGCTTGGCACCATTCTCCTTCTCCAGCCACACCCTCTGCTCCCGTTGATCATCACACATGCATGTTATATAAGGATAGCCTCAAAATATTTTATCTCCCACGCATGGGTTTAAAATTTTTCGAACTCCCGCACTGCGAATCACAGACGGTTTCATACAAAACCGTCTGTGACGACATATCACAGAGAGTTCGTATCGTCGTGATAAATATCTCATCACAGACGGTTTGTATTAAAAACCGTCTGTGACCTGATTTTACCATGGCTTACAATAAAGTTCATGATACAAACTGTCTGTGATATGACGACATATCACAGATGGTTTGTGATACAAACCGTCTGAGATACTTATCACAGACGGTTTGTTTTAAGAACCGTCTGTGATAAGTACAACAAAGGAACCATCTGTGATGAAGCATCTAGTATGACATGTTTTGTAGTAGTGTACGTTTGTGCAGTTTTTAACATGATGATACCGGGGTGGCGAGGGAATGGAAAATTGAAGACACACCTAGAGACAGACCCACTACTAAAATTTAGAAGGTGCTAATAAGATCAGCTCACCTGTTTACGACTTGTATTACTGACCAACGATAGTCTATCTGCACGTGACTGGGCTATAAATGCTAAAGAGGGACATCATAAGCCTGTTGTCGGTAGGGGGCGCCCTGCTGCCCCCTTGGTTCCGCCGCTACACGCCCAACGGCCGGGTGGGCACACACACTATCGAGATTGCATACGTGAGGCCTATTGCGATTTGCGAACTAAGCTGTACATATTTTCCCGTGGTATTTGGAGCTAGACAACGTTCATGCCTGGAATAAGCTATGTCTAGTAAACCCTTAATTAGTCTCACTAGTCATCAACCCGTTTGACTGTACGGGTACATAAGAAGAATCTTTTATTAGTTTTAATAGATCAAACTTTTTTAGTTGGGATGATGGGCTAAAATTTGTATTCCACAATTAAAATTTTAATATGGACAATGTGTGCACGTGCATATATATTTGCTTTCAATTTCTAATTTCAAATGTCAATATTATCCCTAAAAAGCAGGCTTAAATTCAATTTTGTTCATGTAACCTTAACTGTGTGATAATTTTCATACTTTCCATCCCCTATTTATATTTAATTTTCATACTTTCTACCCTTAATTTATATAAATCAGGGTTCAAATCCTAGTTTCTACCTTTACGCATACGCGAGAATACCTTCGTAAGAAATTTGTGAGGTTGTTGAATTATCTTGGTCCTCTCTATTTCTAAACATGTGCTAAGGCTGCTCCCAGTGCTCCACCCTACCTTGTATCTTAAGCCTGCCATTTAGTCTGAATTTCACAAGCAGTCTCGGACCATAACTATTCAAGTAGAATCCTGCTCAAACACTAATTAATAGTGCGGTTCTGTCCAAAAGAGCAAAGTTTGTTTCTATTTTATTTTGGATATATGCATGTCCATATATACATGTATATACTTTTGTGTATCTAACCCTGACCGTAGATTAAATCACTCTAGAAAAATCAATAGCTTCGATATTTTCTTTTTCTCCGATTAACCTGCGAATTACTAGTCATTTTTGTTTTTCAGGATTAATCTCGTAATTTCTAGTTTTTTACTCTAGGATTAATGTAGGGGCTCTGAAGGAGCCTCCAGTTAGTAAAGATAAATATGCTTAGATCTAAGCAAAAATGGCCCGGCTAGATTAGGCCCATGTCTAGGCTAATGTTGAATATAGAAATGGGAGTTTTTACAAAAACCCACCCGCAAGTTTCATGTAGTTGTAACACCCCCCCCACCCCCCAACACCAAATGACCAATTTACTCACATAAGCTCATAGAAGTGAAGAATCAAGAACGGCTAGGCGGGGATCACGTCCAAGTCCATCCAAACCGCAAGAATCCTCCCACACGTGACAGCAACGTCGGCGATCACCCCTGGTCATCTTTCTTCCTTGTCCCTTTGTTCTCCTGCTCTTGCGTCACACTTTATTCTCTTGTTCTCGGCTTGTGCATCCTACACTATGCTGGCACATCTTCCCTGCTCCTAGCCCACAAGGCCTCAAGACTGGTCTCAATGGCTTCGGTGAGCAGCACGACATTGTCCTTATCTCTGCGTTGCCGCCTAGGCTCTTTGTTTCCCTATGAGTCAATATCTTCTTGCAAGATGGATCAATGTCATTGCACTCTTTCGTGGTCTCCTTCAACACCATTCGTGGTATCTTTGTTATAACTTGTATTTTTTAAACAAAATTTTAGTTAGTTTTTATTTTTATTCCATAAGAAGCAACAATAAAAACATATGATCTTAAGAGCGAATGTGGCAGTTCGTATACAAATCAAATTACTATTTTTAAAATTTATTATATATTTTAGTTATTTAGTCTATATTTTAGTTATTTAGGGATTTTACTTTGCATTCGTATGAAAATCTAATTGTAAATTTATTATATTTTTATTCCGAATTTTGGTTCTTTTTTTCTTGGAATTCATGGCCGAATCCATTTGCTAATTTTATCTTATTTTTATTCCAAATTTCTGTTTTTTTTTGTTAGATTTCTTATATAAATCTATTTTTCATTTTTTGTTTATTTTTATTCCGAATTATTATTATTTATGGATTTTACTTATGCAAATCGCTCATACATGGCATGAGCTATAGCGCGTGCGATACCGGAAAAAAAATTACTAGCCAAGAAACTTTCAGGTTTCGCGCTCACACATATAACGTTCTTGACGGATCGATTTGTAAAAGGTTTGATTCAAAAGATTCGATCGATCGGTCATGTTCAACAGGGCATGAATTCAGAACCGGCGGAAGGTAGCCAGCGAGGGAGATGGCGATCGATCTCCCTGCGTATACGAGCAACAGCTTACCTCAGCCTACTTTCGCGTACTTGCGCGCGTAAGTGTGCACGACTCGGGAGTCGGGACTAGACCGCTAATGGGTATTGCTCACGTCAGTTGACACGAACCGCGCGGGGAAGCGGCTAACTGGCTAGTCCTGGCCGGCGAGACGGGAGCAAACGAACCAGTCAAAACTAGTAACTTCTACTACCTTGCGTATGTATGTTTACTGCAGCGACAGACAGACAGGTCGGCGGTCAGCACCCGGCACGGTGCTTGGCTGCTGGCCATACTAGCGGAGTGCGCTACTGGTGGCAGTCAATGAAGGAGACTAATTCTGCCTGCACCACCACGTACGCGTAGTATATTTCGCTGGGAATGAGTGGAAAAGTCGGGAGTAGGGCCGGACAGGCGGACAGGCACGTAAAAACGAGCACCACGTACGCGATCCACGCGGTCTCACATCAGAGGTGGACGGCTAGCTCCTCGGTGAGTCGGCGAATCCGCTTCGGCAGCGCCTGCGCCACGCGCGTGGGCCACGCGTCACCATCGTCATGAGCTTTGGCAGCGCACCGAGGCCCAGACCGCGCGAGTCCGATGGGCCGTATTGGCGCTTCAGGCTCACAGTATGCGTGGGTACAGGCCGGGAGGCCGGGCGGCTACGCATATGGGCGGCACCGCACGCGCGCTAGGAATTCGCACGGTTCCTTCTTAATTTAGGTCTGTTTGGTACAACTTCAGATTCTTATTTTTTAGATTATGTTCCTGATTCTTCAAAAATCCACTCCTCTGAGAATTTGAAGCTGTCAGAGAAAAGTATTTGATTCGTAGGTTGGCTCCGGATTTAAGAATGAGATGATTGTATGCAAAATGTCTATACTACCCATGGTTTTGGAACATGTATATTATTTTGTACATATTACTAGTTTATTTATGTGGTTCCTTTGTATGTGTTTATTTTGGATATTTCTTTTTTAAAAATATTTTTGACCAAAAATATTTAAAATTTTAAACATAAACTCAGCAAATATCCATATTATCATTCATCATGAACGTTCGTACGAGCTGAACTGCAACATATGCACTCCTTTTTTTTTTCCCGAAGCACTTGTCATTCCTTACCCCCTCTCCAGTCGAGATACATGCATATACTTAAGTTACTTACACAATCAGTTCAAGAAGAAACCACAAGTACAGAGATCAATAATACCCATTATACCGATTCTTGGCCTGCAGTTGAAAAAGTTGAAGAAATTATTAGGATGAAAAGACAGAATATGGTATTTCAGAATAATGACGTGGTCATTTCTTACAGTTAGCTTTTATCATCTCAGCTTTGATATCTTCAAGTAGACGGGTGTGCTTCTCCTCCTGATTAGCATGCTGGAAATACAAGAAACGTGGATTTGTATTAGAATTTGGGGACCTCTAATTTGAGGTCACCCTTGAGAACTTTAACTCACGGCCTTACTCTTGAGGCGCCGCGTGTCATCTTCCCCATCTTCTTCCACCTCCCACCTCTCCCAAGCGACATGATCCCCCTCGGCAATCCGCTTGCAAACACAAAAACATTCAAATCGTGGAATTCGAAAATGAAAAATTCAACTTGCAAATTTCAAATCGGGAAAATTTTAACTCAGGAAATTTCAAATTGGAAAAACTCATCTCGAATCTGAGGAATTTCAACTCGATTTGGGAATGTCAGCTCAATTTTTGAGAAATTTAAACTCGGTTCAAATCAGAAAAAACATCACATTACGGTTAGGGTTTACACAGTTAGAATTGGGCCCATAGTTGTAAAGGCTCATTCATTTTTGAAATTCCAAAGCATGCATAGTTTAGTCTCACATTGCCTAACCAAGTGGTGGGAGATCAATTTATAAGGTTGAGTCTTTGTCACCCTTTAAAACATGTGACACATGACATGTGGTAACATGAGAAGGATTATAGCTAAAGTTACACACATGCACGCACGCATTGCGCGCGCGATATTCGCATGGCAATCGGGTGACTTATGCGACCGTGAACGTGTCACGAATATAGTCCACCTTTCTTTGCTAACCATGTATTTCTCTCTCTCCCCCTTTTAACACAAAGGGTCAAAATAATGTGATCGAAGCTATAGACCATTGTGGTCGAAATAATGTGGTCGAAACACAATGGTTGAAATAATGTGGTCGTAGCCATAGACCAGTGTGGTCGAAATAATGTGGTCGTAGCCATAGACTAGTGTGGTTAAAATAATGTGGTTGAAAAACAGTGATCGAAATAATATGGTTGAGGCTATAGACCAGTGTGATCGAAACATTGTGGTCGAGAAATAGTGGTCAGATCCATAGACCAGTGTGATCGAAATAATGTGGTCAACATGCACTGGTCGAAGCTGTAGACTAGTGTGTAATCAGGATCGATAAACACTGCTTAATTACCATCAATTGGTTTTGAATTAGCAGTTACCAGTGGTTTAATATGTGCTTTATTATGCAGTTACCAGATAGTATGTAACACCCCAGGACCCACATTACCCTGGAATGCTACTTAACCACTCTACAGCTAGCCATTAATTTCAAAATTTATTATTTCGGCAGCAACTCTAGGCAAGAATCAATAAACGGAAGCATAAACAACTAAGGGAATAAAGATAACGGTAACAAGTTCAATAATTAAACAACCTCTAGCAGATTAATCCAAGTGTAGTCCACAAATGCATCAATAATAAATCAACAGAACACTCGTGAATAACTAGTCATTAGGCTAGATTCCTCTCAACTTTATTACAAAGATGAAACTATGAATTGAGTGCATTATTGTAGTGTCGCTCTACCCATCCCAGAATGCTTAAGAATCACCCAAAGGGGAAAGAAACAACAAGAATGAGATAAAATCTCAGCAAGTAAGTTGAATAACAAAGTTAATCAATTGATAAGCAAGCTACAACACAAAGTTATATTATTGCATGACCACAACCACATTCCACTATCTCATTCAATAAACCACATGGACTAGCATGAGTCCCGCCTCATAAGAATTCAACCATTGACAAAAGTATGCATGTCCTCCATCCACAATGCTTAATGCAAATGCATGCCATGCTCCATCGCACTCTTACCCATCAAGGTAAGAGTGCATCATCACGGCAATGTACGATCATCAGACGGCATTTGGCCGCGCCATAAGCGGCGACATCCACAATGCAATGTAATGATGTGTTATGAATGATATGATAATCATAAACCACATATGTGACATCTCATGAGGGCACCAACAAGATTAACTTGTACAACTACCACATAATCATTATGGAAAATACATCCATGATCCACATTCGCACATAAAGCAACCATTTCATGGCTACACACAAGATATCCAATGTAAATCATTAAAATAATAATTACTGTCATCATCTCATATGTAAATCAACCAACCATGGTATAATACTTCAAAATACGAAATCATATGGATTGCAAGTAGTAAGAACAACCAATTAAACGGTAGTAACATCGCTACAATTACTTGCCTTCCACAATGCGACGCGTTAGCCGGCCAAGTTGTTACTCCTAAACCTGAGGCTTCACCTCCTAAACAGGTAAAATAAATTCAATAAGGACAATATACCCAGAACTACTAATCGACATTCCACAACGCTTACTTGACGACTCAAAACGAGTTTACAAAGCTGAAACTGAAAACAACGCTTTCCTGCCATGTACCGCTTCTGGACAGCAGCACGGTAAATGACAAAACTCATGATCTGGAAGTCAAAAGAGGTAAACCCAATTTCTGTAGATTCTTAACTGACTAATCTACAATACTCTAGTTGACACGATAATCCAATTCGGCCAAAACATTAGGCTAACCATTGTCTGAACTTTCAGTACAGAAACTGCCTACACAAACGAACAGCAAAACTAAAATGACCATAACTTTTAACAGGTAACCCGAATTGATCGTTCTTTATCAATCTGAAAAGGTTATCGAATTACCTACAATAACCTAGTTGGGTGGACTTTCAGATTCTACCAAATTCCTTTCATATTTTAGGAAATAACCAGACAGATTATTCTCGTCAGATTTCTGGCAGCAGATACTAAATCGACCATAACTTTTGACTCAGACCTCGAATCGAGTGATCTTCGCGGATACTGAAATATAACGACATAACCCACATATCTCTAGGAGATGGAATCTTAAAATTCAGCCTCTAAATACACGAAAATACCCACGCAAGGTTCTGGACAGAATTGAATCTTCTGCAGCGCAACAATTAACCAACAATTCTAATCGGTTTCGCATCTACTAAGGATCAAACAGCGGGGAAGGCATCTCGTTACCCTTGTAGAACCGCTAGAATTCGCTGAACCAAACCCCACACAAAATCTTCTCCTTCTTCTCCTTCTTCTCCTTCTTTTCTCCCTCTCTTTCTTCTTTCTTGCGCAAGGGACAGCACCTTGGGAGAGGGGAGGTGCAAGGGGACAGCACCTTGGGAGAGGGGAGGTGCAAGGGGGAGGAGAGGAGTCGGCCAAGGGAGAGGAGAAGGGGGCGGCTGCAAGTGGGAGGAGGAAAAGGGGGGAGGGGAGGGGGCGGCTAGGGTTTGGGGAGGGTGGCCCTCCCCTTTGGTGGCCATACTAGGAGATGGCCAAGGCCCACCCCAAAAGGAAGAGAAAATAACGGAAAAGCCCCTCTCTAAACTGGATTTGACGAAAACTGAAAATAAAATCTTCCCCGATTAAATTATTCTCTACCGATTAATTTTAATTAATCCGATTCTTGACTTCTCACACTTCCGGAGTATTACATTCTTCCCACCTTAAAAGGATTCGCCTCAATCCAATCCTCTGCACTACAAAGAATGTAACAACAAGCAAACAAGAACCCAAACTAGAGTACTCACCACCTCAAGAGCTCGGGTACTTCTTTCGCAAATGATCCTCCAGCTCCCACGTAGCCTCTCTCGATCGATTCGCCCAAAGGACCTTCACATACTTGATGGTCTTATTCTCAAGACCGCTCCGACGTATTCAAGATACGAATCGGCCGACTCTCCACGGTGAGATCTGCTCCACCGTGACTCGCTCCAGTCAATCTTGTGTTCGATCCCGCAAGTATTTCTCAAGATAGACACATGGAAAACATTGTGCACACCACTCAATGAGTTTGGCAACCCAACCGATAAGCCAAACTACCCACCCGAGCAACCACCGAAAAGGACCGATGTACCATGGGCTAAGCTTCTCGGTGGTACCAAAACGAACAATACCCTTGGTTGGAGACACCAAGGAGCACAAGGCTACCCACCGCAAACTCCAACTCTCGGCGCGAACATCCGCATAACTCTTCTGCCGGCTCAGAGCAGCCAACAGTTCTCGACGAACCTCCCGCACTTTCTCCACTGGCTGCCGAACAAGATCCGGACCAAGCAACGACCTCTCACCCACTGCATCCCAACAAAGAGGGGAAACACACCTCCGACCATACAAAGCCTCAAAAGGAGGCATCTTGATACTCGCCTGATAACTATTGTTATAAGCGAACTCTGCTAAAGCCAGATAGTCCTCCCAACTGCCCTTCCAAGATAGCACGCAAGCACGAAGCATGTCCTCCAGGGTCTGAATGGTCCGCTCTGACTGACCATCCGTCTGAGGGTGAAAAGTCAGACTGAGAGGCTACCGTGCCCAACGCACCAAGACTCTGCGTAACTTAGAGACAAACTTGGCATCTCGGTCGAAACAATGGACTTGGGTACACCGTGCGGTCTCACCACCTCTCTGATGTACAACAGGGCTAGGTCCTGCTGTTGTGTTGGTCGCTTTATCGGTATGAAGTGTGCGGACTTGGTAAGCCTGTCCACCACGACCCATATTGCATCTCGCCTCTGGCAGCGCAACCCAACCACAAAGTCCATAGTGATATGCTCCCACTTCCACTTAGGTACCTCCAAGGGTCGCAACAAACCAGCAGGACGCGTTGTGCTCACCTTTACCGTTGACAAACGCCACAAGCAATGACATATTTAGCAATATCCACCCTCATCCGCTTCCACCAAAAGATTTTTTCAGATCACGATACATCTTGGTCTCTCCCGGATGTACCGAATATGGGGTCCGGTGAGCCTCACGAAGAATATCATCCTTCACCGTGATTTCGGGTACACACACCGCCTTTGAAACGAACCGCACTGTGTTCATCCACACTAAAATCTCGAACGCCTCCGAGATCCTCTTCCGCACCTCGAAGGAGCCGATCGTCTGTTGAGCTTCAAGAACGCGCTCGGGATGGCGCATCGATGATCATTTGTGTCTCGTCGCGCAGTAACCGAGAAGACGTAAAGAAATACCCATCTTCTCAAACTCCGAGACCAAGGATGACGCTACCTGAGGTACCCCTGTCCTGCTTAGGGCATCAGCCACCACATTAGCCTTACCAGGGTGATACTGGATAGTCAGGTCATAATCTTTGATTAACTCCAACCACCTCCGCTGCCTCAAATTTAGCTCTCGCTACGTGAATATATACTTAAGGCTCTTGTGATCAGTGAAGATATCGCACTGTTCCCCATACAAGTAATGCCTCCAAGACTTCAGAGCAAACACAACTGCTGCCAACTCGAGATCATGAGTGGGATAATTCTGCTCATGAGTCTTCAACTGTCTAGAAGCATAAGCGATTACTCGGCCCTCTTGCATCAGCACACATCCGAGTCCAATCCGAGAAGCATCCGTGTACACCGTGAAGCGCTTGCCACTCTCGGGCAAGGATAGAATAGGTGCATTCACCAGCTTGTTCTTCAAAGTCTGAAACCCAGCCTCACAAGCGTCCGTCCACACAAAAGGAACCCCCTTTTGCGTGAGTCGGGTCATTGGTTTAGCAATGCTAGAAAAATCTGGCACAAAGCGCGGTAATACCCAAGACCAAGAAACTCGGATCTCGACACATTGGTTGGCCTCCGCCACTGAACCACTGCCGCCACATTCTTCGGATCCACTGTAATACCGTGCTGACTGATGGTATGACCCAAAAATCCTACTTCGGATAACCAGAAAGCACACTTCTTTAGCTTCGCATAGTATTTATTCCTCCGAAGAGTATCTAGGACCAGGTTGAGATGCAACTCGTGGTCCTCCTCCGTTTTGGAATAAACCAGGATGTCGTCGATGAAGACCACCACAAAAGAATCCGTACTCATGGAGCATCCTGCTCATAGCTTCCATAAAGACAACAGAGCATTAGTCACCCAAAAGACATAACGACATATTCGTAATGCCCATACCTTGTGCTAAATGTCTGTCTTCTCTATATCCTCCTCCTCGATTCGCAGCTGATGGTAACTGCATCGCAAATCAATCTTGGAAAATATTTTGGCACCTCTCAACCGATCGAAAAGATCTTCAATACGAGCGGGGATACTTGTTCTTGATTGTCACTTGGTTGAGTGCTCGATAATCCACACAAAGCCTCTTGGTGCCATCCTTCTTTCCACAAACAAACCGGAGCAGCCCAAGGTGACGTGCTCGGTCTAATGAACCCTTAGCTAAGAGTTTATCCAATCGCTTCTTTAATTCAACTCGCTCAACCGGTGCCATCCGGTACGGGGACTTATAAATAGGCCGCGTACCTGGAACAAGCTCAATACGGAAGATCGACTCCCGCTCTGGTGGCAGGTCGGGGAGCTCACTGGGAAAAACATCCGGGTACTTGCAGACTACCGGTATGTTCTCTAACCTCAAGGCAGCCTCGTGACCCTCCACCAAAGCCCACAACACCCGACTTCTCGATCCGCCGATTAGGAAACAACTGGCACAACAACGAGAGAGAATCTGCGAGCACTCCTTGAAAACAACTTCACGCCCAGACAGAGAACGCAAGGTGACCGTCTTCCAGAAACAAGAGATGACAGCTTGATACCGCGTGAGCCAATCCATGCCAAGGATCACATCGAAGGGCTCCAGGGATATAACCACCAAATTCGCCACGAACTCCTCATCTGCTAGAATCACCACACAACCAGGGCAAACACGGGAACTGGATATAAGCCCACTAGGAGAACTAACAACCACTGCCCTCCCAATTAACTGCACCGAAAGCCCTGCCCGCTCAACAAAATTCTCCGAGACAAAAGAGAAATCGCCTAATCAAAAAGTACGCAGCATCGAAGAGTCAACGATAAGGTACTGTCTACAACGTCTCACGATCCTCGCCATCCGATGTCGGCATGGAGAATGCCACAGGGGACAGGAAGAAGGAGGATCTCCCACACTCGTAAGTCGCCGCAGTGTCCACCGAGGTACGGGTCGATGGAGTAGGTGAACCCAGAACCTCCAGTGGGGCGCCAAGACGATCGATGAATGTGCTGAAGGCGCCGGCGGTAACGCGTGTAGGGACGCGCGTAGGGATCGCGGGTAGAGCCACACCATCATCCGAACGGTGCCATCGGGACGAGAGAATCCGCCAAGGTGTAGGCGCCAACTCCCACCGAAGCTTCCCTTGGGATTCTCACGCGACACCACATCCTTGTGGTTTTGACCACGATAGTACACCGCTCTCCAAGAGCGCATCACTCACTGTGGCGGATCCCACAACGAAGCACACCAAGCCCATTCCGGCTTCGGTGGCACTGCATCTGAGAGCTCCCTCCAGTGAGCTGGTTCGCCTGCCGCACACTGGTAGGGTCGGTGACGACGACCTTTGCCTTCTTAAACATAGGGCCCCAGCATGGCCCCTCCTCTCGCTATGACCTCGAGGCCGATCTCCTCCGAGGCCTTGCGAGTGTCCTCCGTGTACACATGCCGCATCTCGATCCCAAGGCTGCTCCACGAGTGTACGAAAAATGTGATCGGAAGGCACCCAGCAGTGGCGGATCGAAGGCCTAAGCCCTCGACGAAACTGCCGGCCTTCTCCGCATCGTCCCGAGCCACATGTGGGACGGCGGACTATCGATTGAAGCCCACCTCATACTCGCCACATCGCTTGTCTTGAGTGTATTTGCCCAAGTCAATTTTCATCTTGTCCGAGAAGGTCTCTCGGATAGAACCGCCTCTCAAATCGCGGACGAACTCCGCCCACGATGGGAGTCCATGTGCACTGCGTCAGGCATCGCACTCCTTTCCACCGATCTGGGCCTCTCCTTCGCCAGCTTCGCCACATAGCGCACGTGGATCTAAGCCACTACTCAAAAGCCTCCATCTTGTCCTCCACGTGGACAAGCCATCGCACTGGACAGAGTGGTCGCCGCGAAGGCCGCCCACCTCAACCCTACCCACTCACGGTGAGATGCCGCAACCGCTCCAGTGCCGCAACTCGGGCCGCACGGAGCGCATCGGCCTGGGGCCACCGCCCGCTTCAAAGCCCTCAACTCTTGCCGCATGGCCCGACCACGCCAACGCTCCTCTTGGTACACGCCCGCGGTGAGCATCCTCGGCCTCCTCAGCTGCCGGTTGTGCACGGCAGAGGCAAAGACGAACACACCACTACCCTTAGGTGGCATTCTGCGACCACCGCAACCCACAAGCAAACAAAACATTAATCTCGGACAAGTGAAGCACAAGCAATAAATTAAAGAATTCAACAAGGTATATGCAAGATATGCAAACCCTTCCCAATCCTACATGTGCAAGTGTGTCAATTTTCTTACTTCTCCTAGAACCTAAAGCCTAGGCTCGATACCAACTTAACACCCGGACCCACATTACCCCGAATGCTACTTAACCACTCTGACTAGCCATTAATTTCAAAATTTATTATTTCGCGACAACTCTAGGCAAGAATCAATAAGCGGAAGCATAAACAACTAAGGGAATAAAGATAACGGTAACAAGTTCAATAATTAAACAACCTCTAGCAGATTAATCCAAGTGTAGTCCACAAATGCATCAATAATAAATCAACAGAACACTCGTGAATAACTAGTCATTAGGCTAGATTCCTCTCAACTTTATTCCAGCATGAAACTATGAATTGAGTGCATTATTGTAGTGCCGCTCTACCCATCCCAGGAATGCTTAAGAATCACCTGAAAGGGGGAAAGAAACAACAAGAATGAGATAAAATCTCAGCAAGTAAGTTGAATAACAGGTTAATCAATTGATAAACAAGCTACAACACAGTTATATTATTGCATGACCACAACCACATTCCACTATCTCATTCAATAAACCACATGGACTAGCATGAGTCCTGCCTCATAAGAATTCAACCATTGACAAAAGTATGCATGTCCTCCATCCACAATGCTTAATGCAAATGCATGCCATGCTCCACTGCACTCTTACCCATCAAGGTAAGAGTGTGCATCGATCTCTGAATGTATGCGATCTTTGTCAGATCTGATCGCGGCCATAAGCGGCGACATCCACAATGCAATGTAATGATGTGTTATGAATGATATGATAATCATAAACCACATATGTGACATCTCATGAGGGCACCAACAAGATTAACTTGTACAACTACCACATAATCATTATGGAAAAATACATCCATGATCCACATTCGGCACATAAAGCAACCATTTCATGGCTACACACAAGATATCCAATGTAAATCATTAAAATAATAATTACTGTCATCATCTCATATGTAAATCAACCAACCATGGTATAATACTTCAAAATACGAAAATCATATGGATTGCAAGTAGTAAGAACAACCAATTAAACGGTAGTAACACTGCTACAATTACTTGCCTTCCACAATGCGACGCGTTAGCCGGCCAAGTTGTTACTCCTAAACCTGAGGCTTCACCTCCTAAACAGGTAAAATAAATTCAATAAGGACAATATACCCAGAACTACTAATCGACATTCCACAACGCTTACTTGACGACTCAAAACGAGTTTACAAAGCTGAAACTGAAAAACAACGTTTCCTGCCATGTACCGTTTCTGGACAGCAGCACGGTAAATGACAAAACTCATGATCTGGAAGTCAAAAAGAGGTAAACCCAATTTCTGTAGATTCTTAACTGACTAATCTACAATACTCTAGTTGACACGATAATCCAATTCGGCCAAAACATTAGGCTAACCATTGTCTGAACTTTCAGTACAGAAACTGCCTACACAAACGAACAGCAAAACTAAAATGACCATAACTTTTAACAGGTAACTCCGAATTGATCGTTCTTTATCAATCTGAAAAGGTTATCGAATTACCTACAATAACCTAGTTGGGTGGACTTTCAGATTCTACCAAATTCCCTTTCATATTTTAGGAAATAACCAGACAGATTATTCTCGTCAGATTTCTGGCAGCAGATACTAAATCGACCATAACTTTTGACTCAGACCTCGGAATCGAGTGATCTTCGCGGATACTGAAATATAACGACATAACCCACATATCTCTAGGAGATGGAATCTTAAAATTCAGCCTCTAAATACACGAAAATACCCACGCAAGGTTCTGGACAGAATTGAATCTTCTGCAGCGCAACAATTAACCAACAATTCTAATCGGTTTCGCATCTACTAAGGATCAAACAGCGGGGAAGGCATCTCGTTACCCTTGTAGAACCGCTAGAATTCGCTGAACCAAACCCCACACAAAATCTTCTTCTCCTTCTTCTCCTTCTTCTCCTTCTTTTCTTCCTCTCTTTCTTCTTTCTTGCGCAAGGGACAGCACCTTGGGAGAGGGGAGGTGCAAGGGGACAGCACCTTGGGAGAGGGGAGGTGCAAGGGAGGAGAGGAGTCGGCCAAGGGAGAGGAGAAGGGCGGTGCAAGTGGGAGGAGGAAAAGGGGAGGGGAGGGGGCGGCTAGGGTTTGGGGAGGGTGGCCCTCCCCCCTTTGGCTGGCCATACTAGGAGATGGGCCAAGGCCCAGCCCCAAAAGGAAGAGAAAATAACGGAAAAGCCCCTCTCTAAACTGGATTTGACAAAAAACTGAAAATAAAATCTTCCCCGATTAAATTATTCTCTACCGATTAATTTTAATTAATCCGATTCTTGACTTCTCACACTTCCGGAGTATTACATTCTTCCCACCTTAAAAGGATTCGCCCTCGAATCCAATCCTACAGACCACAAAGAACAGAACAACAAGCAAACAGCAACCCAAACTAGGAGTACTCACCAGCCTCGAAGAGCTCGGGGTACTTCTTTCGCAAATGATCCTCCAGCTCCCACGTAGCCTCTCTCTCAGACTGATTCGTCCAAAGGACCTTCACATACTTGATGGTCTTATTCCTCAAGACCGCTCGAGCGTATCAAGATACGAGCGGCGACTCTCCACGGTGAGATCTGCTCCCACGTGACTGCTCCGAGTCAATCTTGTGTTCGGATCCCGCAAGTATTTCCTCAAGCATAGACACATGGAAAACATTGTGCACACCACTCAATGAGTTTGGCAACTCAACCGATAAGCCAAACTACCCACCCGAGCAACCAGGAAAGGACCGATGTACGCATGGGCTAAGCTTCGGTGGTACCAAAACGAACAATACCCTTGGTTGGAGACACGAGAAGGAGCACAAGGCTACCCACGCAAACTCCAACTCGGCGCGAACATCGCATAACTCTTACGCCGGCTCGAGCGCCAACGATTCGCGAACCTCCCGCACTTTCTCCACTGCACGAACAAGATCGGACCAAGCAACGACCTCTCACCCACCGCATCCCAACAAGAGGAAACACACCTCCGACCATACAAAGCCTCAAAGGAGGCATCTTGATACTCGCACGATAACTATTGTTATAAGCGAACTCTGCTAAAGCAGATAGTCCTCCCAACGCCCTTCCAAGATAGCACGCAAGCTAAGCATGTCCTCCGAGTGCGAATGGTCCGCTCTGATGACCATCCGTCCGAGGTGAAAAGTATCTTGAGAAGCTATGCGTGCCATGCGATCTGAAGACTCTGCGAACTTAGAGACAAACTTGGCATCTCGGTCGAAACAATGGACTTGGGTACACCGTGCGGTCTCACCACCTCTCGGATGTACAATGGGCTGGGTCTGCTTGCGTGTTGGTCGTTTTTATCGGTATGAAGTGTGCGGACTTGGTAAGCCTGTCCACCACGACCCATATTGCATCTCGCCTCGAGCGGCGCGGCAACAACCACAAAGTCCATAGTGATATGCTCCCACTTCCACTTAGGTACCTCCAAGGGCGCAACAAACCAGCGGGGCGTTTGTGCTCACCTTTACACATTGACAAGCGCCACAAGCGGCGACATATTTAGCAATATCCACCCTCATCCGCTTCCACCAAAAGATTTTTGGATCACGATACATCTTGGTCTCTCTGGATGTACAGAATATGGGGTCCGGTGAGCCTCACGAAGAATATCATCCTTCAGGTGATTTAAGGGTACACACACCGCCTTTGAAACGAACCGCACTGTGTTCATCCACACTAAAATCTCGAACGCCTCCGAGATCCTCTTCCGCACCTCTGAAAGGAGCGATCGTCTTTGTTGAGCTTCAAGAGCGCTCGAGGATGGCGATGGATGATCATTTGTGTCTCTCGCTGCCTGAGAACGATAAGACAGAAAGAAATACCCATCTTCTCAAACTCAGAGACCAAGGATGGCGCTACCGAGGTACCTGTCTGCTAGGGCATCAGCCACCACATTAGCCTTACCAGGGTGATACTGGATAGTCAGGTCATAATCTTTGATTAACTCCAACCACCTCCGCTGCCTCAAATTTAGCTCTCGCTGCGTGAATATATACTTAAGGCTCTTGTGATCAGTGAAGATATCGCACTGTTCCCCATACAAGTAATGCCTCCAAGACTTCAGAGCAAACACAACTGCTGCCAACTCGAGATCATGAGTGGGATAATTCTGCTCATGAGTCTTCAACTGTCTAGAAGCATAAGCGATTACTCGGCCCTCTTGCATCAGCACACATCCGAGTCCAATCCGAGAAGCATCCGTGTACACCGTGAAGCGCTTGCCACTCTCGGGCAAGGATAGAATAGGTGCATTCACCAGCTTGTTCTTCAAAGTCTGAAACCCACCTCACAGGCGTCCGTCCACACAAAAGGAACCCTTTTTGCGTGAGTCGGGTCATTGGTTTAGCATTGCTAGAAAAATCTGCACAAAGCGCCCGGTAATACCGGCAAGACCAAGAAACTCGGATCTCGACACATTGGTTGGCCTCCGCCCTGAACCACTGCGCCACATTCTTCGGATCCATTATGTCTGTCTTTGGTGATGGTATGACCCAAAAATCCTACTTGGATAACCGAAACACACTTCTTTAGCCGCATAGTATTTATTCCTCAGAAAGAGTATCTAGGACCAGGTTGAGATGCAACTCGTGGTCCTCCTCCGTTTTGGAATAAACAGGATGTCGTCGATGAAGACCACCACAAAAGAATCCAGTACTCATGGAGCATCCTGTTCATAGCTTCCATAAAGACAACAGGAGCATTAGTCGGTCAAAAGACATAACGACATATTCGTAATGCCCATACCTTGTGCTAAATCTTGTCTTCTCTATATCCTCCTCCACGATTCGCAGCTGATGGTAACGGCATCGCAAATCAATCTTGGAAAATATTTTGGCACCTCTCAAGCGATCGAAAAGATCTTCAATACGAGGCGGGATACTTGTTCTTGATTGTCACTTGGTTGAGTGCTCGATAATCCACACAAAGCCTCTTGGTGCCATCCTTCTTTCCCACAAACAAAGCCGAGCAGCCCAAGGTGGCGTGCTCGGTCTAATGAACCCTTAGCTAAGAGTTTATCCAAGCTCGCTTTAATTCAACTCGCTCAACCAGGTGCCATCCGTCGGGGACTTATAAATGGGCGCGTGCACTGAACAAGCTCAATACGGAAGATCGACTCGCCGCTGGTGGCGGTCGGGAGCTCATCGGAAAAACATCAGGTACTTGCAGACTCTGGTATGTTCTCTAACCTCAAGGCGACCTCGTGACCCTCCACCAAAGCCCACAACACCCGACTTACGCATCCGCCCGATTAGGAAACAAGCGCACAACAACGAGAGAAGTATGCTGAGCACTCCTTGAAAACAACTTCACGCCTGACGAGAACGCCAGGTGACCGTCTTCCGAAACAAGAGATGACGACTTGATACGCGCGAGCCAATCCATGCCAAGGATCACATCGAAGGGCTCCAGGATATAACCACCAAATTCGCCACGAACTCCTCATCCGCTAGAATCACCACACAACCAGGGCAAACACGGGAGCGGATATAAGCCCACTAGGAGAACTAACAACCACCGCCCTCCCAATTAATCGCACCAAAGCCCCGCGCTCAACAAAATTCTCCAGAGACAAAGAAAGCGGCTCCCGGAATCAAAAAGTGCGCAGCATCGAAAGAGTCAGCGATAAGGTACTGTCACAACGCGTCTCCACGATCCACGCCATCCGATGTCGGCATGGAGAATGCCACGGGGACGGTGAAAGAAGGAGGATCTCCCACACTCGGTAAGTCGGTAGCGGTGTCCACCGAGGCACGGGTCGATGGGTAAGTCACAACCCGTAACCTCGGTGGGGCGCCAAGACGGTCGATGAATGTCTTTGGCGCCGGCGAGTAACGGTGTAGGGACGCGGGTAGGATCGCGGGGTAGGAGCCACGACCATCATCCGAGCGGTGCCATCGGGCGAGAGAATCCCGCCGAAGGTGTAGGCGCCAACTCCCACTGTAGCTTCCCTTGGGATTCTCTGCACACCACATCCTTGTGGTTTTGACCACGATAGTACCTTGCCCCTCCAAGAGCGGTCACTCACTTTGTCGGATCCCACAACGCAGCACACAAGCCCATTCCGGGCGAGTGGCACTGCTGCAGAGCTCCCTCCGTGAGAGCTGAGTGCGCCTGCGCTACAGTAGAGGGCGGTGACGACGACCCTTGCCTTCTTAAACATAGGGCCCCAGATGGCCCCTCCTCTCGCTATGACCTCGAGGCCGATCTCCTCCGAGGCCTTGCGAGTGTCCTCCGTGTTACACATGCTTTGCATCTCGATCCCAAGGCTGCTCCACCAGAGTGCAATCGTGATCGGAAAGGCACCCAGCAGTGGCGGATCGAAGGCCTAAGCCCTCAGCGAAACTGCACGCCTTCTCCGCATCGTCCCGAGCCACATGTGGGACGGCGGACTATCTCGATTGAAGCCCACCTCATACTCGCCACGCATCGCTTGTCTTGAGTGTATTTGCCCAAGTCAATTTTCATCTTGTCCGAAAGGTCTCGGATAGAACCGCCTCTCAGCGCCGGACGAACTCCGCCCACGATGGGAGTCCATGTGCGGCCGTGCGGCATCGCACTCCTTTCCACCGAATCTGGGCCTCTCCCCAGCGATTCTGCGCCACATAGCGCACGTGATCGGAAGCCACTACCTCAAAAGCCTCCATCTTGTCCTCCACGTGGGGCGACCGGTCAAGACACGGACGGGAGTGGTCGCCGCGTCGGCCGCGTCCAGACCTCAACCCTACCCACTCACGGTGAGATGCCGCTTTGCTCAGTGCCGCAACCTCGGGCACCGGGCGGCATCGCACTGGGGCCACCGCCCACCTTCAAAGCCCTCAACTCTTCTTGCATGGCCCGACCACGCCAACGGCTCCTCTTGGGTACATGCCGGCCGAGCATCCTCGGCCTCCTCAGCTGCCGGTTGTGCTCTGCAGCGTAGCAAAGACTGAACACGGCCACTACCCTTAGGTGGCATTCCTGCGACCACTGCAACCCACAAGCAAACAAAACATTAATCTCGGACAAGTGAAGCACAAGCAATAAATTAAAGAATTCAACAAGGTATATGCAAGATATGCAAACCCTTCCCAATCCTACATGTGCAAGTGTGTCAATTTTCTTACTTCTCCTAGAACCTAAAGCCTAGGCTCGATACCAACCTTAACACCCAGGACCCACATTACCCGAGATGCTACTTAACCACTCTACACTAGCCATTAATTTCAAAATTTATTATTTAGTGACAACTCTAGGCAAGAATCAATAGCGGAAGCATAAACAACTAAGGGAATAAAGATAACGGTAACAAGTTCAATAATTAAACAACCTCTAGCAGATTAATCCAAGTGTAGTCCACAAATGCATCAATAATAAATCAACAGAACACTCGTGAATAACTAGTCATTAGGCTAGATTCCTCTCAACTTTATTACAGCATGAAACTATGAATTGAGTGCATTATTGTAGTGCCGCTCTACCCATCCCAGGAATGCTTAAGAATCACCTGAAAGGGGGAAAGAAACAACAAGAATGAGATAAAATCTCAGCAAGTAAGTTGAATAACAGGTT
This sequence comes from Ampelocalamus luodianensis, assembly GCA_036346255.1. Classification (NCBI taxonomy): domain Eukaryota; kingdom Viridiplantae; phylum Streptophyta; class Magnoliopsida; order Poales; family Poaceae; genus Ampelocalamus; species Ampelocalamus luodianensis. The sequence goes on along the minus strand of CM070634.1, from coordinate 80,354,223 downwards.
AATCAATTGATAAGCAAGCTACAACACAGGTTATATTATTGCATGACCACAACCACATTCCACTATCTCATTCAATAAACCACATGGACTAGCATGAGTCCTGCCTCATAAGAATTCAACCATTGACAAAAGTATGCATGTCCTCCATCCACAATGCTTAATGCAAATGCATGCCATGCTCCACTGCACTCTTACCCATCAAGGTAAGAGTGTGCATCATCTACTGACAATGTGCGATCTTTGTCTGTCTGATCGCGCCATAGCGACATCCACAATGCAATGTAATGATGTGTTATGAATGATATGATAATCATAAACCACATATGTGACATCTCATGAGGGCACCAACAAGATTAACTTGTACAACTACCACATAATCATTATGGAAAAATACATCCATGATCCACATTCGGCACATAAAGCAACCATTTCATGGCTACACACAAGATATCCAATGTAAATCATTAAAATAATAATTACTGTCATCATCTCATATGTAAGTCAACCAACCATGGCATAATACTTCAAAATACAAAAATCATATGGATTGCAAGTAGTAAGAACAACCAATTAAACGGTAGTAACACTGCTACAATTACTTGCCTTCCCCGATGCGACACGTTAGCCGGCCAAGTTGTTACTCCTAAACCTGAGGCTTCACCTCCTAAACAGGTAAAATAAATTCAATAAGGACAATATACCCAGAACTACTAATCGACATTCCACAACGCTTACTTGACGACTCAAAACGAGTTTACAAAGCTGAAACTGAAAAACAACGTTTCCTGCCATGTACCGTTTCTGGACAGCAGCACGGTAAATGACAAAACTCATGATCTGGAAGTCAAAAAGAGGTAAACCCAATTTCTGTAGATTCTTAACTGACTAATCTACAATACTCTAGTTGACACGATAATCCAATTCGGCCAAAACATTAGGCTAACCATTGTGTGAACTTTCAGTACAGAAACTACCTACACAAATGAACAGCAAAACTAAAATGACCATAACTTTTAACAGGTAACTCCGAATTGATCGTTCTTTATCAATATGAAAAGGCTATTGAATTACCTACAATAACCTAGTTGGGTGGACTTTCAGATTCTATCAAATTCCCTTTCATATTTTAGGAAATAACCAGATAGATTATTCTCGTCAGATTTCTGGCAGCAGATACTAAATCGACCATAACTTTTGACTCAGACCTCGGAATTGAGTGATCTTCACGGCTACTGAAAGATAACGACATAACCCACATATCTCTAGGAGATGGAATCTTAAAATTCAGCCTCTAAATACACGAAAATACCCACGCAAGGTTCTGGACAGAATTGAATCTTCTGCAGCCCAACAATTAACCAACAATTCTAATCGGTTTCGCATCTACTAAGGATCAAACAGCGGGGAAGGCATCTCGTTACCCTTGTAGAACCGCTAGAATTCGCTGAACCAAACCCCACACAAAATCTTCTTCTCCTTCTTCTCCTTCTTCTCCTTCTTCTCTTCCTCTCTTCTTCTTTCTTGCAAGGGACAGCACCTTGGGAGAGGGAGGTGCAAGGGGACAGCACCTTGGGAGAGGGAGGTGCAAGGGGGAGGAGAGGAGTCGGCCAAGGGAGAGGAGAAGGGGCGGTGCAAGTGGGAGGAGGAAAAGGGGAGGGGAGGGGCGGCTAGGGTTTGGGAGGTGGCCCTCCCCTTTGGCCGGCCACACTAGGAGATGGGCCAAGGCCCAGCCCAAAGGAAGAAAATAACGGAAAAGCCCCTCTCTAAACTGGATTTGACAAAAACTGAAAATAAAATCTTCCCCGATTAAATTATTCTCTACCGATTAATTTTAATTAATCCGATTCTTGACTTCTCACACTTCCGGAGTATTACATAGTAATTGTCTAGACTTTAAAAAGATCTGGAGACATCTAGACCTGAAACGTTTTTTGGAAAACACTTCCATTTTCTTCTTCTTCCTTTTTGTTCTACTGTGTTGGAGAGTTGTGTTGTCGAACCAAGTTGTCCGTTCTCCTCGGTGTGCACCGAGAAGGAGGGTGAGCGGGTATCTTTGAACCATTGTCGTAGAGTTTATCTACACGGGACGGCAATAAGATTTCTGGGCAGCGCATCTACGCGACCGCTCGCTATGTTGCTACATCTATGATCTACATTGCTTCATGTTCTTCATCAAGCTCGATTGTAAGTTGGTTGTGCGATCAAACTACTTTGCCATAATTCTATTATTGTGTATTTTTGGAAGTGCACTAAGTTGCCTGTTGTTAGTATTGTTTTATTCATCTCTAGTTTTATGTTATCTTTGCCCCTATAATAAAATCTAGAATTAAAATATTATCCGTATTTCCAACATACACCCCCGGGGTGTTGTCGTCGTCATGAGATTCTATGGCGCCGGGGGCAAGAGCTCCAGTAGATGGCGGCGTGGACGGTGAAGTGAGCTCAAGCTTCTTGTGGGAAGAGATAGAGAGAGTGCGAGTGAGAGAGTGAGGTGAAGCAAGATGGGAGACGCTCTTGATGGGGAATGGAGCAGAGATAGAGTGCGCGTGGTTGATGGGCGCTCCACGCGTCCTCACACGTGGGCAATCTCGACTCCACGTGTCACGATCTTGCGGCATCTGTTACTATGGGGTTACCTCAAAAATTAAGGATTTTGTTAGAATTTTGATGTGTAGTGATTGGCACAAATTACTGTGTAATTTGATGAATGGTTTTTTAATTAGCAATGGAATTATTTACCCTCACTACTAGAAACCTATTTTTTCCTGAGTGCCCAAAACACTCGGGAAATCAACAAAAACACTCGGGATATACTTTCCCGAAGGTTGGCTGTCGGGAAAGAGCACTCGGGATAGATTAGTCGGGTAAAAAACATTGTCCCGAGTGTTACACTTGGGAAACAAAACTTTCCCGAGTGTTACACTCGGGAGACAAAACTTTCCCGAGTGCAAATGTATACACTCAGGAAATAGATAACACTCGGGAGAAAATATGTCTCGACGGCAATCAGCGTAACGTGAAACCTTTACCGAGTGATGACACTCGGGAAAGTTGTGAAAGAATTACGGGAAAATTTCTTTCCCGAGTGTATGGCAAACAATTACACTCGGGAAAGTTTCCATACTGTAACTACCTGCTAGGCCATGCAGAAGTTTTCTTTGCACCACGCTCCAACTAACCTGGAGCAGCATTTGCTCCAACCGGTGCCTAGCCTCGATTTCCTCTTGCAGCGTCACCTTGAGCTGAGAAAACCTGTCAGTTGATGGTCGTAGTCGTCTTTGAGGGTGTACATCATCCGTTGACCCAGTACTCATTGTTCGGACATCTGAGAGGGTTGTCGGTGTGCTAATGTAGCCGGCACCCATGAAGAAATGGCCATGCTTCTTCCCCTTTCCAGCCTTGTACACAGCAGTCACATCCAGTGGTTAATTCATTATTTTGAAGTCCGAGCCATGAATCTCCTTAGTAGCCTCAGTATATGCAGCCTGTTGGACAAAATCATGAGGGACAAAATCATCAAAAATCGTACCAAGTTCTACATTCTTGTATTGGTGCACAAGGTGCCCTCCTGATCACCCTTCCTAGCATCTACATATACCTCTACATTGGAGACAGGCCTCTGCTTCTTCTTTTCCTACACCCAAAAAAACCACAGAGGTAAATAAATATATATATGCGACATACAATCAATATGAACATGCTGACCTACCAAGTGCTTCTTGTAACGAGCCATGGAGGAGCTGCCTTGACGATGTCTTTGCCCGCCCATCAACAATCTCCGCTCCCTAGCAGCACGAGAGGCCTCTAACCATTGTTCATTGCACCACTGTTTTGGGCAATCTCGCCATGCATCTTCACATACAGGCCCACCAAGATATTGCCTAAATTAACCAAGTGTTAAATATGAATAAACTAGAATTGATTGTAATCAAGGACATCGTTTGTACAGTTGGTTACCTGCATGTACTCCTCCAAAGTGATATGCGTTTGGCAAGCCTCGGCCTTATGAATTTCCTTTCGAAGGACTTGTGTGTGGTAATAGATCATCGTTTGGATGCGTGCTTCATAAATCATCTGTGGGATCGGCTTCTTAACAGAATTACGCACCACTCTCCTAGAATCAACTTCCTATCCCTCAGCCCATCTAAACCACCACTACAATCCGGCATATATTGGAAACAAATAAATGTGTAAGATTAGCCTTTCATGTACCCTTGGTTAATTAATAATGCTCAGACATCACTACATAATAACTAGATAATGTGTAAGATTAGCTGTCTTCGGTGCCGTCGTCTCTTGACTAGGGATTGTATTGAAAAGAAAGTAAGCAACAATATTCATAGAGGGTAGTAGCTTAAATGTCATGGCAACATGCCAACAAATAACACCAATATCCATAGAGGGTAGCTCGAGCTTAAATGTCATGGCAACAAACAACACTTTTCAAATTTCATAAGTAGGAAACCTCAAGAACACAATCACACACGAGAAGATCCGAGAAGAAGAGGTTCAATCGGAGGCTAGGATCACCCCAAAGATCTTAGCTTTTGTTCATGATGACCAAATCTGAGTACTTAAAACACTGCACAGATAGACAGGGAAAAGAAGAGGTCAATTGGATTCTATAGTGAAAAGTGCCCTCACAAGACAAAGCTCCCAACACTTACTTAAATCATTTGGAATTTGAACTCTGGTTTTATTTTGTAGGTTTTTTCATTTAATACTAGTTCCAAAATATTTCAATATTAGATATTTTGGTGAACACCATTTTAATTACTTACAACATCTGTTCCTTTCTTTCATATAAAGCACCATGAGAGGGGTCAGACAAGTGAAACCTTGAGCTCAAATCCAAAGCCCTCAAATAGGACAGGGTTATTGTACTAGTCGAACGGTTCTTGTAGTGCTGCTGTTTGTGTGATTTAATTAAGCAAGCGACCAAGTACCAAGAGGAGATTGCAGTACAGTGCACATTGTCATTTTACATCACCAAACAGAATGCAATTATGCATGGATGATTGCCACTGAACTGATTTGATTTCTATCTTCAAGTTCACATAACCCATCTTAGGCTGATCCCCAATGGCATGTGTGTATTTGACTGAGCAATGATTAACATAAGGGACATGGTTGCCCACCTTTTGTTACTTGGGATTGGTAGGCTGGTCGAGTAACTCGGAGGTAGCATATGAAATTAAGACTCAAACTAGTCTACATGCACAAACCGGTCTACATGCGGTGTTCTCTCCTCTCCTGCATGCAGCGAATGGCAATGGCAATGGCAACGACAAGAACCATGCATGCACATGACCAACCACTCCTTGGCTCCTTGCAGCAGCAAGTAGTTGCACATACATACGAACAACATACTATTGGCACTAATTCTATAAATATTCATCGATAAAATAATTTTGCAACCTAATAATCGAATAGATGACTGATGCAATCATTCATGCACACCTTACGGGCAAAAGACAAGTTCACTAACGAGAATAGATGACCTAATCAGTACATACTATCTGAGTGGGAGCAGGACGAGACGATGGCACCGGAGGCAGTGGAGGAGGGGGAGACGGTGGACTGGTGAGGGAGGAGAAGGAGGAGGACGGGGAGGCGGCGGGGTCGAGTTGAGGAGGGGGCGGCGGGGTCGGGCGGAGGGGAGGCGGTGGGAGGAGGGCGGGGCGGCGGGGGTCGGGTGGAGGAGGGCGGCGGGGTCGGGCGCGGAGGGAGGCGGCGGGAGGAGGATTGGGAGGCAGGTGGGTCGGGTGGAGGAGGGGGCGGGGTCGGGTGGAGGCGGTGGGGTCAGGCGGGGGAAGTTATTTGTACCGAGTGTTTTATTCTCTCCCTGAGTGCCATATTCAATACTCAGGACTGTACCGAGTATTTTCTTGAAGACGCTCGGGAAACTTATAAGCACTCGGGAAAAACAAGGTTTCTGATAGTGCCTTTTCCAAATTAACCTGGAAAGTTTGTGTCTGGTTAGTAAGCTAGCAGCTTATTGCGAATGGTTGTCAGAAGTGCATGTAGTACTTTCTTTGTAAACAATAACTATGATCACCACAAGTTTCTTAGGTAGCATTTATAAGACTCAGGAGTCATATGGCATAATTAAGGGCACCTTTTTTCGGAAGTACTATACGACTTCCGACCTTTTTTTGTGTGTGGTGGTGGTGGGTGGGGGACCATTCGATTTGCGCCTAGATTCATGCGCCTGACCACTTCCATCTTTGTCTCCGGCGACGCTCTCCATCTTCTTCTCTGGCCGTCGGTGTCTACAACGGAGGCGACTAGTTAGGGTTAGGGTTCACCGGTGCCTACCGGGCTTAGAGGCTAGGGCGGCGGCGGCGGTGCCGCCTAACGCGTGCGAGGAGGAGGGTGGTGGGCGATGACGGACCTGACCACAGGTGGTGGTCGGGGCGGCGGGTCCGATGGTGGCGAGCTACTGGAGAGCAGGAAGAAAGGAAAGCCAGCGGCAGGGAGGTGGCGGAAGATGAGGAGGGTATCACCGGCGTCGAGAATGGCGCAGACAACAGCAGCGGGATGTGGAGGGAGGTTGTCGCCAGCTAGCCTCACCGGCGCCGGGGGTGAGGTACGTGGAGGGGCAGGGGCGGACTTGCCATTATGGCAAGGTCTGGCATATGCCAGAGCTCCTTGCCATCGCCGATACCCCCTACCCCTGGTATTTTCTTCCTCCCACGCTCCTAGCAAAGCTCGTCCGGAGAAGATCAAGAAGCGAAGAAGAAGGGATAAAGAGTTCTTGCCTCTGCTGGCGCTGGGCGCCATTTCGCATGCGGCGTGGGCGATCTTTGTGGCCCACGTGCACCAGGCCAAGTGAAGTGCCCCACTACTTGTGCGCTTCCACACGCCCGATGTTTGAGCAGTGAAACCTAAAATCCTAGATCGGTAGATCCAATCGAGCAGCGGCGGCGCTACACAGCAGCGCTAGCGCGCAAGCTAGGTTTGGGTGGCACCGCGGTGGATGGAGCGGAGCGCGTGGTGCGAGGCTTGGCCGAGGCGTGGGGAGACAGAGCGGGAGGCTGAGAGGTGAGGGCTCATGGCGCGCGCCGCTGGCCGCCGTTGGGAGACGGAGAGGAGGCCAAGGCGAGGCTCAGGCGCCACCGCTGCGCCGGCCGCCAGCGGCGCTCGCACCTCGCCTCGCCTCTTGCTCCAGGCCTCTAGGGCAACTCCAGGTGCCGCCCTTGCCTCCAGGGCTCCAGCTCCAGGCACCGCACCGGCCACCGGCCACTAGGGCGATCGAGCGACGCTGCTCCAGCTCCGCGCCTTCCTCCTCCCTCTTGGCTTCTGGCTGGGCCATGCGAGTGCGATCGATCTGCGAGCACAATGTCAAAAGTAAATTGTAAGTGGCTGACTGGCTATTGAAGAGATTAGAGATATCTATATTGAAGTATTGAACTGTGCTTGATTTTGTGAACTTGTGATTTGTGAAATGTGAACGGTATGATGGTATGAATTAGAATATTAGTTGATATCGATATGAATATATAATGAATTGGTTGTTAAAATTGAATTGGACAACACTTAATCACAAAAAGATATTGAAGAGATTAGAGATATCTATATTGAAGTATTGAACTATGCTTGATTTTGAATGATTGTTTTTTTTAATTGGTTAGAAATGAATTTGAAGAGATACTTTAGCAATGTGAGCCGGATCATGGGTGAGTCCGAGCCTTCCTCCCTCCTGAAATGCATTTTTGAGTCATTTGCTTCATTGCCTGTATTTGGCTTTATTGTTTATTTAGTTGATTCTTCTTGATGTTTGAAATCGTCACTGCCGGGCGCGGAGCAGGAGCAGCAGGAGTCGAAGTCGGAGCAGGAGGAGAAGGAAACTAATCGAAGAAGAGTGGTACTACGACGAGCTGGAACGTAAGCCATGTCCTTGATCACATTGATCCTAATAGAGTAGTATTTTCTAGTAAATAAGAATGCATGATTTTGTAATGACACCATCATTAGTTATGCCCTGTAGTTAATGATGCTTAAGCCTGCCTTGATATTGATGATACCCTGTTAAACCCTTGATAGACCTAGGATAGGAGGTATACTGGTATAGCATACACAAAACACAAGATAAGTTATAACACTATGCACACACTCACCTGTTTATTAAATATGACAGATCATCAGATAGCAATGATTCATGCTATGGTTAAATATTTTGTTGTTGATAAGGTGGCTTATTGTGAGCACAGGTTTTCTTGGAATATTAACTGAACAAAAAAAGTAGAAACCAATATACGGTGCACCATTAACTTCGATTTCACAACGAACTTAAGAGATCAGGAATGCAAGTATATATATAGAACATTCTGTGAGACACCGAGCACCCAAGACCTCAGGCCGACGCCGAAGAAGACGGTCACGGCGCAACGACTCCGCCATAGCTAAAATTTAATCCTGGGTCCGCCACTGTGGAGGGGGCGGCAGCGGTGCCAGTGTGCGGGAGGGAGAGGGGGAGTTCAATCGTGCCTGGAGGTTTAATCGTGTACGGTCCCGTACGTGCTAGAGTGTTGCCCATCTGCTGGTGTAATTAATAAGCATTACAACGTCAGACGAATAGGAGACATGATCGGATTGGGTAGGCAAGTAGGTATTATTGCTCAAGCAATCTATCTGTGGGAATTAGTCGAATTTATCGCTGTTGAATCTGCTCCCAGATTCGTGCGTTGGCGACGGTCGACAGATTGCATATCTATAGCTCCGGCGAGTGAAGTGACTAGCGCTCTAGGAGGACGTCAATGGAATTTGCATTCCTTTCTCTGGTTTTTTGGTCAATGACAGCAGAAATCATGTAATTTTGTTCATGTTCTGTCGTGGTACGTAATAGCGAGTTTGCAATATGCAATGCACTCGATCGATCATCACATCCAACAAAGTTTTACTTCATCCAGAAAGATCACTTATTCTTCGATATATTTAAGTACATACATGAATACAGATGCATACTAATAACTGCTAAGTACGTGCTACATATGACGTATGTTGCATGAGCTCGAACTCTAGCTAACTCGCCCGTTTATTCAATTTAGTAAAACCTGAATAAGCAAATAACATGTAGCCCTACTGAACACACAAAAGGACACTATTCCTGCTGAATCAAGTTCAATTTAGCATTTACAACCCGAAGGGCAAGAGGCATAGTGGGAGCAGCAAGACGGGCATGGCTGGGCAAGCTGAACAGCTACGAAGCCGTGCGGGGTCACCGGGGGCGCCCAACGCCCACCGGCGGCCTCTTCCACCGGCCTGGCCGCCTCCGCCGCCGGCAGTACAATCATTACGGCGAGCACGATCACTCCAACCGCGTGCCAGGTCCCCGCTCTCGCCATCGCCGACGTGCGATCGATCTAGCGAAGAAGATGCTAGCTAGGCTTGTGAGCTAGCTAGTTGAGCATACGCACAATGCATGAGTTGTTGTGTTTGATGGAGGGGAGGTGTATCCGTGAATGCATGGCCCTATTTATAGCCAGATCGATGCCTCGATCCATGCATGAGGCGTGAGCTAGGCCAATCTAGCTAGGAATTCAAGGTAATTGCACTCGACGTTTTTGACGGATGCAAACTAAAGATTGATTCTAAAGATTCCATATCGTTTAACCGATCTTGTTCAACTAGTGTGAATGTAGAATCGGAAGCTAGCGATATGTGAACGATCGTCGATCATGCGTCCTGAGGCAAGACCTTATAGGTGTATACGTACATCGGTACATGCAAGCAATCGATCGATCTTGTCATCGTAGCTGTTCGCTGAGACTTGGGCTGTCTGTTTTCGTGAGGAAATTAACAGAGGCCGGAGATACGTAACAAATGTTGTCTCCTTAATCGAAAATAATCTTATCATCGTAGCTGGGCTTAGCATGCACGCAACACGAATGCAACTGATCGAGCAAGTCGACCTAGCTCATTTTTTATAAAAAAATAGTAGTATTGACACAAAATCAATCTATCATATCACCAAATTTCAAACCTAAATTCAATCTACACGTAGATAAAAAAAAATTCAGCTCAAAAGGAAATAAGAAAATAATTTTAAAAAATATTGTGAACTAAAATTTGTCTTCTTTGTTTCTCCTAACGTAAGTCATGTTTTTAGTTGAATTTTTGTAGGACACTTCCTCATATCATGGCCTATCTAACTAAATTTTTTAGAGATTTTTTTATAACTATTTATGTTGTATTTTGAGGAGGATAATATTGTAGCACCGTAAGAATAGTTAGCACAATATATCCTCTCGTCGACCTAGGCTGTTAGGTCACGTTGTACGTAAGCAAGGCATACTAAACTGCTTATGCACGGCCTGACGCGCGCGAATTAGCTAGTCTTGATCGACAAGGAATAACTGACTGACTGACTTGGTAAAACCTAGAAAGTAGTAACGTTATTCACAGGGATATACTGTACAACACATGACCTTGATTTCTGGAAGCACTAGAATATATACATGCGTCGTCTCTGATGAATGAGCGAGTCGAAATAAAGTTCCAACATCCCCACACGCGTAACGGCTAGTCATGTATGGATCGTAGTGGTACTATATAATTGAGCCTGAGCAGCTTGCGTGAGTCGTGTAGTCGAGAGGTTGTCACAATAACTTTTCAACTACCTCGTCCTTTCCATCATCTCACCCACATGGGGTTACGCCCATACGTTCGCGAGGGATGTTGTACCGCACGACGTTGGCAACTTCACCATGTATCGGTGTCCCCGTCAAGCTGGATGTACCGCAAGCTTGCACGTGCTATTTCTCCACCAGTGAGATGACTTTCAGGATTCGATAATTTACTAAGTCAAGTCGCGGTTTGTTGCAAACTTGTGGTTGTACTTATTTTACACGGGAGGTCGTGATAAGATTAAGTCCTTAGGGGTTATCTGAGCAGTTCTTCCACATACCAACCACAAAATAACATTCCTTGGGCTACATTAGCACCCAATGTTATACCATCCACCTTGCCGTCCACCCAGATAGTAACAGCAAGTTTTTAGGGTTTTTGAGAAGTAAAATACAGCAACTCAACCATCTCAGTCATTTACCCGCAATGACTGCCCAAATCATTTTATGTTTGAAAAGATGATGATTAGGACATTTTGATGTCCTGGTACTTAAGCAAGGCTAGCATGTCGCTTAAGTACAACCTATAACTAGTATTACCACATAGTTACTAGGGTGACAATGGTTAAGGGATTCAAGTTGTCAAGGATGGCATAATAATTAATTAATTAATCATCAAATGGGTATTTAACTACCTTAAGCTTTAACATATATTTGCTTAAAGAATTAAAGCATGCAATTTGCTATTTTAAAAGAATATAATTTGCATAAAATGTAGGCTCAATATGATCAAAGTATTGACTCGCCTTGGTCGTAGGGAAGAGAGTCCAAGTAATCTTGTTCTTGGTCGACTTGGAGGTCTCCGGCATCTTCGAATTCTACGCGGCGTTCGAACCGGAAAAATAAACAACAAGCAAACAAGAACAAATAAATACACAAGAAATAGCAATTGAACTTCAAATGAAACAAGACCTATGCCATTAGCAAGATCTTGAATTTACAAATTTTTACAAATTTATTTTACAATTTTTGGAGTTAAAATGGGGGAGATATTAATTTTTGAAATATCACTTTTGAATTAAAATAGAAAATAGAAAATAAAATCGAAACAAATTAGAAATTAGGCGATGGCCCAAGGCCACCTTCGGCCCACCCACCCTTTGGGCCAACGGCGCGTGCGGCTCGCAGCGGTGGCCCATAGGGGTGCGGCGTGGCCCACAGTGGCGGCCTGCCTAAAAGAAAAGGGAGGGGGTGCTTGGTGAGAGAACGGGGGAGGAACGGGGGCTCGGGAAGAAGGAAGCGGCGGCGGAGGGGGAGGGCTCGAGCGCGGCGACGGCGACGAGAGGAGGCGCGACGGCGGCGGAGGCTCACCGGCGGCGAGAGAGCACCGGCGGCAGGCAACCGAGGTAAATCCGTCGGTTTCTCCTCTTCTTCTTCTCTTCTTCTTGTTCTACTTCTCTGCCTCTTTGCTTGGGGAAGAAGGGAATGGGGTAGGGCAAGGAGGTGCTGGAGGAGGGCTTTATAGCCGGAGGGGAGGACAAGGGGATCGAGGGGGTGGGGCACCGGCGGGCGGAGCTGGGAAGAGACATGCACGGCCGTTGACGCGGGGAGGAGACGTGCATGATGGCGACGGGGAGAGGAGACACGCATTCACGAGTGGGAGTAGGTGGGGGAGTAGACGACTTGGTAGAGGCGGTCCCGGGCGGGAGCATGACGCTGGAGCGGCGAGGACGGTGCACTGTCGATGGGGCCCGGCGAGGACGAGGAGACGGGGGAGGCGACGGCGCATCACGGGGTTGTCTGCGCCGGTCGTCAACTCGTCGCGGGGGTGGGAGTGGGAGGATGTTACAAACCTACCCACCTTAAACGGAATCTCGACCCCGAGATTCAGGTTGCTCTGGAAACAAGGACGGGAAGTCCAACTTCAGCTGATCATCGCGTTCCCAGGTAGCTTCTTAGCTTCTTTTGCGGAGTGATTGCTCCATTGAATTTTGCAAAGGCGGAAGATTTGGCTTCTGATTTGCTTCTCCACGACGTCAAAAATCTTGATTGGATGTTCCAGGTAAGTCAGATCTTCCTCGAGTGCGATGGCTTCGGCTAGAGTCTGTTCTTCAGGCACTCTGAGATATTTCTTTTACTGCGGCCTGAAGTAAAGATGTTTCAGTATTTACGGCACCGCGATGGTAGGTCCAACAGTAGCGATGCCAAGCGGTGGTTCATAACCATGTATCGGAGTGCCAACTAAAATCTGTAAATTTTGTCTTCCAAATCGCTAGGTCCAATTCTCACTATTATTGAAATTCACCATTCCAGCATAGCATAAAGTCACCCAATAAAAATACAGTCATTTAATTTACCTCACATTCTATCAATACAACAACATAATTCACAAATCTTTCTTGGGCATAGACTTAAATAATTCAATAGATTCACCACTTTTATTGCATGATTTCTTCACTTCATAAATCCAGAACACCTAGTCGCAATAATCGCATCTTCCAATCCGATAAACTCCAAGATCTTGCTAAATTTTATTTTATCCCTTTTTGGAACGAAATTCCCCAAAGATTATAATCACGTAATTGCTTTCTCCAAAAGTCTTGACTAGATCCATGATATCATTCACTTAATTCTTCAAGTATATTTATCAATTGCAACCCTCCAGAATGTCTTTATATAAATCCAATATCTTCATTATAGAACCTTCCAAAAGACTACTCGTAATCCATAAATTCAATTTAATCTGCCAAGTTATTTCATCACCATATATCTAACAATTATTTAGTTCAACTTTAATACCAGTAAGATATCCACCAATATAAGAATCATACTTCAATATCCAACAATCCCATAGTTAATAACCATGTATTTCGAATATCCAATACTCAGCAATGATCTATTTTCTATAATCTAATCACCAACGATTATATGTCCAGAGACCAATCTTCAATAATCATTCAATCCATAATCCAACAATCAACAATTGTATAATCTTATAATTATTCTCCAAAAATTATGCATTCCTACAATCCAATCTTTTCCTCAATCAGGTATTGCTATACTCCAATAGCGAGGTATTCTTATAACCAAACGTCCAACAATTATAAAATTATATAATCTGATCCAGACATATCTCTATAATTCAACCAAAATTCCTATTAAACTTTCAACTTCTCTATTCAATCATATCCAGTTGAATCCAATGTTACCAACATACCCAATTAGTTCTATATGTTCTCGATTCAAACTAACCCACCAAAATCAACATTATGAATTGGTAATCTTATAATCCAATCTTTGATAGTTATCTTTCCATGGTTCAATAATCATGTATTTATATAATCCGATCCTAGATTTAATCGATGCTACCAAAATTAACATCATAATCAACTTAAGGTTCGATGAAAATCCATTTTTTTTTGCCTAATAATCAAATCGGTACTTCAGATTCCTATATCCTTCATAATCAATCAAAAATTTCCTCCTCGATCATTTTCTTCCTCCATAATCTATATAATCCATCAATCTGCTATTCTTTCAATCATTCATAAGCAAGGTTTATCCATCTTCATACTCTAGTATTCACAATATCTTCTTATAACATCGGCAAACCTTAAAATTTTCAAATCCCAATATCAGCTCTCTCGATGATTTTCCAAAACTATCTAGCTTGGCATCCCAACACACTAGTTAATCCCAACAAGAGTAGCTTCCATGCGATTCACTTATTTGAACAATCTTCAACAGTTCTTCTCAGGTTCCATAGATGAGAGGAAGAAAGTACGATAAGCAAGAGGGAAAAGCACACTAGACGAGAGAGAACAGGGGAGAAAGATGGAAGCATCCTTTGCGACTAGCACCACTTCCTTGGGCTGCTATTCTCTTTGGTGCCATCTGAAGGAACAGAAGAGGTTAAGAACTAGAGGGGATATATGAGGGTTTACTGACCCTCTAGAGCACAACAGAAGAACTTCAAACCAATGAGGAGAAAGAATCAAGTACAATACAAAGCCTAGAGTGGCTGCATTATATTAAAGGGGTTAAGTGTTACATGACTTCTAAAACACAACATATGGGCCATGCTAAACCACGACACAAGATATAGACACAACGTCTACTGACTGGGGTAAAAGAAAGAAAAAGGTGCTTACAGACCAAAAGACTGTCTAGCAAGCACTGCTAGCTAACCTAAGCTAACTACTCCAACGGGGGCTGACTACTACAAGCGGTGCAGTTGCCCGGGGGAGCGGGAACGAAAACGGTTGCGACTGAAGTCAGGCGACCAAAAACAAGAGTGAGAACGAGAAAGGCTGTGTCCTCGACTGGAGTCTTCGATGTTGATGATTGGCAGCGGACTGGGGTGTCGCAAGCTCTTACGTGCAGCGATCCTGGTACGGGCTCCTCTTGGTTGAAGTGGTCGATCGAGCGTCCTGTCGCTGGAGGTGATGGCTGGTGGAGGAGGAGCTGGAGCTAGGGCGGAGATCGCAGTGGCGGCTGTAAGGCGTGCCAACTCTACGACGGCGGCGTCTTCCTCCTGCTTCACCTTAGATAGGGCTGCATCCCATCTGTTCAGCCGATTGCGGAGGGTGTCGGAGAGGGCGTAGCTACTGGTTCGAAGCATCCGGAGCTGTCCAATCTCGTACGGCGGCGCCGAGGGAAGCTGTCAAGGCCTGAGTGAGCTGCACCTGGTGGGACAGGCGTGGGTCATCTACCCTGACGTCGAAGATGTCGGGGTAGCGCAATCTTTCCTGAAGAGACGGATAGAAGCAAAACGGAGGTCCCAGTAGGTTGTCTTCGTACATCTGGCACAGACGGGCTGAGGCGGAACGAGTTACGTCCTGAATGGCATCGGAACAGCGACTCTAGGGATGTTCGGTCCGGAAGGTGTGAGCGATGACTCAACCCTCATGGAACGAGACTCTCGATCCAGAACCTAGGTCTTCCAGCCTCTGAAGATGGGCCGGTGACGAGCCAAGGTACTCTTGAATTTGTGGAGGATACCGACAAACTCGCCGTTGTTCTCGTCGTAAGAGAAGAAATCCCACGGGCCATCGGACGACGATACGATTATCTAAAATTTTAAAACAAGAGAGCCAGCAATAGAGTAGGCTCACAAAAGGAGGTAAGTAAAGAACTAAGAGGGGTGAGTAAGAGCAATAAATACGTTATATTTTTGCCAAAGTTTTTCTTAGTTTTTGAAAATAAGACTCAAGTCCTTAGGCTCGACCAGTCTAACTAAGGCTCCTACAGTCGTATGCTCTGATACCAGCTCTGTCAGTCCCGGATTTCCTAATCCAGAATCCTCTGTGATAACACTGTGCTATTCCCTGGATCAGTAGATAGCACTTACAGGCACATCTATCGCTGAATCATGTCATGCATGGTGTGATAAGAACATTCAAATATATTACAAACATCAGAGTGACATAGACTACATCGGGTCGAGTTTTACGGAAGAGCCGATCAGGCTAAAAGCTTACATTACAAAAGAGCAACGTCGACTACAGTGGAAGCAAAAGGGGTAGAGCTCAACTCTCCATAGGCAAGCGACTGAGGTAACCTGTGTACGACTAATAATAACCAACGACCTGGATAATATCGGTTGTACGCAAGTACCAATGAGTCCACTAGACTGCAGTGAGACCTAGACTACCGAATCTAGACTATTCTCCTTCATCTCCTTGCCCATCTCCTTGTATCAGTAGAGGTTCCCTCCATCGGAAACTCTACCTGATGCTTATTTTGATTGGAGCTACCTCCAATTATTAACCGCGCTGAGTCTGAAACTCAGGGAAAATCCAAATTCAGGGCTAGAAGAGCCCACCACATTTTTCATACCACCCACAAAGGATTTTTAAAATAGAACTAACTCAAGTTAAGTTCCCATGTCCGCCTTTGACCGTAGGCATGGTGTTTAAGCAGTTTATAACTCTGCAGAGATTGTACACTTTACCCACAAGAAAAATTAACTCATTGCTCTACGATTCCGTAGTCATGTAGTCGAGAGGTTGTCACAATAACTTTTCAACTACCTCGTCCTTTCCATCATCTCACCCACATGGGGTTACGCCCATCGTTCGCGAGGATGTTGTACTGCAATACTGGATGTACCGCACGACGTTGGCAACTTCACCTTGTATCGGTGTCCCGTCAAGCCGGATGTACCGCAAGCTTGCGTGCCATTTCTCCACGAGTGAGATGACTTTCAGGATTCGATAATTTACTAAGCCAAGTCGCGGTTTGTTGCAAACTTGTGGTTGTACTTGTTTTACACGGGAGGTCGTGACAAGATGAAATCCTTAGGGGTTATCTGGGCGGTTCTTCCACATACCAACCACAAAATAACATTCCTTGGGCTACATTAGCACCCAATGTTATACCATCCACCTTTCCGTACACCCAGATAGTAACAGCAAGTTTTTAGGGTTTTTGAGAAGTAAAATACAGCAACTCAACCATCTTAGTCATTTACCCGCAATGACTGCCCAAATCATTTTATGTTTGAAAAGATGATGATTATGACATTTTGATGTCCTGGTACTTAAGCAAGGCTAGCATGTCACTTTACTAGAACCTATAACGAGTATTACCACATAGTTACTAGGGTGACAATGGTTAAGGGATTCAAGTTGTCAAGGATGGCATAATAATTAATTAATCATCAAATGGGTATTTAACTACCTTAAGCTTTAACATATATTTGCTTAAAGAATTAAAGCATGCAATTTGCTATTTTAAAAGAATATAATTTGCATAAAATGTAGGCTCAATATGATAGTATTGACTCGCCTTGGTCGTAGGGAAGAGAGTTCAGGTATCTTGTTCTTGGTCGACTTGGAGGTCTCCGGCGTCTTCGAATTCTACACGGCGTTCGAACCGGAAAAATAAACAACAAGCAAACAAGAACAAATAAATACACAAGAAATAGCAATTGAACTTCAAATGAAACAAGACCTATGCCATTAGCAAGATCTTGAATTTACAAATTTTTACAAATTTATTTTACAATTTTTGGAGTTAAAATGGGGGAGATATTAATTTTTGAAATCTCACTTTTGAATTAAAATAGAAAAGAGAAAAGAAAATCGAAACAAATTAGAAATTAGGCGACGGCCCAAGGCCAACTTTCGGCCCAGCCCAGCCTTTGGGCCAACAAAGACGCGGCCGTGGCGGCCTGACGGCCTACCCTAAAAAGAAAAGGGAGGGGGGGGGGGCTTCGGCCGAGAGAACAGGCGGAGGGGAGGGCGGCGCGCGCGGGTGTGGGGAGGAGGAAGAAGAAGCGGCGGTGGCGGGAGGAGGGCTCGGCGGCGGACGGTGACTAGAGGGGAGGCGTGGCGGCGACGACGACGGAGGCTCACTTAGCGGCGAGGAGAGCACCGAGCGGCGGCGGAAACCGAAGGTAAGTCCCTCGGTTTCTCCTCCTCTTCTTCTCTTCTTCTTGTTCTACTTCCTCTGCCTCTTTGCTTGGGAAGAAGGGAATGGGGTAGGGCAAGGGAGGTGCCGGAGGAGGGCTTTATAGCCGGAGGAGGACAAGGGATCGGGCGTGGGGCACGGCGGTGGGCCGAAGAGGCGTGCCGCTGCCGTTGGCGGAGGAGAGGCGTGCATGGCGGCGACGGGAGAGAGGCGGGCATTCACTAGTGGGAGTAGGTGGGGTAGGCGGCTTCACTACTACGAAAGCCTCATCACGAGCGGTTGAAACCGTCATCACGCAGATGGTTTCCAACCGTGCGTGGCAAAAATCGTCTGTGATAACAGGCGGTTATCACTGACGGTTTTGAGCCGTGCGTGATAAAACTATCACGAGCGGTTGAACAAGAGCGTCTGTGGCGGCTATCACGACGGTTGAACAAGAACCCTCTGTGATAATGGATTATCATAGACGATTCTTGTTCCGAACCGTCTGTGATAGCTATTTTCACTGACGGCTCTTGTTCCGAACCGTCTATGATAGCTTTTTTGATTGCAAAAAAAAATATTGCCATTTCATGGATATACTCATACACATACACTGCCATTTCCGAAGCCTCCCAAACATGGATTCATTGATACACATACATGGATTCCCAACTCCTAAGCCTCCCAATAAATTTCTCAAGCCATGGATTCATGGATACGCGCATACACTCGATCATATACAAGTACCAACAGAAGTAGAATCTGGAGGAGAATCTAACAGAAATCTAGATATGAATCTAACACAAGTACCACAAGTTCATACATACAAATCTGGATCTGAATCTAATAGAACCTCATATACAAAAGTACCAACAGAACCTTATATACCAGAGACATCGACGTCGGAGGAGGACTGGAGGAGCTCGGCGTCGGCATCAGAGGAGGACTAGAGGAGGTCAGCATTGGTGTCGGCGTCGACTCTCAGCTGTTGGGGAGGAAGACCACGTCGAAGGTTGGGGACTGCGGGAGCAAGGGAGGACCGGAGCCTGGAGGTGCAGCGGGGGCCAGGGAGCTGCGGGAGGACCGGAGGAGCAGCTACCAGCCGGAGCTCGGAGGAGGACTGCCGGAGCAAGGTAGGACCGAGCCCAGAGGAGGACCGGGACTGCGGTAGTGCGAGACTGAGCGTCCAGAGGAGGTCGGCCATAATATATAAGGACATATTTTGCCTCCCGCGTACGCGTTCAAAATTTTCAAATTTCCGCGCAGCAAATTACAGACGGTTTCATACAAAAACCGTCTGTGATGACAAATCACAGACGGTTCGTATCACGAACTGTCTGTGATAAGTAACTCATCACAGACGGTTCTTAATACAAACCATCTGTGATAAGTACCTCATCACACACGGTTGGGATTAACAACCGTCTGTGATTTTGATTTTACCATGACTTGGAATTTTCCTTACTCTCTGATTTTACCATGACTTAGAATTACTCCCAGCTAGCTATGCTTGGTAGTCAACGGGGACTTGGAAATGGTAAGCGTATCTGCGTATATGAATGCATCAGTCATCACATCTAAACTTCATAAGCCAGTCATGAGTCGCATCAAACACATTAACAAAGAATGTTCTGACATTCCACGCGCAAACGGCTGCATATGCATGCCATATGTGAAGCTTACCTAAATTATTTCAACACCAGAATGTACCCGTCGAAGATTCAATCTGACTGCACAGACACGTAAATATATGCATGGGACAGTTTCAGGACTTGTTCAAATGGTTTGGCCGTTTCATATTTTTTGAAGAATTCAGGCATATGATAAATTTTTTTTGTAGTCATAGGTAGAATTGTACAATCTACGCTCTCCAAAAAGACCCAATTGCACAAAATCCTAAAGTAGAATTGTTAGTAGTGGAGCAGCCGACGGCTGTGAATCCGACCCCTTGTCAGACCCCAAGCGTTGAATACCCGAAAATCTTGTGTGTACCGTACTAGTATCATGATCAGTGGCTACTACACACATCCACAACATTGGCATACACATCCATACACAATTACATACAACATGAAACAAGTATGGTACATAGTTTAAGAGATTACATATTTTACATTAAAAAGGGCTGATTGGCCAAATAAAAGATCATGTATCAGAAATATCAACGGACACATAGTAATTTAAATACAAAAGTCTAGCGGTATGGCCATCTAAACCCTCAGGCAACAACCAAGAACGAAACCATAGAAAGAACCGTCCACGTACTCCTGGTACCGGGAGCGAAGAAGGCGTCATCTGGAATCTACTCATCCTCTTCCTCTGAAGAATAATTTAAACAAGATTAGGTACACTGCGTACCCAACAAGACTTGTAGTGTATCGCAAAATTAATAAAATCCATGGCTAGCAAGAGATGAGGCTCTATGCTACAAGTTATTTTCAGTATTAAGCGAATTTTATTTGTAATATCAATTCAAAATATTTTTGCAGCAGAAGTTTAAAGAGTAGTTAAATAAATAAGGAACAACTATTATATAGCTAAATAAATAACAAATTACAACCCTCATTGGTCACGATCAACATCTTATGTTCAGCCATAGACATGACACTCAATTTAACAACATAAAAAATATCCATCTCAACATTTGCCGATAAGACTATTTTGCAAAAGTAGACACTATACCCGATGTGACTGCACTAAGCATGCTCATGACCGTGAGTACGGCTATTTAAATAGATTTATACTCTGCAGAGGTGTACAACTTTACCTATAGTATACGAATTCTCTAGTTTATCTGGCATCCGTCGATACCACTATACACAACATTATAGTATAGAGCACGTAACGAAGCTTTTACATCACCTAGTTGTCACAGCCCCAACAATTAAAATGGATTAATGTGTATTTCATTAGCATGCATTATTGATTTCAAAACATTTCCATATTATATTGCACTTGGAAAAATCTAATTTGAGGTGAACATACACATCAAAATTCACATTTCACTTCAAATCAGTGATACAAAGTTGTGATCATTATCTGGAACCAATTTATTTAAATACTGCATTAATTATCATGAATTAATATAATTTTTCCAAAATTTTTGGGACTAGTTTGAACCTAATTAAAATTCAAACAACATACATAGACATACAACATGTTTGAATTTAAATGTCACAAATTTTAATATGAATAGTGGGGTTTCATAATTTTTATGGGAACTATATACTCCCAGGAACCCCCAAAAATTATTTCATAATTTTTGGAAATTTATTTCTATTTCTAAGCCTCGATCAAAGTAGGGCAAACTATTTAAATCTCAGTCAAACTCGAGGCCGAGCCAGACTCTGTTCCTCGGGTTTGAGTCCGACTTCAGCGGTAGCTCAGCCCAACCGCCTAATTGTACGTCGCATGCAGCCGTCCGATCCTCGTTCAACGGCCCGGATCGCATACCCTTCCGACTGTCCGATCCCCTCCAATCCAAGCCGCCCATCCTAGATCAATGGTGCGCATCAAACCGATCAACCCGCGTTCTCGCGCGCTTCTCGGCGACACGGTGGACCGAGTTGTCGCCGCCTCCTACCTCGCTGCAGCCCTCAGAGCCAGCGCGCCACGCGCCGAAGCGACTCGGCAGCGCACGAGCGGCGCCGGAGCACGCCGTGGATCCGCCGCGGCCGTTGACCACTCCAGAGCTTCCTCATTTAACGCCGTTTCCGTTTCCGTCCTCACTTCGGCTTAAGACTCCCTCCATGCCCACCTTTACCCCTCACCTCTTCTCTGTTGACTGAGAAGGGGGAGGCTAGCCGGAGCTCCGTACACTGGTAAGCTCCAGTCCGGTGGCTCCTCCTCTCTTCCCGTTCAATGCCTTGTCCTTTTTCTCTAAGCTCGACCTCTCCTGTTGCTTGTAGCTCCCGAGCCACGGTGGTGCCTTTGGAGGCCCCAGGGCGCGCTCTGAAAGCAACCTCGGTGTCATCTTCATCTCCAGTAAGAATCTTTTCAATTCTTGCGCGTCACCTCATGTTCTAGATTATAGGGAGTAAAACCCCTCTCTTAATTTGTCGATTATTGCACAGGGGCTCTGTGTTTTCTAGTTTTCAAACTCTCGGCCGTGGGAGCTCGTCTTCTTCCCCGACGTCGGCACGGTGAGCTCCCAGTCCATTCCCTCCTTGGGACCGTCTCATGGGTGCCCTGATTCTACTTCCACCTCACATGGTCCTTTCTTGTTCTCAGAACACCCCCGCCGCGGTGACCCCCTCTGCACCGCCGCTGGTTCTTGTCGCCGGAGCTGAAGACGACGACCCTTGGTCCCTGTGCCTCTTCTTGGCGTCGTTTGAACCCGAGTGTAGATCCAGCGCCCATTTGCCTCGAGTGGTTCCCTGCCGAGATCCTCGGCACAGTATCTTCCTCCTCCGCTCGACTCCGTCGCGGCGCATGTATACCTCTTCACGCAAGATCATCACTTGAAGGTAGCTGTCACTATTGTCTTTCCAATTTCGCATAGATCTTGCACTCTCGGCCTTCCCTCGCTGGCCGCGGCTGCGGCAACGCCGCGCCGCGCCGTTCTCGGTTGTCGGATGATTACTGGTGGCAGAGCTTTGTCTAGATTAATTAAGCGCTAATGGATGCGGTTATATAGTAATGAGTCTATGGTGGTGGGCCCTAGTATCATTTAAGTGGATCGTAGTTCTTAGAAATGCGTTCGCAAAAAGGAAGCGTATTCTTCGAATGCTTAAAGTAGTTTCGTTTAGAAGTTTGAGAAACGTATTTACGGAATGCGCTTTCGGCTGTGCGAGAGATCGAGTCGTGTTGGTAGGTCAAAACCTTGACCCCTGTCCCACTCGTCATTCTCCTCGGCTAGCTGTGCTCGTAAGAAAAGAAGTAACTTGCTTTATAAAATCCAAAACCCTTTTCTTACACAATGAAAAATATGTGTAACTTCTAAAATGTATAACTAAATCATTTTAACTCCAAAATGGGTGAAACCATACATTAATTTTCATATTTAATGAACTTTGTATTAAAATTGGTTTTAACCTTGTCTCTGTAATAGAGTATTAATTTGGAAAATGGGCTATTAACACTATTATTTTTACAAAGAAAAAGGTGATAACTTCAAAAAGTCATAAGTAATTTTGGAAACTCCAAAAGCAGTGAAACCAGTTTTGGTAATTTACTTTTCAAATGAAGTTAATTATAAAATGGTCTCAAACTTACCTCATCTGAGAAAATATAGTTTGAGGAAGATGATCTTAAAATACATTATTTTTGCATTATTAATCTGATAACTTTATAAATCAATAACTAAATCATGAAAACTCCAATTGGAGCAAACTCAACTGTTTTGAACTTGTGATAATATTGTCCATTTATTCATGTAACCCTTGTATCTACCATTGCTCTACAAAATTTCACCTTATAATTAAATTGCTTAATGTAAAGGCATATTGAAATCTGAAATTCAAACCACCATAACTTTCACATACTAAATCAAAATGAAATAATTCTTTCACAAAAAAAAATCATCTAAAATCATGACTTAGCTACTGTAGAAAAATCATGCATTTTTAGCATTTTGATTTTTGAGGTATTTCGTTGTTTATTCGGTATTGTATTGATCTAGAATCTGAGCTTATTGATATCGACTCTAGGCAGCCGAGAGCGAACAACTTAGCTACCTGCAAGGCAAGCATCCTTTGAACTTTCTTTTTGCATCATATTTGACCCAATTTTGTTAGGATAGATGCAATGATAATTGCTTGCATGCTATTTTGATAATGTTGCTATTTTTGTGATGAATAGTTAGACACATCCTATTATGTTGTCATTGTGGCTATCCATGAATTATTCCATTGCTGAAATGTTATGATAGGAGGTGTGAAGTTATATTGTTCGAGTTTGCTTAGCCATGCAAGTCTAGAACCGGTAGTTGGTTGTCGGAATAACTTGACAATTATGGGATAAACACAACTCTCATTATATACTTTTGTTTCAGATCTTCATTACTGTTTTACAAGTTAAATTTTGTCATTTTAAATGAGCTTTTGGTCCGGACAAGTGTTGGTTAGTGATGGTGCTTTGTGCACGAGATTTGGGTATGTGGTTGGACTTATGCGGACAATTAAGGACCGAACTTTGGTAACGTCGTTGATTCAAGTACTTTTGTGCTACCATACGTAGTATATGGGTGTTGTATGGTTAAGTAGGGGGAAGGTTCTATTTTGTTAAGTCTCATGGTGGTGTAGGGGCATTTGTGTTTGATCATTTGTCCTTAGGAATCGATGTCAATGATCTATAGTGTGCGAAGGAGCACCAATTACCCTTTTCATTACATCGGTATCTCAATATAACGTGTGGGCCCTTAGCAAGTGCTATATGCTACTTGTACTAAGACCGGAAACATCTCGCATGGGGACTTAGCGCAATAGGGTTTTCTTCTTTGAAAACGATCCGTATCTCGATTCTCCCGTGACATACCAAAGGAAGTGTGCCATTATCAGGAGGCTTACGGGCTAGTCGAGTCGTGTGGGTAAAGTAGTACACCCTGCGATGTACAATCTATTCGAATAGCCGTGTCCACGGTTATGGACAACCACTTGAGTTCGGGAGTTACTATTGTTAGACTTGAAATTAAAATTGTGGTTATAACTCGGTAATTAGCATGAATGGGATGTTCATGCTTGTTGTTGTATCAAAGTGGGCAGCCACTTTGTTATTTGTATGTTTTATTTGTTACTTAGTTCATTACTTATTCACATGCTTTACTTCTACTTCAAATCTGATTTTGAAATGACACTTGAAAAACTAGTATGTGTAGGTTGTACATTGTTGCGTCTCTTTCGCAAAACTAAGCCAATATGAGCCTTCCTTTGAATGACCTTATGCATAACTATTTTTATTTGTGTAAGACTTGCAAGTACTCTTTGGTACTCAGCCAGATGTTTGCTGGCTTTTACAGGTGAGGACGATATTGAGGTCGATGAGTTCACCGGTGTCGATTTAGGTGACACTGACGAGTAGTATGCTATCTTCTAACTCCCAGTCGGTTGCTGATGGGTTGTGGGCATACCACTGCTGGTCTTTTTGGTTTATTTACTCGCTTCCGCTATAAACTTGTTAAATTTGGCCGGTCGGCCCTTATGTATTCGTACACTTGGAGCTGTGTTGTAACTTTTGTACTATTTATGAATGATGGTTGTATGGATGTGACCAACGTTGTAATGAGGGTATGATTATATTGGTCGCTGATCTTGGGAGCCTAAATAGGTCATACTCGCTGTTCTTGGATTCCCATTTAACTTGCTAAGTGTCGTGCTTGACTTGTTGGAGAACCGACAATCATGTAGTGCTCGCAGAGGAGCAGCGCGCATGATCGTCGGGGCTCTAGATTTGAGTTGAGCCTCTCACTTAGACTGAGTTAAGTTGGAATCCATTTACCGGAGATCCCGAGTTATGTCCCTAAGACCTTGATTAGTCTCGGTCTTAAGGAGATAACCCCGGGGTCCCCACACTAGTCCTATCCTTGCACTAGCCCAGCGAATGAACACCCTCACTTCACCCAGGTACACCTTCGTCTCAGTAAGGCATTCACCATTGTGTCGGCAAGCTTTGTCCTCGACACCATAGTGAAGGAGACCCCTTCGAGCATGTCTACCCGGTTATGCTCACACTATTGTGGCCTACCAACATGCAAGGTTAGTATTCGATGACTTAATTAGCTAAGGTCGTTCCATACCAGTACATGTGGTTGTACACTTAGGCTTAGATTGGTGGCACTGGCGTTCGGTTCTTAATTGACCCGGGTGAGGATCTCACCTATCTATTTGTGAGATACACCTCTCACACTCAAACTATATTATAACTCTTGCGTCATAAACTAAGTTTTTTTTATTTTCATTTGTGTACAAAATAACAGAGGTAAACCCCTCTGGACCATCATTTTAAAATCTCTCAAATTCATATTCAACATTTTATCCTTTTTCCAATTTTGGTAAAATTAGAGCCTGGCTAAAATATTTCACTTTTTCTATGATCATCTCTATTTTAGGTATTCGGGGAATCCTCCTTAATAGACGAAATATTCTTATTATGTCAATGCCAATTGAATCAATGTTATTAGCTGTCAATTTGAACTTTTTGGTATTTTCCGTTTCTTTGGATGATATGATGGGTCAATCATTTGCTTCATTAGTTCCAACAGTGGCAGCTGCAGAATCTACTATTTCGAAATACCCAATTTGACATCATCTATTGCCTAAACTATATCCTAAAGGCTACAATAGTAAGGATAACAATATTTCAAGAAGTATCAAGCATTCAATAGGAATTTAACTACCGTTACCCGCAAATATAACAATTTTAAGCAAAAGATACACACATGCATAACAGATTTTGTGAAAAGAAGTATAATAATTGAAATAATAGGATCAATGTGGTCAAAGTAGGTGCTTGCCTTACTCTACTATCTCTGAGTATGAGGATTGAGGTTCATCGAAATTTTCACTCGCGATATTGATGTCTATTAAAAAAGAGCCGATAGTAAATTATAAATATTAAAATAATTTCAACAGCAACAAAATCTAAATATTTTTACATATTCAGATAGATCATTATTTTAGATGAATTTAGAAAAAATATTCATTCAATTTGGAGTTCATAAGCAAAAGTTATTAACATTTTAATTTGCTGCGCTTTGAAAATCCTAGAATTAAATAAATGGTTGGCGCCGAAAGTATATTCTCTGAGATTTACACTTTCTAACAGAGAAAATGTACTTTCCTCTGAGGTTTCTGAGGTTTGAGCTTTCTAATAGAGAAATCGTATTTTCCTCAGAACTAAAGACTGCTTCTTTTTTTCATTTTTTCAAATTTTATTAACTTATATGTGGGCCCTACTTGTCAGTGGCTCATATTTTTATCTTCTTGATTTTATTTATAAAACACTAGTGGTCCCACATGTCATACACTCATTAATTATTTAACAAAATGATTAAACCCTAACTTGATTTAATCCACTAACAGGTGGGGTCCACATGTCAGTCTCTCGGTTTTAAAACACATTTTAAAACTGAGAATAGTGAGTTATCCCACATGTTAGTGACACATATTCTAAATATGTTAGTGACACTTTCCAACCAGTCCCACATGTCATAGAGTTAATAACTTTAAACACTATCATTAGCACTATCCAATCTCCTAATCACATGTGTCCCACTAGCAGAGAGAAGAGGAGGAGCAATAGAGCTGCGTGCGGCAGAGCGCCATAGAGAGCTCACCGCGCAAGCAGCCGCAATGACATGGCTTGGGGATGGACAAAATGGGTTCCCCTCTTGACGGCGATCCCACCGGGTGGTGGTGGAGGTCGGAGAGGTGGACGGAGTTGGTGCTACATCAGTGAGAAGCGGCAGAGCTCATCGGGTCCAAAGTGGTTTTCTCAAATGAAGACTACTCGCGGCCAATGATGGCTCGCGTTAGCTCTAGGGGAGCAACGATGATGCTACTGGCAACGGCTCGGGAACCAATGGTCATCGGAATGGTAGGTACACCATCTCCTGCGGTGGTGCCATGGGCGGCTATGACAAACTCTATGCTACGCTAGCTAATCCACTGATCTAACACGCACAATAGCTCTAGGGGACTACTAGAAGTACACCAAGGTCCTTGATGGCGTCGGGGGATGGTCGGAGAAGCTTGTTGGAATTGAACAGCGGCGTCGCAGAGGAGGCTCTCGGTGCTGGCGTGCTACGATGATGGAGGGCTACAAGAAGGTGTGTATTATGTCACGAGTGTGATAAGGGAGGTAGACACAAGGAATGGGCGGGGACTCACCAAAGAGCGTGAATGAAAAGAGGCGGCTGCTGGATTTGGGAAGAAGCTTGATTCTGGTGTTTCCCTGAGCTTAGATCTACATTAAGTAAGGAAGAAGCATCAATGGAGTGCAGAACGCAATGTGATGCGGTGAGGTGAGTTTAAGCTCATGAGAGCACCGGAGCATGGAGGTCCGAATCGGAAGTGAGTCAAAGACGAAGAAAATGATGGTGTGGTCACGCTCTGAGTTCTCGGGGCTACATCAAGCAAGAAGCAGTATCGATGAGGCAAGGGGCGCATGATGGCGCAAGTGCCGAGGCAAGGAAGTTCACGGAGAAATGGCAATGCAAAGCGTGCTCACTGGTGTCAAGAATGACGTTGTAGTTCCCAACGAACCAAGGAGCTAGATGCTTTGATTTTTGGCAGGAGGCGAGAATGGTGAGATGGAGAATTGGTGACATGCTCAGATGTCTAAATACGGCTAAGTATGGCATGATAGTGGCGGCGAGATAATGACAGGCATGGCGAGAAAATGTGCAGCGTTGAGCTTCTCGCGCGCCCAAAAAGCGACTACAAGAGGCAGCTAGCATTGGTGTGGTAATGTACGGTGCAAGCAGAGACTACGGGAGTAGTTGGGGCATGAAACCATGGGTGACGATCGCTAAGTGGGGCGGGCGAGCAAGCGCGTGCGGCGCGAGCGAGGTGGACGAAGGGCTCCGACAAGTGGGGCCACATTGTCAGCAAGAGGGAGAGTGGGGGCACGAGGTAGGCTGGGGTGAGGCGGGGTGGATTTGGGCTGAGCAAAATCAGCCCAATGGCTCGACGGGAATTCAAGATAGGTTTTGAATTTTTCCCTAAAGACTGCTTGGTTTATGGATTTTTAAACTTGGAAAATAGGCTCCAAAATTACTAAGTTTTTGTGGAGGCTCCTGACACCGTATGGTTTCTTGTGTAAATTTTGTAGCATTTTATCTACTATGTGTTTTTCTTGAAAATTCTTCCAAGTTGCTGTTTTCTTATAATTGCAAAGGTTGATTTGATAA
Organism: Ampelocalamus luodianensis; assembly: GCA_036346255.1. Taxonomy (NCBI): domain Eukaryota; kingdom Viridiplantae; phylum Streptophyta; class Magnoliopsida; order Poales; family Poaceae; genus Ampelocalamus; species Ampelocalamus luodianensis. Next base: position 80,325,414 of record CM070634.1, on the reverse strand, counting down.
AAAATTTCAAAACATGCTCAAATAAAATTTTCCCACAAATAAACATGCTTAAATTTTATTTCCTCACTTATTTTATTACACTTACCCAAAATGGGAATTTTGAGATGTTACACCCCTAACGTTTGTGTTTTAAATTTTGACCTCTTTTACGGTATCCACCATTTAATATGAGATGTGCATTCTTTTTATACAATCAGTTAGTTAGCTAGTATTTAGTTTGTAACATCCCAAAATCCTAATGCAGGATTATGTGATATAAATGCATTAGAGGTACTACCTTGATCATTTACTTATGAAATATGCTATGTTAAGTTTGGTTTGAATTTTAAAAACAAAACATGAACTACAAACAAAAAGGTGCTAAAAAGGAAATAGATAAAACAAAGTAAATAAATTTGCAGAGGAGCCAACGCCAGACGACGAGTTCTTTGCTTCCAGCACCAAGGGGTTCAATGACGGGTCTACCTAGACCTTGTTCCTTGTCGGTTGCCTGCGGGATCGGATGGGCATGCATTTGGACTTACGCTACCTTATTATGTCTTACATTCTTTATTTATTTTACTCTGATGATTGCTTTTATTTGGTGTGTCGGCTGTGATTGTAATAACTTGTAATAGCTTAAGTAGATTACCTTTTTTGCTTTACTTTAGTATGTGATTGTATGGATGCGATTGCCAAATGTTGTGAATGTGTGTGTTAGCCTTTAATCCTGGGACTAGCATGGTATACACATAGGGTCTTCGGGTATTCTACGCCCGGGGGTCCGACATAGTTATACTTCCCTCGCCATAATGAGTAGTAGAATCTAGTGAGGGGTAAAATTATAATTCCCACTAGCAAGGTATGCATGTTCCGATGGAAATTGGTTGCTTTAACTTGCTATTTCGTACGCATGTTACGTACGGCGTGAGCGATCCATACATGATTCTAGAAAGACCAACCGGATATGGTGCGGCTTTGCAAGATTAAATTACACACTGTTCCATAAACTTGTAAGTATCACTTAGGCCCATAAATTTCAAAATTAATATGACATGCCCATTCCATGCAAAACTGTGTGTTTGGACCAGTTTGAGTTTTAACTTGGCAAAATGTAGATGACCGCAAGCTATTGAATTTATATGATTATCCACCTAAATGATTGGTATTAGTTCAACACATATATACAATTGACATATCACAACTTTTACAGATCTTCGATTCAATTTACTCTTTAGCAAATTAAATTGTGTCAAACTTTTGGCGAAGTTCCCAATTTTTTTTAGTGAAGTTCCAGTTTTAGCCCTAAAAAAATGGTTACAATCTATAACAAAATTTTGAGGGACATATTGCAATATTTATGGTTAAATTTCACAAGTGGTTAACCATAATTCCAGTCTACTTTTGTTCGCAACTCCTTTTTTTTGAGCTGAGACTTTTGTTTGCAACTTATTCTCTACTTTGTGATATTTAGCCTATGCAACGAGCAGCTTGCAACTCACTGCATGGATGCACGCTGTGCTGTGGTAGCGAGGAAGGAAGAAGAAGGCCAAAGGCAGGAGAGAAGGAAGAATGAAGAAGAAGAAACACAAGGAAGAAGAAATTAGGGTTTCGTTTTCCAATCATCTCTGCCATCTGATTTCGTGCGGTAGTGATCTAAAACCTTTGCTGCGATAGAATATTAGTGTTTAATCGAAGTTTTGGGTAGATAGATAGTGAGAATTGGTGTTTTGGATATGCCTATTTCGATTCGGTGTGTTCTTTGGCGTTGTGCGAGAGTTTTGGGATATCTAGGTCCTGTTTCATAGCTTTGCCATGTTATGAATGTTGTACGTTATTGTTTAATCTTTTTATAGAGTTGACAAGGATTAATCTCTAAATATTAATTAAAAACCGCATGACCTCCGTGGTCGTAACCCATAAGGCTAACGACCCCTGTGGTGGTAAGGATTCCAGAGGTTACATAGTGGGTAACCTGGTCAGCCAAGGTCCTGTACCTACTACCCGACTAGGTAACTGCTCGTAGAAGCAATGAACTGGCACTTGGACCCGTTCCAAGTATGACCTTTCCGTGTGACGAGTGAAACATGTGCCTTATTTGTTCCAAACCGTACAATGTTTCATAGCTCTAAGTCACTGAGAACAACCATCATATAGTTATGTCTTCCACTGACATCAACTGCTCAACAGTTGGTATTTCACCAACTACCACCAATTCACCGACCAGACACAACACTTTCAAATGGTGCCTCTTCAAGGAGTAACTGCCACCACTTTATCAATTATTTAAAGGAAGATCAAGGGCGAAGATGAGGACCGCAATCTGATTGAGGACAAGACAATTGGATTTCATGTGGAGCACTAGCATAGCAAGCAATACCCTCTGTATGCTTAGGGCTAGTCCACTTTGCTCAGTCGAAGGCACCCTGTAATAGCCGCCATAGAAATAAAGAGCAATCACATTATCTCCCAAGAACTCATTTCTATTTTCCTCTATTTTATTTTGTAAGATCGGTGACTCGATTGTCGACAGCTGGCGTCGTCCGTGGGGATTCCAGCATTTGAGTTCTTGAATACATCTTCGCTCAACAATCCTTAATTTTCCTTTGTTTCGTCATCGCTCATACAATCATGGCAGGAATTTGGGACGAGGAGAACTGGTTTGACTTGGCGGACTACTCTGACATGGACATGGACGCGTGCATCCGTGCCATAGAGCATGACGCGATGTCGTCATCATCCTCATCCATTGCCGGCTCTCCACTCGCTGACACTACTACACACAGCCTCATCACAGACGGTTCGGAGCGAGTCATCACGGCGGTTCCGAACCGTCTGTTTTTATAAATCTGTGATAAGCAGTAGTTATCACGACGGTTAAAAATCCGTGCGTGATAAATCTAACTGACGGTTCTCATTATATAACCGCGTGATATCTAATTATCACGACGGCTCTATTAAAGAACCGCGTGATATCTAATTATCACGAGCGGTTCTATTTACAAACCGTCTATGATATGCGCATATCGAGCAGTTCTAATTATTTAACCGTCAGTGATATACACATATCTCGAGCGGTTCGTAAATAGAACAAATGCGTGATAAAAAGATATCGAGCGGTTCTATTTACTGAGCAAATGCGAGATATGTATATCACGATGGTTATTAAATAGAACGGTTTGGGATATGCATATTCCTGACGGTTTGATTGTTAAACGTGCGTGATAGTTACTTCACCTAACTACTTTTTAAAATTTTCGCTAGCCTCGGGAATTGCTAGCCATGCCCTCTGAAAATAGCGGTGAGAAAATAGATACATCACGGATAAATCAACGGACAACCCAAAGTGATCATTGTCAATTACAAACCAACATATATCAAATATTGTCGCTAGTGTACCATTGAATTACAACTATTCAAAGTGAATTACAACTATATCAAATATATATTAATTGTTTGAAGTCGTTCGGTAGTGAAACTCTCAGTTAGGCGCAATGATATCGTCATGATGAAGGTGCAAAGCCTCCTCGAACATCAGAGATCTCTTTACGAGCAGTGAATCTAAATCTATATTCAAAACCTACAAACAAGAGTAAAGTGTTACACATATATATTTAAATTTATAATTAGCAATTATTGCGAGATTGACCAACCTCGGGATCAGACAACCTAGCACTCATGAGAATGCGCATATGATGGCAAGCGTAGAATGCACATTCTTACGCTTTTCTTGGCGGCCTTTGAAAAAATAGAATTACATATATAGGTATAGTCGATTCGAGATGCATTATTACAGTATGATATAGGATTATTGTGTTGTAGCACGTATCGGAAATCGCGTCCTGTGATTAAGTGTGGCGTTCGTTCCCTTGTATAGCCCTCCCTCGACAATATAGGAGATGAGCGACCTACATGTTTCAAAAAGTTAACCTCGGCCATTTCAAGCGAAGGAAGACTACAATAGAGTTATGTATGGAGAAATGAGCACACACATCGACTACTTCTTGCACAAGGGTGAAGTCGTGGCCTTTTTCATTAGGGAATCAAGGTATAGTACACGATTCCTCTTTGGTATAATGACTAGAAGGATCGATGATGCCTACTCATGTATGTCGCTATAGTCATTAAACCTAAGTTCATCTTTGCGTATAAAGTACAAATGAAATTTGTATAGCAAGTAGTGAAGCACTTATTTACGGTTGTAGGGCACCATTATGTAGTCCACGTAGTTTTGAGCAAGCAATCCTGCCGTTATGTATTTCGGCGTAGGATCGTCTGCCAAGATGGTTTGCTCGAGACCACGTGTGGGTCGAAAACCACCGGTTCTTTCAATCGCCAGGCGGTTTAATAATGTATCTATACATAAGCAATGAGTTGTTATATTACGTGAATGTCGTGAATGTAGAACTTGATTGTACACACTTACGATGTCGACATCGTAGAAGTGAGGCATCGAGGGCTTTGAGGTTGAATAGGTCGAATAAGTCGTGAAGCCCACGATGAAGAGGCGGCTCGTGGAGAAATAGTCCTCAGTGTATCGGCGGTGATTCCATCGCGCACCCTTTCTCTTTGGTCTTACGCAAGTACCACTATGCAAACTCGACAACCTAATCGGCGTAGGCTAATCGTGCTCGTCGCCAGCGGACTTCCGAAAGAGTATTTCTTAGGGTTAGGAGGCGGAGCGCCTTAATGTTCTTGATTTGATTTGTCTGAGCGACTTGCCGCTCGCGTCTTCCTCTTGTCGGACGACTCGAACCGTCTGGCGCACGCTTTTTTGTTCGTTCGGTGTCTTCTCCACGGGAGCCGATGAGGCGACCAGGCGAAGGTTGAGGTGCGATCATGGAGGTCTGTTGGAGAGACATGGTGGGTGTCGAGATGGTTGGGGTAGAGTCATCAAAAGTTGAGGCGCTGCGCAGGTCGGGGCGATGTCCTTCAAAGTTGAATTGGAGGGCATGGTGGGTGTGGAGATGGTTGGGGTAGAGTCATCAAAAGTTGAGGCGACCTGCAGGTCCGGGCGATGTCCTTCAAAAGTTGAATTGGAGAGGCATGGTCGTGTGGAGATGGTTTGGGTGGAGTCATCGAAGGTTGAGGCGCTGCGAGGTCGGGCGATGTCCTTCTTTGGCCACCGAATAAAATTATGCAGGGCATCCCTAGTGTTATGATTTCGTCATTGGCGAATCTCGGCGGGGCGGCCTAAAATTATCATGTACCATGTCCACTGGACCGTGGCGTAACCTGCGCCACACAGGCACCGTCTTTGCACTATCCCTTCATTGCATGGATACACCACCCCCCGGACCTCAATAGACATCCCAACCATCCTCACTTGGAGTGTGCGGTCGTCGGCTCCTACAAAGCGATCGCAATTAGCTAAGGCGTCCTATAGGTCTATCTTTGGAGCATTCGAGAGATGTACATTACCTTGATGTCGTCGATAGGTAATTGGACATCATCGTGTTCACAATTTTGCGTGGGCGTGGCGCTACTCGATGTTGAGGAGGCGCGCTACCAAAACAACGAGGCGACTGCGGTGGTTGTTGAGGTAGTAGTTGATTCACTTGGTCCTGCAATCTTGCTATCTTTTCTTCAAATTTTGCGATAAGCACCGTTCTCTTCCTTCAAATTTTGAAGTAAGCACATGTTCCAACAACGTGTCGTACTCGGCCTTGGATCTCTTCCTGCTCCTATCGTGCGATGATCGATGCGAGAATCCATCCTCCAAGATCGTTAACCCCTTTGCCTCGCGTGCGACCAGGGTGCTCCTTATTTCCCGGGCGTAGTTAGTATATCCTTCTCCACATGCGCTTGGAAGGAGCCTTGGAACATGCGGAACTCAATTCTTGCTGCAAGAGGTCATCATGTTATTATATACATTATGAAGTTATAGACTTATTAACAACTAGGTAGTTCGAAGACATTTACCACCACGGTTGGCCACATCCGTCTGCCGGGTTTGTGAAAAGATTTCGCCCAAAGCGTGGCGATGCCCTCATTGTTAACCGGGAGAGAGCGGCGGTTTGTGATCTCGACAAATGGCCTTATTTAGTTCGCGTCCTCCACCGCCCATTGCGCGGTTTACCCGCGTACCAGCCGTCTGCAGAGTTTGTGGGGTGAGTGTTAATTGTCGGAGAGCCTTGTGCATCGCACTTTCCTCAAGAAATTCGGCGTCGTCTTCATTTGCACAAAGGCGTCCCATATATCCGCGACAAATTTATACGCCGTGAAGGCGTTCGACCGTGTTCACGTACCTTGTGACAAGCACGCTCTTGAAGGTCCTCCGCCTTTCCGATCGAGAACAGCGCTTTGTCGTTCCACGCGCAGTCTGCGGTGGGAAAGTGAGCGATTTTAAAACCGTCCCACGGTGGCTTCTCAGAACATCCGACACGGTGTCGGCTTCGGTGTGGTGATGGGGACCCGTTCCCTTCAAGTATCCGCTAAGGTTGAATCTCGCATTGCTTTGGGGACTCACGAGGATCCATTGGCATTGACCTCGTGGCGGTCATTATGCTGGAGGAATTCTCGATGTTCCTCTGCCATCTCGCGTCACGTACCACTTTCCTCGGAGATCGGACGGCGGTGAAGATGGTGCGGGCGCCATGTCGCTACTTGCTATCTATATATGCGAAGCAATATCGTAAGCTCTAGCGACCGATTCAAGCGGTTACTCAACTTAACGAAAATGATGCACAAGCGTATAATATATAAAGAAGGATTGATGGTAGTTTGTGCTCGGAAGAGAGTTGCAAAAGAACAAGTCTTTGCCATCTCAATCCTATTGTCTATACTCTTCATTAAATGAATATGATAGTATAAATTCAAACTATGAGCTCTAAACAATACTTTGCTAAGCGTCAAATGATCTCAATTGTTACGAAAATGATCTTAACTATCACATTCAATCTCGATTATAAGAGAAAAGTTCATCACAGAGCGAACGAGAACAAAGCCCAGCGATCAATTTGATTCACATTATCAAAGACTATCAAAGTCACATCACGAGGGTTCGTCAATACAATAGAGCTCATGAATGAACTAACGGTATATCAAATTGTGGATGCATTCAACCGTGCGTGATAACTAGCATTCAACGAAAGTAACAAATTAACGATATATCAAAATTGTGATAGCAAGTAATTTGTACAATAGAGCTCAAGAATCAACTAACTATCACATTCAATCTCGGTATAAGACAAAGTTCATCACGAGCATGTCAACAAAGCCCACGATCAATTTGCGGATCTTTAGGAATACTCACGAGAGGATGCCGCACAACAACTCACGGTGCAAGGAGGAGGCGGTGCGGGGAGGAGGCCGGCGGGGAGGAGGAGAGAGCGCGGGAGGAGGCCGGCACGGGAGGAGGGCGGCGCGGGGAGGAGGGCGGTGCGAGAGGAGGAGGCCAACACGGGAGGAGGCCGGTGCGAGAGGAGCGAGCCGACACGGGAGGAGGCCGCGTCGAGGTGGAAGCGTCGTCGATGATGAAGCGGCGGCGTCGGGTCTTCGGCGGGGAGGTGAGCAGGCGAACCCTAGAGGAGCGAGAGAGCGCGAGAGCCTAAGGCGTGGGAGGCGAAGTGATGAGTAAAGAGCAAAACCCTAAGTGCGCCTTTTGATAAAGAATATCACGACGGCTCTATTAAAGAACCATCGAGATATCCGCAATATCACGAGCGGCTCTATTTAAGCAGCATGCGTGATAATATCAGAGCGGTTTGCTTAAAGAAGCGTCGAGATATCCTCAATATCACGAGCGGTTCTTTAATGGCACCGTGCGCGATATTGAGGATATCTCGACGGTTCTTTAAGCAAATAAATCGTGATATTATCGCGACGGTGCTTAAATAAACCGTCGTGATATGCGAATATCTCGACGATTCTTTAATAAGCCGTCTGTGATAATATATCATGAGCGGATCCATCATAGAGCGTGCATGCTATGAATCTCATTCCCTTCATCTCCCGCGAGTGTCTCTTCGTCTCTGCTCCGACTTTTATATAAATAGACAACCCTTATCAAAGGGATTTCCCACAAACCTCCTTGATCATCCCTCTCTCTCCACAAATTCCAAATGGCTTCTCTCTCGTCCGTATTGTCTTGGCCTACATTTTGGTTGTGTACTGCACCTCTCGATGCAACTGGCCCAAGGCTGCGAACAAGGCGTCCATTCGCAATGCAATCCGTTGTAGACCCTCCCATCTCAGGAGACCATAGCGGCGATCATCGGTCGATTGGAGCTCCTCCTCCAACGAACGATGCGAGGCTCTCCGGCATCCGTGAGTAAACCTGCGTCGTGGAGATTGTCTATGGAACTCTTTGGTCGCACCGAGGATGCGGCCAGATAGTCGAGGCGACATCGACATTGCGGGAGAGCGGGTCCGCCTGCCGAGGCTGTGGGACCGGGGTTGATGGCCTCGGGCTATATGGGACTTGATTACGGTCAGAACATCTACAAGAGGAAATTGGCGTGCAAGGTCACGGTGGAGGCGTTTGGTGAGGCGATCGGTGATCCGTTCCCACGAAGCCGGCGAGAATGCGTCACGAAGATTTGAAGACTAAGATAGGATCGCTCATCCTTTTTTACCGTCTATGATGTAAAAGCGATAAGGCGATCTATTATGCATGCGTGATGTAAATATGGTCTTTTGTCTATGATGATATGGTCTTTTTATAAATGCGTGATGATATGGTCTTTTTATCATCTATTTATTCTTGGGCAAATCATTTTGTTAATTATTTGCGCATATGCATGCTCAAATGCGCTATCACGAGACGGTTGAATAAAGAACCATACGTGATAATTCCTCATCCTGAGCAGTTCCTCTCACTAACCATGAGTGAAGAGTACATTAATGGCGTGATTGCTTTTAAAAGCGCGGAGCGAGGATATCTTTGAATAAGGGGATAGAATTTATGTATTGTCCATGCATTGATTGCGATAATCGAAGATTTTTAACAACCCGCGCATCGTAGGGCACTTGATTCGAAGGGTTTCAAAAAGGGTATACATGTTGGACCGATCCACGGTGAAGAAGCGATTATCTGAAGTTAATAATGATGACATCGGCGAGGAAGTCAACGATATGCGGATGTGGTGTGTTTTTGATGGCGATAGGTCGTGCGATGACAATGGATCGGATGCTACGCGATGCGGAAGAAACTACGGTGAGAGAGAGTTTTGTAAATTCGGCGCTTAATGGAGGACTCGGAAACCTTTGTTCCTGGCGCAGCGGAATACACAAGGTTGTCAACCGTATGAGCTAACGAAATTGAAGCGAGCAATGGTTGGTCGAGCAAGAGTTTCACGGCGTTGTTAGGTCTCTAGCGGACATTCTTACGGAGGAAGCGTGTTGCCCGGCACCACCTACCAAGCCAAGAAGGTTCTTTGTCCATTGGGAATGGAAGTAGAAAGAATACATGCATGTCCGACGATTGTATCTGTATCGTAAAGAGTATGCAGACTTGCATGTATGTCGTGTGCAAAGCATCCCGATACAAGCGTAAGAATACGCTAAGGTGAAGCAAGGACCTCCTGCTAAGGTGTTGTGGTATCGCACGTGATCCCACGTTTGAAGCGTTTATTTGCGAGCGAAAGGAGGCAAGATTGCTGCGTTGGCACTCGGAGGCGTAAGAAAGATGGAAAACTAAGACACCACTGCTGATTACTGCGCGGTGGAGAAACTTCGATCGGACCTTCAAAGAGTTCGGTGTGGAACCAAGGAACATAAGGTTAGGGTTGAGTCAGGATGGAATGAATCCTTTCGGTAACATGAGCAGCCGACATAGCACATGGCCGTGAACCTATGTATGTACAACCTTCCTCCTTGGTATGTGTATGAAGCGGAAGTACATTTTGATGTCACTACTTATCCAAGGGCGAAGCAACACAGGAGCGATATTGATGTGTACCTAGCACCATTCTGGATGATCTTGTGACCTTTGTGGAATTAAGGGTACAAGTATGGGATGCGTACAAGCGAGAGAACTTCTCTTTACGCGTCATGTTGTTCTGCACTATCAATGATTTTCCTGCCCTTGGTAACTGTCGGGCTTGATGCGAAAGGAGCCAAAGCTTGTCGCCTTGCTTAGATGCTACGGAGAGTGTATGGCTGAACAACTCGCGCAAATTGTGTATATCGTCACCGTGAGGTTCCTTCCCGAGTCACCCATACCACAAGATGAAAAAACAATTCGCGGAAATAAGGAGGGCGGTTCGGCTCAAGGGCTTTTAGAGGAAAGAGGTCTATGATATGGTTAAGGATATCGATGTTGTGCTTGGGAAGGGATGTAAATTAAAACCCGTCGGAAGAACATCTGGAAGAAGCGGTCAATTTTGGGACTTGCCTTATTGGGAGCACTTAGAAGTTCGTCCAACTGCATCGGCGTCATGCACATGGAGAAGAATGTATGTGAAAGCTTGATTGGTCTCTTCTTGAACATTAGTGGCAAAACAAAGGATGGTGTTAGCATACGGCGACTTGGTTGATATGAACATAAGGACCGAGTTAGCAGAAAGAGACCGATAAGGGCGAACATATCTTCCACCGACTTGCTACACTATGTCCAAGGCGAGAGAAATGAATTGTGCCAAAGCTTGCATGGTTTCAAAGTCCCGTGCGTTACTCCGCTAACATTAAAAACTTGTTTCTATGCAAGATTTGAAATTAATTGGTATGAAGTCTCATGATTGTCATGTCTTGATGACACAAATGCTTCTGTTGCAATTAGGGATATCTTGCCGAACAAGGTCAGTGGCAATCTTGAGGTGTGTTATTTCTTCAACTTAATTGCTCGGAAGGTCATCGATCCGAAGGACTAGATGCTCTGAGGCCGAGTGGTGATGACTCTATGTCAACTTGAGATGTATTTCCCTCCATCATTTTTCGATATTATGGTCCATCTCATTGTTCATCTTGTGAAAGAGATAAAGATATGCGGTCTGTGTTCCTCGTCATATGTACCCGTTCGAGAGGTATATGAGAATTCTCAAGTCCTCGTCGGAATCGATCTCGTGGAGGCGGCATCATCGAAGGTTATGCAACGAAGAGGTCATTGAGTTCTGCGTCGACTACATGGCTCGAGTGGAACCGATAGGTGTGCCTCTATCTGCGTCATGAGGAAGGCCGGATGGTATCGGGACCATCGGAAGGAAATCAATCACTCCCGATCACGGATCGTGCGCTCAAGCCCATTTCACGGTCTTGCAACACATGACCCAACTATCCCGTACATCGGCGAGCACAAAGACATGATGCGCCAGCGAGAATCGGACGGTCGGAGGTTTGGATCACGAGAAACACAACCGTCGGTTCAGCGAATGGGTAAAGGTGCGAATCATGGCGGGAGGTCATCAAGTGATGATCTGTTGCTATGGTTGGCAAAGGGCCACAATTTACAATTGTCACATAGCAGATCGACATAAATGGGTACACATTTTATCGGCAGCTCAAGATAGGAAGAGCCAGATCCGAACAGCGGTGTCGCATAGATGCATTCGATGCCGATAATTTGAGGAGCTCGTACTATGGGCAAATAGAGGAGATATGGGAGCTCGACTACGTGCTTTTCAAGATCCCTATTTGGTGCCGTTGGGTCCATCTCCACATGTGAAGGTCGACAAGTGCGGCGTCACTACGTGGACCTCGATCGTGTCGGATACAAAGGCGAACCATTAAATCTTGGCTAACCAAGTTGTTCAAGTCTTCTATGTAACGACCAGGCAAATAAGAAGCGTCACGTAGTTCTTCATGGAAAAAGAAGGATTGTGGGAGTTGAGAATGTAGTGGGCGAGGAAGAATACAATCAATTTGACGAGTTGCCTCCTTTGGAGGCGGCATCGGGCTCGAGAAGAACCAGCGAGGAAGCTAGCTATATCGCGTCGATCATCATGAAGGACTATATTTTTATTAAGAAATTACTCCATTGTAATTAATTTATTCCATAACATCATGTGTTATGAACTTGTAATATATCGTGCGTATATTTTGATGTCAACGTGGAATTGTAATCGCTCCTGTCCTTGTGGGCCAGTATATTTTAGTGCATTAAAATTCATTTAATTTGGAAAATAGTCGGTGCACCACCTTTCTAGAAACCTAAAAACTAAAATTTTATGGCAAATAGTCTAACACCTTTGCAAAGCGGGTATACTCATGCCTAATCCTGCGATGCGTCAACTGCGAGAAGGCGGCGTGGTCGTCCACCCTTCCTAGCGACCAATGCTGCGTGCCGGTGGCCATCCTCGGCGGCGCCCACGGCCCGATGGCGCCGCCTTCCCCACGCGCCGCTGGACCATGTCGCGGCGAGCCTCTGCACCGCCTTTGCACTCCGGTTGGTCTTGCCCATCTCGCACCGCCGCCGGTCGGCTCGTCCTCGACTTTGGCTGATGTAGTGCTTCCCAGCGTCGCGCGTCTCGTCGGCCGTGTAGAGAGGAAGGCCGAGCACGTGGGCGCGACCTTGTGGCGGCCACGGCGCCGTTCAGGAACATGAGGCGTGCGCATGTCTTGGGCGCGAACAAGCCGGGCGATGATGAAACAAGCCCCGGGTTCTTGGCGGCGGCAGGTGGTTGGCGGCGAGTAGCGCTTGTTGTCTGCCACTTCATCGCCTCCTCTCGCTCGGCGCCACGCGCCTCCCCGCGGCGTTCGCTTGGACACCTTGTACAAGGCCTTGCAACTATCGTACATACATTCAAGATGTTAGAATAAATAGTAGTATATGCGTGCGTATATATTATGAACATAAAGATGTGTCGTTAATCGTAGTGCATAGGTCCTCCATGGGTGAGAGAGCTGCGGCCACCTGGCGGCGATGTCGACGGCGGCATCGTGAAAGAGCGGCGATCACCGACCTCCTGCGCCTTAGTGTTGCTTTGGCGCTCTGCATGCTCACCTTGGCGATTGGCGTACTCAAAACCGTGAGGCGAAGAAGCGATGGGAGGAGTTTAATCTTGGTGAATTATTAGTCTTATATAAAGAATTAGGAGTAAGGCGGCACGTGAGGCGAAGAGGCATGTATCGTCGGCGTGCGAGGCAAAGCGGTTGTGCGATGGTGAAGAGACACATCGCGAGGAGAAGAGGTTGGATATCACGAGCGGCTCTATATGGGAGCGATGCGTGATAATAATATCCTGAGCGGTTATTTAATAGAGTATGCGTGATACTAGTATATTACGAGAGTTCTCAAATTGAGCAAATGCGTGATATTTCACGAGCGGTTTTATTTCCAAGCAAATGCAGTGATAAGGCGTCCTCATCACAGCGGTTCATATTACGAGCAAATGCAGTGATACTTCACGACGGTTGCGTAATATGAGCCAAATGCGTGATATCCTCATCACGAGCGGTTCTTTTTACCAACACGTGCGTGAAGTATCTAAGCGGTTGTGTAAGAAGCAAATGCATGATGAGGACATATCTGAGCAGTTCAGAGCAGTTCCAAAGGAACGTGCGTATAAGATTCAACACGAGCGGCTCCTTTGGAAAATGCGTGATGAGTATCTGCTATTACTGTTTTGTAGTAGTGTGAGACTAGTGAAATTGGCCGAATGGAGGAGGATTCATCACCGCCATCGGTGGCACAACTAGAGAATCGGTTCTTCCTACCGATTCGAGTATCCAACACCTCTGCATGCCCGTTCTTAGGCCAAGCAAGAATGGTGACAAAAGCCCAACACTGCAATCGAGGATCAATGTACTCTTGATACGATCATGGCGACGGTATTCTGTGGCTCCTACATAATGCGGGTGAGGTATCAATAAAGTTGACACTCGTTGTAGGTCAAGTGGAATGATAAAACTTCGACATCTGATCGGCAATCCAGGATCGGTGAGTCCACTACAAAGCCTACAGTGTAACAGCCCCAAACTAGGAATTGTATTTTTAATGTATAAAAGTATTAAAAAGTTTAAAATTTTTTGGTTGTGTCTCTTGATCATGCTCCTGGTGTTCCAAAAACTTGTGCACAATTTCAAATTCTTGCTATTTGTATTTAATGTTGTGTCGAAAATTCAATTTTCAAACTTGAACATTTAAATTCTTTTAAATTCCAGAAAAATGTAAGAACAACAATTTCTAAAAATAATTTATTCAAATACTAGATTATTTATCCTGAGTTATACTTATTTTTACCAAATTTTTAGAAGTGATTTTGACTCCACCAAAATTCAAATCAAACCTCAAATGCAGATTTGAAAATAATTTAATTCTAACAAATTTTAATATACAAAATGTTTAAAATTATTTTTCCTAAGTCCTTTGTGAACCTAAGAGTGCCCACAAAAATTTTCAGAATTTTTCGAATTTTATTTCTAATTCAAACGGCTAGGTCAAACTCTATTGGTTTCGGTCAAAATTTAATCGAAAACTTAAATCCTCGTACTGTTCCTCCGACCCGAGTCCGACCGGACCGAGCCAAACCAGTGCGAGTGAACCGCGTCGTGAGCCTTCTTCTTCTTACATCCTTGACCAGGCCCCCCAAGTCAGCCCTTCTTCTCCACGCGCAAGCTAGCTCGCGACACCTCGGACATGCGCGTGCGCATGCGCATCCGCCGAGCTGCCGGATTCTCTAGCTCCCGGCGCATCATCAGGCCGCGCCCATACCTGTCGCATCACTGTCATGCCCTAGCCTTTGGTCGCCATGCACCACCCTTGTCTTGTCGCGCCTCGGCGGCTCAAGCGAAACCGCCTATCTCATTTTGCTCAGCCCCTTGCCTATTAAGCCGATCCTTTGAGTGCCTCACGAACCTCTTCACCATCTTCCCCAACTCCCCTCTCCGTTTCCTCCTCTCCCAGAGCTCCAAATCAAGCGTAGCCCCGAATGCCGGTGTCGGCCATGGCGCGCACTACCTCCGACTCCCGGCCACACCAGATGAGCTTGGACCTCATCTTCTTGTATCTCTAGCTCGCCTTGATCTCCTCTTGCTATCCCTCATCTCCGTTGTTTCTCTTTGCAACCGGAACACCGGGAACGCGAAGCATCTTCAACACGGCCAGCGGCATTCGGAGCTCGACCGCAACCTCAACTCCTTGCTTCGGCCGAACCGGTGAGTCCCTTCACTTGTAGACCGCGTCACCTTATGCCCTTACTCCCTAGGATCAACAACCCCCATTAAATTTGGCCCTTAGTCCACCCAAGCAAATTAGTCCACCCAAGCACCGTTCCACGGTCGTCTTCTCCGGAACCGACCAAAGTCGCCACCGCCGGCGCCATTCTCTCTAGAGTGAGCTCTGTCCAATTAGTTTCGCCAAGAGCACCCCACACCACCATTACCTTCCCCATCACTCACCTTCGCCCTATTCACCCAGAGACCTCCCACGGTGGCATCCCTTGAAGCCACGTCTCGCGTCGCGGAGCACCTCGAGCTCTTCTTCCTTCGCCGACCACTCCGTACTCCACTAGGGGATGCTCATGCTCCCCTGAACCGCCCCAACTCCACCCTACTGTCGCCCCTCCTTTCACCCCACGTGCAGCCGCCGCGCTCGCCATCTCTGCAGCCTCGGTGCTCCTCCGGCCACCCCGAGACCACCCTAGCTTCCTTAACCCCTGGCGATCCATTTGGTCCTCGCCACCACCTGCCGCGGCTCCACCCGGCGACCACCACGCCCCAAATCGGCGAGCCCTCCTGTCTGTCTCTCTGTTCTCTCTTTCACTCTCTATGTGATGGGGCCCTCCCTTAAGCCAAGTCATTTGCTTGCTAATTAGTTATGTCAATATAATTAGGTCACTCTAAAGGTTTGGCAAATTTGAAGGTTGAGGTTTGGAAGGAGGTTAGGCATTAGTTTCATTTCTGAAATTTTCCTCTGTGTTGTCAGTAACCTCCAGTTCATGTATCGAGTGTGGTAAAGAGGGTGAGGATAGCTAATGCGATGAGCCCTTGGTGTGTAGATAGCATTCACCAAGATTGGTTTAGCAAAGTGAAGATTGAGTTACGTGGGAGTTTAGGCTTTAGCTCTCTGAAGCATTGTTCTGTGTTGTCGATGGCAGAAAAGCAGAGAAAGATTTAGAAGGAAATCGGGATGTGTTAGTATACCTCAGCTGCTAAGCCAACCATCGAGTGCAAAATAGTAATGTGGTGACATTTAGGTTACTCGAATGTATTACCAATTTGAGGATATCTTGGTTGCGATCTTGCACTTCATATGTGGGTTTGTGTTTGTCGATTGAGTAGACAGAGGGTATTAGATGGAAGTTAGTAATGGCGATGGGTTAACAAACACATCTATGGCTGATTTAAATCACTCAAATAACAACCAAATCTGAAAGTTGTTTTTAGGAGGATAGCTAGCGACACACTGTGTTCATTTCTAAAGTGGTCCTTTTTCTAAATAGTGCGGATGGAATAAGATGATATTGTTTTTTTGGTACGTAGCTTTGTGGTTTTGAGTGTGAGTCGATCTGATGTCTGTAGATGGTAAAATAGGCATTAGGATAAAGATTCTCTGGACTTAGTATTTAATAGGATTTTTGGACTCCCACACACTAAGTTAGCAGGAGTAGCCTAATCTGAAAAGCAGTCAATAAGCTCACTAGTTATTGAAGTTTTCAAAATCTTTTAACCTCATGATTAAAAGCTAAAACCTTGTTAGATGCATAAGATCACTAAGTAAAACCCTTTTTGGATTAGCCATTAATTCTTAGTCTAAGGGAGTAAAGTTATTTAGAAGGCAAGAATTAGGTTATATGCATGTCAAATAACAATAGACCTTATGCCCAAATCTTAGCTTAAAAAATTTGTAACCAATTCAATTCAACCCCTAGTCCAATAATTTGTGTCTTTAAGTTTGTCTATAATCGTAATCTGTTTTCTGTGTTGTTTTTAGTTGTGGTTACCTCCCCTTTTGGCTTTCTGGTGTTTATTATTTGTTTTTAAACTTTGGCGATTTTACCTGATTAGATGGCGTTGATATCGAGTGATCCTCTGCGACAAGTCGAATATCTCAAACAAAGCAAAGGCAAGCGGTTTGATCATATCCACTCAATCCCATTACTTTTAAAATCTAATACTTTGTTTTACTAAATGCGTATGCATGCTTTTGTGTCAATGATTAATTTTGTCGATTAGAGTAGTTAATCCCATTGCATTGTTGCCTAAAATTGTTCACCTGCCACTACCTTAGGAATATTATTCTCCTTTGGTGAATTAGAGCCGGTGAATGATTTAGACCCTTTATTTGTCTTTGCGATATGATGCTTAGCCATGCTTAGATACTGGTAGAATTGGTGGTTATCGACTTAGTCGGTAACCTTGATCACAAAAAATTATGATATCTTTATATTTCAGCCTCTGTACTATGATTACTTGTGAAAACTAAAAACTAAAAACAAAATGATTTCGACTTGGGCACAATGGTAAGATGGTGTGCTTTTGGGTGTGAGTGGAATGGTGCAGGAGTCAACAAGGACCGAACATCTTGTTACACTAAACCAAGCATTCTTGCGTGCTAACCACACTAGAGTATATGAGACCTCTCTTGACTTAGTACTTTGGCGTGTATTGGCTCCGGTCGCGGGAGGTCGCGGGAGGATGGTGTTGGGAGCATGGTAGTTGTCAAAAGCTTTATCACGAGTGGGTAGTTGTCTTTTGGCTTTACCATGTAAGCGTATGGATTTCTATCCATACGAGCGGCTCGTGGTTGATACACAATATTGGAAAGCGTCATGTTAGACTTAGGCGTGCTGCATACCTTGAGTATGCTAGCCGTGGTGGTGGAAAGCGGTCTAAAGTGTGGGTACATTGGTACACCTGCGAGGTTAAAACTATTCGAATAGCCTCGTCCTAGGTTATGGACACGCTTGGCAAGGTCTTTCAAGAGTTAGACTACAACCTTTTAATTAAAACTTGATGGGTTGGTATGAGCGGTGTTCATACTATTGTTGTGATGGCCTTTGGGTTGGTCATCTCGGGATGTCTTTTGTTACTACTTCTTTGTATCATTGTTATTTACGTAAATAAAATTTGAATTGTTAAAGCGCCTTCAAACTATTACATTATTGTAAAGCGGCTTTATGCTAAAAATAAGTCGAGCCCCTCCACTTAAATAAATCTTGCATGTAGTTAAATTATAGTTCTGTTACCCTTACACGTCAGTCTTGCGAGTACAAAAATAATTTTTGTACTCAGATGCTTTGCTTAATATTTTTGTTGCAGAGGAAGAAGGTGAGCCCCAAAGGCTTCCCTTTTGTGAGATGCGCTTTGGGTTTAACGACTAGCTTGGCGGCCCGGTTGGTTGCCTTGTGGGTAAAGGGCACACTAATTGGCTCTTTTATTTATCACCATCTTATGGCTTCTGCTTCCGTTGTGTAGTTTGTTATTTCATCTTGTAAGTTCAATCTGTTGTTTATTGATGTTTTGTTATTGTAACCTCTTGTTGTATGGAATTGATACATGATTTTGTAACGGGGTGTGTATACTGCATTTCTGGGAAGTATACATATCCTGAGGCTTGGTTTATTTGAATTGTAATGCTAGGGTCAAAGGAAGGCTAAGCATTACAAGTCGAATAAACTGGGGTCCTCACACAGAGGTAATGATTTTCAACCACTCGGCATCGTGGAGGCTCCTTGCCGAAGCTCTAGAAGGCTCTCCCTTAGCTACGATGGGAACTCATTGGAAGATCACTGTTGGAGGCATGAAGTTAACGCGATCGAAGATATTGGTCAAGATGCCATACACGATTCTCCACAGCTTAACCCTCCTCCACCTGTTGATGGAAATGGTACGAGAGTTCAAGCACCAAATGGCGGAGGTAACCAACTGATGGACATCGATCAATTAATTCGTCTGTTTCTACCCCACAACACATGATGGGTTGGACAGGAAAAACCAGAAGATCGGGGGAAATTCAAGTCATCAAACACCTTCCACTACTGGGAATCCTCTAAGGATTTCGGTAATGCTTCAAAACCTGCAACGAGTTTACGATATTTTGAACAATCCAGATCCTGCTTTGGCAGAGATCTCAAGATATGCTCAACTTGCAGGACAGGTGTCAGAGATTCTCCAACAAACCATGCAACGTACAGGGAGCAAAATAATTCACAAAGTCATACCATGACTTCATCTCAGTGCTCCTCCCTTAGTAGGGGTTTGCCAAGCCGGACTGGAGAACGATCGATAACTAGACCCCCTCGAAGATTCCGACAAGGGAATCACGAGGGAAGGTGGCTTTTTCATACAACTTTTACTCATCAAGAGGAGCAACTGCTTGTTCCGGGTGATCTCTGACATCACCTAAACTAGGCGGTCGGTCGGAAGTGTCGCACCAATGTCCACGACCAGATTAGAACGCCAAAGACCCGGTATGTCAACTTAATGAACCGGTCTCTGACCGGTTACAATCCGACCTTTCTAGAGAAGGTGCCACGACTCAATTACGGGATGTGAG
Organism: Ampelocalamus luodianensis; assembly: GCA_036346255.1. NCBI lineage: Eukaryota > Viridiplantae > Streptophyta > Magnoliopsida > Poales > Poaceae > Ampelocalamus > Ampelocalamus luodianensis. The sequence continues at coordinate 80,306,060 of CM070634.1, read as the reverse complement.
CCTTTTGACAGGCTCTCCAAGTATGCGTTGGCGAACAAGTTGACCGGTGAACAGGAGAAATTAAATTGAACTCAAAACACATTAGAATTCCTCCAAATCTTTACCGCCATCAAAGCTGATGGTGGTGATGACAATGTGAGGGCAAATTGTGCACTTACGGTTCTCGAAGGATCATATCGGACACAGGATTAACGCCCCTGAATCCTCTGTGTATTTCTAAACTAGTCCCATGATCAGTGGCTAGCTCACACAGTATACAAATGTGATAACACACCCATAAACGCAAAACTTTATCAATAAACCACAGAGTTGATTACAAGATAGCCTTACAGGGTAACATTAAATAAACACAGCGGAAGACGATGAAGAAGTAGTGGAGCCCAACTGATCTACCACAGGCAATCGACTGGGGTAGCGGCCTAGTCGTCGGGATCCACACCGGTAGCAAAAGTCCTTCTCCTCTGAAATTTGTTTGCATAAAGCAAGTATGAGCACAACTACCGTACTCGCAAGTTACACCCATCAAGTAACAGAATGACATGCATACCTGGATGTAACAAAGGAAGGCTTGTAGGGTTATTTGTCTAAAAACAACATTTGACATTAAATACAATACTAAGTTCAAAAAACTCAAGTTTTACATTAACTAAAATTGATTTTTAATTAATAAAGATATTATAGGCACCAACCTAACACTAACATAAACACGGGCACCAACCCGGGGCTTCAACCCATAACTTTTCTCATGGACACCCATCCATGTCATATACTATTTTACAAAATATTTTTGAAATCCAAAACCAAAGTCTAACTTTGAGTGGCTTTGCCAAGCATGTCCATGACCGTGGACATGGCTATACGAATAGTTTTACACTCTGCAGAGGTTGTACAACTTTACCTATAAGATATGAATTCTCTAGTTTGTTTGGCATTCGTCGATACCACCGCTCACTACCTTAGGTAAGTAGTCTAGAGCACGTGTCAAAGCCTTTACAATACACCATTCTACTGTAGTCCTGCCTCGCTAAGGATTCACCCCCTTTGGACTAACCATCCGCCGGGTTCAGGCCCTCTCTTGCGCCAGGTGGGAATATAAAAGTAGGTCATACAGACACCCACACAACCAGATGGCATGACCACGGTGAAATGTTGCAAATTAGTTAGCCAGGTCCTGCCCACTCAGGACATGTAGTAGTACATTACGGCTTAGCAAGATGCAGCTCGAAGACCGGTCCTTAAGCGACACAGGCGACATCCAGCAGAACCACAGGCCTCAACCTACCAGTTGAGCCCGTGCATAAACTGCACCCACGGACAACCAATTCACCCAAATCCAAACCATCATTTAATTTTATTTTATTTTCAAGCATTTATAAACTCCATGACAAACCAATGCCAAGGGTACAATTTAAACAACATTTAATTTTTGGCTGAAATTCCCCAAATCAAACATTTTGGGTCTAAGCATCACTAAGCATAATTTTCCAAATGATCCTAGTTCATACTATTGTATCAACTAGGTTTTATCTAGGGTGACAATATGTTTGATTCGATATCAAAATTGGCCATACAAAGGATTTAGGCATATCTATGAATTTAAAAAGAATTTAAATGATTGAATATAAATAAGCATTGATAATAATTGAAACATAATTTAAATAATTTTAAATACTGGGCTCAAATATGATCAAAAGTATAACTTGCCTTGCTCAAATAGTTGTTCTCAAGCGGTGTAATCGACTCTCAAAGTTATCAAATCTATCTGAAAATAAGCCAAATTCAAAAAATTCAAATAAGAACTCGAATTAACTCCAAATTAAATAATTTTGGTTTAGTTGGCTAGATCTTGAATTTAGACAAATTTATAAATTTGAATGGACTCAATCGGAGTTCGGATGCAAAAGATATGGGCTTTGAAAGTTTGAAATTACATGAAATAATGAAAATCATAATTCCATGAATTTTCTAAATTATTTTCTAAAGGAAAAGGCTTTATTGCGCAAGATGGCGTCAACGAGGAATTTTCTTTCGGCGAATTTATTTTGAAAAGGAAAATAAACTGGGCCACTGACATGTGGGCCCGGATCTATGGATCAGGTCCACAAAATGCACCTTGGTCCACGATGGACCAAGGGCATGGGCCAGCGTGGCTCGGCCATGTCAGCGTGACACGCGGTGATGATAGGTGTGGTTGATTGGCGTGGTGCTTATGTGGCGCCGGGTGGCGGTGCCATGTAGGCATGGTCGCGGCGCTCGACCTAAATTCGCCGTGGCTGGCGCCGAGCGGCAGCCGGCGGTGCGAGTGCACGAGAGAGAGCGGGGGAGGTTAAGATGCGCACGGTTTGGTCACCTAAAGCGTGGCGATGGCCGCGGCGAAGCTAAGCGGCGGCGATGTCGGGGTTTGTGGCGTTGATGGCGTTCGTCACGCTCCGCGAGGTGGCGCAAGCACCGTGGCGATGATGCCCACGATGCCAAAGCGGGGTTGATGACGAGGTCCTCGGCGGTCGGAGAAGACAAAGAAGAAGCTCGGGCGGCGAGGTTTTAACTCCAAAATCCGGCGAGCTCAGAAGGATAGGGGTGAGGTGAGTGGCGCGGACGAAACGAGGTGAACAAGGGGCACACCGGGCTCCCTTTTATAGGGGCAGAGGAGGCCGGTAGGGGGTCCTTCGGCGGCCATGGCGCGATTCGGCGAACGTGGGCGTGATGGAGGGGGAAACGACCCGGAGTGGGCGCGGGCTTGAGGGGCGGTTTGAATGCACATGTCCGCGTGAGGAGAGGGGGCGGGAAAGGTGGCGTTAGCGAGCTTGGCGCGAAAATGGCGGCGTGCGGCTGCGAGAGAGGAAGAAGAAAGGTGGGGGAAGATGGCCCTGACGGGTGGGCCCGAGCGGAGAGAGATGTGGGTGACAAGTGGGGCCAGGGCGGTGAGAGAGAGAGCGAGGGTGGGGAGCGGGCGAGGTGGAGTGGGCCGAAATGGGCCGTGCGCGGGAAAAGAAAAGGGTGGGCCAAGGTGGTTTCGGCCCAAAGCCAATTTAGGGATTTTAATTGATTTTGCGATTTTAGAAAAGGAGTTAAATCAAAATAGCTTCTAGAAAATAGTAAATAAAATCCAAAAATTCTAAAAAAATTCACAGAAATTCCTAGAGTTATTTTGGACTTAATAAAATTAGTTCCAATTTAAAGTTGGCTTTTAATTTTGCAAATAAATTATTTTGGCTTTTAAAATACTTAGGAAAAAGTTTTTAAAGATCGAGAAAATTCTAGAAATTAATTAAATTTTTATTTTTCAGCTTAAGTCAAATAAAACTTCAAGAACTTCAGTAAATTTCACTTTTGACTTTTAACACTTTAGAAAAGCAATCAAACTCAATCAAATTTCAGAAAATCAAATAAAACAATAACTTATTTTACTTTAAATTGGCAACAACACTTGGGATGTTACAGATCTGCCCGATCTTGGTTGCTAAACCTAACGGTCGGATCTATCTACACTTGGGAATAGCTCTGCGACCTCCTGATTGCCAATTTCCAGGGGACGTATGACCGCCCCAGAATGGAGGATGATCTCCACCGAATCCGGCAAAAGCCTAATGAAACTCTTCAGCAGTATATCAAAAGATTCAGCCAGGTTCGTAACTCTATACCGAAGGTCACATAATCTTCTGTCATGCAAGCTTTCAAAGCAGGATTGAGGAATCGCCAGTTTATGGAGGATTTGGCAATGAATCGTCCACGACTATCATCGAGCTTTTTGACATGGTTGACCGTTATCGGCCGCGGATGAAATGATCGAATGGAAGCGAAGCCATAGATCAAACGAAAATCCTCGGCAGGCTTGGATAAACATGAAAAAGAATAAGAAAGGTAGGAAAAATCATAAGCGACAATGCATGGTCCTTGCTATTCAGAAATTTACCAAAGGTAAAATAGACTGCATTCAGTCGGAACAAAGAAAAGGCTCAGCCAGAACAACTACAATAAGAAGTGGTGTCCACTTCATTGGCGATATGGCATGATCTCCACACTTGCAGAGCCTAGAAGAAAAATTGAAGGATTATTACTTAGGTAAAGGACCTTTTCCATCCATAGAATAGCTTAGGGAGCCAAGCTCTAAGAAGGACAAAGATGGCGACGAGAAAATAGAGTACCAGGAGCCACAGCACACCGTCGACATGATTTTCGGTAGGTCCTCCTCGTATGAATCAAGGCACCATCTAAAGGCCGTGGAGTGAGAAGTGAACCTTACTAAACCCCCGATCACCATCAAGCCATCTAGGTGGTTGGAGATAGTGATCTCCTTTAGCAAAGAAGACTGCCCCATCCCTTCGACTCGACCAGATGGTTCTCTATCATTGTAGAGCCTACTATTAACAATTGCAAAGTTAATCAAGTTCTTATAGATGGAGGTAGTTTCTTAAACATTTTGTTTACGGGAGCATGGGAAGAAATGCAAATTCCCAGGTCTAAAGTGAAACCTGTGAAGTACGCCTTCCATGGCATAGTTCCAGGGTCCACTACAAAATCGAAAGGGTAACTCTCCCTAGCAGTTACGTTCAAAAGACCAGAAAACTTTCAGACAAAAAAGATTACATTCGATGTAGTGGATTTCGAAACTAAATACAATGGAATCCTTGGTCGTTCAGCATTGGTGAAATTCCTGATAGCTATGCATTACAGCTACCAGAGTTAAAGATTCATGGGCTAAAAGGAGTCATAACGGTTTGAGGATTGAAAGATGGCATATGCATGCGATCGTAAATCCTTGGAACTGGTCGACGAACCGACCGAGAAACTAATCCACCTCGGCGTGGGTCAAGCACGGAAACCAAAGATGGCTCCAAAACCTTTCAGCGGACCAAAGAGGTTCCACTCGACAATGGCGCTCCTCTCAAAAGTGCCAAAGCATCGTGCAGGTCCGCAAATGCTAAAAGTCTGGTTGTAGCGGACTCAACCCCAAATAGGAAGATTCACTCGTCTCCTTCTTCCAAGAAAATTTGGGTGTATTCGCTAGCGAGCATCGACATGCCTAGAGTCCCGGGGACATGATTGACCACGAGCTAGCTCTCTGCACGATAAGAAACTAGTCAGCGAAGCTAAGACATTTTGCACGGATCGAATAAGGCAATTCAATCGGAGACTAACAAGCTCCTCAAGGTTGGATTATTTCTTGAAATCGACTACACAGAGTGGCTCGCCAGTCTGTAATGGTTAGAAAAAGTAACGGGAAGTGGCAAATGTGTATTTACTTCACATATCTTAATAAAGCTTGTTTGAAGGATGACTTCCCCTTCCACGCATTGATCAACTTGTAGACTCTACTTACGGGTATGAGTTGTTAAGTTTTTTAGATGCATATTTAGGGTGTTGGAATTATGTCCTAGAGGGAATCATGGAGATGATTATATTACATTATGTTCATAACATTGGATAATTTGTTATCTTATTCATAGAATAATATCGTTAATATTTATCATCAAGTATGTGACTTGATTGTGAAACTCTGTATTTATGCGATGATTATTCTTTAACGTTACCTGGTCGGAATCATATGAGAACACATATGAATAGACTAGCATATGTATTGGTTGATGACCAAGTTTCACAAGTCATGGATATGGAGATATCAAACCCACAATATGGATACATGTTAGAGAACATGGGGTTGGAAAGGATCCGCTTTGAGACACTATTGAGATTGTTATAATTCTTTCTGTCATTAGTTGGTCTGAAGCAATGATGTTGTATAATCCTTAGACTTGATATTAGCATGGTTTCCTACATGTGTAATAAATAGCACACTTAGGGGTTGCCAAACGCTACACCGTAATTGGGTAGTTATAAAGGTAGCTTCGGGGTATGCTATGAAACATGGGGAGGAATGTGACTAGTTAGATATGGGATTTGCCCCTCCTAACATAACAGGAGAGATATCTCTGGGCCCCTCATGTTTGAATAAAGAAAGTGCATGGCCATGCCACTAGTGGTCGAAGTGTCGACCACATGAAGTTATTCAACACTTGATCGAGAAAGTTTTGAACAGTCCATGGATGACAAATAATCTCACCTGGAGTTCAACCAGATGTCGTGAGGCAAAGGGATAATACATGACTAGATCATTCGATTCGACGGACTATCGACATCTCACGAGTTAGGTCACGAGGAGGTCTGGAGGAAGTCGGGAGGTCTGAGTGAGGTCCTAGAGGAAGTCGGGGAGGTCTTGAGGAGGTCTTAAGGGAGGTCCTAGAGGAAGTCCAGGAGGTCCTGAAGGAGGTCCTGAGGGAGGTCCTGGAGGAAGTCAAGGAGGTCTTCAGGGAGGTCCTAGAGGAAGTCCAGGAAGTCCTGAGGGAGGTCCTGTGGGAGGTCCTAAGGGAGGTCAGGAGGTCCTAGAAGGACTTATGGAGCTGAGTCGAAAGGAATTCTGATCTTGGTCGAGTTAAATCAGATATATTCTTTGTGTTCGGGAATCATTATGTGCTGCTAGGTACAGCCGATGACTTGTGGTCGAAGGGGTTTAAGTCTAACCGATCACACATGAACCTATAGAATTCACACTTAAGGGGGTCAAAATAAGATTTAGATGGTGATCCAAATTGTGGTAGGCCTCATGTTCCTAATGGGCCTCAAGTTGGAGACTGATATGGATGCCTATATAAAGAGGGTGGTGGCATGGGGTCAGAGTGTACGGAGAAATATTCACGAAACCCCATTGCCACGTCTTCCTCTACCACACCGGCGCTAGCACTCTTGCGGCGTGGAGTTCCGCCCGTGCGTGTGTATACCTTAGAGGTGTTGTTGCGAAACAACAACACTAGGATGATCCGCAACTCACGGCGTCCATAGGAGTAGGAGGTCAAGATGTGCGTGATGATCATCAGAAGGAGGCAGCGTAGCAAGTACAACTCGTCCTCATCTACTCGCCACACCAACTCTACTTTACTACGAGGTCAACCGTCTAGTGGTAATCTCGTGATCTATTTCATGCGGTGGTTCTGGTGTCATGGTAATTTTGTTTATGCTCTTATAGCCTTCCCGCGATCTAACACAAGGTACCACCAAATTAATATGAGTAAAGATGATGAAGAAAAAACTTCCTTCATCACACCATATGACACTTACTGTTATGTAAAGATGTCATTTGGTCTCAAAAATGTTGGTGCGACTTTTCAAAGGTTAATGCAAAAAACCTTTAATCCTCAGATAGGTTGAAACTTGGAAGCCTACGTTGATGATTTGGTTGTAAAGAGCATCAATGGTGGTGATGATATTTCAGACCTCCACGAAACTTCCAATAACTTAAGGAAGCATAACCTTAAGCTAAATCAGGAAAGTGTGTGTCAGGAGTATCCTCAGTAAGCTTCTTGGATCTCTAGTTTATTAGAGGAATTGAAGCAAACCAGTAAAAATATCAGCCATCGACCGGATATGCCCTCAGACCACAAAGAAAAAGAGGTCTAAAAACTAACAGGTTGTATGGCAACACTAAGTCGTTTCATAGCATTGTTGGGAGAAAAGGATTACCTTTCTTTAAGCTTTTTCGAAACAAGGAAGTTTTGAATGGACTACGAAGCAAACAATGCTTTTGAGGAGCTAAAAGCACGTTCGAGTGCCACGATCTTAGTATCTCTAGGATCGGAGAAACATTGCTGATATACTTGGCGGCAACACCACAGGCAGTCAGTATTGTACTGGTTGTTGAGCATGACAACATCCAATGACCAGTATATTATGTAAGTGAAGTCTTACATGGACCGAAAGAATGATATCCACAGGTGCAAAAGTTTCTCTATGGTCTCCTCATGGCTTCAAGGAAATTAAGGCATTACTTTCAGGCCCACAAAGTGGTGTACCAACCGAATATCCGCTTGGTCAAGTTCTCAGAAATAGGGAATCATCGGATGAATAGCAAAATGGCGTCGAGCTTGGGGCGTTAGACCTCCATTTCATCTCATGAGCACTATCAAGTCTAGGCAATAGCGAAATTCATTACCAGAATGGGCAGAACCTGAACCCACCCAGGGCCAGAAATCGAACACCACGGCAGTGAATAATGTACTTTGACGGTTCCTTGATGCTAAAAGGCTCGAGTGGAGTTGTCTGATAGCCCTATTAGAGAACACATAAAATACACCATTCAACTAAACTTTCCTACTACTAATAATGTGGCAAAGTATGAAGGTTTATTTGCGAAACTTGACGACCAGATCGGAAAAGTATCAATGCTCAAGTACTAAGATATCATCTTATTTGGCGGAAATCTGAAACTCAAAAGCACTTCACAGGTTTCGGATCCAACATATTCCTAGAAAAAACTTTTGGCATACCGGTTAACGGTGGCCTCAACAAGGTCACCTATCCCGCCTGGAGTTTTCCTCGAGCAACTCGATTCACCCTCAGTGGTCGAGCATTATGAGGACTTAGATGCTCCACTGTAGGTTGTACAGCTCTATCCCAGTAGAGATTAGATGACGTCAATCTACAATTATCTTCAGCATGGCATTATTCCTGAAGATGATGTGGAGGCTGATCGTATAGTTCAAAAGGCCAAATCATACACTATTATCGAAAGTACCCTATACAAACGGGGAGCTCATGGAGTGTTGATGAGATGTATATCTCAATCGGATGGTATTAAGTTATTATCAGATATACATGGAGGACTCTATGGAGCACATCATTCCTACAAAATACTAGTCGGAAAGCCTTCAAGCACGGATACTATTAGCCAGCGCCCTCCATGATGTAAAGAATCTTGTGTGAAGTGCATACAACGTCAATTTCATAGTAGACAAGTACATCAGTAGGCACAAGCTTTCCAAACCATACCTCTTTCTTGGACTTTTGCTACAGGGATTTGGACATTCAGGACCTTTCTAAGAGCACCTAGGTGCTTGAATTCCTTACGTCATGATTGACATGTTCACAAAATAGATAGAAGCCAAGTGGTTATTAAAACAACAACTAAAGCTACAAAGAGGTTCCTCACAAAAATGTGATCACATAATTTGGTATACCAGTCATATAATCACTTATAACGATACCCAATTCACAAGTAGAATTTTAGAATTCTCTGAAAGATCTCGTACCAAGATACATTACACTTTCGTCGCTCATCCGAGAGCAGAGGCGGTCGAGCGAGCTAATAGTATAATAATGCAAGGAGTGAATGTTGGTGATATGCCCTAGAGGTAATCATAGAGATAATTGTATCATGTCTATGTTTATGAGTTATTGAATAAATATTATTCTATTCCTTGAATGAATCATCAGTTATATAGATCAACGAGTATGTGACTTGTTGGTGAAGCTCTTTAACTTAAATGATGTCATTCTAAATGTATCCCTGGTCGAATGTCACTAGTCAGAACACTAGTGACTTATCGACCAGCGCATGTGTTGATTGATGACCATGTTTCACCGGTCATGGATATAGGGATATCAAATCGATAATGTGAACATATGTTAGAGAACATGGTGTTGTATAAGACCCACCTTGAGACACTATTAAGATTATTATGATTCTATGTGTCATTAGTTGATCTCAAGCAATGGTGATGTATAATCCTTAAACCTGAGATCAGTGTGAGGACCCGGAATATTTAACTAGTAACACTTAACCTCCAAATGGTTCTAGCGTTACTAATTGAACATTCTAAGCCTCGATGGACATATGCTTCCCAAATTGCAGCATATGTACATCATCACAAATACACATCAATTCCATACACAAACATCACTAAGTTCAACAACGACATACAGATAAAGTTATTACAAAGAAAGTGACCGGCCAAATAGAAATATATACAAGAATGACAGTGGAAGCAAAATGTGCCATAAGATGGCTAGAACAAAAGTCGGCCAGGTTAGCCACACACCCAGCAGCCGGCCAGACAGGGCATCAAGCTAGTCGCCCATGCAAGCTACCACAACAGACTCACAAAAGTGAGGCCCTTCAGACTCACCTTCTTCCTCTGCAACAAAACAATTAAGCATAGCATCCGAGTACAAAGATTGTCTTTGTACATAAGGCAGCGTGTGGAATAGCGGACCTATTCATAACTACATGCAAGCTTATTTAGGTGGAGGTTGTATGTCTTATTTTGCATGAAGCCAACTTTATTTGCAATAATGTAATACATTTTAAAAGCAAGTTTGCAAATCTGTTTAGTTATCAAAGTAGCATGAAGTCTGGATACATACAAGTAACCACTGGAAGTGACTATCCCAATAGTCACCACAACATAACACGAATCCCGATTCGTACCACCCATCAAGTTTTAATTTAAGCGGTTGTAGTCTAACTCTTGAAAGACCTCCCCAAGCGTGTCCATAACCTAGGGCGAGGCTATTCGAATAGTTTTAACCTGCAGGTGTACCAATGTACCCACACTTGAGCGCCTTTAAGCCAAAGCACACTTAGTAGGTATGCAGACACGGCTAAGTCCTACGAGCGCTTTCCAATATTGTGTATTAACTACGAGCCAGCTCGTATGGGTAGAAACACCATACGCTTACATTGCAAGCGAAGACAACAAATCCATCCCGGGTGAAGTCTTTCGGACACTACAATACTCCCAACACCATCCCTCCTGCGACCTCCTGCGACCGGGAGCCAATACACGCCAAAGTACTAAGTCAAGAGAGGTCCCATACCCTCTAGTGTGGTTAGCGCTAAAATGCTTGGTTTAGTGTAACAAGATGTTCGGTCCTTGTTGACTTAGGCACCATTCGGTCACACAGAATCACACCAACATACCATTGTGCCCAAGTCTAAATCATTTTGTTTTTAGTTTTAGTTTTCACAAGTAGACATGGCACAAGGTGGAAATCATAAATCATAATAAGTTTTGTGTGATCAAGGTTATCGACAAGTCGATAACCGCCATTTCTAGAAGCTAGGCATGGCTAAGCAATTAATTAGCAACTACTAAGTGACAAGAGCCCCTCACGAACTCTTAATCACACAAGTAACCTAGGCTCATGGTAGTAGAGGATAATCATTTGCTAAGGAAATGCATCTACTAGGCCAACTATTAAAACAAAGTAGCAATGCATACATAGAATTTGTAATCAACATAAATACTTAAAATACTGGGATTAACATGATCAAACTTGCCTTCTTCTTGTTGCTCAATTGGTTGCGGAGGATCGTTCTCGGGATTACAGCAAATGTCGAATCCTAAGCGAAAGGCAAAAAGAACCAGAACAACCAATAAGGCGAGCTACAAATAAACAAAAGAGCAAGCAAACTTAACCAAATGCGTGAAACTTACACATAAGGTAGAATACGAATATACCTAGACATAGAAACTGGAAAAACCTAATTTGGATTTGTGGTGCAAAGATAATGCATAAAAATACATTTTGGCCATAATTAGCAACTGAAGCAAAAATATTTTCTAGAGATTTTGAAGCTGGAATTTTTATGGTAGCTACCTACTGGTATAGAGGTAACCATATAAAATTTCAGGTCATTTGGAGTTAAAGTGATTTAGTTATGATTTTTCTAAGATGCAAAATTGGCATAATGCACTTTCGGGAGCATAAATATGTTCAAAACTAATTTCAGAGAAGTATACCAACAGAGGGTTTTCTAGAATTTATCAAATATATTTTGCATTTAGAGAATTACTTGTGCATTTTATAAGTCTTCGAATTTTCTAAATGCTAAAAATAGGTACTAACTCATTAATCAAGGTTTCTGCTACAATCTTGGACCTACCATCATTTTATATTAACATTGGGTTAATAACAAATTTATCAAGGTTGGAATCATTCATTTTGGACATACACAGAGCAAGATATGCATTTTCTAAAGTTTTATTCATTTTACGGAATATTTAAAATGGCGGGGACCAAGTTATTCCTAGTTATAAAATTTTACGCTCTTTGGAACATGCTTACATCCATTTTTATAATAAGCTAAAGTGATAACATGATTTATTACTGTTGGGATTAACTAAAAGCGATTAAAATGAATTAGTTATGAGTTTCTAAAGTTTTACATCATTTTAGGTTGATAAACAATTGCTTACAAATCTGAACAACCCAATACAAAGAAAATGGCGTGGGCGACTCCCAACCCTTGATCTAAAATCCTCGGCTCACGCTTGAAGCAGCGCCGCGTGGCGAAAGCCACTAAAACCCATCGTTGGATCAAGATCCAGCGGCTCACCTGATGTATGCAGCGGACGATGCGGTTGCCTCGGTGGCTCACGACCGCGATCTAAAGATGAGCGGCTCAGGAACCCAAATCTAGCAGGAAGGTCGATTGCATTCATGATCTCGACGCAGATCACGAGATGGGCGGTCGGGATGATGAGAGAACAGGATGGTCAGAATGCATACAAGATGCGGGCGCGAGATCGCAAGATGGGCGGCGGTTATAGATCGAAGTTCAAAAGAATGCGACGGGTGGGACGCATGTCGGTGGCTACAGTCACGGCGCAATGATTTAACCCGTGCGGTGCCGCATTTAGGCCCACAATCGACGACTAGCGAGGTGGTTAAGACCAAATTAATGATTCTAATGATTGCCATTAAATAGACTCTAATATTCTTTGAGATTTGATTTTAAACCCTCGGGCCCACAAGTCACGACCGGAGGAGATTTACAGCGAGTTAAATGCCGGCGATTAATTAATCAATGATTTAGCCTTAATGATGTCGAACGATGCGGAGTGAAAGCGGATTGATTCAACGAGATTGGGCCCAGGTCGATGGCTCAATAATAATGATTAAGACATAATTAATAACTAATGATCGGCAATTAATGTGTCCTAATGGTAGCGAAACGGGAAGCGTGTCTTGGGAAAACCCGAGTGGCTTTGACGACTGTCGCCGGCGACAACGCGGCGGCGTGAACAAGACCCAAAATGGATTCGCAATAGCGGCCTGAACCTAATGGTAGCATTCGCCGTGGCGGGGTTAACGCTTGGCTAGCGGAAAATAAGCAGGAGCTTTCTTGCTAAACATGAAAATAGCGAAAGCTCATTGCGGTCAAGAAGCGGGTGCCATAGCTTCTGGGACTAATAAGAAGCTACCTTAGCGAGAAGAGGTTTCAGGGCTGGTCGGAGAAGCTTGACCACGGTGGAAGCTCATGGGACTTGAAGAAAACCGAAAATGACACCTGAGCCAAATGAGTGATACAAAGCTTCAATATAGCTTCATAACGATTCACGAAGCTACATGAGCAAGTAATTGGAAAATGGAGCACTCACAGGTGAGGAAGAAGATGACCAAATTAGTAGAATTTGAACAAACTAAATTGGACAATTCACTAGAATCAAATCCAAAATTAAGTGAGAATTGTTCAAGATAATAAAGGGATAAGGTTAGGGCAAGAAACATGAAGGAGGACCACTGGAACACCAAGAACACCAATGGGCTCCACGGTTCAACAATGGTGGATTGTCGGTTTTGAGGTGTTAAGCTCCAAAATTGAAAATGGAGCTCAATGGCGGTGTAAAGGAACACGAGGGTGTGTTGGGGTGCTATAAGGCTTTGAAAGCATTAGGGTTTGCACCACTCCTCTCTCGGCGGCAAAACACAAAGCACAAGGTGCGTGGCGAGGAAAGGAGGTGAAGCGTGCATTAGGGCATGGCACGGCTCAATGTACCGCCCATACCCCTACACGTCGGCTAGGGTGGCTTTAGGGAGCAAAAATGACCTCACCATGCCTTGCCTTGTTTTACGCGCGCGGGAGGTTGAAGATGACGGCGCAAAGCTTGGGCGATTCACGGTAGTTGGATGAGACACGAGCGACGAGATAGTGCCACGCCACGGGCTTTAAAACACAACGGGAGATTGCGAGCCCTACGATTAAAGCGGGCGGCTCAGTTGCTCCACGTCGCAACTCTGCCACAGCGAAGAATGCGTGGCGTTGGATCTTAATCCAGCGGCTCGTTCAAAAATGCAACGGAGGTCAGAAGGCGGGAAATCTCAGCGGTTGGATAGGGATCTATCGGTGACATTGGACTTGCAACGGAAGGTCGAAGTGATACAGCGCGGCGGGCCGTGCGATTTAGATCTAACGGTTGAGATTCATCAGCGCGTTTTAAGAGTGGCTCGATGCGTTTAGTTGGTGAACGAATCAAGTGGCTCGAGCCGAGTTTGACTCGAACCAACAGCGATAAACCAAGTTTGACTTTGAAAAGAGCGAGACTCTCTGAAAGATTTATTTGAGGTAGCAAAATAACTCCAAAAATTATGAAAATTTTACAGGAGCTTGCTAACTCGGATATTAATATATGTAAAATTTTCAGAGATTTTATGCTGCGAATAAATCTCCAAAAATTCTGCAAGGCTCTGTTTTAATGTTTGACCGAGAGTCAAACAGGTTTGACTACCTCTAAAAATTTTCAAACAATTTCTAAAAATTGTGAGATTTTTCAGAGGGTCACATACCATCAGAGACTTAGGAAAAATATTTCAGAGGATGATCATAAGATTTGACAAGATTGTTTTTGGAATAACAAGATTTGGATCAACAAGACTTGTGACAATGTATTTCCATAATTCCTTGTACAAGAATTTCTTGGCACCACAGGAATTACATGATGTAAGAAAAAGTTTTAATTTCTACTGATTTTCTTACATTTGAAACACAAGCCCAAACTGGGGATGTTACAATCAGCATGGTTCCCTACATGTGTAATGGCACTCTTAGGGGTTGCCAAACGCTACTCGTAATTAGGTAGTTATAAAGGTAGCTTTTGGGTATGCTATGAAACATGCAGAGGGATGTGACTGGTTAGATATGAGATTTGCCCCTCCTAACATGAACATAACAGGAGAGATATCTCTGGGCCCCTCGAAGTGGTCGGATGAAGAAAGTGCATGGCCATGCCACTGGTGGTCAAAGAGTTCGACCACATAAGGTTATCCGACACTTGATCGAGAAAGTATTGAACAGTCCATAGATGACAAATATCTCACCTAGGGTTCAAACCAGATATTATGAGGCAAAGGGAGAATACACAAGAATGTCATTGAGTTCGACTAGATACGGACTAGTCGTATCGAGATCTGAGCTAGTCGTGGCTGATCGAACATAATCCTGAGTGGTGAGACCTAGTCATGATAACGACTGTCGGCGATTTAGCGATTGCGTGGTTTTGAGTCTTGCGTGTTCGTAGCCGGGATCGCGAGAGTTGAGCGACACCTACCGAACTTATCGTTCTCATCGAAAGATCGGGCCAACAATCGGACCTTCGGGTTCATCACTTACTAGCCCTACCGTTAGAACGGTGAAATCGTTAGAGCGAAGAAAAGCGAGCTCTATGAATTTTCCTCTCGCGCTTCAAGGTTAAAACCAAGAAGACCAAGTAAGTGTACATGGAAAGAAACTTATATAATTGCTTACTTTTTAATGTTTGGTGTTCTTGAATCTTGATTTTTACCTTCTATTTTCATAGATCATCCGGTGTTCTAGTCGTAGTTGATCAGAGCACCCTCGGAGGAAACTCCGAGGTAGAAGTGGTCGTGCCATCCCCAGGCAGTGGCGCACTTGCTGCTCAAGAACCTTTGGTCGCTCCATCCCGCCTAAGGAGGTAGAGGGTTGTGCGTTGAAGTCTCCTCAACCCAACCTTCCCTCATCACCCTCGGTTCATCAATGATAAAGAACTTGATGAGGCTTGGGGTCATATCGAACCATCAAGCAGGCGAGTCCGATACCATATTCGCTAATACAATGACGTGGCGATTGGGTAAGCTTCCACATTCATAGCTTTTTCTTTAAGTTTTGTCAAAAACTTAATGAAGTTCTATTTTGTAGCATATGGTGGAGAATTTCGCGTTGGTCGGAGGTGACCAAGCGAATAAAATTCTTGGAGAATAAAACTCGAACTAGAAAGTAAGTATTTCCTTCTTTACTCCTCTTTGTCTCGTTCCTCTTCTACAAATTAATTTCTCCTCATCTCATTTGATAGATTTGGAAAAAATTAAAAAGAAATCATGGCTAAGGAAGCCATAATAACCAAGCTTAAGAGGAATGCCAAGCTAAAGGTCGGTCGATCGAATACTGCGACCGGGCATAAGGAAGTCATCAAGACTTTTGAAAAAGAGTCAAGGTAACCAGTCATAAACTCAACGAGTGTATCTTCTTTTCTAATC
Source organism: Ampelocalamus luodianensis (assembly GCA_036346255.1). Lineage (NCBI taxonomy): Eukaryota > Viridiplantae > Streptophyta > Magnoliopsida > Poales > Poaceae > Ampelocalamus > Ampelocalamus luodianensis. The sequence goes on along the minus strand of CM070634.1, from coordinate 80,289,953 downwards.
ATATGTATTTATGCTTGTTATACTTGCGTCGAGCAAGCGCAAAAAATAAAAAGAGCGAAAAAGCTCTTGAGTTGGCGAGGCCAGGAGCGAAACTTGAGTGGAGTCTTGAAGACAAATTCAAGGCTCTTAATAAGATGCTCTTCATGCCATGTTCGAGAGCATTGCCAAACCTAGGCGATTCAGCGAGAAGATCAACTTCTCGCTAGCAACTCAAAACCTCAAGAGTATCCTCCAAGCTACTCGGAGAAACATGCGCAGATAATGAGAAGGCTGTTCTGACGGAGTAAGCTTTGCTTTGGAAAAGCTCAAAGCTTTCGACCTTCATTCATTTCTAGGCCATTGAAGAAGACTTCAACTATTCGGGTGATGAAGTGACCAAGCTACTCGAGAAGCAAAGCCTCTTGAAACAAAGTCGCGAAGGAAATGGAGGTTGGGTCTCGGTCTCGCAACGACCGGTCAGTGCTCAGAAGTAGATTAATGTAATTTTAGGATTGTAAAGACTTACCTTTGAACATCAATAAAGTGTGTTTTATCCTCTCAATTTTGCTAAGTGATCATGTAGCCCCATTGTTTGTATTAGTAGAAGAACTTACTAAAGCGATAGACCAATGAAAAGAGCAAAGCTACGACCATTGTACAAAGTATGCCATGATTATATTATAAAATGATCCAATTAAGTACTAGGAAATCAATTTGGTTGGGACTATGTATGATTTCGACTAGCTGTAGATCTTTGATCTAATCGAAATACTGTATAGTACACTAAGTGGTTGAAAGATTCCACTAGACTTGATGATAAGAAATTATGCAAAGAATATATGCAAAAAATAATAAGTGGTTTTATTTATATGCATTATCCAAAGTCGTGAAGGTTGCTAAGAACCAAAGACATGAGAAATACCTCATAGCGTATTCATGCTCAAGTTATTGTGAAGATCATAAGAAAGAGGGTCGTCACTAGAAATCCTTCTAGTGGGCATGACCACATGAAGAAAGGAGAGATTTCTACTAGGAGACTTTCCATGTCGACCGATGCCAAAACAAGAGTAGAATAGAATGTTTGAAATGAAGAAGGTTAGTCTTGAATTGAAGCATGTAGGTAACTATATTGAGTTGTTTGTGTTATTCTCTTTTACTGTTTGCTTCCTTGAGAAAGAGTGTATGGTCACACGTGAGAGCCATCACGTTGATGGTCATGACTAGGTCCTTGATGGCTTTCGACAACTATGTCAAAGCCAATGTAAAAGGCCCTTCTATGTCAAAGCCAATGTAAAAGAGGCCCTTCTATGTCAAAGCCAAAGTAAAGAGACCATCGAAAGGATATCGAGAGAGAATATGTTCTTCTCGACCGGTTAAACAACAATAGTATGTGACGGATGATGATATGACATATACATAATAACACTCATCGTAAAGTAAAGAATGATGCATCTTTATTGAATTAAAAAATTAAACATAAAACTTACGTAATTAATCAATATCCCAAGAATTAGTTAAAACACACCCATCTAACATAGCTAGTCGTAACAAACCGGTCGGGTGACTTGACTATAGTATAAGGACCTTCCATTTAGGAGAAAAATATTGCAATTTGCTTGGCTCTAAAATTTTTTGAAAGCAGATTAACTACAGCTAATCGCGATCATATGAAAACTTGGTTTCATTGTTCTTCAAGGAAATTGATGTTGTTGAATCTTCGTTCTTCATGATCGTTTTCATTGAAACAATCGGTGCGAGTAGAGCTAATTTTTAGTTCTCACGAAAGCATGGCTTCAGCACCATAAACCAGAAAAAATGGTGTTTCACCGGTCGCTCGACTGGTCGTGGTTTGAACGGCCCATAACATAGAAGGAAGCTCTTGAACTCAAGCTCCTGATCATTTGGTTAACTGATCGAACACTCGGTGTCTCACTCCTTGTATTATTATACCATTAGCTCGCTCGACTCCTCCATTACTCTGTGGATGAGCAACAAATGCGAAATGTATCTTGATACATCTTCATAGAATCCCTCGAAATTGCTGCTCGAGAACTGGGTATCGTTATCGGTGATTATACAACTAGGTAGACCGAATCGTGTGAACACATTTTTTTATGAGAAATCTCTTGGTAGCATCAGTTGTTGTTTTAACAACTAGCTCAGCTTCTATATATTTTGTGAACGTATCAATCATGACAAAAAGGAATTCAAAGCCTGGTGCTCTTGGGAAATGTCCTAGAATGTCTAGTCTCAGTTACAAAAGGCGAAAGAGGTATGGTTTGTGAAGCTTGTCTGATTGGTTACTTATCGATTGTGAAATTGACATTGTGCACGCAAATCACGAGCTCTTTTGTATCATAAAGGGTAGTAGGCTAGTAGTATCATTGCTGAAGGCTTTGACCAGTGTTCTGAGGGAATGATGTGCCCTCTGACTCCTCCATGAATGTCATATAGCAACTTAATGCCATCCGTTTGAGATATGCATCTCATCAACACTCGTGAGATCCTGTTTATAAAAGGTACTTTTGATCAGTGTATGATTTGGCTTTTCGAGCTATACGAACAACCTCTACATCGTCTTTGGAACAATACCATGCTGAACATAATTGTAGATCGATGTCATCCAACTACTACTAGGGTCGATTGCACACGACCTCCAAGGAGCATCTAGTCCTCGAAAGGCTTAACCGAGGGCGAATAGGTTGCTCGAAGAAAACTCAGTGAGATGAGTGACCTCGTGGGAGCCATCCGTGCCAATTGGTCTAGAAAATTTACCTTTTAAGGAATATGTTAGATCCGGAACCGAAGAAGTGCCTTCGAGTTTCGTACTTCCGCTAGATAAGATGACATCTTGGTACTTGAGCATTTATACTCTTTCCGATTTGATTCACTACTAGTTGAGAATCGCCTTTCACTAATAATCAAAACCCCAAGCGCTCACTACTCGAAGTCCCGCGATGAACCTTTGTATTCCGCATTGTAGCAGAAAGTTTAACCGAATGGCATATTTAATTTGTTCTCCGTAGAGAATATCAGACAACTCCATTTCATCCCTTGAGCATCAAGGAACCATCAAAATACATTATCCACTCGTCGTGGTGTTGCATTACTTGTGCCCTTGGGTGGGTTCGTCCTTTCGGCAATGAATGCGCTAAAGCCTCGAACTTGATTGTCGTTCGTGATATGAAATGGAGGTCGAATGTCCCAAGCTTGACCGCCATTTTGCTATTCGTCTGATGATTCCCTATTTCGAGAACTTGACCAAGAGGATATCCATTAGTACGACCACCTTGTTGCCACGAAAGTAATGTCTTAGTTTCCTTGAAGCCATAAGGAGATCATAGAGCAACTTTTGTACCTATGGGTATCGTTCTTTTGGTTTGTGTAAGATTTGCTTACATAATATACAGTCGTTGGATGTTGTCGCTCAATGACTAGTACATCATCGACAATTTGTGGCATTGCGTACGTATATGAGTAATTTTCTCCCAATATTGGAGATAGTAAGATCAGGCACTCATAAGGTACTTCTTGAGTTCTTCAAGGGCATCATTTGCCTCTTTAATCCATTGAAACTTCCATATTTTGAGCTTGATGAAAGGTAACCCTTTTCTCCTAACCATGTTATGAAACAACCGAGCGCCATATAGCCGTTAGTTTTGGACCTCTTTCTTTGTGGCCGAAGGAACCTCAGTCGATGGATGATATCTTTACTAGATTTGCTTCAATTCCTCTAATTGAAACTAGGAACCCAGAAGCTTTTAGAGGAGACTCAGACACATATTTTGGATTTAACTTAGGTTATGTCTTCTCAAATTATTGAAAGTCTCTTGTAGGTTGGGAATATGATCATGACATTGATGCTTGTCACGACAGCGCCAAGCATTTTGAGACCAAGGGCATCTTAACATAGTAGTAAGTGTCATACGGTGTGATGAAGGAAGTTTTGTCTTCATCATCTTTACTCATATATATCTAGTGATAACCTGATATGCATTCAAAACTTAATAACTCACACCCGGAGTGGAGTCTACAAGTTGATCAATGCATGGAAGGGAAGTCATCCTTTGGACAAGCTTTATTAAGATTTGTGAAATTGATAAACATTCACCATTTTCCATTACTTTTCCTGACCATTACATGATTGGTGAGCCACTTGGGTGGTTGACTGAATGAACAAGGCCTTAAGGAGCTTGTCAATCTTGATTGGATTGCCTCCTTTCGATCAGTGCAAAATGCCTTAGCTCACCTTGACGGTTTCTTGTCAATTTGGAGAGCTAACCTATGCTTGATCACCTTCCGGGATTTCGGGCATGTCGAGGCCTTTGCCAAGTAAATACATCTAGGTTTGCACGGAGGAAGGAGGCGGCGACTCTTCACATTTAGGGTCGAGTCCTACCTAACGATACCTTTTGGGTAGATGCATTAGCATTTCTGACCCAAGCGGTGTTTTGGCGCTTTCAGAAGCACTTTTGTCAGTGTCACCTCCTTGGTGCAGTCGGAAGGCTTTGGCACCATCTTTGGCCTAGTGTTTGGCACGCATGGTAGGTTAGTTTCCAGTCGAAAGTTCATCAACCGTTCTAAGGATTTTTATCACATGCATATGCCATATTTTTATCTCCTCGAACGTGATGACTCCTTTTGGTCCGGCATCTTTAAACTCGATAATCGTGCAGCGTGGCTATCAAGAATTTTGCCAATGCCGGTTGACCCGATTCCATTATATGCGATCTCAAAATCTACTACGTCAAATGGAATTTTTCTATTTGGAAGTTTTAGGTCTTAGAATGTGACCGTCTGAGAGTTGCCCTAACGGTTTTGCAGTAGAACGAAACTATGCCATGGAAGGCATATTTCACAGCTTTACTTTGACACGAGAATTTGCATTTCTTCTAATGCTCATGTAAGCAGATATTTAAAGAACTACTTCCATCTATTAGAACTCGATTAACTTTGCAATTATTAATAATAGATTCAACAATAATAGAACCTACAGTCGAGTGATGGGATAGGGTAGTCATCTTTCTTGAAGGAGATTACGGTCTCCAACCACCGGATGGCTTGGTAGTGATTGGATTTTAGCAAGGTTGACATCTCGCTCCACGACCTTGGGATGACTTCTTGATTCATACAAGGAGGATCACTAAAGATCATGTCGACGGTGTCTTGAGGCTCTTGGTACTCCATTTCTTCTTCGCCATCTTTGTCCTTTTGGAGCTTGGTTCTCAAGTTCTGTTATGGAGGAAAGGGACCTTTACTAGAGTAGTAATCTTCCAACTTCTTTTGCTAGCGCGGTGGTGCACAGATCATGCCTGGCTAGGTGTAGTGGACACCACTTCTTGTTTTTGTAGTCATCGGTTGGAGCCTTTGTTTTGTTCGACCAGAATAATCTCTCTTGCGCTTTGGTAAACTTTCCAGGAACCGCAAGACTTCCTTGTTGTCGGGCTTGCAATTTTTTTATTCTAAGAGCCTTCTACTACTACAAAAGCAGGCCATATCAGGCCCTCATCACGAGCAGTTCAGGAGCCATCGTGTTGAACTTATACAAATGGTTCACTTTGGAACCGTCGTGATATGTACCTCATCATAGCGGTTCTTATTACCAACCGTCATGATACTTCACGAGACGGTTGATAATAAACGTCTATGATATATGACTCATCACAGACGGTTCTTACTACCAACCGTCTGATATGCCACCTATAAATATCGGACCCAGCGGACCCCCCCTTTACTTCTCGATCTATTGTTTGGAATAGAGGGCTTGAGAAGGTTTGCTCTGTGGTGGCTGTAGAGGAGGCTTGCTTGTTTTGCTTGCTTTGTTCTTGGTTGTGGGTTGCCTTGACAACTTATGGCTATTTGGCTTGCATGCTTGCTTTGTGAGGCTTGGATTTAGTGATACCTCTTGGTTTGGGTGTTGTGAATGAGTGCTTTGTTTTGGGTGGGTGTTTGTGAGAGGAGAAGCATGGGGAGGTGCATTTCAAGCTGTGGCTCTTCTCTTGCCCTATCCATAGCTCTCACATTGCACTATGGCTCGAAGGAGAAGGCGGTGAGAATCTCGTAGGTTATTTGGAATTTTCATCGTTAGCTCTAAGGGTAACGATCGTAACTCTTTATATTTGCTCTAGGTTAATCTTTAATCAATTTTAATGTGTTTGGTTAATAGGAGGAGTAACGTATTTACGATTTATTAATATAATTTAACACTAATAATTTATTACGTGCGTAGCGTAGATAGATCGAATCGGATGTGCGGTGCGAAGCAGTGTGAGTGAAGGGTATATTAATGGCGTGTTTGCAAAGAGCCGCCAAGCGAGGATATGTTGAATAAGGGATATAATTTATGTACTTCCCATGCATTGATTGCGATGTCGAAGATGTTTAACAACCCAAGCGGATCGTAGGGCACTTGATTCAAGGGGTTTCAAAAAGGGTATACATGTTAGACCGTCACGGCGAAGAGCAGGTTATACGAGAAGTTAATAATGATGACATCAGGAAGTTAATAATGGCGACATCGCCGAGGAAGTCAACGATATGCAAGATGTGGACTATGCTTTTGATGAGGATAGGTCGCCGATGACAATCTGGATCGGATGCTCTGCGATGCGAGAAGAGAACTACAATGAGAGAGAGTTTTGTAAATTCGTAGCAATGGAGAACTTGGGAAACCTTTGTTCCACGGCTGGCGGAATACACAAGGTTGTCAACCGTATTTGAACTCCTGAAATTGAAGGCAAGAAATGGTTGGTCCGACAAGAGTTTCACGGTGTTGTTAGGTCTCTAGCGGACATCCTTGGAGGAAAACGTGTTGCCGCCACCTTCCAAGCCAAGAAGGTTCTTTGTCCATTGGGAATGGAAGTAGAAAGAATACATGCATGTCCGAACGATTGTATCATGTAAGAGTATGCGAGTTGCATGTATGTCCCGTGTGCAAAGCATCACGATACAAGCGTAAGAATCGCTAAGGTGAAGCAAGAACCTCCTGCTAAGATGTTGTGGTATCTGCACGGATCCCATGTTTGAAGCGTTTATTCGCGAAGAAGGAGGCAAGATTGCTGCGTTGGCACTTTCGGAGGCGTAAGAAAGATAAGCTAAGACACCCTGCAGTTACGCGGTGGAGAAACTGATCGGACCTTCAAAGAGTTCGGTGCGGAACCGAGGATCATAAGGTTAGGGTTGAGTACAGATGGAATGAATCCTTTCGGTAACATGAGTGCCGACATAGCACTGCCCGTGAATCTATGTATGTACAATCTTCCTCCTTGGTCATGTATGAAGCGGAGTACATTTTGATGTCACTACTTATCCAAGGGCTGAAGTAACACAGGAGCGATATTGATGTGTACATAGCACCATTCTTGGATGATCTTGTGACACCGTGCGAAGGGTACAAGTATGGGATGCGTACAAATGAGAGAACTTCTCTTTACGTGTCATGTTACGCACTATCAATGATTTTTCGCCCTTGGTAACACTTCCGGGCTTTAGTACGAAGGAGCCAAAGCTTGTCCATATTTGCTTAGATGCTACGAGAGTGTATAGTTGAACAACTCGTGCAAAACTATGTATATCGTCCCAGTAGGTTCCTTCGTGAGTCACCCATACCGCAAGATGAAGAAACAATTCGATGGAAATAAGGAGGACAGATTCAGCTCAAGGGATTTTAGAGGAAAGAGGTCTATGATATGGTTAAGGATATCGATGTTGTGCTTGGAAGGGATGTAAATTAAAAACCGTCAAAAACATCCGGATGACGGTCAATTTTTGGGACTTGCCTTATTGGGAGCACAGAAGTTCGTCAGCATATCGACGTCATGCGTGGAGAAGAATATATGTGATAGCTTGATTGGTATCTTCTTGAACATTAGTGGCAAAACAAAGGATGGTGTTAACGGCATGACTTGGTTGATATGAACATAAGGACCGAGTTAGCACGAAGAGGCCTATAAAGGACGACATACCTTCCACGACACACTATGTCCAAGGCTGAGAAATGAACTATGCGAGCTTGCATGGTGTCAAAGTCTCGTCCGTTACTCCGCTAACATTAAGAAACTTGTTTCTATACAAGATTTGAAATTAATTGGTATGAAGTCTCATGATTGTCATGTGCTAATGACACAAATACTTCCTATTGCAATTAGGAGTATCTTGAAACAAGGTCAGAGTGGCAATCTTGAGGTGTGTTATTTCTTCAACTCAATTGGTCGAAGGTCATCGATCCCCAATGACTAGATGCTCTACAGTAGAGGTGGTGACGACTCTATGTCATCTTGAGATGTATTTCCTTCGTCATTTTGATATCATGGTCCATCTCATTGTTCATCTTGTGAAAGAGATAAAGATATGCGCCTTGTGTTCCTCGTCATATGTACCCGTTCGAGGTACATGGGAATTCTCAAGTCCCGTGCGGAATCGATCTCGGCCGGAGGGCAGCGACATCGAAGGTTATACAACCAGAAAGGTCATTGAGTTCTATGTCGACTACATGGCTCGGGTGAAACCGATAGGTGTGCCTCTATCTCGTCATGAGGAAGGCCGGATAGTACCTAGACCATCGGAAGGAAATAAATCACTCCCGATCTGGATATGCGCTCAAGCGATTTCACGGTCTTGCAACACATGATCCAAGTGTCCCCATACATCGACGAGCACAAAGACATGGTATGCTAACGAATCCGGATCGGAGGTTTGAATCACGAGAGAAACACAGTCGGTTCAAAGAATGGTTAAAGGTGTGAATCATTTGAAGATCATCAAGTGGTGATACGTGCTATGGTTGGCAAAGGGCCACAATTTACAATTATCACATGGCAAGGATAGGACATAAATGGGTACATTTTATCGCATTTCGGGATAGGAAGAGCACAGTCGAGCAGTGGTGGCATAGATGCATTCGTACCAATGGGTGAGGAGCCATTACTATGGGCAAATAAAGGAGATGTGGAGCTCGACTACATGCTTTTCAAGATCCCCTATTTCGGTGTTGTTGGGTCCATCTCCCACAGTGAAGGTTGACAAATCGGCATCACTACCGTGGACCTCGCGTGTTGGATACAAAGATGAACCATTACGTCTTGGCTAACAGTTGTTCAAGTCTTCTATGTAACCGACCCGACAAATAAGAAGCGCCACGTAGTTCTTCATGGAAAAAAGGATTGTGGAGTTGAGAATATAGTGGACGAGGAAGAATACAATCAATTTGTGAGTTGCCTCCTTTGGGAGCGACATCGGCTCGAGGAAGAACCCATGAGAAAGCTAGCTATATCGCGTCGATCATCATGAAGGCTATATTTTAATTAAGAATTTACTCCATTGTAATTAATTTATTGCATTGTCATGTGTTAATGTGTTATGGACTTGTCATATTTAATATATATTGATGGTAATGTGGGCGTTCATTGTAATTTGGAGTTGAGTTGAATTAGATATGAATTTTTGAAGTCAAGCGAATTGTTAGTGGATAAATTGATTTTCATCAAATTATTTGGAGATGTGTTATGTCATCGTAGTTGTCACAGTTATTCATATGGACTTGTCATGATTACCATCATCTCGGTTGTCGATATCACGATGGTTCTTTAATAGAACGATGCATGATATGTCCCAAATCACAACCGATTATTTAATAGAACCGTGCATACATATCACATACGGTTCTATTATGCAACCGTCTGTGATATGTCTCGCATCAGATGGTTCTATTAAAGAACCGTCATGATATATCCACATCACGATGGTTCTTTAATAGAACCATCGTGATATGGTACATATCACTGACAGTTGCATAATAAAACAAATCAGTGATAGGGACCCTAGGGCTCTATTTATTTCCCGCCCATTTATCTCCCAGTGCCCGCCCATTCAGCTCCTTCGCCTCTCTAGGGTTCACCGTAGCCCAGCCGCCACCGCCCGACATCGGACCCTTGCGCCCTCCCTCTGCACCGCCTCCTCCCATATTTGAGACCCATTTATTCGACTTGTAATGCTTAGCCTTCCATTGACCCTAGCATCACAATTCAAATAAACCAAGCCTCGGATATGTATACTTCCCGTCATTATACACACCCGTTACAAAATCATGTATCAAAACCATACAACAAGAGGTTACAATAATAAAACTTCAATACAGAAAGGAACTTACAAGATAAAAACAAACTACACAGTGAAGCAAAGCCATAAGATGGCGATAAATAAAAAGCCAATTAGTGTGCCTTTACCCACAAGGCAATACCAAGACGCCAAGCTAGTCGTCAAACCCAAGCATCTCACAAAGGAAGCCCTTGGGCTCACCTTCTTCCTAAACAAAAACATTAAGCAAAGCCGAGTACAAAAAAATTGTTTTTGTACTACTTAGAAAGGTGACGTGAGGAATGTAACTATAATTTAACTACATGCAAGCTTTATTTAAGTGGAGGGCTGGACTCACTTTTAGAGAAGCAAGTTTTCTTTTGCAATAATGTAATAGTTTTGAAGGCGGTTTAACAATTCAATTTTATTTGCGAAAATAAGTCTGATAAGTAGTGACAAGAAGACCTCCCGGAGACCAACCCAATGGCCATCACAACAATAGTATGAGCCTGCTTCATACCAACCCATCAAGTTTTAATTAAAATGTTGTAGTCTAACTCTTGATAAGCTTACAAGCGTGTCCATCACCTAGGGCGAGGCTATTCGAATAGTTTTTAACCTGCAGGGTGTACCACTATCCACACTTGGCCCGCCTTTAAGCCAAAGCACACTCAGAAGGTATCTTTGCCAGACTAAGTCCTACGAGACTTTTTCCAATATTGTGTATTAACTACGAGCCAGCTGTATGGATAGAAATCCATACGCTTACATGTAAAGCCGAAAAGACAACTACCCACTCGGGATAAAGCTTTTGGACAACTACCATGCTCCCACCTCCATCCCTCCTGCGACCTCCTGCGCCGGAGCCAATACACGCCAAAGTACTAGGTCAAGAGAGGTCCCATACCCTCTAGTGTGGTTAGCACGAAATGCTGGATAATGGTACTCACAAGATGTTCGGTCCTTAATTGACTGAGCACCATTCAGTCACACCCAAGAATCACACCATCTTACCATTGTGCCGCATCGAAATCATTTTGTTTTTAGTTTTTAGTTTTCACAATTAAACATAGCAAAGTCTGAATCATAAGTTATAATAATTTTTGTGTGATCAAAGTTATCGACTAAGTCGATAACACTTAATTCTACTGTATCTAAGCATGGCTAAGCATCATATCGTAAATACAAATAAAAGGACCTAAATCATTCAGGCTCTAATTCACCGGTGAGAATAATATTCCTAAGGTAGTGGCGGGGTGAACAATTTTCAGGCAACCATGCAATGGGATTAACTACTCTAATCGACAAAATTACTTTGACACAAAAGCATGCATACATACAGGTTAAACAAAATATTAGACTTGAAAATAATGGGAATGAACTGGATATGATCAAAGCGCTTGCCTTTGCTTTATTTGAGATATTCGACTTCTTCAGAGATCACTCGATAACAACGTCATCTAACGGTAAAAGCGCCAAAGCGAAATACAACGAATAAACACCAAAATGCCAAAAGGTATCCAAAATCAAAAACACAGAAGATAGATCATGAATTGGGAACAACAAATTAGCATATTCGGAGATTATTTAAATTATACAGATTTCTTATTCTTGATCTTTCCAAACTCACTTATTTCCACGATAATCATCATCAAAAACAATCCTCTTATATGCTCTCCTCTTTATGGACTTTGATGGTGATTGTGTGCACAACTATTATCCGCAGTGGGTTCTAGATATCTATTTAACTATTCTAGTCTAACCATTCACTTAATTATCATTTTAATCAATTGATTTGTCTACTAAGCTGTTATTGTCTAGAATATAATCGCCAATTAATTATCTACGAACTACTAATCCCTTATTGTCTCTAGGCTAACTACTAAAATTAGACACTAACTATTCTAATTAACATACATATGCACCAAAATACTATCTTGATGAACTCTTTGCTATCGGCTCATGATCACCGCTACTACAAACTATCTATTACCACAACCACACTTACACACTACACCAAGAGAAACCCGAGATAGAGGTGGGCCCACCGCCATATATGCAAACAAGAAAGGTTGCCAAGAGGCCGGGTAGAGGCCCTCTTGAGATAGAAGTTTGCATAAAACATCTCTGGAATGGATTTGCAAAGAGTCGTGAAACTAGCTAACCTCTTAATAGTTAACCTTTGCTAACACAAAAAAGTTTTGAAAAAGGGTTATACCGATAATACTTCCTTTCTTCTATTTACTATCTTGAGTGGCACTAATGTCGGCATCAAGGTTATTCTCTATTGATTCTCAAAGTTCACAACCACAAAGATTTTCGGTCGGCCTAGCCTACAATAAGTTCTTTTAAACTACCTTACTCATTCATACAACGACAAATGAATACTGCTGTAAGCCTCTTATTCATAACACATCAATACAATCATTTACAATATCGAACGATTCACTACTAACCTAAACCTAGAATTCTACTATCATCCTTGTCAGAAAAACTGAGACTCTGAATTTTAAAATTGATACATCTGAAATCTTAATGAATCTGAACATACCACTTTTTGACTAACTATCAATTTCCCTTACCATCTTTGCTCACAGGTAAACATACACATGCACACTTGCATTCTCGAGAGCTAGGGAGATAGGCGATGGCTCACCCGCAATGAAAGGAGGGCGAAGGTGGCTTAGGTAGGGGCGTGGAGGAGGCGCGGCCCAGGCCGGTGTGGCTGCGGCAATGTCAGGGCGGGAAGACCGGGAGGCTGACAGCACGAGCATGTTGAGGCGGCCGAGGAGTCCCACCCACGTAGAGAAGCAAAACCATCCTTTGAGGCATTCATACAAACACAGAGGAGCGAGGAGGAGGGAACCAAGCGGCTCATCCATGGCCTGTCGCGGCGGCCGGAAGGTCGGCGGCGGTGGGGCAACCGGCAGGGCAGCTCGGGGCTTGGCGATGGCGGGGTGTGCATGACAACCGGGCGTGGAGGCGGAGTAGCACCGGCGGCGATGGCGCTCGGGTGTTGGGGTGGCGGTGCGGCTCGGACGGGGCTCGGCGATCAGTGACGCGGCTGCCGGACAGGCAGGCGGCAGGAGGGTGGAGGGAGGAGGCTCGGTGGGGCGGCATGGGGAGGCAGTGGGGAGAAGAGTCTGGAGGCGGCCGGATCGGGAAGAAGGAGATGGCGGCGGGTGGGAGATGGCAGAGAGGCGGCCGGTGGACACAGTGGCGCCACGGCCGAGGCGGAAGGAAGACGGAGCGGCGTCGGAACAACCGGAAAGCGGCGGTGGAGCAACCCGGCCGGGCAGGCCTGAGAGGAGAGGCACTGTGGGGCGCGGAGGAAGTAGGAGGTGTGGCTTCTTGGCCGCGGCACCATGGACCGGGGAAGAGGCGGGAGGCCGTGGTCAGGCGGTGTCGGGCGGTGGAGGGAGGAGCGGCATGGGACGATAGTTGCTACCGGCGATCGCTCGAGGTTGACGACCACTCCTCCGACTAGATGATCAAAAGTTTTGCACTCAGCAAGCTGGTCGAGGACATTTCTTCTGACTTTCGATCGATGGATGTGAGGGGTCTTACTGATGAGGACATCAACCCTAAGGATGCATCCACTGCTTTGACTGCATCCCCTGCTTCGAATGCACCCACTGCTTCGACTCGCTGCGCTACATCCATATCTTCGATCGGACTTTCGGCGACTACATTGCCATATTTTCCAGTTGGACCGAGCTGCCTCTACACATATATGTCGAGCTACATCTACTGCTTCTACTCATGTGTGTCAGGCTATGTTTACATGCCATGGTGCTGCGTCACCAATTGTTGGCACATAGGTTATGTAACGAATGGGCTGATTTGGCCATATAGCTACCCCTAGGATTTTGGGGTACTGTTCACATGGCACTATTCACATGTGAACAGTACCACCGCCCCCTTCCTCTTTCTCCTATAGATAATGGTCGTCGCCCCTTTTGTTCCACGGGTTTTGTTGATTAAATTTTAGCTTTGCTACTTTATACTTTGTTCTCTTGGTCGGCAAGATCAACAGCGACATTGTTCTTCGAAACCCCACCTATCAATACATTCACTTCCTATTTGCAATTTCATATTGCTTATTTACCTTGTTCTTGCGTGCTTCTTCGGTGTATGCAGAATCGATCTCGTGATCGTGTCAACCGGTATTCGCACGGTTGATAACGACTTGTCGGCGCTTTAGCGATTGCGTGGTTTTGAGTCTTGCGTGTTCGTAGCCGTGATCGCGAGAGTTGAGCGACACCTACCGAACTTATCGTTCTCATCGAAAGATCGGGCCAACAATCGACCTTCGGTTCATCACTTACTAGCCCTACCATTCGTAACGATGAAATCGTTAGAGACGAAGAGAAAGCGAGCTCTATGAATTTTCCTCTCGCGCTTCAAGGTTAAAACCAAGAAGACCAAGTAAGTGTACATGGAAAGAAACTTATATAATTGCTTACTTTTTAATGTTTCGTGTTCTTGAATCTTGATTTTTTCTCGCTTCTATTTTCATAGATCATCTGGTGTTCTAGTCGTAGTTGATCAGAGCACCCCTCAGGAGGAAACTCCTGAGGTAGAAGTGGTCGTGCCATCCCCCGAGCAGGTGGCCGCACCAACGCCTGCTCAAGAACCTTTGGCTGCTCCATCCCCGCCTAAGGAGGTAGAGGGTTGTACGTTGAAGTCTCCTCAACCCAAAGAACTTCCTCATCACCCTCGGTTCATCAATGATAAAGAACTTGATGAGGCTTGGGGTCATATCGAACCAATCAAGCAAAGACGAGTCCTGATACCATATTCGCCTAATACAATGACGTGGCGATTCGGGTAAGCTTCCACGATCACATTCATAGCTTTTTTCTTTAAGTTTTGTCAAAAACTTAATGAAGTTTACTATTTTGTAGCATATGGTGGAGAATTTCGCAGTGGTCGGAGGACTGACCGAGCGAATAAAATTCTTGGAGAATAAAAACTCTGAACTAGAAAGTAAGTATTTCCTTCTTTACTCCTCTTTGTCTCGTTCCTCTTCTACAAATTAATTTCTCCCCTCATCTCATTTGATAGATTTGGAAAAAATTAAAAAGAAATCATGGCTAAGGAAGCCGCAATAACCAAGCTTAAAGAGGAATGCCAAGCTAAAGGCTGGTCGATCGAATACCTGACGACCAGGCATAAGGAAGTCATCAAGACTTTTGAGAAAAAGAGTCAAGGTAACCAGTCATAAACTCAACGAGTGTATCTTCTTTTCTAATCATATGTATTTATGCTTGTTATACTTGCGTCGAGCAAGCGCAAAAAATAAAAAGAGCAGAAAAAGCTCTTGAGTTCGAGCGAGGCCAAGGAGCGAAACTTGAGTGGAGTCTTGAAGACAAATTCAAGGCTCTTAATAAGATGCTCTTCGCCATGGGGTCAGGAACGCAATTGCCAAACCTAGGCGATTCCGCGGAGAAGATCAACTTCCTCGGCTAGCAACTCGAAAACCTCAAGAGTATCCTCCAAGCTACTCTGGAGAAACATGCGCAGATAATGAGAGAAGCTGTTGCGAACGGAGTAAGCTTTGCTTTGGAAAAGCTCAAAGCTTTCGACCCCTTCATTCATCTCCAGGCCATTGAAGAAGACTTCAACTATTCGGGTGATGAAGTGACCAAGCTACTCGAGGAAGCAAAGCCTCTTGGAAACAAAGTCGCGAAGGAAATGGAGGTTGGGTCTCGGTCTCGCAGCGACCAGTCTGGTAGCTCTGAGAAGTAGATTAATGTAATTTTTAGGATTGTAAAGACTTACCTTTGAACATCAATAAAGTCTGTGTTTTTATCCTCTCAATTTTGCTAAGTGATCATGTAGCCCCCGACTGTTTGTATTAGTAGAAGAACTTACTAAAGAAGCAGTAGACCAATGAAAAGAGCAAAAGCTACGACCATTGTACAAAGTATGCCATGATTATATTATAAAATGATCCAATTAAGTACTAGGAAATCAATTTGGTTGGGACTAGTGTATGATTTCGACTAGTCAGAGATCTTTGATCTAATCGAATATCAGATAGTACACTAAGTGGTTGAAAGATTCCACTAGACTTGATGATAAGAAATTATGCAAAGAATATATGCAAAAAATAATAAGTGGTTTTATTTATATGCATTATCCAAACTGGTCGTGAAGGTTGCTAAGAACCAAAGACATGAGAAATACCTCGCGAAACGTATTCATGCTCAAGTTCTGACTGGCAGCGAAGATCATAAGAAAGAGGGTCGTCACTAGGAAATCCCTTCTAGTGGGCATGACCACATGAAGAAAGGAGAGATTTCTACTAGGAGACTTTCCATGTCCTGACCAGTAGCCAAAACAAGAGTAGAATAGAATGTTTGAAATGAAGAAGGTTAGTCTTCGAATTCGAAGCATGTAGGTAACTATATTGAGTTGTTTGTGTTATTCTCTTTTACCTGTTTGCTTCCTTGAGAAAAGAGTGTATGGTCACACGTGAGAGCCATCACGTTGATGGTCATGACTAGGTCCTTGATGGCTTTCGACAACTATGTCAAAGCCAATGTAAAAGAGGCCCTTCTATGTCAAAGCCAATGTAAAAGAGGCCCTTCTATGTCAAAGCCAAAGTAAAAGAGACCCTTCTGAAAGGATATCAGAGAGAATATGTTCTTCTCTCCACCGGCTAAACAACAATAGTATGTGACCGATGATGATAATGTATATATACATAATAACACTCATCGTAAAGTAAAGGAATGATGCATCTTTATTGAATTAAAAAAATTAAACATAAAACTTACGTAATTAATCAATATCCCAAGAATTAGTTAAAACACACCCATCTAACATAGCTAGTCGTAACAAACCAGGTCGGGTGACTTCGACTATAGTATAAGGACCTTCCCATTTAGGAGAAAAAATATTGCAATTTGCTTGGCTCTAAAATTTTTTGAGAAACAGATTAACTACAGCTAGACTGCTGATCATATGAAAACTTGGTTTCATTGTTCTTCAAGGAAATTGATGTTGTTGAATCTTCGTTCTTCATGATCGCTTTCATTGAAACAATCGGTGTAGTAGAGCTAATTTTAGTTCTCACGAAAGCATGGCTTCACACCATAAACCGTAAAAATGGTGTTTCACCGTCGCCGATCGTCGTGGTTTGAACGGCCCATAACATAGAAGGAAGCTCTTGAACTCAAGCTCCGATCATTTGGTTAACTGATCGAACACTCGGTGTCTCACTCCTTGTATTATTATACCATTAGCTCGCCGACTCCTCCATTACTCGTGGATGAGCAACAAATGCGAAATGTATCTTGATACATCTTCATAGAATCCTCAAATTGCCGCCGAGAACTGTATCGTTATCGTGATTATACAACTAGGTAGACCGAATCGTGAACACATTTTTTATGAGAAATCTCTTGGTAGCATCAGTTGTTGTTTTAACAACTAGCTCAGCTTCTATATATTTTGTGAACGTATCAATCATGACAAAAAGGAATTCAAAGCCCTGGGTGCTCTTGGGAAATGTCCTAGAATGTCTAGTCTCCAGATTACAAAAGGCCAAGAAAGAGGTATGGTTTGTGAAGCTTGTGCTGATTGGTGTACTTGTCGATTGTGAAATTGACATTGTACGCACTTCGTCACGAGCTCTTTTGTATCATAAAGGGTAGTAGGCTAGTAGTATCATTGCCTGAAGGCTTTACCGACCAGTGTTCTGTAGGAATGATGTGCCCTACAGACTCCTCCATGAATGTCATATAGCAACTTAATGCCATCCGTTTGAGATATGCATCTCATCAACACTCCGTGAGATCCCTGTTTATAAAAGGTACTTTTGATCAGAGTGTATGATTTGGCTTTTCGAGCTATACGAACAACCTCTACATCGTCTTTAGGAACAATACCATGCTGAACATAATTGTAGATCGATGTCATCCAACTACTACTAGGGTCGATTTGCACGACCTCCAAAGGAGCATCTAGTCCTCGAAAGGCTTAACCACTGAGGGCGAATCGAGTTGCTCGAAGAAAACTCCGAGTGAGATGAGTGACCTCGTGGGAGCCATCCGTGCCAATTGGTCTGCTAGAAAATTTACCTTTTAAGGAATATGTTAGATCTGGAACCCGAAGAAGTGCCTTTCGAGTTTCTGTACTTCCGCTAGATAAGATGACATCTTGGTACTTGAGCATTTATACTCTTTCCCGATTTGATTCACTACTAGTTGAGAATCGCCTTTCACTAGTAATCCGCGAACCCCAAGCGCTCTGGCTACTCGAAGTCCTGCCAGTAAACCTTTGTATTCCGCCACATTGTAGCAGGAAAGTTTAACTGAATGGCATATTTAATTTGTTCTCCCGTAGGGGATATCAAGACAACTCCAGCCCCCAATCCCTTGAGCATCAAGGAACCATCAAAATACATTATCCACTCGTCGTGGTGTTCGTACTTGTGCCCTTGGGTGGGTTCGTCCTTTCGGCAATGAATTCTGCTAAAGCCTCGAACTTGATTGTCGTTCGTGATATGAAATGGAGGTCGAATGTCCCAAGCTTGACCGGCCATTTTGCTATTCGTCCTGATGATTCCCTATTTCTGAGAACTTGACCAAGAGGATATCCAGTTAGTACGACCACCTTGTTGCCCTGAAAGTAATGTCTTAGTTTCCTTGAAGCCATAAGGAGATCATAGAGCAACTTTTGTACCTATGGGTATCGTTCTTTTGGTTTGTGTAAGAATTTGCTTACATAATATACAGGTCGTTGGATGTTGTCGCGCTCAATGACTAGTACATCACTGACAATTTGTGGCATTGCAGCCACGTATATGAGTAATTTTTCTCCCAATATTGGAGATAGTAAGATCAGGGCACTCATAAGGTACTTCTTGAGTTCTTCAAGGGCATCATTTGCCTCTTTAATCCATTCGAAACTTCCATATTTTCAGAGAAGCTTGATGAAAGGTAACCCTTTTTCTCCTAACCGTGTTATGAAACAACTGAGCGCTGCCATATAGCCAGTTAGTTTTTGGACCTCTTTCTTTGTGGCCGAAGGGCAAATCTGGTCGATGGATGATATCTTTACTAGATTTGCTTCAATTCCTCTAATTGAAACTAGGAACCCAAGAAGCTTTTCAGAGGAGACTCTGAACACATATTTTTTGGATTTAACTTAAGGTTATGTCTTCTCAAATTATTGAAAGTCTCTTGTAGGTTGGGAATATGATCGCCAGCATTGATGCTTGTCACGACAGGCGCACAAGCATTTTTGAGACCAAAGGGCATCTTAACATAGTAGTAAGTGTCATACGGTGTGATGAAGGAAGTTTTGTCTTCATCATCTTTACTCATATATATCTAGTGATAACCTGAATATGCATTCAAAAAACTTAATAACTCACACCCGGAAGTGGAGTCTACAAGTTGATCAATGCATGGAAGGGGAAGTCATCCTTTGGACAAGCTTTATTAAGATTTGTGAAATTGATAAACATTCACCATTTTCCATTACTTTTCCTGACCATTACATGATTGGTGAGCCACTTGGGGTGGTTGACTTCACGAATGAACCGAGCCTTAAGGAGCTTGTCAATCTTCGATTGGATTGCCTCCTTTCGATCAGGTGCAAAATGCCTTAGCTTCTGCTTGACCAGTTTCTTGTCAAGCTGGAGAGCTAACCTATGCTTGATCACCTTCCTGGGGATTTCGGGCATGTCAGACGCCTGCCAAGTAAATACATCTAGGTTTGCACGGAGGAAGGAGACGAGCGACTCTTCACATTTAGGGTCGAGTCCTACCCTAACCAGTACCTTTTGGGTAGATGCATTAGCATTTCCTGACCCAAACGGTGTTTTGACGCCGAGGAGCACTTTTGTCAGTGTCACCTCCTTGGTGCAGTCGGAAGGCTTTGGCACCATCTTTGGCCTTGAGTGTTTGGCCTGCATGGTAGGCGGGTTAGTTTCTCTGGTCGAAAGTTCATCAACCAGTTCTAAGGATTTTTTATCACATGCATATGCCATATTTTTATCTCCTCGAACCGTGATGACTCCTTTTGGTCCGGGCATCTTTAAACTCTGATAATCGTAACGCGTGGCTATCAAGAATTTTGCCAATGCCGGTTGACCCAGGATTCCATTATATGCAGTCTCAAAATCTACTACGTCAAATGGAATTTTTTCTATTTGGAAGTTTTTAGGTCTTCCGAATGTGACCGGTACAGAGAGTTGCCCTAACGGTTTTGCAGTAGAACCAGAAACTATGCCATGGAAGGCATATTTCACAGGCTTTACTTTTGACCTGAGAATTTGCATTTCTTCTAATGCTCATGTAAACAGAATATTTAAAGAACTACTTCCATCTATTAGAACTCGATTAACTTTGCAATTATTAATAATAGATTCAACAATAATAGGGAACCTACCTGGTCGAGTGATGGGATAGGGTAGTCATCTTTACTGAAGGAGATTACGGTCTCCAACCACCTGGATGGCTTGGTAGTGATTGGATTTTCGGCAAGGTTGACATCTCGCTCCACAGCCTTCAGATGACTTCTTGATTCATACAAGGAGGATCTGCTAAAGATCATGTCGACGGTGTGCTGAGGCTCTTGGTACTCCATTTCTTCTTCGCCATCTTTGTCCTTTTTGGAGCTTGGTTCTCCAAGTTCTGTTATGGAGGGAAAGGGACCTTTACTAGAGTAGTAATCTTCCAACTTCTTTTGCTAGGCGCGGCTGGTGCACAGATCATGCCCTGCTGCTAGGTGTAGTGGACACCACTTCTTGTTTTTTTTGTAGTCATCGGTTGGAGCCTTTGTTTTGTTCCGACCAGAATAATCTCTCTTGCGCTTTGGTAAACTTTCCAGGAACCGCAAGGACTTCCTTGTTGTCGGGCTTGCAATTTTTTTATTCCTAAGAGCCTTCTACTACTACAAAACAGGCCATATCAGACGCCTCATCACAGACAGTTCCAAAGGAGCCATCTGTGTTGAACTTATACAAATGGTTCACTTTGGAACCGTCTGTGATATGTACCTCATCATAGACGGTTCTTATTACCAACCGTCTGTGATACTTCACAGACGGTTGGTAATAAGAACCGTCTATGATATATGACTCATCACAGACGGTTCTTACTACCAACCGTCTGTGATATGCCACCCCTATAAATATCAGGACCCGACAGACCCCCTGCCCTAGCACCTCTGATCTATTGTTTGGAATAGAGGGGCTTGAGAAGGTTTGCTCTGTGGTGGCTGTAGGAGGCTTGCTTGTTTTGCTTGCTTTGTTCTTGGTTGTGGGTTGCCTTGACAACTTATGGCTATTTGGCTTGCATGCTTGCTTTGTGAGGCTTGGATTTAGTGATACCTCTTGGTTTGGGTGTTGTGAATGAGTGCTTTGTTTTGGCAGTGGGTGTTTTGTGAGAGGGAGAAGCTTATGGGGGAGGTGCATTTCAACTGTGGCTCTTCTCTTGCCCTATCCACTTAGCTCTCACATTGCACTATGGCCTGAAGGAGAAGGCCAGTGAGGAATCTCGTAGGTTATTTGGAATTTTCATCGTTAGCTCTAAGGGTAACGATCTGTAACTCTTTATATTTGCTCTAGGTTAATCTTTAATCAATTTTAATGTGTTTGGTTAATAGGAGGAGTAACGTATTTACAGTTTATTAATATAATTTAACACTAATAATTTATTACGTGCGTAGCGTAGATAGATCGAAACTGGATGTACGGTGCGAACCGTGTGAGTGAAGGGTATATTAATGGCGTGTTTGCTTTTAAAAGAGCCGCCAAGCAGGATATGTTGAATAAGGGGATATAATTTATGTACTGTCCATGCATTGATTGCGATGTCAAGATGTTTAACAACCCAAATATGGATCGTAGGGCACTTGATTCAAAGGGGTTTCAAAAAGGGTATACATGTTAGACCAGTCCCGGCGAAGAGCAGGTTATACAGGAAGTTAATAATGATGACATCACCGAGGAAGTTAATAATGACGACATCGCCGAGGAAGTCAACGATATGCAAGATGTGGACTATGCTTTTGATGAGGATAGGTCGCACGATGACAATCTGGATCAGATGCTACGCGATGCAGAAGAGAACTACAGCGAGAGAGAGTTTTGTAAATTCGAGCGCTTAATGGAGAACTTGGGGAAACCTTTGTTCCCTGGCTGCAAGCCGGAATACACAAGGTTGTCAACCGTATTTGAACTCCTGAAATTGAAGGCAAGAAATGGTTGGTCCGACAAGAGTTTCACGGTGTTGTTAGGTCTCCTAGCGGACATCCTTCCGGAGGAAAACGTGTTGCCCAGCACCACCTTCCAAGCCAAGAAGGTTCTTTGTCCATTGGGAATGGAAGTAGAAAGAATACATGCATGTCCGAACGATTGTATCATGTATCGTAAAGAGTATGCAGAGTTGCATGTATGTCCCGTGTGCAAAGCATCACGATACAAGCGTAAGAATACTGCTAAGGTGAAGCAAGAACCTCCTGCTAAGATGTTGTGGTATCTGCCTGTGATCCCATGTTTGAAGCGTTTATTCGCGAACCGAAAGGAGGCAAGATTGCTGCGTTGGCACTCGGAGGAGCGTAAGAAAGATAGAAAGCTAAGACACCCTGCAGATTCTGCCCAGTGGAGAAACTTCGATCGGACCTTCAAAGAGTTCGGTGCGGAACCGAGGATCATAAGGTTAGGGTTGAGTACAGATGGAATGAATCCTTTCGGTAACATGAGCTGCCGACATAGCACCTGGCCCGTGAATCTATGTATGTACAATCTTCCTCCTTGGCTGTGTATGAAGCGGAAGTACATTTTGATGTCACTACTTATCCAAGGGCTGAAGTAACCTGGGAACGATATTGATGTGTACATAGCACCATTACTGGATGATCTTGTGACACCGTGAAACGAAGGGGTACAAGTATGGGATGCGTACAAATGAGAGAACTTCTCTTTACGTGTCATGTTGTTCTGCACTATCAATGATTTTTCTGCCCTTGGTAACCTGTCGGGCTTCAGTACGAAAGGAGCCAAAGCCTGTCCGCACTGCTTAGATGCTACAGAGAGTGTATAGCTGAACAACTCGCGCAAAACTGTGTATATACGTCACCGTAGGTTCCTTCCCAGGAGTCACCCATACCGCAAGATGAAGAAACAATTCGATGGAAATAAGGAGGACAGTTCAGCTCCAAGGGATTTTAGAGGGAAAGAGGTCTATGATATGGTTAAGGATATCGATGTTGTGCTTGGGAAGGGATGTAAATTAAAAACCCGTCAAAAAACATCTGGATGAAGCGGTCAATTTTTTGGGACTTGCCTTATTGGGAGCACTTAGAAGTTCGTCACTGTATCGACGTCATGCACGTGGAGAAGAATATATGTGATAGCTTGATTGGTATCTTACTGAACATTAGTGGCAAAACAAAGGATGGTGTTAACGCACGGCATGACTTGGTTGATATGAACATAAGGACCGAGTTAGCACCGAAAGAGGCCTATAAAGGACGAACATACCTTCCACCAGCTTGCCACACTATGTCCAAGGCTGAGAGAAATGAACTATGCCAGAGCTTGCATGGTGTCAAAGTCTCGTCTGGTTACTCCGCTAACATTAAGAAACTTGTTTCTATACAAGATTTGAAATTAATTGGTATGAAGTCTCATGATTGTCATGTGCTAATGACACAAATACTTCCTATTGCAATTAGGAGTATCTTGCCGAACAAGGTCCGAGTGGCAATCTTGAGGCTGTGTTATTTCTTCAACTCAATTGGTCAGAAGGTCATCGATCCCCAATGACTAGATGCTCTACAGGCCGAGGTGGTGACGACTCTATGTCATCTTGAGATGTATTTCCCTTCGTCATTTTTCGATATCATGGTCCATCTCATTGTTCATCTTGTGAAAGAGATAAAGATATGCAGCCTTGTGTTCCTACGTCATATGTACCCGTTCGAGAGGTACATGGGAATTCTCAAGTCCTACGTACGGAATCGATCTCGACCGGAGGGCAGCAGCATCGAAGGTTATACAACCGAAGAGGTCATTGAGTTCTATGTCGACTACATGGCTCAGGTGAAACCGATAGGTGTGCCTCTATCTCGTCATGAGGGAAGGCTGGATAGTACCTAGACCATCGGAAGGAAATAAATCACTCCCGATCTGGATATGTACGCTCAAGCCGATTTCACGGTCTTGCAACACATGATCCAAGTGTCCCCCGTACATCGACGAGCACAAAGACATGGTATGCTAACAGAATCCAGACCAGTCGGAGGTTTGAATCACGAGAGAGCACAACCGTCGGTTCAAAGAATGGTTAAAGGTGTGAATCACTGGAAGATCATCAAGTGGTGATACGCTGCTATGGTTGGCAAAAGGGCCACAATTTACAATTATCACATGGCAAGGATAGGACATAAATGGGTACACATTTTATACGACAGCTCAGGATAGGAAGAGCACAGTCCAGAACAGCGGTGTCCGCATAGATGCATTCAGTACCAATGGGCTGAGGAGCTCGTACTATGGGCAAATAAAGGAGATGTGGGAGCTCGACTACATGCTTTTCAAGATCCCCCTATTTCGGTGTTGTTGGGTCCATCTCCCACAAGTGAAGGTTGACAAGTACGGCATCACTACCGTGGACCTCGAACGTGTTGGATACAAAGATGAACCATTCGTACTGGCTAACCAGATTGTTCAAGTCTTCTATGTAACCGACCCAGCAAATAAGAAGCGCCACGTAGTTCTTCATGGAAAAAAAAGGATTGTCGGAGTTGAGAATATAGTGGACGAGGAAGAATACAATCAATTTGACGAGTTGCCTCCTTTCGGAGACAGCATCAGGCTCGAGGAAGAACCCAATGAGAAAGCTAGCTATATGCGCGTCGATCATCATGAAGGGCTATATTTTAATTAAGAATTTACTCCATTGTAATTAATTTATTGCATTGTCATGTGTTAATGTGTTATGGACTTGTCATATTTAATATATATTGATGGTAATGTGGACGTTCATTGTAATTTGGAGTTGAGTTGAATTAGATATGAATTTTTGAAGTCAAACGAATTGTTAGTGGATAAATTGATTTTCAGTCAAATTATTTGGAGATGTGTTATGTCATCGTAGTTGTCACCAGGTTATTCATATGGACTTGTCATGATTACCATCATACTGGTTGTCGATATCACAGATGGTTCTTTAATAGAACAGTCTGTGATATGTCCCAAATCACAACCGATTATTTAATAGAACCGTCTGTGATACATATCACATACGGTTCTATTATGCAACCGTCTGTGATATGTCTCGCATCACAGATGGTTCTATTAAAGAACCGTCTGTGATATATCCCACATCACAGATGGTTCTTTAATAGAACCATCTGTGATATGGTACATATCACAGACGGTTGCATAATAAAACCGTCTGTGATAGGGACCCTAGGGCTCACCTATTTATTTCCCCGCCCATTTATCTCCCCAGTGCCCGCCCATTCAGCTCCTTCGCCTCCTCTAGGGTTCACCGTAGGCCCCGACGCCACCGCCCGACATCGGCACGCCGCGCGCCTCCTCTCGCACGGCCTCCTCCATGCTGTGAGGACCCAGTTTATTCGACTTGTAATGCTTAGCCTTCCATTGACCCTAGCATCACAATTCAAATAAACTAAGCCTCGAGATATGTATACTTCCCGAAATGCGATATACACACCCGTTACAAAATCATGTATCAAAACCATACAACAAGAGGTTACAATAATAAAACTTCAATAAATACAATGAAGGAACTTACAAGATAAAAACAAACTACACAATGAAGCAAAGCCATAAGATGGCGATAAATAAAAGAGCCAATTAGTGTGCCTTTACCCACAAGGCAACCAACCGGCCGCCAAGCTAGTCGTCAAACCCGGCGCATCTCACAAAAGGAAGCCCTTGGGCTCACCTTCTTCCTCTGCAACAAAACATTAAGCAAAGCATCCGAGTACAAAAAAATTGTTTTTGTACTGCAAGGTCGACGTGTGAGGGTAATGAACTATAATTTAACTACATGCAAGCTTTATTTAAGTGGAGGGCTCGACTCACTTTTAGCGTAAAGCAAGTTTTCTTTTGCAATAATGTAATAGTTTTGAAGGCAGTTTTAACAATTCAATTTTTATTTGCGTAAATAATAATATACTGATAAGTAGTGACAAGAAGACCTCCCGGAGATGACCAACCCAATGGCCATCACAACAATAGTATGAACGCCTGCTCATACCAACCCATCAAGTTTTAATTAAAATGTTGTAGTCTAACTCTTGATAAGCTTACCCAAGCGTGTCCATCACCTAGGGCGAGGCTATTCGAATAGTTTTTAACCTGCAGGGTGTACCACTTTGCACCCACACTTGGCATCGCCTTTAAGCCAAAGCACACTACCGAAGGTATCTTTGTACAACTAAGTCCTGAGACTTTTTCCAATATTGTGTATTAACTACGAGCAGCTCGTATGGATAGAAATCCATACGCTTACATGGTAAAGCCGAAAAGACAACTACCCACTCGAGATAAAGCTTTTCTGACAACTACCATGCTCCCACCTCCATCCTCCCGCGACCTCCTGCGACCGGAGCCAATACACGCCAAAGTACTAGGTCAAGAGAGGTCCCATACCCTCTAGTGTGGTTAGCACGCGAAATGCTGGATAATGTGTACTCACAAGATGTTCGGTCCTTAATTGACCTGTGCACCATTCCAATCACACCCAAGAATCACACCATCTTACCATTGTGCCCGTGATCGAAATCATTTTGTTTTTAGTTTTTAGTTTTCACAATTAAACATAGCAAAAGTCTTTGAATCATAAGTTATAATAATTTTTGTGTGATCAAAGTTATCGACTAAGTCGATAACCGCCAATTCTACTGAGTATCTAAGCATGGCTAAGCATCATATCGTAAATACAAATAAAAGGACCTAAATCATTCACCGGCTCTAATTCACCAAAGGAGAATAATATTCCTAAGGTAGTGGCGGGGTGAACAATTTTCGTGGCAACCATGCAATGGGATTAACTACCTCTAATCGACAAAATTACTTTGACACAAAAGCATGCATACATACAGGTTAAACAAAATATTAGACTTGAAAATAATGGGAATGAACTGGATATGATCAAACTGCTTGCCTTTGCTTTATTTGAGATATTCGACTTGCTGCAGAGGATCACTCTCGATAACAACGTCATCTAACGGTAAAAACTGCCAAAGCGAAATACAACGAATAAACACCAAAATGCCAAAAGGTATCCAAAAATCAAAAACACAGAAGATAGATCATGAATTCAGGAACAACAAATTAGCATATTCGGAGATTATTTAAATTATACAGGATTTCTTATTACTGATCTTTCCAAACTCACTTATTTCCACGATAATCATACAGTCAAAAACAATCCTCTTATATGCTCTCCTCTTTCGACAGACTTTGATGGTGATTGTGTGCACAACTATTATCCGCAGGTGGGTTCTAGATATCTATTTAACTATTCTAGTCTAACCATTCACTTAATTATCATTTTAATCAATTGATTTGTCTACTAACTGTTATTGTCTAAGAATATAATCTGCCAATTAATTATCTACGAACTACTAATCCCTTATTGTCTCTAGGCTAACTACTAAAATTAGACACTAACTATTCTAATTAACATACATATGCACCAAAATACTATACTGATGAACTCTTTGCTATCGGCTCATGATCAGCGCTACTACAAACTATCTATTACCCCGCAACCACACTTACACAACTACACCAAGAGAAACCCGAGAGATAGAGGTGGGCCCACCGCCATATATGCAAACAAGAAAGGGCTGCCAAAAGAGTCGGGTAGAGGGCCCCTCTTGAGATAGAAGTTTTGCATAAAACATCTACTGGAATGGATTTGCAAAGAGTCGACAACGTAAACTAGCTAACC
This sequence comes from Ampelocalamus luodianensis, assembly GCA_036346255.1. Lineage (NCBI taxonomy): Eukaryota > Viridiplantae > Streptophyta > Magnoliopsida > Poales > Poaceae > Ampelocalamus > Ampelocalamus luodianensis. The sequence continues at coordinate 80,261,946 of CM070634.1, read as the reverse complement.
TCTTAATAGTTAACCTTTGCTAACAATGCACAAAAGGTTTTGAAAAAGGGTTATACTGATAATACTTCCTTTCTTCTATTTACTATCTTGAGTGGCACTAATGTCGGGCATCAAGGTTATTCTCTATTGATTCTCAAAGTTCACAACCACAAGATTTTCGATTCATCGCCTAGCCTACAACAGCAAGTTCTTTTAAACTACCTTACTCATACAACAACGACAAATGAATACTGCTGTAAGCCTCTTATTCATAACACATCAATACAATCATTTACAATATCGAACGATTCACTACTAACCTAAACCTGCATTCTACTATCATCCTTGTCGAAAACTGAGACTCTGAATTTTCTCAAATTGATACATCCCGAAATCTTAATGAATCTGAACATACCACTTTATTGACTAACTATCAATTTCCCTTACCATCTTTGCTCACAGTAAACATACACATGCACACTTGCATTCTCGAGAGCTAGGAGATAGAGCGATGGCTCACCCGCAATGAAAAAGGAGGAGCCGAAGGTGGCTTAGGTAGGGGCGTGGAGGAGGGCGCAGCTCGGGCGGCTGGTGGCTGCGAGCAGCTGTCGGGCGCGGGGAAGACCGGGAGGCGACGGCACACGAGCATGTTGAGGGGCGACCGAGCCGAGTCCCACCTGTAGAGAAGCAAAAACCATCCTTTGAGGCATTCATACAAACACACAGAGGGCAGGGAGGAGGGAACCAAAGGCAGCTCATCCATGGCCTGTCGCCGGCGGTCGGAAGGTCGGCGGCGGTGGGGCAACCGAACCGGGGCAGCTCCGGGGCTTGGCGATGGCAGGGAGGCTGTGCATGCAGCAACCGGGGCGTGGAGGAGCGAGTAGCACCGGCAGCGAGGGCCGATGGCGCTCGGGTGTTGGGGTGGCGGTGCAGCTCGGACGGGGCTCGATCGGTGACGACGAGCGGCCGCCGGACAGAGCAAGCAAACAGAGAGGGTGGAGGGAGGAGAGCTTCGGTGGGCGGCATGGGGAGGCAGTGGGGAGAAGGGTCTTGAGGCGGCGGATCTGGGAAGAAGGAGATGCGGCCGGGGTGGGAGATGGCAGCGGAGGAGGGCGGCCGGTGTGGACCTGGTGGCGCACGGCCAGGAGGCGAGAGGAAGACGGAGCCGGCACCGTCGGCAACCGGGCGGCGGCGGTGGAGCAACCGGCCAGGTGAGCACAGAAGGAGGAGAGGCACTGGTGGGGCGACGGAAGTAGAGGAGGGTGGCGGGCTTGCTGAGGCCGGCGGCGGCACCATGGACCAGGGGGAAGGGAGACGGGAGGGAGCCGGCGGTCGGGCTGTGCCGGGCCGGTGGAGGGAGGAGCCGGCATGGGGAGGCCGCTCGGTGGGGAAGGCGAGGAGGCGCAGCTGGCAAAGGAAGGAGCCGGGCGAGCTCGACACCGAGGGCGGCTTTGAAGAAGAGGGCGGCGATGAGCTTGGCTCCATTTGGTGGAGAAAACAAGGAGATTAGCTTGGCTGTCTATGGAGAAAAAGGAGGTGAGAAGAGATGGCCAAGACTAGGAAAGAATTAGTAGAGGGCTCTAGCAGTGCTGCGTTCAGAACATCACGGACACGCGCACATGCAATGACGAGCTGGCGCACATGCAGGGCGATGGGGTTCAGCTGAGAGAAATGGCCATGAGTGAGTTGGAAAGTTTTGCCTCCTATTAAACTACTTTGACTACCTGTTTAAAATAGCAACTTATTTTGAACAATTGTGAAATTTTGAAGGTGAGTTACTTAGTTGTTCTAGAACCTAGGAAAAATATTTGTAGATACTGTTCACAAGAGATGTTGTTGGAAAGAGAAATGGATTAGAGAAATGGCAGGGAAAAGGAGGGGCACGCTGGCGTTTCACCTGGTGCCGGGATGAGCAAAGTGGCATGGCGCCCGAAGACAGTTGATGCTAACGCCAGGAGCGGCTCGGTCGGGAGAGGAAAATATGCTAAGGACCGAGGTAGGACTTTAGGGTTAGCAAAATATATTCGGAGATTTAGGTTCTGAACAGGTCTTTGACCTAGGTTTTACTTTAGTAATATTTAACAGGGCAACATCTTAGGTTAACTGCTTTTATAATTTCGAGTATTAGAGTTTTTCGTTTCTAGGGTTCGCGTCTTTAGGATTTATGTTCTTAGGGTTTTTACTTCTCATTACTTGTGCCGGCAAAATAAATTCAAATTAAATAACTCACAAAGATTGCAGACAAACTGAACGACAACAGATAAGATAATCATACAAAAAGTTTAAAAATCTTGTATTTTTGTATTTTGGAAATCTTGGGATGTTACACGCACCGTCCTCCTCCTCGTGTCGGCATCCTCCCTCTGCACCAGCCTCCCTCCCCTCGCCGTTGACCCCGTGTCAGCCTCCTCCCCGCGCCGTCGACCCCGTATCGGCCTCCTCCCCTGCACCGGCCTCCTCCCCCCGGTACTCTACCCTCTAGTCCTCTCTCTACTCCTTCCCTTGCTCTGTGATGGGTACTGATGAATGTGAGGACTCGATCACCTTTCACCTTTCAAGAACATTAGGGTTTGCTAGTTCTTGCTGGATCTTTTTCGTTCCCACTAGATGGTAGGATATTGAAGGGCACTTAATAGCAGATGACTGTTCCATCAAAAGCCTCCCTCTCCATTCCAGGAAACTTTGTTTTCAGTCAAGTTAGGAGATAGAAATTCGCTCTCTAATGAGAAATGGTGTTGGCTAAACAAATATAGTAGTACATACTGTTTCTGAAGGCCCCATTTCCATGATGTTAATTGTGATCACCACATAAGTAGTAAAAACAAATGCTCACGAAACCCAACAATAGTTTTCCAAAGTAATATCAAGCATACATGTTGATAATTAGTGTTTACAAATAATAAATCGAAATCTGAACAAGAAATCACTATATTAGAAAGCTATATGGATGAGAAGAGCATGTGTACAAAGATAAGTTGTAGATCCACTTAGTAGTGGCTTAATTTTTGTCATTTTAGAGGTTGATATTAGGAGGAAAAGAAAAGACATGGTACAAGGATATGATTCCTTCAAATGATTGATGAGCAGTATTGGTCATACATATTTCTTTGTTCAGGTTGAACCACCATCATAGATGACAGTGAGGATGTGTTACTGATGGGCATTGTTGACATGCTCTGTGATGAACTTTGTCTTATACTGAGATTGAATGTGATAGTTAGTTCATTCTTGAGCTCTATTGTATTACTTGCTCTTGTCGCTTTGATATATTGTTAATTGGTTACTTTCGGTTGAATGCTAGTTATTACGATTCTTACCGTTCGCTCTGTGATGAACTTTGTTTTATCTTGAGATTGAATGTGATAGTTAGTTCATTCTTGAGCTCTATTGTATTACTTGCTACTGTCAGTTTGATATACTATTAATTGGTTACTTTTGGTTGAATGCTAGTTATTCTGATTCTTTTGGTTCTTTTGATCTCTAGCATTTAAATTGATTGAAACTGTGACTTCATGTTCAATTTGATTCTTCTAGTAGTCTGTTTGACTGGAAGTTTAATCTGCTTTTGAGTATGATTGAGATCATTTGTGATTAAGCAAAGTATTGTTTAGAGCTCATAGTTTGAATTTATATTATCATATTCATTTAATGAAGAGTATAGACAATAGGATTGAGATGGCAAAGACTTGTTCTTTTGCAACTGTCCTTCTAAGAACACAAACTATCATGCATAATTTTTGTACAGAATACTCTCAGTCACGTGCTTCGTGCATACTCAATAACTGCATACATTTGATATGGCACAAACATACTTCTCATTTTCATCTACTTGCAATTTATCTATATATAGCCTGCTCTGATTTCAATTATGGACCAAACATTGACCACTGATCACCTTGTTAGCATAAATTTAATATCTGAAATTACATATTAATTTATGTACAATCTTAGATTATTTCTGTAGATATTATTTTACATCCCTTTTGCTTGTGCTACTACTGACATATAGTGTCATTTGAAATATCGAAAAACGTTTTACTATATGATGTAAAGGAACATTGTGCCAACTATTTTTAGTTATTTATATAGATAGCAAGTAAGCAACATGGCGTCTGCACCGTCTTCGCCGCCGTCATCGACGTCGCCGAATGCATCTGGATCTCCGAGGAAAGTGGTACGTACGCGAGATGGCAGAGGAATATCGAAAATTCCTACGGGTCTAATGACCATCACGGAGGTCAATGCCAATGGGATCCCTGTAAGTCCCCCCAAAGCAGCGGCGAGATTCCGGACCATCTGCGGGATACTTGGAAGTGAACGGGTCCCCATCACCACACTAAGCTGGGACATTGTGTCGGATGATCGGAGAGGCGAGCTGTGGAAAGAAATTTTAAAATCGTTCACTTTCCCAGAAGCAGACAAGGCACGCGTGGAACGGCAGGCGTTTCTCACGATGGGAAAGGCGTGGAGGACCTTCAAGAGAACGCTTATCACGGCGTGAACACGGTCGACGCCCTTCACGATGTATAAATTCTTGTCACGGGATATATGGGGCGCTTTGTGCAAATGAAGACGATGGCGAATTTCGCGAGCAAAGGGCGCGCACAAGGCTCTCGGATAATCGAACACTCACCCCACAAACTCGACACCGTTGGGTACACGGTAAAACAGCGCAATGGGCGCAGAGGGCGAAGCGAAACAAGGCCATTTGCCGAGATCACAAACGAGCGCTCTCTCCCAGTTAAGAGCAAAGGCATCACCACGTCTTGAGGCGAATCTCTTTCACAAACCCGAATGCACTAGGAGGTGGCCAAACGTGTGGTAAATATGTCGAACTACCTAGTTGTTAATAAGTCCATAACTTCATAGTGTCTATAATAACATGATGACCTCCTGCAGCAAGCATTGACTTCGCATGTTCAAGGCTCCTTCCAATCGACAGGGAGAAGGATATACTATCTACCACCTGAAACAAGGAGCACCGGGTCACACACGGGCAAAGGGGTTAACATACCTTGGAGGGATGGATTAGCAGACGACTACTACACATACGGGAGTAAGAAGAGATCCAAGGCCGATCGACCACCGGTTGGAAATGAGGCTTCCGCAAGATTTGAAGGACATATAGCAATATTGGAGGATCGAATCAATCAACTCCTCAACCAGTCGCAAGGCACCCTCGTTATTTTGGGAGCCAGTCCTACTCAACATCGGAGTAGCGTCGCGTCTATGCAAAATTCTGAGCATGATGACATCCAATTACCTATTGACGCCATCAAGGTAATGTACATCTCTGAAATGCTCCAAAGATAGACCTATAGGACGCCTTAGCTAATTGAGTATCGTTTTGTAGGAGGCGACGCCCTGCACGCTCCAAGTGAGGATGGTTGGGTTGTCTATTGAGGCTGTGCAGGGGATGGCGTATCCATGCTAGGAAGGGACAGTGCAGCATGGTGCCCAGGTGGCGCAGGGTTACGCCAAGGTCCAAGTGGACATGGTACATGAAAATTTAAGGGTCGTCCTGCTGGAGATTTGCCCTAACAAAGAAATCAGAACACTAGGGAATGCCTTGTACACTTTTATCCAGTGGCCCAAGAAGGACATCGCCCTGGATCCTGCAGTGCTGCCTCAACTTTCGATTCAGAAGGCCTCTCCAACAGGACCCTCGATGACTCCACCTCAACCATCTCGACGCAACCCTGCAGTGCCGCCTCAACCTTCGGTTCAGAAGCTCGCCTCATTGGTTCCCGTGGAGAAGACGCTAAAGGAACCAGAAAAGTGTGCCGTCGTATCGGTTCCCGAGTTGTCTCACAGGAAGACGCGTAGCGGGCAAGTCGTTAAGTCCAAGTCAAAATCGCGAGAACATTAAGGCGCCTCGCCTCCGTGAAATACTCTCTCGGAAGTCCGTTGGTGAGCAACACGATTAGCCTCACGCTGGACTAGGTTGTCAGTCTTTGCATACCTGGTACATGCGTAAGACCAAAGATAAAGGGTACGATTCTGGAATCATCGTCAGATACACGAAGGAGCATTTCCTCCACGAGCCGGGCCACTTCGTCGTGGGCTTCAACGTCTTATTCGACCTATTCAACCTCCAAGCCCTCGACTCCTCGCTTCTACGATGCTGGACACTGTAAGTGTGTACAAACCATTGCTTACGTATAGATACATGATGAAAATATCACAACTCATTGCTTATATACATAGATACATAATGAAAAATACCCGGGGGAGAATCGGTGGGTTTCCTCGACCCACACGTGGTCTCTGAGCAAACCATCAAGGAAGACGCATCCTATGTCGTGAAATACATAACGGCGGGATTGCTTGCTCAGGACGACAAGGACTACATAATGGTGCCCGACAACCAGAAGTAAGTGCTTCACTACTTGCTATACAAATTTCATTTGTACTTTATACGCAGCACGAACTTTGGTTTAATGACTATAGCGACATACATGATCGTAGCTTCCACTGGATCCTTTTAGTCATTGTACCAAAGAGGAACAAGGTAATATACCTTGATCCCCTACTCAGCAAACCGCATGACTTCACCCTTGTGCAAGGAATACTTGACAGGTATGCTCATTTCCTCCATACATAACTCTATTGTAGTCTTCCTTCATTTGAAATGGCAGATGTTAACTTTTTGGAAACATGTAGGTCGTCCATCGCCTATGTTGCCGAGGGAGGGGCATACAGGGGATCGAGCGCCACACTGCAACACAGGACACAATTTCCGGTACGCGCTACAACACAATAATCCCCTATCATACTTCGTAATAATGCGTTTCGAACTAATTATACATATATATGTAATTCTATTTTTGCAAAGTGTCACGGCAAAAACAAGAACAATGTGCATTCTATGTTTGCCATCATATGCACGAAATCATGAGTGCTAAGATGAAGGATTCTAGGGTTTGTCAATCTCATAATAATTATTTCCTAATTATAAATTTAAATATATATGCTTACTACTTTACTCACCTAGCTACTGGGGCTTAAACATACAATTAGATTCATTAGTTCTGAGGAGCTCTTGGAGGTTCGAGGAGACTCGCAGACTTCATCATGATGGATATCGTTGACACCGATGCAGAGTTTCACTCCGTCGACACCACTCCGAACCACCTTCAAATAATTGATTCAATTGTAATTCACTTTGAGTAGTTGTAATTCGAATTGTAACTCTAGCAACAATAATTGAGTAGTTGTAATTCTTTTGTAATTGATTTTGAGTTGTAAATGATCACTTTGAGTTGTCAACGATTGATTCATCTGATATATGTATCTCTTTTCTGCATGCTTGTTTTCAGATGGCATGGCTAGCAATTCCTGAGGCTAGCAAAAAAAAATAGTTAGGATTAAAGAACAATCACAGATGGTTCAATAGTTAAACCGTCTGTGATATGTACGATATCACAGATGGTTCTAGTTACCAACCGTCGTTGATATGATGATATCACAGACGATTGGTAACTAAAACCGTCTATGATATTATGATATCAGAGACGGTTGGTAACTAGAACCGTATGTGATAACCGCTGTTATGACAGACGTAACAAAACACAGACGGTTCAAAAACCGTCTGTGATGACGGTTCCGAACTGTCTGTGATGATTGTTTCTGTAGTCACAAAGCTGCTCCCAAGTGTATATCGATCCGACTAGTAGATTAAGTAACCACGACCGGGTACATCCTTCAAGTACCGTGGGCAGATAGTTAGACATCACGTTGTCATCGTCACTAGCTGCTCTGATGGTAGTGGTATAAATTTGAAGAAACTCTAATGGGTTTTGAGTCCCATTGAACTTTTCCACATTTGTTGGTCGGAACCTGTCCGGCCAGCATACAGCTTGGAGCCTGTTGAGAAGGCTCGACAACCTGTGATCGAGTCATGGTGCCTCCTCTCGGAAGGTGCTAGATTATAATCAGTTGGGGACCGGTTTCTCAGGTTGTTATACCGAGGATCCAGTGTCCCGCCGCCGCCAGAACATTGGTGTGATGCCTTCGACCGGCTACCTGATTCAGGTGATGTCAGAGATCACCTGGAACAAGCAATCGTTCCTCATGACGAGAGGGAGGGGTGGCTCCAGGAAAAATCCGTCTTCCCTCGTGACTCCCTAGTCGAAATCTTCGAGGAGGTCTTTATATCGATGAGTCTCCTAGTCGGCCATGTTGTCCCTTGCTGAGGGAGGAACGTTGGGATGAAGTCAAGGTTTGACTTTGTGAGGTCCGCTGTTCCCAATACATTTCTATATGCTGCATGGTTTGTTGGAGAATTTCCAATACCCTACCTGCAAGTTGAGCATATCTCAGAGTTCCCGCTATGGTAGGATCTGGATTATTTATAATGTCATGAACTTGTTGCAGGTTTTGAACAGTTACCAAAGGTCTTGGAGGATTTTTGTTAGTAGATGGTGTTTGATGACTTGAAGACCCTCCGTCTTGTCCCATTCGACCCCTTATGCGTAGTGGGGAAGAAGTAGGCGAATTAACTGATGGACGTCCATCAGCTCTGATACCTCTGACATTTGGTGCTTGAGTGCCTGTACCATTTCCATCAATACGTGGTGGTAGGTTAAGCAGTGGAGGATCGTGCATGGCGTCTTTATTAGTATCTCTGATCGCATTGACCTCATGCCTCCAACAGCATTCTTCCGACGAGCTTCCATCGTAGCTAAGGGAGAGCCTTCCATCATTTTGGCAAGGAGGCTCCATGATGGTGAGCGGTCGAAAATTATCACTTCTGAAAGGCTTTGTGGTGGACTCAACGATCCGTGGATCGCCGATTATCTGTGAGTTTTATCATTCCCACTTGGCCTCTGACGATGGCAGCTCATTGACACCCTTACGGATATCGGTTGGCCCGGGAATATGTAGGAACCGTTGGTGAATCCGATCGCCCATGTCCGTATTGAGAGTATATTGACCCTCGGTACGCAGTTCGGGCTTTTGTCGCCTTTCGCGGTCGAAAGGACTGGGCTTGCAGAGGCCTTTAGATGTTCGAATGGTCATAATGGTTGTTCTCGAGGGCGCCATCGGTGGCGTGTGTTCTTCCATCGGTCAATCTCGCTAGCTTCGGCGAGAGGAGAGCCGGTGCGGAAGAAGATGATGATGACATTGCGTCGTGTTCTATGGTGCGAATGCATGCGTCCATGTCCATGTCGGAGTAGTTTGCCAAGTCGAACCAATTCTCCTCATCCCAGGTCCCTACCATGTTCGCATAAGTGAAGATGGAGCAAGGAGAAGAGAATGAGGATTGCTTGAGTGAAGAAAATTCAAGAACTTGATGCCTTCGTTCTCCCCACGGATGGCGCCCGTGACGACGATCGAGTCACCGATCTTACGAAATGAAATAGAGAAAATGGCACGAGTTCTTAGAGGAGAATGGGGTGCTCTTTATTGTAATGAACTGGAACCTTATAGGGGTTGCCCTTGACAAGGTGGTGGACTTGTCGTAAGTACACAGAATATGTTACTAATCTAATGTTTCAATTGGCTCTGAATCACTAGTTCTTGAGTAATGTCGAATTACGGTCATTGGATTGATTCTCTTGTCTTCTCTTGATCTCCTTTAAATAAGCGATGAAGTGGTGGCAGCTACTCCTTTTTGGAACAAATAAAGCACATATTCCATTCGTCGCATGGGAAGAATATACTTGGAACGTGTCCAAGTGCTAGTTCATTATTTCTAAGAGCAGTCATCTGGTCTGGGACTAGGTATAGGAACCCATCCGACCAGGGTGTCCTTGATGTAACCTCTAGAATTCTTACGACCATAGGGGTCGTTAGCCTTAGGAGTTACGACCACGAAGTCGTGTGGTCTTTTATTTATGTATTAAAATAATACATAGGGATTTCAATCCTCGTCAGGCGTGTTTTGTCTAATTCTTGGAACATTGATTAACTGCATAAGTTTTATGTATAGTTGTTCATTTCAATTTCAATAAAGATGTTACTTCCTTTCTAATAAGTGTTGTTAATTATATGTCAATTATCCATTGTTTGGTTTAAAACTACTATTGTTTAAGATCATCAGAGAAGATTAACATGCTCTTTGACATCCTTTCTCAAGGATATCTTTTACTCTCTGGCTCTGACATATTAGTTAAACACCACAAAAGTCCTAATCGTGATTATCACAGCAATGATTCTCACAGAGCGACCACACACTCTTTTCTCAAATGAAGAAATGAGTAAAAGAAGCATCACACAGCCAACTACAAATAGTTGCTTACATGCTAATGGATCTACGGACTTCCATTCATCATTTCAACATTCTGTTCTTCACTTGTTTTGGCTATTGGTCAGGACACGGAAAGCCTCCTAGTCGAAATCTTTCCTATCTGCATGTGGTCGTGCCCACTGGAAGGAATTTCCTAGCGACGGTCTTTTTCTAACGATCCTCGCTGCTAGTCGGAACTTGTGCTCGAACACGTTTCGTGAAGTGCCTATCATGTCTATAGGTCTTAGCAATTTTTTAACGACCAACTTGGATAAGAAGTATAAATAAGAACACTCATCATTTTTTCTTGCATACATACTTGCATAATTTCTTATCATCAAGACAAGTCTTATAATATCTTTTGATCACACAATGTACCACAAAGTATTTCGATTATGGAAATAGATCAAAAGCCGGTCAAAATTATACACTAGTTCCGACCAAATTGATTTTCTAGTGCTCGACTAGATCAGTTTACAACATAATCAGCACACACTTTGTACGTTGGTCACAACTTGTGCTCTTTTTTCTTAATCTACTGCTTCCTTAGTAAGTTCTTCTACTATACAAGTAGTCGGGGGCTAGAAAATATAACAACAAATTATCAAGGTTGAATAGATAAACACAGACTTCATTGATGATAAAAGGTAAGTCTTTATATTTTTATATTACAACCATCTACTCCTTGGGGCCATTAGATTGGTCCCTGCGAGGCGGAGATCCGACCTTCATTTTCTCAACAACCTTGTTTCTGAGAGTCTTTACTTCCTCGAATAACTTAGTTGCTTCATCTTTCCGAGCAGTTGAAGTCCGCTTCAATAGCTTGGAGATGAACGGAGGGGTCAGAAGCTTTGAGCTTTGCCAAAGCAAAGCCGACTCCATTAGCATGACTTCTTTCATGGTCTGCGCATGGTTTTCTATGTAGTTTTGAGCAGACTTTTGAGATCTTCAAGTTGTTGGCCAATGAAGTTTATCTTCTCTGGGATCTCCTAAGATGGGTAGTTGCGCCCCCAATCCCATGTCGAAGAGCATCTTGCTGAGAGCCTTGAATTTATCTTCTAGACTCCGCTCAATTTCTGCTCCCTAGCTGCACTCGGACTCAAGAGCTTTCTCTGCTCTTTATAATTTTTGAAGAATTCAGGCATCTGATAAAAAAAATTGTAGTCATAGGTAGAATTGTACAATCTACGCTCTCCAAAAAGGCCCAATTGCACAAAATCCTAAAGTAGAATTGTTAGCAGTGGAGCAGCCGACGGTTGTGAATCGGACTCCTACCGTGTGTGTTTCAAATTTTAAGCTCTTCTAGGGCACCCCCATTTAGTATGAAATGTGCATTCTTTTTTTTATCCGATTAGATTAGTTAACTAGGATTTAGTTATGCTTCTCCCACCATAATGAGAAGTAGAATCCCGTGAGGGGTAAAATTAGAATTTCTGCTACCACTTGCTGACAACCTTTGTTTGGAAGAAAAAAAAATCGATCTACATGGAAAAGTCTAGAATACACTTAAAAAATCAACGACGATATTTGATTTATACTACTCCCTTCCTTGTAGTAGTAAGGTACCGTAAATATTCTCTATTTTGTTTTTTGTTTTTCACTTTTGAGAAGAGCACTAGATATTTTGTGAACCTCGATGGAAACTGGTGGATTTAACTTACTATTTCTCATGCATGTCACGGCGCAAGATATGATGCGGCTTTTTGCAAAGAGTAAATTACATAGTTGTTCCGTAAAATTGTAACGAAGTACTCTCTCCGTTCTTTTTACTTGACACAGTTGATTTTTCACGGTCAAACTTTCTAAAGTTTGACCGCCAATAAATTTAAAACTATTTAGATTGGCTATATGAAAATTATATCATTAGAATTGTCGTTAAAAATACTTTCATGATATTATAACTTTATTAGTACATCTTAATGTAAAAGTTATAAAAAATTGTGGTCAAATCACATCTCGAAGACCGTAAAAAATCAACTGTGTAAGTAAAAAAAGAACGGAGGGAGTAGGCCCGTAAATTTTGAAATTAATAAGACATGTCCTTTCCGTACAAAACTGTGTGTTTGGACCTGTTTGACTTTTGACTTGGCAAAATATAGATAACCGCAAATAGCCGAATTATTATGATTAACCACCTAAATGATTGGTATTACTTCGACACATATATACAATTTACATGTCACAACTTTTACGGGTCTTCGATGCAATTTATTCTCTAGCAAACTTTTGGTTAAGTTCCCAATTTTTTTAGTGAAGTTCTAATTTTAGCCAAAAAAAATTTGTTACAATCTAATAATGAAATTTCAAGGGAAATATTGCAATATTTATGGTGAAATTTCATAAGTGGTTAACCATAATTCCATTCAACTTTTGTTCGCAACTCTTTTTTTATGCTGAAACTTTTGTTTGCAACTTATTCTCGGCTTTGTGAGATTTAGCGTACTTCAACTCAAAACCGAGTGCGCTGGGGTTCACGCGCGCTGACGAAGAGACGATGCCTGTGCGGGTGGGCGGGCGTGTGTGTGTGATTTTACTAGCTTGTTTGTCAGATCGAGCAAACTGAGCTGGTGTGGTGCATCGAGCTGAAGGATGTGGTGGCCACTTATAGATGAAGGTTTGCGTGCGTGCCATGCGCCCTGTCGTTCGACCGAGCTGACGTCTGCATCGTGGATGAAGAAGACGTCCTTGACGGATTAAACCGGCCGTCTGTGCTACTTATTTCGTGCATGCATGCATCACATTGGATGTCTCGTACGTAGTACTGAAGAATCTAAACTGAGTTTCAATTAAGATTCAAGCATAAAGTGAAGATTATTAATTAGTTCTTCAAACCTCGAGCAGAGCATCGAAAAAAAATTAAAATTCTAGGATGTACTACTACATGACCAAAGATGCAGCTGGTATGCTTAACCCGTTTGACGGCCAAGTTTGTTAGAACTAAGAATATGCATGCATGGCAAGCCAAGTCATCGATCGATCAGTACGTACAGACTTGCAGGGGGCGAGATCTATAGTCAGAATACTCATAAGAAAGTAGTCTGGATTGACAGCTTAATTAATTGGATGTTAACTGTTGAGTTTGGGAATGACCTGATGATGTATACATGCATGGCCGCAGATTGCTGTAATGTAAATAACCCTGAAGCTTCCTAAGAAGCTATAACCACTACGTCATGAACACCCCTTTAGCAATACATATATGCGTTGGGAAACATCCTAATAAGCGTTGCAACAGTCTATACCAACGCATTGTCTATGTGTTGCCATTGGTGCCGTTGCAAGGACCTATCCCAACACATATATAAGCGTTGGTAACATATAGGAACAAGCGTTGCTACCTTACAACACATAGGTTAAGGTTGTAGCTATACATTTATGCGTTGGTATATGCATTAGGCAAATGATTAAATTTCTGTATTTGCAAAATATTTAAGCGTTGCGACCTGATTTATTATTCTCAAGCCGGGATATTTGGTACTTAACAATATTCCAATTTAATTATTCACAATAAAAAGATTCGATGATACAATTATTTCACAATTCCATTGCATAGAGAAAAGAGCTCAGAATATATTATTAGAAAAAAATGAGAATATATTATTTGCATCATTCATAAGTACAACTTGAATTTGTCAATACACCACGTCATACATCATTTGGCCTTGAAATAGAAAATTCTTTGTATTGTTATCAAATTTGCTTCATATTGTCCTTCCGCATCTCCCAGGAAAATATCCAAATATAATAAATTCTTTGTATTTTTATCAAATTTGCTTCATATTGTCCTTCCGCATCTCCCAGGAAAATATCCAAATATAAGAAATCAATTGATCTTTCAACCTGGAAGATCAACATTTACGTGTAAGTATCAAACAAAATAGTAAATAGACAGATAATGAAAATTAGAAATGATTGACACTATTCTATTTGATTTAAAAATTGACAGATACACTCTACTGAATTTCATAGAAATTCAAAGAACTGAACTTATGCTCTGTTTTGTCGGACAAAAATAGGAACCCGAAGTTTTGCTTCAGAAGTTTTTTTCAGTAGAGAACAAAGACACAGGAGAATTGTGCTGCCCAACTTCACATCGCAACTTTTCTGTTTTTTCTCCTTTTATTCATAGCTGATTACAAGAAAAAGTGAACTGTAATATATTAGTACTTAGAGAACATATAATACTTTTCAAAAGTACAATGTGTGTCAATGTACATACTTACAAAAACGTTATTAGTTCACCTACCAATCAAGCTTAATATTTTTGACCAACTAAGTTCAGTAACCAGAGCAGTTGGTAATGGCATTTCCTTGGCTGGTCAAATGCATCAAATCGGTTTGAAGTAGTCAGTTTAAATTTCAATTCTATTCTTGAAAAAAGTGGAGGGAAGTGGCTTATTTTAAGTGAATGTTAGAAAGAAAATGCAGGAAAAAACAAAAAAAAAATCTTTTAATGAGCCCTTTAACAGTGAGGCAAAAGTTTGGTTAAAAAGACAGTGAGGAAGTTTGGTTAAAAAGACAGTGAGGCACAAGTAATTGAAAATTAGAAAAGTTGCAATGGTAGTAAAACTCGTATTACCATCTCCGAATTAACACAAGCTTTTTCTCCTGGCTAATTAAACAATGCAAAAAAGCACGAGTGTGTCAGTATTATGTGATGCATTGTCTCCAAACAAAGGCAAAGAGAAAAGGAAAAGCTAGAGAGAGAGAGAGAAAGAGGGAGCTGACCATTGATAGAGACCACGAGCTAATCTCGAAGTCACCGCTCTGCATCCTCTGCTCCTCAGGGGGGGCTGCTCCTCCTTCGCTGCCCCAACTGGATGAATCATGGTAAAAGATGGCAAGGATAGTGACCTCCATAAGCCAATTCATTGGTAAATAGCAAAATGACCTAACATAGGATCCTTGCATAGTATAAATGCGATATCAGGATTAGGCTAATATACATACATTTTTTACAGGGAGACATCATATATACATATAAAGAGAGAATTAAGAGAGATTGGGATTAACCAAGATACCAAAAATTGCTCCATCAGGTGCTATTGTCAAACTATTCTTGTGGTGGTTGAGATATCTGAAATATCAAGTATTAAAGGTCAGCTTTTCTCATTCTTTAACCTGTTAAGGAATACCGCTGTACCAATATTCTTAATGTGTGTTTAATACAAAAATAGAACATGAGTACGTTGGTTTTAACAATGAAACTTTCAATATACTGGCACAGTAATATTTAGTATATATTTAAAAGTGAATGACTAGTATTATGTGTCTTACCTCATCGAATTAGCACATTACTTGTTCATCTGCAATTGGTGATGTATCTATACAAATTGGCAAAAGGATATATGTGCAATTGGCACTTTGGAAGTTGAAAGTGTCATAACACCTAACATTTTCACATCTGGACCCTCCTTAGGAACAGTAAAAGCACAAGCTTTCCCATTTCTGCTCAAGCATAAAAAAATTAATAGCTGTAGAAAGACCAACCAATATCTACCTAACTTGATCATGGAATATTGCATCTCGGATATTTGATAATACTACTATGGCTTAATCCAGCTAAAGAACGCACGGTCAGATACAAAAACTAAATCCACTGTCCATAAGCATGCAAAGAACATAGAATTCGTTTCTCATTTCAGTTCTGAAAACATTGTTCAATAAATCTCACTGAAACCACATCTAGATGCACTTTTCAGTACAGTTGAGAACGAGCATTTTACTACACACCTCGAGGAAGGAGCACCGACATTGGTAGCTAGTCCGCTTCTCCCGTGAGCTCACTTGCATCTTCACGAGGAAGAATAGTAGTAAGACAACAAGGATTTCACAGATCAAGTCAAATTTCTATTACCAACAGATCAAGAAGGGCCTTACGCCTTGGATTCCGGGAGGTCTTGCGCACGAACCACAGATCCTTACCGTCTACCGACCGGCCCACCATTGGCACTTTCGCACCACGACCTGCGCGCTCCAAAGATACATCAAGAAAAGCTCGCAATTAACATTCAAGAGATCTCAAACCACCGAGGAAGGAAGGGGTCTCTCGAGCCCATGGATTGTACCTTGACGGAGGGTTCGTGTCGGTGGCCTGGCGGAGGCCATCGTGGTGCGCTCCACTCGCGGTCACCGCCACAAGATTGCCATTGCGCAGTTGTTGTCATCATCACCAATTCTTCTATCCAAGCCGATTGTGCCCCAAATCGCATATTTATTGAAAGGAATTCATATCATCGTAGGGTTACCATGAAATAGAACAATTCACCACAATTGTGCTATCTACACTCTGAAGTCAATAATGGGACCGGAGGCGGCGGAATCGGAAGGGTGCTCGGCGCATCTGGTGGCGGCGAGGCAGGCGCTCAGCGGCGCGAGGTAGCTACGCACACGGCGGAATCGGATGGTGCTTAGCGCCGCGAGGAGCGCGTGGAGGCGGCACAATCCCGAGGCGCGGGGCTCGCATAGAGATCCGCAGGGGAATGCAGCGAAGGAAGGTTAGGGAGGGGAGGGTAGTGGCTAGCGAGGGCGTGCGTGGAGCGGGCGGCGATGGGAGGGCGATGGTTTGGCGGGCGGCGTGTGCGCGGTTTGGCTAAGGATCTATTTTAGAGGAGGAAGAGGAAGGATGAAATGGGGGCGGGGCGTTCTCGGGACTCAACGATCACGATAAGAAGTTTCGATGTGGGTAGATTTTCTCTTGGCAACGCTTATACTTTCCGTTGCGAGATTTCATTTGCTATATATATGTTTTAGTTGTAGTGAACATCAGTCTTACACAGAAAACCCCACGATTAACTAGCTTTGACTTGGTGATCTCTCTCCATCGATTAGTTGTTCAAGGTCAAACTGTGCAGAGACTTCACATTCTTTTTATCATCAGCGTCGTGTAGCGCCTTTTTGTTTCCTTCTTTTCCCGGTCAAAAACCGCCTAGGCACTTCGCCCCACAGCAGCGTGCTCGCCGCGCCACGCACGCATGCGCCTCGCCAGACCGCCGCGCCCCGTCACTCGCGGTGCCCTACCGTGCACACCGCGCGCCGCGCGCTCACCTCCACCCCGGTTCCCCGCCTCCACTCCCGTGTCATGTTGTCCACGCGCCGCACGCCCGTCGCGTCCGTCCCGCATGCCGCCGAACCCCGCCGCCCCTGCGCCACGCATGCCTTGCCGGACCATTCCCCCTCTTCCCGAGCCTCTCCTCCCCTCGGCCTATAAAACCAGCGCCTCCCTTCCTCACCCCCTTCCCAAGCAAGAACCACACAGGAAGAAGAGCAAGAAAAGAACAAGAAGAAGAGAGGCCGGCCTTACCTCCACCGCCGCCGTTCGGTGAGCCTCGCCGCGCGCCCGAGCCTCCACTCCCCTCGTCATTTGTCGCCGTCGTCGCCACCGCTCCCGAGCCTCCCTCCCCACTGATGAACCGAAGGTCCGATTATTGGGCGATCTTTCGATGAGAACGATAACCGGTGGCGTCGCTCAACTCTCACGATCTTGGCTACGAACACGCAAGGCTCGAAACCACTCAATCGCTGAATCGCTCGACAAGTCGTTATCAACCGTGCACGAATACCTGGTTGACCTGATCACGAAGATTGATTCCTGCATACACCGAAGAAGCACACAATAACAAGGTAAATAAGCAATCTGAAATTGCAAATAGGAAGTGAATGTATTGTGGTGGGGTTCTGAAGAACAATATCACTGGTTGATCTCGCCGACCAAGAGAACAAAGTATAAAGTAGCAAAGCTAAACTTTAATCAACAAAACCAGCGGACCAAAAGGGTAGCGGCCATTATCTATAGGAGGAGCAGGAGGGGCGGTGAGTGCTGTTCATGTGTGAATAGTGCCATATGAACAGTACCACAAAACCCTAGGGGGTAGTTATATGGGGGCCATATGGGGCCAATGTGGCCAAATCAGCCCATTCGTTACATAACCTATAGGCCAACAATTGGTAACGCAGCACCATGGCATGTAAACGTAGCCCGAAATGTATGAGTAGAAGTAGTAGATGTAGCCCGGCATATATGTGTAGAGGTAGCTCGGTCCAACTAGAAAATATGGCAATGCGATCATTGAAAGTCCGATCGAAGATACGGATGTAGCGCCTTGTGAGTCGGCAGTGGATGCATCCTTAGGGTTGATGTCCTCATCACCCTCCTTTCTTAATTTGAGTCGTCCTCGACTCAATCGGATTCTTGAAATTATTAGTTTCATGCAAAAGGTTAGTAGCAACAGGAGGCAAAGAAACACGCAGTTCTTCTAATTGACATAAAGATTCTTTGCAAATCATAGTATAGCATTTAGATTCATGTTTTTCTATGTCAATGCAATCAAATTTTGTTGCTAACATAATAGGAGCTTTCAATTTAATTTCACTTGGAGCTTTAATCTGATGATCATCTTTTATCTTCTCCTTACTTGTTCTCTCAGTTCTTTCTAATTCATCTTTTAATATAGCAGAAGGAGACATTGGAAGAAAAGTGATTTTCTTTTCTTGATATATGTGAAAGTATAATGATTAGATCTACCATGATGTTTAGTATATCTATCATATTGTCAAGGTGTACCTAACAATAATGAGCATGCTTGCATAGGTACGACATCGCAATCAACATAATCATAATATGATCCAATAGAAAATATATACGCACACAAGTTTAGTCACCTTCAACTTACCACAAGAATTCAGTCATTGAATGTAGTAAGGATGAGGGTATTGAGTTGTGGTCAAGCCAAGCTTCTCGACCATGTCTGTATTAGCAAAATTGTTGCAACTTTCGCCATCGATGATGACTTTACAGGATCGTTCCTTGATGACGAACTTTGATTGGAACAAGGTGTGACATTGATTTTGTTTAGCAAGCTCCATTTGAGCACTTAGCACACGCTGGACAACTAAGCTTTGGTACATGTCAGATGCCTCATGGCTTATATGTTCTTCCTCGGTTCATCACTGCATTGTTAGTTGCAACAAAACATGTTCTTCCTCAATGTCACTAGTGAAGTATACTCACCATTGTCCTTTATCAAAAGAGCTCACGACTTGGGCAATCACGCATCAGTGCCCAAATCCTTTGCAACGGTGACATTGTACATCTCTAGATCGCCTGTAGAAACAACGGAAGAAGCACTTTTGTAGGAACTTGTACCTTTGCTAATTTGCTTGCATCTGGGACATGCGAAGGAGTGGAAGGAGCAGCAAGGAGCACATGGCTTGAGGAGGGTTCCACGTGTTCTTCGCGACTTGTCCGACCTACAAAAGATCCTCCAAAATTGCCCTTAGAGCGAGATTATCGACCTTGCACTTCTCTTTCACTTTGCAAGCAAGATGGAACAAACGAGTGATAGAATTGTATTCTTTATAATTAAGTATGTCCTGAATTTCTCAGTTTAAACCACCTAAAAATATAGCCATCTTAGCATCTTCTGTTTCATCTAGACAACAACGCAATAAACCAGTTTGCAATTCTTGATAATAATCCTCTGCAGAACTACTACCTTGTCTTAAGCGTTGCAATTTATTAAGCAAATCACGAGAATAATATGAAGGTACAAATCTATGTCTCATTGCTCTTTTCAAAGTATTCCATGTTCTAGGTATGTCTTGATGATTACGACCATATTCACTCCACCAAATAGATGCAAAATCAGAAAACTCACTAGTAACAACCCTAACTTTCTTATCTTCAGGGAATTCATGACAAGCAAATTTTTATTCTACAGTTAACTCCCATGTGAGATAAGCATCAGGATCATATTTTCCAGCAAAAGGAGGTATAGTGAATTTAATTTTACCAAATGCATCATTATGGTCACGTACCTCATGTTAATTTCTTCCCATACCTTGACGATTGTGATGAAGGCGGCGATAGTTGCGATCATTGTGAACATTGAATCCATCGGTTTACGTATCGATGTAGTTCTTCATTTCTTCTTCTTCGCCTCATCGCCCAGAGCAAGCGGCGGTGGTGTACGGTGGCGGGAGGTGGTGTGCGACGAGCGGGAGGGTCGTGCACCCTTGGCTCATCAATGAGTGGTTGGCGTTCGAGGCGCAACGCGTGTGTGGATAGCCGCGAGGCTGTCATTGATCTTATCCAAGACATTGTGAGCGCTCTCTCCAAGCGAGTGCTCCATGTGCCGCACGAGCTCTCGCGTGCGAGGTGTGAAAGATCCCTCACCAGCATGCTCCAAAGAGTGGCCGTTGTTGTTCTCACCATGTGTAGATCCGTGTGAACCTACCATTATTAGTAGAAAACAAAGAACAAATCACAGTGTATATGTTCCTATCAACTACTAGGATCTGGAGTTTCACAAGTCACTCTCACTCAAGCCTTTTACCAAGTTCTTACCAATGCAGCAAAGAAACTGGTACAATCGGTGGCTGGTTCGTGATACTCTCACTTACGCTTAGTCCAACGATTGCGAGGAACAACACCTACTGAGTTAGTAGGAAGTGAAGCTCGGAAGGCTAGTATGTAGCAAGGAGTAGCAATTGTTCAATTCGATATGCAAAGTTGAAAAGCAGTTCAAAGTACTAGTCACAAGTCTTGGTCCTAGTCTAAACTAAGTCTAGCTAGAGCAACTCGCAAGAACGACTAGTAGTAACAACGGAAGGCTAGCACAAGAATTATCAAGGCCAACGAGCAAAGGATGACTATGCCAAACTGAACAAGGAAATAAGTCAAGAAAAGAGGCAGCTCTGAATTTTTTCTTCTTCTCTTTCTTTCCTTTTTTTTCTTCTTCTCTTTCTTTCTTTTTTTTTCTTCTTCTCTTTCTTTTTTTTCCTCTTTCTTTTTTTTATACCTCAAGAAGCTAATTTGGATCCTCCACACGTGAGACCTTTGCTCGGGTGGAAGTAGCATAAATCAAAGCAATTTGATGAATCACGCAACAACCAAAAGCTAGCTTGGTGATTGAATAAACAAATAAAAGAAAGAATCTTCTCTGTAACTTCTTTGGTCGGCTATTGATTTTGGATGGCTGGACTTCAATTCGATCCACGCGAGACCTTGCTATTCGATCGAGGATGTTGGACCGGGCGATGCAAGCGCTGATTGTTGCTTGCCACGATGTACGCGCCCTTGGACCGAGGGCGGCGGCAATCTTGGGCGCGTCGGCGCGATGAGAGGGCACCGATCCGGTGAAAACGGACGCCGCGTGACCGAGACGGCGGCGGATTGGATCTGCTATTTTTTATCTCTTCAAGCCTTAAAGCCTAGCGGCGGCATCGAAACTAGACGATTTGCAAGAGAAGCTAAACTAGATCAATCTAGATTGAAAACCAGCACAAGGTCTCGACGATGCAACGACAATTCAACAATGCAAACCAAAAAGAAAAATTGCAAAGATACAAATTGGTTTGGACGATGAACTAAACCTGTATATTTTGTTGATTTTCGGCTATGTGGACTGTAGGAAAAAAATTCTCACCGATGAACTGTAGATCTGATACCACTTGTGTCACAGCCCCAGCAATTAAAATGGATTAATATATATTTCATTAGCATGCATTATTAAATTCAAACCATTTCATAATTTATTGCACTTGGAAAATATGTTAAAAACATGAACCTACCCTTCAAATTTAAATTTCAATTCAAATCAGTGATAAAAAGTTGTGATCATCATCTGGAACCAATTTATTCGAATACTAAATTAATTATCATGAATTAATATAATTTTTCCAAAATTTTGGGACTAGTTTGAACCTCATTAAAATTCAAGCAACATTTATAGACATACAACATGTTTGAATTTAAGTATCACAAACTATATTACGAACAGTAGGGTTTTATAATTTTTATGAAAACTATGTCATCCCAGGAACCCCCACAAATTATTTCATAATTTTTAGAAATTTATTTCTATTTATAAAGCCTCGATCAAACTAGAATCAAATAAATTAGAATCAGTCAAGCGATGCGTTCTATGGCTCGGACGAGTCGGACTCGGTCCGACCACAGCGGCTTGACTCGACGCGTCACTTAAATGCACCGGCACATGCAGCCCTTGGATGCGAGATCGGCGGTCGATTCGCCAGCTGTTAGACGATTCAAAACAACACGTGAAATCTCACCCTTCCAATCGATCTAACGGTCCTCATTCGCCACGTGGCGCTAGCTTACCCCGCACCTTAAGTCGCTGCCATCACGGGCCCGCTTGTCGACCGCCTTCAACCTCCCGTGCGCCCTCGCGGACACTCCTCGCCACGCGGTCGTCTCGCCCGATCCTGTCACTTCACCGCGCGTTGCTTTGTCCCGCGTTTCTTCTCGCACACCGCACCCACCCCAACGTCCCTCGGCTTTATCACCTCGAAGCCCTCCTTTTCCCTCACTTCTCCTCGGTTGTGAGAGGAGAGGGAGGCTTTCTCGGCTTCTACTTGGGTAGCTTCCACGGGTGGTGCTCCTCCGTTCCATGTTCATTGGCATTTCCATTTTTGCTCAAGCGAACTCTTATTTTTGCTTGTAGCCTCTGCCCCATCGTCGTGCTCTAGCTCGGTACCAGAGCACGCTCCGGAGGACACCCTCGTGTCTTCTTCGTCTCCGGAAGGTATGACCCACATTCCATCGCGTCACTTTGTATGCCTTAGTTTACTGGTCAGAACCCCTCAATCGATTTGGTCCTTGCACGGAAGGATTTTGTTGATTTGAAGATTGAACCATTTTCGTAGGAAACAACCTTTCCTCTCCCACTTCGTTTTGGTAAGCCATTCTTCAATTCTTTGCTCATGAAGCATTCTCATATGGTCCTTGAGCTACCTTAACCATTCTCGTCCTTAAGGTTTCTCCAATCATCTTCTCCACGTGAAGTCGTGTTGTGCCGCTACTTCTTCTCCGCGCCGACCTTTGCTCCGGCTATCCCCAAGCTTCTCGGGCCTCTCCTAGCTCGGGTAGCTTCCTCATGCCCCTAGGAGCATAAGCATGTGTACTTTTGCTCGAGCAGCGTTCAAATCGGCGTAGCTCCTTTTGCGATGTTAGTACCGCCGCCGCCGTCGGCTAGCTGCCGTTCTGGGCGGCTCGATCGTCGGGACTACTCCCATTGGGAGCGCCTTGCTATTCTCCATCTGTCCATGCTCTTGGTTCACGCCGCGCGTGGCGGGATCGCCAAACAAGCCGCCGGTGAAGCGCGGATGAAATCCGTTGTCGTCGCCGGCCGTCAACGTAGCATGTCATTAGCCGTTAAACTCAATCATTAGCATTTAAGTGTTGTCTTAAGCGGCGATGAGTCTATTACATGCGGGCCCCACCCACAAAAACAACACGTTTGGTAAGCGTTGGAGCCAGCGGCGTGTGGGCCCAAAAATTTAAACACGTGCGATGTCTTGGCGTCGTTCCTTACACTTGGATCGTTGTGGACCGTCCGTCGATATCGGCGGTCAGTTGGTGGCTCTTGAATTTTCGATTACGCTACGATCATGGGCGTCGGATCACGAAAGGCGGCTGGATTTGTGAGACATTCGGACCGTCCTATTGCATCTCGAATATGAACCGTTGGATCTTGATCCAACGGCTCGCAACTCATCGCCCTAGCGCGCACATCGCGCGCGCGCTATGATGGGCGGGCGAGCGAGCGGCCCGCTCGATGACTGCGACTAGCGCTGCACTCGGTGAGAAGAGTAAAAATCACTTTAGTAAATTCGAAATCAGTTTATTTATACACCGAAATTAGTATTAACTTTAGAAATGCATAACTATTTCATCTTAACTCCAAATCACATGAAACCACTACGAAATTTACATTCTTAATGGACTTCCTATCAAAATTAGTTTCATACATGTCTCTGTAGCAGAGGCTTTAATTGGAAATTTATTCATTAGAATCATTATATTTACAATAGGAAAATGGACTGAAATCTTTAAAAATGCATAAGTAAATATTGGAAACTCCAAAAACAGTGAGACCACTTTTGATAATTTTTATTTTCAGTGAACTTAATTATTAAAATAGTCTCCACATTACCTCTATCACAGAAACTATTTTGGGAGAATAAACTCCTTAACTCCATTATTTGTATGCTATAAAAGGCTGATAACTTTGAAAATCGATAACAAAATCATAAAAACTCCAAATGGGACAAACTCAACTATTCTGAACTTGTATTAATATTACCTATTTACCTATGTAATCCTTTACCCTGCCACTGTTCTACAAAATTTCACTTCATAATTAAATTACATAATGACGGCTTATTGAAATCTGAAATTCAGACCATTATAACTTTCACATGCTAAATCAAAATGAAATAATTCTTTCACCAAAAATCCTTTAAAATCATGACCTAACTACTGTAGAAAAATCATGCATTTTTGAGCATTTTAGTTTTGAGTTGTTTTCTCGGTATTTATTTGATGTTATAATTATATAGACCCGAGCATATTGACATCGACACTTACGCTACTGAGAGCGAGCAGCTACTGTACCAGCAAGGCAAGCATCATTTGAACTTTCTTTTGCATCATATTTGATCCCGTTTGGTTAAGTTAGTGCAATGATAATTGCTTGCATGCTATTTTGATTATGTCAATATTTTTGTGATGTGTAGTTTAGATATGTCCTATGCTTGAGGTTAATCTTGAATTATGCCAACTCCTATATGCTTAAGATAGGATGTGTGAATTATGGGTGATAAATTGCTTAGCCATGCAAGTCTAGACACGGTAGTTCGATCGTCGGGAATAACCCGATGGTTTTGGGATACACACAACCCTTACTTTATGTTTTTACTTCAGATCTTTGTAGCTGTTTTATGAGTCAAATTTTGTCATTTTAAAAGAGATTTGGTCGGACAAGTGTTGGTTAGTGATGGTGTCTTTGTGCACGAGGTGGTTATGTGGAAGGACTTGTGCGGACAATTGAGGACCGAATTTTGGGTACCTCTTTGTTCAAGCAACACTCGTCTTTGCCACAGCGGGTTAGGGAGCCGTATGGTTAAGTAGGGGAGGTTTTATTGTGTTAAGTCCTTGGTGGTGTAAGGGGCATAGCGACCGTGAAATCCTATGTTCTTTGAGGAGCCGATGTAATCCTTTATAGTGTGAAAGGAGCACCAATTCTTTTGTTTTGATTGCATCGGTATTTCCAATATAACTTGTGAGCCCCTAGCAAGTGCTATCCGGCGCTTGTACTAGGTAAGGAACCATCTCACAAGGGGACTTAGCTCAATAGGGCTTTCTTCTTTGAAAATGAGCGTATCTTGATTTACAGCCGGCATACCATAGGAAGTGTGCTATTTGAGAGGCCTCTCGGAGGCTTACGGGCTAATCAAGTCGTGTGGGTAAAGTAGTACACCCTGCGAGGTATTAATCTATTCGAATAGCCGTGTCCACGGTTATGGACAACAGCTTGAAATTTGTGGTTGCTTATTGTTAGACTTTTAATTAAAATTGTGGTTAAACTTGGGATTCGTCATGAGCGGGTTGTTCATGTGTTTAGTATATCAAAGTGGGCTGCCACTTTGGTCTTTGTATGATTCAATTGTTTATTCTTGAAATGCTTTACTACATGTTTTACTTCTACTTCAAATCTGATTTTAAATGGGCACATGAAAAACTAGTATGTGTAGGATGTTAATTGTTGCGTCTTTTTCGCAAAACTAAACCAATATGAGCCATCCTTTGAATGACCCTTATGCGTAACTATTTTTATTTGTGTAAGACTTGCGAGTACGCTTGTACTCACCGGATGCTTCTTTGGCCTTTTCGGTGAGGAAGGTTATGATTATGACGATCTCGCTAGTGTTGACTTGGGTTACACTAATGAGTAGTGTGCTGCCATTTAACCCCCAGTCGGTTGCCGATGGGTGATGGGCATACCACTGCTGGTCTTTTGCTTTATCTATTCCGCTGCTACTTGATACTCTACTTTAAATTTGGCCGGTCGGCCGTTTGTAATAAGTTGCAGACCTTAACTATTATGCGGTATGTCTTTTATCTCTTGTTGTATCGTTGTATGGTTGTAATCAACGTTGAGTAAGGGTATGAGTATATTGGTCATTGATCTTGGGAGCCAATATATGTCATACTGTTGTTGATGAATTCCATTTAACTCACCAAGGATAGTGCTTGAATCGAGGAGAATCGACAATCATGTAGCGCTCGCAGGGAGCAACGCGCATGATCGTTGAGGCTCGATGTTCGCTAAGCCTCTCACTTGGGTAGAGTTAAATTGGAATTCATTCTCGGAGACCAGTAATTATGTCCCTAAGACCTTGTCTAATCTCGGTCTTATGGAGATAATTACGGGAATCCTACAGCGTTAGTATCGAGCGATCTTGTTGTAGGTTAGAGGTATGCAGCATTAGAGTTAGTAAGCCTGCGAGTCAAAATATTTTGGAATTATCAAATTACTTTCAGAAAGTTTAAGTTAAGAATATCTTTTATTCCTTATCCATCTTAGTATCTTTTCTCTCCGATCTGTTTTGGTTTATGAAACTAACACCTTGCCTTCTTGCCTTTAGATGAACCCTCGCATCTTGTCCGGAAACTCGAGTGAAGGAGTGGATGGATACCAGCGTTGCTCGAGACATGATGTGGAGGCGAACTTCACATATCAGCCCACTTATTCCATCTACCGCCGTGATCGAGGACTGGAATGGAGGAATTTATGGCGATGATAGATATCGTTGCGGACAAGTTCTTGGGAGCATACCTTACGCTTCGGCGCGTGGTACTTCGGAGGCCATGGCGTTACAAGAAGTGGCTTTGGTGGCCATGAGTCGTCTTCGCTACGACTGACGGAGTTAGCTCATTTCCATACGACCACTTCCGATCGCGCGCGCGCGCTAGGGGCGTGAACTCGTTTGCTAGGATCCGGTTGGGAGGACCCCAAGTCGAGCGATTGGCGAGATTGGTTCACATGATGGACCAAATGCATCGCTTGCATGATGCATGAGTTATGGGAGGCGCGTCGTCGTCTCATTATAGCTCGAGGCATTCTGACTCATGCATGACATGAGGCTCATTCGTCCGGATGTCTTTGTATGGCGCTAATGAGGTTTCACCGTACATTCTGCGCCGCCGGACTATCGTCTCCACAGTAGGAGGCCATATCATCGGCGTGGATCCCCTTACGCCTCACCAACCGGGGAGACCGGAAGATACAGATCCTGGATACCACACTTTCGATGACTTTCGGTGAACTTTGGCCGGAATAATATCTAAGTTTATTAGGCGAGGGAGCTCTATGTTTGAGCTTGTATCCTTAGGTTTATGTAATAGGGTAGTAGAAGTCGAACTATCATGTTTCATTTGCAAAAACTACTATTTGATTGTAATCTTAAGCTGCGAGCGCTTATGTCTGATGTTGTATCGATTCGGTTTTATCTTGATTTATGTTCGGTGTTCCATTTGGTGTTACAATATTCCTGCTTTTGATATTGATTGTGCATGTAAAGCCAAGTAATGGCTTTTGTCTTAATTACTAACCATCCTTGTCCAATACGGGATGACAGGACCAACTCTGCGATCGGGAGCCTGCGCGGCAGGCTCCCATCCCCATCTAGGGCACCACGTCTAGCACCTCCGAGCGATTTCTACGATCGGGGGCAGTCATCCCAGCAGCCGTGCGGGCATGGCGACCCTCTCGGCCGGCCGTCCAGCAGGGTGGACCGCTGAGAGGTGCTCCTCCGCCACCATCCATGGTCGAGTTTATGATGATGATTGGCGCAACCGGATGGACCGGACCGGATGCTTGAGGCGATCGTGGCGCAACACGCTCGGCTCGTTCTCGGCAGAGGGCTGCCCGCACCGGCGTCCGGGGTCTCGGCGAGTTCAATGAACCAACCCCTCCGACATTTGCGGGCGGCAAGGACCGATGGAGGCGGAGGGCCGCTGCACAACATTGAGAAGAAGTGAACATAGCGCGTTGTACGGGGTTGAGAGAGTCTTGTTTGCCAGCTATCGGTTGGCGGGCGTGAGCGCATGGTGGGATAGTTATTCCGCAATGCAGCCCGAGTCACGTCCGACTTGGGGCGAATCGAGGATGCATTCGGGAGGCCCATATACTGGAGAGTCTTGCTTATCAAGCGGCGGCATTCCTTGCCTTGAGGCAGGACGGCGGACCGTCGCGAGTACCTTCATGATTTCAACTACTTGGCGGTATGCTCGGACGGCGTCTCGACGAGCGCTCGTCGCGGAACAGAGTTCTTCCATGGGCTATCGAGGAGTTGCGGCTTGTTTTAGCCGCACATGATTTGAGTTTCGGCATCCGGTCAACAAAGCGATAGTGGTGGAGCATGAGAGCATGGCGGTGGATGAGTCGAGAAAGAGAGGAAGGCCTTCCGGGCGGCGATGGCGAGTGGCGATTTCCCGAGCCACGCCGGGACTACCTCGGGCACCTCGTGCCCGGCTTCGGCACCGTCGAGGTCTCCTATGGCACCTCCACGACCTTCTCCACCGGCAGCTCGAAGCCAATGGGGCGAACCACCTGGTGGCGGGCATACAAGCGGCGTCATTTGTTTCCACTGTGGCGTCGGGGCCACTATAGCTTGCAGATGCCTCGCCAGCGGCGAGGATGCTCGGGCGTACTCTGCTCCGGCACCACCAGCCCGACTCGGTGAGGCCACCGCCACCACCACGAGAGCAGCACCTACTCCACCCGAGCATGCACGTGGTCGCGTCAACCACGTCTCAGCAGAGGAGGCGACAGACGCACCTGACGTCGTGTTAGGTACACTTCTTGTTAATTCATGTCCTGCATCCGTTCTATTTGATTCTGGAGCATCTCATTCATTTATTAAAAACGAGTATGCTGAAATTAACCAATTCAAGATACATACACTACACCCACCTTATCATATTCAGTCCCGTGGTCGGTTTTCTCGCCGATCAAGTCTCAGAGGGGCGTAAAATTGAAATACAAAATGTTAACTTTTCAGCAAACCTAATAGTGATAAGTTCAGTGGGCATCGATGTTATCTTAGGGATGGATTGGTTATCTAAGAATCAGGGGAAGATTGATTGTGCCCAACGGTCTATTTCAGTGACTAGCGAGGGCGGCATCGGTAGTCTTTGCACCTTTAGTGGGTAGTTCTCACCTTTATGCCTTAGAGGTGAGTACCTCCTCAAGATAGAGGAGGTTCCATGAGTGAGTGAGTATCCCGATGTGTTCCTAAAGAACTTCGGGCATGCCCCCGACCGAGAGGTAGAGTTTGTCATTGAGCTTGCACCGTGCACCGCGCCCATCTCAAAAGGCAGTATCGGATGCCGCCCAATGAGCTAGCTGAATTGAAAGAACAACTTAAGGAGTTGCAAGACAAGGGTTTCATCGAGGCCTAGCTCCTCGCCTTGGGGATGCCCGGCTCTCTTTGTCAAGAAGAAAGACAAGAGTCTACGGATGTGTGTTGACTCACCGTCCGTTGAATGAGGTCACCATCAAGAACAAGTATCCGCTCCCGCGGATCGATGACCTATTTGACCACTTAGTGGAGCTCGGTGTTCTCCAAAATTGACTTGAGATTAGGCTACCATCGATTAAAGTTAGAACCGAGGACATTCCAAGACCGCCTTCTCTACTCGTTCACGATGCATGCAGTACGGTCATGTCATTTGGTTTGACCAATGCTGACCTATTTCACGAATCTCTTGAATTCGGTGTTCATGGCATACTTGGATCGGTTTGTAGTGGTTTTATTGATGATATCCTTATCTACTCTAAGTCGATCTTGAGCACGAGCAACACTTGAGACTAGTGTTAGAAAAGCTTCGCCACCATCACCGTGCACGCCAAATTCAAAATGTGAGTTTTGGCTTGAGAGGTTAGTTTCTTGGGACACATCCTATCTAAGGGCGGTGTCATTGTTGATCCTAGTAAGGTGCGAGATGTCCTTGAATGGATGCAACCCAAGGCGTCACGACATTCGTAGTTTTCTTGGACTTGCGGGATACTACCGTAGGTTCATCAAGAATTTCTCAAAAATCGCGAAGCCTATGACCCAACTTCTAAAGAAAGAAAAGAAATTTGAGTGGACAGCAGAATGCGAGCAAAGCTTTCAAACCCTGAAAGGATGCCTGACAGAAGCTCCCGTACTTGTTCTGCCAGACATTCATAAGAGCTTTGATATCTACTGTGATGCATCTCGCCATGGGCTCGGTTGTGTGCTTATGCAAGACGGCCGAGTGGTGGCCTACGCATCGAGGCAATTGAGGCCCCATGAGGCCAATTATCCCACACACGACCTAGAGCTCGCGGCTGTAGTTCATGCCTTGAAGATTTGGCGACATTACCTCATCGATGTCGTTGCGAGATCTACACCGACCATAAAGCCTTAAATACATTTTCACCCAAGCCGACTGAACTTGAGACAAAGAAGATGGCTTGAGTTGATTAAAGATTACGATATGAGACTCCATTACCATCCAGGAAAGCTAATGTCGTGGGCGACGCCTTGAGCGAAAATCTCAATGCAACTGTTTGTCGGTAACTCCTTTTTACGTAGGCTTATGTCGCATTGCAAGACCTACACGGAGATAGTTGAAGAAGGTTAGCTTGCAGCCCTCGGTGTGACTTGCACACTTGAGGACCAGATTAGAAAGCCCGAGCGATGCGGAAGTGGCTCAAATTTTAGAACTAATGAAACAAGGCAAGGCTAAATGTTTTAAGCAAGATGCACAAGGTACTCTATGGTTTGGAAACCGTATGGTGGTACCATTTGATCGCCACTTGAGAGAATTGATTCTCAAGGAGGCTCATAACTCAAATTCTCTATCCACCCAGGAGTGCGAAAATGTATCAAGATTTGAAAAAGAAGTTGTGGTGGAGCCGAATGAAGCGGCACGTTGCACAAAGATGTGGCCGAGTGCGATCTATGTCAAAGAGTCAAGGCTGAGCAATTGAAGCCAGCTGGCACTCTAGATCCCCTGCCCATTCCCCAGTGGAAATGGGAAGAAGTTGGCATGGATTTTATCACCGGCCTTCCTAGAACAAAAGCTGGATTTGATTCTATATGGGTAATTGTGGACCGTTTGTCGAAAGTTGCTCACTTCATTCCTGTCAAGACCATCTACCGTGGGGACAAGTTAGCGGAGCTTTACATTGCAAGAATTGTTTGTCTCCACGGTGTTCCAAAGGTGATAGTTTCGATAGAGGCCCTCAATTCACATCCTATTTCAGGAATGCTTACATAAAGCAATGGGGACCGATCTATCTTTTAGCTCATACCACCACGCATAAGCAGATGGACGGTGAGAGGGTAAACCAAGTTTTGGAAGATCTTCTCAGGCTTGCGTCTTGTCCTCTGGCGATAGTTGGGGAAAATGTTTACTGTTTGCGGAGTTCTCCTACAACAACGACTTCCAATCGAGCATTCAAATGTCACCCTTCGAAGCATTGTATGGGAGAGCTTGTAGAACACCTTTGAACTGGTCCAAAATCGGGGAGAGGCCATTCTATGGCCCGACCTTGGTGGAAGATCTTTGAAGAACAAGTTCGTGTCATTCGTGAGCGACTTAGGGCGGCTCAATCACGTCAGAAGTCTTATGCCGACCGTCGCCGTCGCGAGTTGAGTTTCGAAGTGGACGATCATGTTTATCTTAAAGTCTCTCCTATGAAAGGAGTTCGTCGTTTCCAAATCAAAGGTAAATTAGCACCTCGCTATATTGGACCTTTAGTATTCTAGCTAAGTTGGGATCGGTGGCATACCAGTTGGAGTTGCCACCATCACTCTCAGACGTGCATAACGTCTTCCATGTCTCCCAACTCAAGAAATGTCTTCGAGTTCCAACGGAAGCAACCGAGTTGGATAAACTCGACTTGCAACCCGATCTATCTTATCGAGAGAGCCCGATTCGTATCCTTGAGGAAACCGAGCGTAAGACTAGGAATCGTAACATCAAGTTCGTCAAGGTTCAATGGAGCAACCACACGGAGAATGAAGCAACTTGGGAACGTGAAGACCGGATGCGAGCGGCATATCCAGAACTCTTCTCTGCATGAAGTGCCTTCGTATCAAGAAAGGAAAGGTAAAACATATTAATGTAAATTATAACCTGTCAACACTATCTTTGAAGGAAATCAAGACAACATAAATTAGAACTTCTAATGAAAACTTTCTAATTCTTCTCCACCCAGATCTCGGGTCGAGATCTTTTGTAAGGGGGGGAGGTTTGTCACAGCCCCAGCAATTAAAATGGATTAATATGTATTTCATTAGCATGCATTATTAAATTCAAACCATTTCATAATTTATTGCACTTGGAAAATCTGTTAAAAACATGAACCTACCCTTCAAATTTAAATTTCAATTCAAATCAGTGATAAAAAGTTATGATCATCATCTGGAACCAATTTATTCGAATACTAAATTAATTATCATGAATTAATATAATTTTTCAAAAATTTTTGGGACTAGTTTGAACCTCATTAAAATTCAAGCAACATTTATAGACATACAACATGTTTGAATTTAAGTATCACAAACTATATTATGAACAGTAGGGTTTTATAATTTTTATGAGAACTATGTCATCCCAGGAACCCCCACAAATTATTTCATAATTTTTAGAAATTTATTTCTATTTATAAAGCCTCGATCAAACTAGAATCAAATAAATTAGAATCGACCAAGCGATCTTTCCTATGGCTCGGACGAGTCGGACTCGGTCCGACCACGCGGCTTGACTCGACCGCGTCACTTAAATGCACCGGCACATGCAGCCCTTGGATGCGAGATCGGCGGTCCGATTCGCCATCGTTAGACGATTCAAAACAACACGTGAAATCTCACCCTTCCAATCTCGATCGGCGGTCCTCATTCGGCCACGTGGCGCTAGCTTACCCTCGCACCTTAAGTCGCCGCCATCACGGGCCCGCTTGTCGACCGCCTTCAACCTCCGGCGCCCTCGCGGACACTCCTCGCCACGCGGTCGTCTCGCCTGATCCTCACACTTAACCGCGCCGTTGCTTTGTCCGCGTTTCTTCTCTGCACACCGCACCACCCCAACGTCCCTCGGCTTTATCACCTCAAGCCCTCCTTTTCTTTTACTTCTCCTCGGTTGTGAGGAGAGGGAGGCTTTCTCGGCTTCTACTTGGGTAGCTTCCACCGGTGGTGCTCCTCGTTCCATGTTCATTGGCATTTCCATTTTTGCTCAAGCGAACTCTTATTTTTGCTTGTAGCCTCCGCCCCATCGTCGTGCTCTAGCTCGGTACCAGAGCACGCTCCGGAGGACACCCTCGTGTCTTCTTCGTCTCCGGAAGGTATGACCCACATTCCATCGCGTCACTTTGTATGCCTTAGTTTACTGGTCAGAACCCCTCAATCGATTTGGTCCTTGCACGGCAGGATTTTGTTGATTTGAAGATTGAACCATTTTCGGCCGGGGAAACAACCTTTCCTCTCCCACTTCGTTTTGGTAAGCCATTCTTCAATTCTTTGCTCATGAAGCATTCTCATATGGTCCTTGAGATAACTTAACCATTCTTTGTCCTTAAGGTTTCTCCAATCATCTTCTCCACGTGAAGTCGTGTTGTGCCGCTACTTCTTCTCCGGCGCCGACACTACTCCAGCTATCCCCAAGCTTCTCCAGGCCCTCTCCTAGCTCAGGTAGCTTCCTCATGCCCCCTAGGAGCATAAGCATGTGTACTTTTGCTTAGAACGCGTTCAAATCGGCGTAGCTCCTTTGCGATGTTAGTCTGCCGCTCGCCGTCGGCTAGCCGCTGCTCGGGCGGCTCGATCGTCGGGACTACTCCCATTGGGGCGCCTTGCTATTCTCCATCTGTCCATGCTCTTGGTTCACGCCGCCGTGGCCGGGATCGCCGGCAAGCCGCCGGTGAAGCGCGCGGGATGAAATCCCGTTGTCGTACGCCGACCGTCACTGTAGCATGTCATTAGCCGTTAAACTCCAATCATTAGCATTTAAGTGTTGTCTTAAGCGGCGCTGATGAGTCTATTACATGCGGGCCCCACCCACAGAAAACAACACGTTTGGTAAACGTTGGAGCCACTGACGTGTGGGCCCAAAAATTTAAACACGTGCGATGTACTGGCGCCGTTCCTTACACTTGGATCGTTGTGGACCGTCCGATGCGATATCGACGGTCGGTTAATGGCTCTTCGAATTTCCGATTACGCTACGATCATGGGCGTCGGGATCACGAAAGAACGGCTGGATTTGTGAGACATTCGGACCGTCCCTATTGCATCTCGAATATGGACCGTTGGATCTTGATCCAACGGCTGCAACCATCGCCTAGCACGCACTGCGCGCGCGCCTAGCAGGGCGTGGCGAGCGGCCTGCCTGGTCGATGGATGCGCTAGCTAGCGCTGCACTCGGTGAGAAGAGTAAAAATCACTTTAGTAAATTCGAAATCAGTTTATTTATACATCGAAATTAGTATTAACTTTAGAAATGCATAACTATTTCATCTTAACTCCAAATCACATGAAACCACTTCTGGAAATTTACA
The DNA here is from genome assembly GCA_036346255.1 of Ampelocalamus luodianensis. Lineage (NCBI taxonomy): Eukaryota > Viridiplantae > Streptophyta > Magnoliopsida > Poales > Poaceae > Ampelocalamus > Ampelocalamus luodianensis. The sequence goes on along the minus strand of CM070634.1, from coordinate 80,227,344 downwards.
TTCTTAATGGACTTCCTATCAAAATTAGTTTCATACATGTCTCTGTAGCAGAGGGCTTTAATTGGAAATTTATTCATTAGAATCATTATATTTACAATAGGAAAGTGGATGAAATCTTTAAAATGCATAAGTAAATATTGGAAACTCCAAAAACAGTGAGACCACTTTTGATAATTTTCATTTTCAGTGAACTTAATTATTAAAATAGTCTCCACATTACCTCTATCACAGAAACTATTTTGGGAGAATAAACTCCTTAACTCCATTATTTGTATGCTATAAAAGGCTGATAACTTTGAAAATCGATAACAAAATCATAAAAACTCCAAATGGGACAAACTCAACTATTCTGAACTTGTATTAATATTACCTATTTACCTATGTAATCCTTTACCCATACTGTTCTACAAAATTTCACTTCATAATTAAATTACATAATGACGGCTTATTGAAATCTGAAATTCAGACCATTATAACTTTCACATGCTAAATCAAAATGAAATAATTCTTTCACCAAAAATCCTTTAAAATCATGACCTAACTACTGTAGAAAAATCATGAATTTTGAGTATTTTGGTTTTGAGTTGTTTTCTCGGTATTTATTTGATGTTATAATTATATAGATCCGAGCATATTGACATCGACACTTACGCTACTGAGAGCGAGCAGCTACTATACCAGCAAGGCAAGCATCATTTGAACTTTCTTTTGCATCATATTTGATCCCAGTTTTGGTTAAGTTAGTGCAATGATAATTGCTTGCATGCTATTTTGATTATGTCAATATTTTTGTGATGTGTAGTTTAGATATGTCCTATGCTTGAGGTTAATCTTGAATTATGCCAACTCCTATATGCTTAAGATAGGATGTGTGAATTATGGGTGATAGAATTGCTTAGCCATGCAAGTCTAGACACGGTAGTTCGATCGTCGGGAATAACCCGATGGTTTTGGGATACACACAACCCTTACTTTATGTTTTTACTTCAGATCTTTGTAGCTGTTTTATGAGTCAAATTTTGTCATTTTTAAAAGAGATTTGGTCCGGACAAGTGTTGGTTAGTGATGGTGTCTTTGTGCACGAGAATTGGTTATGTGGAAAGACTTGTCTGGACAATTGAGGACCGAACTTTGGGTACTGTAACAGCCCTAACTTAGGGTTTGTATTTCAAATGTAAATTATGAGGAGAAATAAAAACTTTTGATGCCTCATGAAATCATTTGAGAGTTTCTACAATTTTCCCTAGCAATTTCCAATTTTTAGAATTTAATTCTTGTGATTGGAAATTGTTGTCAGCAAATTCATAGCTTTCAAACTTGTGATCATCCTCTGAAATTATTTTTCCTATCATCTTGATCATCCTATCTACCTCCCTGAATTATCTCACAATTTTTAGATTTTATTTGCTATTTCAAATGGCCAAGTCAACCTAGTTTGAAATCTGGTCAAACTTCTGTTCAGCAGCTTGTGAATTTTATTGGGAGAAATATATTGCATGAAAACTCCTGGAAAAATTTCAAAGGTTGTTCTATGTTCCAGTAAGTTCCATAAAAATTTCAGAATTTTTGGAGCTCAGGAACTGCATCTAAAAATTCCCAAACTCTCTCAGCTTTTAAAACTCAAAATCGAAATCATCGCTTTGTCGGGCTCGAACCCAAGCCCGACTCAAACCAGACCGCACCACTTGACTCGGTCGCACCGCCTAGCTGCACCGCGCGCGAGCCCGATGGCTGTCAGCCGTCCGATGAAGATCGAACGGTCCTCATTGCTTGCCTCGTCGACCTGTCCGAATGCATACACCAATCTCAGCCGTCCATTTCAGATCCAACGGTCGGTGCGATACTGATCGAGTCAAACCACCGGTTCGCACCGCTTCGTCCGTCGCTGACAGGTGGACCCTACCTGTCAGATCCGCCCTCGTCTTCTCCGCACCTCACCGGAGCTCAGGGCCGCGCATGCATGCTCGCCACGTACCTCGTCGCTGCCACCTTTTTGTCCTCGTGTCAGTCCGAGAAGCATCGCCGCGGTCTCATCTACCTCACGAGCCCATCCACTATCCTTCGCGTCCATTCTCGTGCCTTCTCCGCCCAAATTTTCTTCTCGGTCGGAGAAGATCTCGAAAGCGTAGCGCCGTTTCTAAGCGCCCTTGAACGGCGGCTCGACTGTCGTGTTCCTCTTGCCTCGCCGCCTCAATTTGCCCATTCGGGTCCTTGGCGTCGATGGATCACCGAGGCGGTATCGTCGTCTCGCCTCCGGCGATCTCGGTCTGTGAGCTCGTTTGCGATCCGGTGAGTTTCTAGCTCCGCCACCTAGTCCCTTAGGATCGCATTGATGCCCGATTCTAACGGTGACTTCATTTTCATCTTTGGTGCATCGTTGCGGCGTGCGACCAATTCTTCTCAAGCTCGGTTTTCGCCGCGTGGAAATTACGGCGTTCGAGCCTTCTTCGTCGGCGTTATCGTGTGCTTCTTGCTCTGGTGTTGGGCGGCTTAAGCACACCTTTCGGGATCTTCGAAGCTCGCGCGACTTCTCCGCGAGCACCGTGTCTTCTTCTCGCCTCCGTTCGCCGCCGACTCGCGCGGCATCCCGTGGTCCGCGTCGCGATCATCGAGTTCGTGAGATCTTCGCAAACCGAAGGTATCACTCACTCACCCGAAACCCTCCAGTTAGCAAGTTCGATTCTTGTGGCGCCGCCGTCCCGTCGCGTCTTGAGTGAGCGCCGTGAGTTTAGTTATCACTAAACTTGGTTACGTTAGGTCACCGACTTGTGGGCCCTCTGTTAAATCGCGTTTGGAAATCCTTTAATCCGCCCGTTATGTTTTCTCTTAGTCAACGCCATGTGGGTCCAGTGTCGATTAGGGTTGTGTAGCTCACGGTTATGCGTTTTCTCTGGGAAGCGTATTTCTCGTGAGAATATGTTAGGTTTGCACTTTGGTAGCGAAGGCGTATTATTAGAATACGCCTTCGACGTCACCTTCGACGGCAATCTGCTACGAGTCGACACCTTTATTTGGGCCTTTGTCGATGTGAGGGCTGGTGGGTGTGGAGTGCGAAATAGAATTAGTGCATTATAGATTTGGTAATGATTTAGTATTTACGTTTATGTTTCTCGTTGAGTCATTAATCCAATTAAACTTGTAAAATGCATAACTAATTCAATTTTATCTAAATCGCATGAATCCAGTGTTGTTAATTTTCATTTCAAATGTATTATTTACTAAAATTAGTTTCATCCATGTCTCAGTAGCAAAAATCTGTTAATTAATAAAATGATGTCTTATGTATCTTCTAAATTAGAAAATGTATATCTCTTTCAATATCTGTCCAAATCCAGTGAAACCAATTTTGTAATTTGTCATTTTTAATGTACTAATTATTAGGATAGGTTTTATACACTATTTCTGTTCATGAAAATTTGTTAAGTAATTAACTAGTGTTTTGATGTGTTTTAGCTTAGAAATTCATATAAAATTCTTAATAACTTAAAATGAATTGTTCTCTGTTTACAAATTTTGTTATATCATGCTTAGGCTGTGTGAAAAGTTTAGTGTGTTTTGTTATTGTTGTATGTTTGAGTTTGGTCGGTGTTATTCGTTCTTATTATTTGTTTTGTTCAATCGTTAGGATTCGATATTTGCGGCAACCACGAGCGACCCTCATAACAAATTGAGCAACGACATCGAACAAGCGGTTTGATCATGATAATCCCAGTATTTTAAAGTCTAATATTTTGTTTCAATTGTATGTATGCATTGCTTAATTTGTGTTAAATTGATTAGTTAAATCCGTAGTTGCATATCCTGTAGACAAAATATTGATCTCTACTACCTGAGCCTAGGTTATTTGCTGTGATTAGAGGTATTGGATGGTCTCTTGTCACTTAGTAGATCCGGGTCAAATTGCTTAGACATGCTTAGTATCGGTAGAAATGGGCGGTTATCGACTTAGTCGGTAACCTTGATCACCAAAATTTACTACAACTTTATGTTTCACATTTTTGCTATGTTTAATTGCAAAATTAAAAATGAAAACAAAATGATTTAGACTTGGGCACAATGGTAAGGCGGTGTGATCTGTTGGGTGTATTTGGAAAGGTGCAGAGTCGATTAAGGACCGAGTTACTTGCACCACCGTCTTGAGCATTTTGCGTGCTAACCACACTAGAGTATATGGGACCTCTCTTGACCTAGTACTTTGGCGTGTATTGGCTCCGGGTCGCGAGGAGGTCGCGGGAGGATGGAGGTGGGAGCATGGTAGTTGTCGAAAAGCTTTATCACGAGTGGGTAGTTGTCTTTCGGCTTTACCATGTAAGCGTATGGATTTCTATCCATACTGAGCGGCTCGTAGTTAATACACAATATTGGAAAAGTCTCGTAGGACTTAGCAGTGCGGCATACCTTCCAGTGTGTTTTGGCTTAAAGGCGATGCGAGTGTGGGTACATTGGTACACCAACTGCGAGGTTAAAACTATTCGAATAGCCTCGTCTAGGTTATGGACACGCTCGGATCACGCCGTAAGAACTAGACTACAACATTTAAATTAAAATTTGATGGGTGAGTGCGAATGCGGGATTCGTGCTATTGTTGTGGTGACTATTGGGATAGTCACTTCTAGGTTGTTTATCTTTACGCTTTTGTTATTAATATCCGTCTTGTTATTTCAATCTTAAAATGAATTGCAAACTTGCCTTCAAAGCTGTATTACCTTATTGTAAATGGCGGCTTTATGCAAATGAAACATATGGCCTCCACCAAACAAGCTTGCATGTAGCATATGAGCAGTGCGCTAGTTCACACGTCGGTCTTGCGGGTACAAAGACAATCTTTGTACTCGGTGCTTTGCTTAATGTTTTGTTGCGAGAGGAAGAAGGTGAGCCCCAAGGGCCTCACTTACGTGAGTTTGTGTTGCCGTTTCGTGGGCGACTAGACTTGGCGGTCGGTCGGATGCCTTGTGGGTTGGGGGCACGATTGGCTTTGTTTATAGCCATCTTATGGCACTTTTGCTTCCGTTGTCTTCTTTACATTATTTGTGTATCTTGTGGCACATCGGCCTCATGCGTAATAACTCTACTATTTGTTTATCTTCCGTTTGGTAGTGTGGTGTTTGGACTCTATGTTTGGAATGGAGTTGATGTCTAATTTTGTAACGAGGTGCGTATCTTTGCTGCAGGAAGTATACATATCTCGAGGATCGGTTTATTTGATTTGTGATGCTAGGACCGAGAGGTTGGTTAAGCATTACAAGCCAAATAAATTGGGGTCCTCACAGTACCTTCTGTTCAAGCAACACTCGTCTTTGCCACACGCGGGTTGGGAGCCGTATGGTTAAGTAGGGGGAGGGTTTTATTGTGTTAAGTCCTTGGTGGTGTAAGGGGCATAGCGACCGTGAAATCCTATGTTCTTTGAGGAGCCGATGTAATCCTTTATAGTGTGAAAGGGAGCACCAATTCTTTTGTTTTGATTGCATCGGTATTTCCAATATAACTTGTGAGCCCCCTAGCAAGTGCTATCAGACGCTTGTACTAGGCAAGGAACCATCTCACAAGGGGACTTAGCTCAATAGGGCTTTCTTCTTTGAAAATGATCGTATCTTGATTTACAGGACGGCATACCATAGGAAGTGTGCTATTTGAGGCCTCTGGAGGCTTACGGGCTAATCAAGTCGTGTGGGTAAAGTAGTACACCCCTGCAGGGTATTAATCTATTCGAATAGCCGTGTCCACGGTTATGGACAACCGCTTGAAATTTGTGGCTTCTTATTGTTAGACTTTTAATTAAAATTGTGGTTGAACTTGGGATTCGTCATGAACGGGTTGTTCATGTGTTTAGTATATCAAAGTGGGCTGCCACTTTGGTCTTTGTATGATTCAATTGTTTATTCTGAAATGCTTTACTACATGTTTTACTTCTACTTCAAATCTGATTTTAAATGGGCACATGAAAAACTAGTATGTGTAGGATGTTAATTGTTGCGTCTTTTTCGCAAAACTAAACCAATATGAGCCATCCTTTGAATGACCCTTATGCGTAACTATTTTTATTTGTGTAAGACTTGCGAGTACGCTTGTACTCAGCCAGATGCTTGCTGGCCTTTTCAGGTGAGGAAGGTTATGATTATGACGATCTCGCTAGTGTTGACTTGGGTGACACTAATGAGTAGTGTGCTGCCATTTAACTGATCGGTTGTGCGATGGGTGATGGGCATACCACTGCTGGTCTTTTGCTTTATCTATTCCGCTGCTACTTGATACTCTACTTTAAATTTGGCCGGTCGGCCGTTTGTAATAAGCTGCAGACCTTAACTATTATGCAGTATGTCTTTTATCTCTTGTTGTATGCGTTGTATGGATGTAATCAACGTTGAGTAAGGGTATGAGTATATTGGTCATTGATCTTGGGAGCCAATATATGTCATACTCGTTGTTGATAATTCCATTTAACTCACCAAGGATAGTGCTTGAATCGAGGAGAAAGCGACAATCATGCGCTTGCTCGCAAGAGGCGCGCGCATGATCGTTGAGGCTCCGATGATCGGCTAAGCCTCTCACTTGGGTAGAGTTAAATTGGAATTCATTTACCGGAGACCCGTAATTATGTCCCTAAGACCTTGTCTAATCTCGGTCTTATGGAGATAATTACCGGGGTCCCCACAACTTGATGAACCCGTAGGTCCGATTGTTGGCCCGATCTTTCGATGAGAACGATAATTTCGGTAGGCGTCGCTCAAATCTCACGATCTTGGCTACGAACACGCAAACGCTCGAAATCACGCAATCGTTGAACTGCTCGACAAGTCGTTATCAACCGTGCACGAATACCGGTTGACCTAATCACGAAGATCGATTCCTGCATACTCCGAAGAAGCACGCAAGAACAAGGTAAATAAGCAATCTGAAATTGCAAATAGGAAGTTAATGTATTGATAGGTGGGGTTCCGAAGAACAATGTCGTTGTTGATCTCGCCGACTAAGGGAACAAAGTATAAAGTAGCACAGCTAAACTTTAATCAACAAAACCCGCGGAACAAAAGGGGCGGCGGCCATTATCTATAGGAGGAAGAGGGAGGGGGCGATGGTACTGTTCACACATGAATAGTATCATGTGAGCAGTACCCCAAAACCCTAAGGGGTAGCTATATGCGCCAATTGGGCCAAATCAACCCATTCGTTATATAACCTATGGGCCAACAATTGGTGACGCAGCACCATGGCATGTAAACGTGGCAGCGTATGAGTAGAAGTAGTAGATGTAGCCCGCATATATGTGTAGAGTTAGCTCGGTCCAACTAGAAAATATGGCAATGCGATCAGAAAGTCCGATCGAAAATGCGGATGTAGCGCAATGAGAAGCGATGGAGTGCGATCGGCGGGATGCGGTCGAACCGGTGGATGCATCCTTAGGGTTGATGTCCTCATCACCCCCTCATCGCGCCGCCCCTTTCTTTCCCGCCTCGCGTCGCCTCGCGCCTCCTCTCTGCCTCCCCGCGTGGTCGTGAGGCGCCACCCCAGTGGGCGCGCCTACGCGCATGGGCGAGCCATTTGTCCTTGGGCATCATCGTTTTTCTTTTTGTTGGATTTTTCTTTTCCTTTTCTGTTTAAATTCAAAAGAAAGGCTTCAAAATTTCTTTTCTCCTCCTTTCTAGCTCCAAAAATTATGAAATCTGTTTCTAAAAATTTGTAAATTCAAGATCTTGCTAATGGCATAGGTCTTATTTAAATTGAAGTCCATTTGCTATTTTATTTGTATTTATTTGCTCTTGTTACTTGTTGTTTATTTTTCCGGTACTTCGCCCGCGTAGAGTTCAAAGACGCCGGAGACCACCAAGTTGATCAAGAACAAGACTACCCGGACCCTTTTACCAATAATCAAGGTGAGTCAATGTTTTGATCATATTGAGCCTACATTTTATGCAAATTATATTCTTTTAAAATAGCAAATTGCATATTTTAATTCTTTAAACAAATGTATGTTAAAGCTTAAGGTAGTTAAATACCCATTTGATGATTAATTAATTATTATGCCATCCTTGACAACTTGAATCCTTAATCTTTGTCACCACTAGTGACTATATGGTAATACTAGCTATAGGTTGTACTTAAGCGACATGCTAGTCTTGTTAAAATCTTGGGACATTAAAATGTCCTAATCATCATCTCTTCAAACATAAAAATGGTTTGGGCAGTCATTGGTGGTCCATGACTAAGATAAATGTGGTAATTTGGTTTTACTCCTCAAAACCCTAATAACTGCTGTTACTATCTAGGTGGATGGAGAGGTGGATGGTATAATATTGGGTGCTAATGTAGCCCAAGGAATGTTATTTTGAGGTTGGTATGTAAAAGAACCGCACACATAACCCCTAAGGACTTAATTTTGTCACGACCTCTCGTGTAAAACAAGTACAACCACAAGTCTACGACAAACCGTGACTTGGCTTAGTAAATTTATCAAATCTTGAAAGTCATCTAACTGGTGGAGTAATGGCACGTGCAAGCTTGCGGTACATCCAGCTTGACGGGGACACCGATACAAGGTGAAGTTGCCAACGTTGTGGGTAGTTCAACTATGCCAGGCTCTGCGGGTATGTCACAGCCCCAACTATTAAAATGGATTATAAAGAATCTCACTAACGTGCATTATCAAATTCAAATCATTTCATAATATATTGTACTTGGAAAATCTCATTTCATATAAATATACACTTCAAATTTTGGTTTTCTTTTAGCATCTGTAATAAAAAGTTGTGATCATCATCTGGAATCAATTTATTTAAATACTACATTAATTCTCATGAATAAATATAATTTTTCCAAAATTTTTGGGACTAGTTTGAACCTAATTAAAATTCAAACAATATTCATAGACACACAACATGTTTGAATTTAAATGTCACAAATTTTAATATGAACAGTGGGGTTTCATAATTTTTGTTGGAACTATATACTCCCAGGAACCCCGACAAATTATTTCATGATTTTTGGAATTTTACTTCTATTTTTAAGCCTCGATCAAAGTAGGGCATTCAAATTTAAACTCGATCAAACTCTAAACCTAAACCCTAGCTACTATTCCTCAGATCAGACCCAATGCGACTCGGTTGAGCTCGATCAACTAAGCGCACCTCTCGCGGCCGTCGGATGAAAGATCAACGGCTCGAAGTGCGTGCACCTTCACCACCGAACCGCTTAACTCTTTTAAACCTCGGCCCTTGGATCTAGATCTAGCGGTCCACGGTGGGCCACGTTTCCAACTTCGCGCGAACGAGAACAACGACACAGCGGGGGCGTGTTGTCGGACCGTCGTCTACCTCCGGCTGGCGCTCGGGCATCTAATGCCACGCGGCGAGCTGCACCGACGCACCGGTAGCGGCTCCGTTGACACCGTGAATCCACCGCCGCTTGCGGCCAATCCCGAGCTCCTCACTGAGCGCCTCTCTGCCGCTCATCACCGAGCATAAGACACCTCGAACCCTAGTTCTCCTCACTCTTCCTCTCGGCGGTGAGGAAGGGAAGCTCTCCGTGCTCCTCGCGGTGTAAGCTTCCTCCGCTGTTCCGATCGTCTCGTGATCAATGCCTTTTCTATTTTGGCTAACCTCATTTCGTACTTTTGCTTGTAGCCTCGGTTTCCCCTTCGTGCTCTAGCTCACCTCAGAGCACACTCAAGGTCACCTTCGTGCCTTGTTCGTCTTGAGAGGTATTATCCTCAACCAGCGCGTCATATCGCATGCCTTGGGTTTCGATCTTTTCCCTAACTTTATTTTGACAATGCACGCGGTGTGCGTGTATTGAAGATTGGATCTGTTCGCTTAAGTAGAACCCTTCGTCTCCTACCTTGCTCATTAAGGCTCTCATCGATTCCTCGCTTTTATAGCTTCCTCGGATGATCAGTAGGCTATCTTGATCTTTCATTCCACTGGTTTTGCTCGGGAATCTCCTCCTCGTGAAATCGTGCCTTCACCATTTTCTTCTTGGCGTGGTAGTGCTCGGAACCTCCGTGGTTCCCGAGCACTTTCTTGACTCGAGTTACTCCCTTAGTCCCTAGGGCCTCGTCATTCACTTGTTTGTTGCTTTGCGGGCTCTACTGCGCTTTGTGCGTTTTTGCCGTGAGATGGTCGCCGCTTAGCTCCGGCTGCCACCCGGCGTCGGCGGCCAGACCTCGCCACCACTACGGAGGTGCGCGCCATGGCTATGCGGTCCCATAATAGCTTTCAGTTTGCGCCGCCGTGGACCACAGCTCGTGAGCCGCCAGCAAGCGTGGCGCGCTGCGATTGTCGGGTTCGTCGGCGACGCATCAGTAACACGACATTTAGTTTAGGACTAATGGCGTGCTTAGAGGTTAAGTAGTGTATTAGCGATTAGAGAAGTCACTTACCGTGGGCCCTCATGCCATGTTTAGTTGGTTGCGTAAGTTATGGATTGCACCTTACATTTAGCGGCGTATTTTCGATAGAAAGATCGAAAGTATGTTTTCCGATCTAGAAGCGCGTTTTCAAATACGCTTTTGGCTTGTACTCGGTAGGGCTAGGTCAATGTTCACCGAGTCAATGTTTTTCGCGGGGTCCTGCTGGTCAGTGACCTCGGGTAGTGCGCGGCTCGGTGGAAAAATGACCAATGCTTTAAGAAATTCGAAATCCATTTAAATATAAGTTGAAAAATATGTATAACTTCTAAAATGCATAACTAAATCATTTTAACTCCAAATTGAATGAAACCATACAGTAATTTCTATTATTAATGAAATTTATATTAAAATTGGTTTCAAATATGTCTCTGTAGCAGAGAGCTTTATTTGGAGATTAATCCATTAAAACCATTATTGTTGCAATAGGAAAAGGACTGATAACTTCAAAAATGCATAAGTAATTATTGGAAACTCCAAAGCGGTGAGACCACTTTTGATAATTTTCATTTTCAGTGAACTTAATTCTAAAAATGGTCTCCATATTACTTCTGTCACAGAAACTATATTTGGGAGAATATAATCTTTAACTCTATTATTATTATAATATAAAAGGCTGATAACTTTGAAAATACATAACTAAATCATAAAAACTCCAAATAGGACAAACTCAACTGTTTTGAACTTGTCTTAATATTACCTATTTACCTATGTAATCCTTTACCCCACCACTATTCTACAAATTTTGGCCAAATAATTAAATTACATAACTTAGGGTTAATGAAACCTGAAATTCAAAATAGCATAACTTCCAAATCATAACTCCAAATGGAATAATTCTTTTACCTAAATCCATATAAAATCATGACCTAACTACTGTAGAAAAATCATGCATTTTTGAGTATTTTGGTTTTTGAGTTGTTTTCTCGGTATTTATTTGATGTTATAATTATATAGATCGCGAGCATATTGATATCGACACTTACGCTACTGAGAGTGAGCAGCTACTGTACCAGCAAGGCAAGCATCATTTGAACTTTCTTTTGCATCATATTTGATCCCGGTTTTGGTTAAGTTAGTGCAATGATAATTGCTTGTATGCTATTTTGATTATGTAAATATTCTTGTGATGTGTAGTTTAGTTATGTCCTATGCTTGATGTTAATCTTGAATTATGCCAGTACCTACATGCTTAAGATGGGATGTGATGATTTTTGAATACGGGTTGCTTAGTCATGCAAGTCTAGACACGGTAGTTCGATTGCCGGGGCTAACCCGACAATTATGGGAAACACATACTTACCTCTTTATACTTTAATTCAGATCTTTCTATCTGTGTTATGAGCTAAAATTTGTCATTTTAAAATGAGATCTGGTCCGGACAAGTGTTGGTTAGTGATGGTGTCTTTGTGCACGAGCTTTGGGCAAGTGGAAGGACTTATGCGGACAATTGATGACCGAACTTTGTAACGTCGTTAATTCAAGTACACTCGTCTTGCCACACGGGTTGGGAGCCGTATGGTTAAGTAGGGGAGGGTTTTATTGTGTTAAGTCCATGGTGGTGTAAGGGCATAGCGACCGTGAAATCCTATGTCCCTTAGGAGCGATGTAATCCTTTATAGTGTGCAAGGAGCACCAATTCTATTTGTTTTGATTGCATCGGTATGTCCAATATAACTTGTGAGCCCCTAGCAAGTGCTATCGGATGCTTGTACTAGGCAAGGAACCATCTCACAAGGGGACTTAGCACAATAGGGCCTTCTTGCTGAAAATGATCGTATCTTGATTTACCGTGGCATACCATAGAAAGTATGCTATATTCGGAGGCATCCGGAGGCTTACGGGCTAATCAAGTCGTGGGTAAATAGTACACCTGCGGGTATCAATCTATTCGAATAGCGTGTCCACTGTTATGGACAACCGCTTGAGTTCGGAGTTACTATTGTTAGACTTTTAATTAAAATTGTGGTTGAACTTGGTATTCGTCATGAGCAGGATGTTCATGTGTTTAATACATCAAAGTGGGCTGCCACTTTGGTCTTTGCATGATTCAATTGTTTATTCTTGAAATGCTTTACTATATGCTTTACTTCTACTTCAAATCTGATTTTAAAATGGGCACATGAAAAACTAGTATGTGTAGGATGTTATTTGTTGCGTCTCTTTCGCAAAACTAAACCAATATGAGCCATCCTTTGAATGACCCTTATGCATAACTAATTTTATTTGTGTAAGACTTGCGAGTACACTTGTACTCGGCGGATGTTCTTTGGCCTTTTCGGTGAGGAAGATTATGAGTCGGCGATCTTGTTAGTATTGACTTGGGTGACACTAACGAGTAGTGTGCTATCATTTAACTCCCGATCGGTTCTGGATGGGTGATGGGCATACCACTACTGGTTTTGCTTAATTTACTTGCTTCGTTGTTACTTGATACTTTACTTTGAATTTGGCGGTCGGTGGTATGTAATAAGTGTAGACTTTGACTATTATGCGGTATGTCTTTTGATCTCTTGTTGTATGCGTTGTATGGATGTAATCAACGTTGGATGAGGGTATGAGTATATTGGTCGTTGATCTTGGGAGCCAATATAAGTCATACTCGTTGTTAATGAATCCCATTTAACTCACTAAGTGTAGTGCTTGAATCGAAAGAGAATCGACAATCACGTAGCGCTCGCAGCGAGCGTGCGCATGATCGTTGAGGCTCTAGTATTCGGCTAAGCCTCTCACTTGGATAGAGTTAAATTGGAATTCATTTATCGGAGACCGTAATTATGTCCCTAAGACCTTGTCTAATCTCGGTCTTATGGAGATAATTACAGGTCCCTACACGTTAATATCGAGCCATCTTGTTGTAGGTTAGAGGTATGCGGCATTAAGTTAGTAAGTACCTTGGTCAAATTATTTTTCAAATTATCAAAGTATTTTGAAAGTTTAAGTTAAGAATGTCTTTTATTCCTTATCCATCTTAGTATCTTTTCTCTCAGGGTCTGTTTTGGTTTATGAAACTAACTTACCTTGCCTTCTTGCCTTTAGATGAACCCTCGGTACCTTGTCAGGAAACTCAAGTGAAGGTGGATGGATACCGGCGTTCTTTGCGAGACATGATGTGGAGGGCGAACTTCACATATCAGCCCTTATTCCATCTCTGCGTGATCGAGGACCGGGAATGGAGAATTTATGGCGATGATAGATATCGTTGCTAGACAAGTCACGAGGAGCATACCTTACGCTTCGGCGCATGGTATACGAGGTCATGGCGTTACAAGAAGTGGCTTTGGTGGCCATGAGTCGTCTTCGCTCGACCTAACGAGTTAGCCCGGCCCCATATGATCACTTTCCGATCGCGGCGCGCCGCTAGGGGCGTGAACTTCGTTTGCTAGGATCGGTTTGGGAGGACCCCAAGTAAAGCGATTGGCGAGATTGGTTCACGTAATGGACCAAATGCATCGCTGCATAGTGCATGAGTTATGGGAGGCAGCGTCGTTGTCTCATTATAGCTCAGAGCATTTGCGGCTTATGCATGGCATGAGGCTCATTCGTCGGATGTGCGTATGGCGCTAATGAGGTTTCACCGTACATTTATCGCCGTCGGACTATCGTCTTCTACAGTAGGAGGCCATATCATCGGCGTAGGATCCCCCTTCGCCTCACCAACCTAGGAGACCCAGGGCGACACGGGATCCCTGGATACCACACCTTTCGATGACTTTCGGTGAACTTTACTTGGAATAATATCTAAGCGATTAGAGGCGAAGCTCTATGTTTGAGCTTGTATCCTTAGATTTATGTAATAGGGTAGTGGATGTCGAACTGTTGTGTTTTATTTGCAAACACTACTATTTCAGTTGTAATCTTAAGCCTGCGGGCGCTTATGTACGAAGTTGTATCGATTTGGTTTTATATCGCTTAATGTTTGGTGTTCCATTTGAGGTTATGGTTTTCATGCTCTTTGATATCGATTGTGCATGTATGGCCAAGTGATGGCTTTTAATCTTGATTACTAACCATCCTTGTCTATCTGAGATGACAGGGACCGACTACGCGATCAGGAGCCCTGCACGGCAGAGGCTCCCCATCTAGGGCACCACGTCTAGCACCCCTGAGCGATTTCTACAATCAGGGACAGTCATCCCAGCAGCCGTCTGAGCATGACGAGCCCTCTCAGCCGCCGTCCCAGCAGGGCGGACCGCCTGAGAGGTGCTCCCTCCGCCGCCATCCATGATCGAGTTTATGATGATGATTGGCGCAATGGATGGACGGACCGGATGCTTGAGCGATCATCGTAACACCGCTCCAGCTCCCGGTCCGGCGGAGGAGCCGCTGCGCAGCGCCGAGGTCTCGGCGGAGTTCGCGGACCAACCCTCCGACGTTTGCGGGTAGCAGAGGACCCGATGGAGGCGAGGGGTGGGCTGCACAACATAGAAGAAAGCTGAACATTGCGCGGTGTGCCGGAGTTGAGAGTCTTGTTTGCCGGCTATCGGTTGGCGGGTGCATGGCGTGGTGGGATAGTTATTCGCCATGCAGCCAGGCTATGTCTGACAGGGCGAGTTCATGGGCGCGTTCAGAGGCCCATATCTGGGAGAGTCGCGCTTATCAGCGGCGGCGGTTCCTGCCTTGAGGGGGCGGAGGGCGATCGCGAGTACTGCATGATTTCAACTACTTGGCGGTATGCTCGGGACGGCGTCTCGACGACGCTACGTCGCGGAGCGAGTTCTTCCATGGGGTGGCCGGAGTTGCGGCTTGTTTTAGCCGCACATGATTTGAGGAGTTTCCGGCATCGGTCAACAAGGCGATAGTGGTGGAGCATGAGAGCATGACGGTGGATGAGTCGAGAAGAGGAGGAGGCTTTACTGAGGCGGCGATGGCGGTGGCGATTTTCGGGCGCGCCGAGGCTACCTCGGGCACCTCGTGCCCCTTCCACACCACCGAGGTCTCTGTGGCACCTCCGACCTTCTCCGGCGGCTTTCGGCCCGCGCGGGGCTAGAGACCACGACGGTGGGGCATACAAGCCGGCGTTCCTTGTTTCCACTGGTGGCCGTCGAGCCACTGTGCCTCGCAGATGCCTCGCCAAGCGGCGAGGATGCCGGGCGTACTACTGCTCCAGCGCCACGGCCCGGCTCGGCGAGGCCACGCCACCACCACGAGAGCAGCACCTACTCCACCCGGCATGCACGTGGTCGCGTCAACCACGTCTCGGCAGAGGCGGCAAGCGCACGGACGTCGTGCTAGGTACACTACTTGTTAATTCGTGTCTGCGCCGGTTTTATTTGATTCGAGCATCTCATTCATTTATTAAAAATGAGTATGCTGCGATTAACCAATTCAAGATACATACACTTCACCCGCCTTATCATATTCAGTCCCGAGGTCGGTTTTCTACACGATCAAATGCAGAGGGCGTAAAATTGAAATACAAAGGTTAACTTTTCAGAAGCTTAATAGTGATAAGTTCGGTGGGCATTGATGTTATCTTAGGGATGGATTGGTTATCTAAGAATCGGGGAAGATTGATTGTGCCCAATGGTCTATTTCATGACTAGCGAGGATGGCATCGGATCGTCTTTGCACCTTTAGTGGGCGATTCTCACCTATATGCTTTAAAGGCGAATACCTCTCTCGAGCTAGAGGAGGTACCAATAGTGAGTGAGTATCTGATGTGTTCCTGAGGAACTTCCGGTATGCCCACACCAGAGAGGTAGAGTTTGTCATTGAGCTTGCACAGTACGCGCCCATCTCAAAAAGGCGTATCGGATGCCGCCCAATGAGCTAGCGAGTGAAAGAACAACAGGAGTTGCAAGACAAGGGTTTCATCAGGCCTAGCTCCTCGCCTTGGGGATGTCGGCTCTCTTTGTCGGGAAGAAAGACAAAGTCTACGGATGTGTGTTGACTACCGTCAGTTGAATGAGGTCACCGTCAAGAACAAGTACCGCTTCGCGGATCGATGACCTATTTGACCAGCTTAGTGGAGCTCGGTGTTCTCCAAAATTGACTTGAGGTTAGGCTACCATCAGTTAAAGTTAGAACCGAGGACATTCCAAGACCGCCTTCTCTACTTGTTACGGTTTGTGCAGTACACAGTCATGTCCTTTGGTTTGACCAATGCTGACCTATTTCATGAACCTCATGAATTCGTGTTCATGGAATACTTAGATCGGTTTGTAGTAGTTTTCATTGATGATATCCTTATCTACTCTAAGTCGATCTTGAGCACGAGCAACATTTGAGACTTGTGTTAGAAAAGCTTATGCTATCAGTATCGCCAAATTCAAGAAATGTGAGTTTTGGCTTGAGAGGTTAGTTTCTTGGGACATATCCTATCTAAGGGCGGTGTCATTGTTGATCCTAGTAAGGTGCAAGATGTCCTTGAGTGGAAGCAACCCAAGAGCATCACTTGACATTAGTAGTTTTCTTGGACTTGCGGGATACTACAGTAGGTTCATCAAGAATTTCTCAAAATTGCAAAGCCTATTACCCAACTTCTAAAGAAAGAAAAGAAATTTGGGTGGGCGAGAATACGAGCAAAGCTTCCAAACCACTGAAGAATGCACGTGAAGCTCCGTGCTTGTTACGCGGACATTCACGAGCTTTGATATCTCTCAGTGATGCATCTCGCCATGGGCTCGGTTGTGTGCTTATGCAAGGCAGTAGAGTGGTGGCCTACGCATCGAGGCAATTGAGGCCCCATGAGGCCAATTATCCCACCACGACCTAGAGCTCGCGGTGTAGTTCATGCCTTGAAGATTTGGCGACATTACCTCGCCGGTAATCGTTGCGAGATCTACACCACCATAAGAGCCTTAAATATATTTTCACCCAAGCCGACCTGAACTTGAGACAAAGAAGATGGCTTGAGTTGATTAAAGATTATGATATGGGACTCCATTATCATCCAGGGAAGGCTAATGTCGTGGCCGACGCATTGAGCAGAAAATCTCAATGCAACTGTTTGTCGGTAACTCCTTTTTTTCTGCGGGCTTATATGCTACATTGCAAGGCCTACACCTGGAGATGGTTGAAGAAGGTTCGCTTGCAGCCCTCAGTGTGACTTGCACACTTGAGGACCATATTAGGGAAGCCCAGAAAACTGATTTAGAAGTGGCTCAAATTTTAGAACTAATGAAACAAGGTAAGGCTAAATGTTTTAAGCAAGATGCACAAGGTACTCTATGGTTTGGAAACCGTATGGTGGTACCATTTGATCGCCACTTGAGAGAATTGATTCTCAAGGAGGCTCATAACTCAAAATTCTCTATCCACCAGGAGTATGAAAATGTATCAAGATTTGAAAAAGCGTGGTGGAGCCGAATGAGCGACACGTTGCAGTATGTGGCCGAGTGTGATCTATGTCAAAGAGTTAAGGTGAGCATTTGAAGCCAGTGGTACTCTAGATCCTGCCCATTCCCAGTGAAAATGGGAAGAAGTTGGCATGGATTTTATCACCGCCTTCCTAGAACTAAAGCGGGTTTGATTCTATATGGGTGATTGTGGATCGTTTAACCAAGGTTGCCCATTTTATTCCTATCAAGACCACCTACACCGGGGCCAAACTAGCAGAACTTTATATTTCAAGAATTGTTTGTCTCCACGGGGTACCCAAAGTGATTGTTTCAGACAGAGGTCCCCAATTCACCTCTCATTTATGGAACTGCTTGCATCAAGCAATGGGGACCAACCTATCCTTTAGCTCAGCTTATCACCATAAGCGGATGGACAAGTTGAAAGGGTAAATCAAGTCTTGGAAGACCTTCTCAGACTTCGTGTTATCCTCTGATAGTTGGGAAAAATGTTTACCGTTTGCGAGTTCTCATACAATATGACTTCCAATCCGGTATTCATATGTCACCATTGAAGCATTGTATGGGAGAGCTTGTGGAACACCCTTGAACTGGTCCGGCGGGAGAGGCCATTCTATGGCCCAACCTTGGTGGAAGATCTTTGAAGAACAAGTTCGTGTCATTCGCGAACGACTTAGGGCGGCTCAATCACGTCGAAGTCATATCTGGACCGATCGTGTCGCGAGTTGAGTTTGAAGTGGGCGATCATGTATATCTTAAAGTCTCTCCTATGAAAGGAGTTAAATCGCTTCCAAATCAAAGGTAAATTAACACCTCGCTATATTGGACCTTTCAGTATTCTAGCTAAGTTGGGATCGGTGGCCTACCAGGTTGGAGTTGCCACCGTCACTTTCGAGCGTGCATAACGTCTTCCATGTCTCCCAACTCAAGAAATGTCTTGAGTCCCAGCGGAAGCAACGAGTTGGGCGAACTCGACTTGCAACCCGATCTATCTTATCGAGAGAGCCCGATTCGTATCCTCGAAGAAACCGGCGCAAGGCGAGGAATCGTGACATCAAGTTCGTCAAGATCCAATGGAGCAACCACACGGAAGATGAAGCAACTTGGGAACATGAAGGCCGGATGCGGCGGCATATCGGACCTCTTCTCTACATGAAGTGCCTTCGTATCAAGAAAGGAAAGGTAAAACATATCAATGTAAAAATTCATTCTTATAGCATAATTATAACATATCAACACTATCTTTGAAGGAAATCAAGACAGCATAAATTATAACTTCTAATGAAAACTTTCTAATTCTTCTCCACGGATCTACGGGTCGAGATCTTTTGTAAGGGGGAGGTTTGTCACAGCCCCAACTATTAAAATGGATTATAAAGAATCTCACTAACATGCATTATCAAATTCAAATCATTTCATAATATATTGTACTTGGAAAATCTCATTTCATATAAACATACACTTCAAATTTCGGTTTTCTTTTAGCATTTGTAATAAAAGTTGTGATCATAATCTGGAATCAATTTATTTAAATACTAAATTAATTCTCATGAGTAAATATAATTTTTCCAAAATTTTGGGACTAGTTTGAACCTAATTAAAATTCAAACAATATTCATAGACATACAACATGTTTGAATTTAAATGTCACAAATTTTAATATGAACAGTAGGGTTTCATAATTTTTATGGGAACTATATACTCCCAGGAACCCCACAAATTATTTTATGATTTTAGAATTTTACTTCTATTTTTAAGCCTCGATCAAAGTAGGGCATTCAAATTTAAACTCAGGTCAAACTCAGAAACCTAAACCCTAGCTACTATTCCTCTGGCGAAGACAATGCGACTCGGTTGAGCTCGATCAACTAAGCGCACCTCTCGCGAGCCACCGGATGAAAGATCAACGGCTCGAATTCGTGCTGCTTCTGCCAGAACCACTTAACTCTTTTAAACCTCACCCTTGGATCTAGATCTAGCGGTCCACGGTGGGCCACGTTTCCAACTTCGCGCGCGAGGAGACAACCGGCAGTGGGGCGTGTTGTCGGACCGTTGTCTACCTCTGGTGGCGCTTAGGCATCTAACGCCACGCGGCCGAGCGACACCGGCGTGCACGAGCGGCTCGATTGGCGCCGTGAATCCACCGCGCTTACGGCCAATCCCGAGCTCCTCGCCAGCGCCTCTCTCGTTGCCGTCATCGCCGAGCATAAGACACCTCGAACCCTAGTTCTCCCTCACTCTTCCTCGGCGGTGAGGAAGGGAAGCTCTCCGTGCTCCTCGCGGTGTAAGCTTCCTCGCTTGGTTCCGATCGTCTCGTGATCAATGCCTTTTCTATTTGGCTAACCTCATTTCGTACTTTTTGCTTGTAGCCTCGGTTTCCCCCGTGCTCTAGCTCACCTCAGGAGCACACTCTGAAGGTCACCTTCGTGCCTTGTTCATCTTCGAGAGGTATTATCCTCAGCCGAAGCGCGTCATATCGCATGCCTTGGGTTTGATCTTTCCCTAACTTTATTTTGACAATGCACGGCGGTGTGCGTGTATTTGAAGATTGGATCTGTTCGGCTTAAGTAGAACCCTTCGTCTCCTACCTTGCTCGGTAAGGCTCTCATTGATTCATCGCTTTTATAGCTTCCTCGGATGATCAGTAGGCTATCTTGATCTTTCATTCCACAGGTTTTGCTCGGGAATCTCCTCCTCCAAACCGTGCCTTCACCATTTTCTTCTTGGCGCGATGGTGCTCCAGCAGACTCAGTGGTTCCAGAGCACTTTCTTGACTCGAGGTTACTCCACTTAGTCCCTAGGGCCTCGTCATTCACTTGTTTGTTCTTTGCGGAGCTCTACTGCTTTGTGCGTTTTTGCGTGAGATGGTCGCGCTTAGCTCGGGCTGGCCCGCGTCGGGCGCCCGACCTCGCCACCACTACGGAGTGCGCATGGCTATGCGGTCCCATAATAGCTTTCGATTTACGCCGCCGTGGACCACAGACTCCGGCGAGCGCCGAACAGCGTGGCGGCGCTAATGATTGTCGGGTTCGTCAAGCGCGTAACGTAGCATGGCATTTAGTTTAGGCCTAATGGCGTATTTAGAGGTTAAGTAGTGTATTAGCGATTAGAGAAGTCACTTACATGTGGGCCCTCATGCCATGTTTAGTTGGTTGCGTAAGTTATGGATTGCACCCATACATTTAGCAGCGTATTTTCAGTAGAAAGATCGAAAGTATGTTTCCGATCTGAAGCGTTTTTAAAATACGCTTTTGGCTTGTACTACATTGGGCTAGGTCAATGTTCACCGAGTCAATGTTTTCATGGGTCCCGCTGGTCGATGACCTCGGGTAGTCTGCTCGGTGGAAAAATGATCAATGCTTTAAGAAATTCGAAATCCATTTAAATATAAATTGAAAAATATGTATAACTTCTAAAATGCATAACTAAATCATTTTAACTCCAAATTGAATGAAACCACTTCTGGTAATTTCTATTATTAATGAAATTTATATTAAAATTGGTTTCAAACATGTCTCTGTAGCAGAGAGCTTTATTTGGAGATTAATCCATTAAAACCATTATTGTTGCAATAGGAAAAGGACTGATAACTTCAAAAATGCATAAGTAATTATTGGAAACTCCAAAAGCAGTGAGACCACTTTTGATAATTTTCATTTTCAGTGAACTTAATTCTAAAAATGTTCTCCATATTACTTCTGTCACAGAAACTATATTTGGGAGAATATAATCTTTAACTCTATTATTGTTATACTATAAAAGGCTGCTAACTTTGAAAATACATAACTAAATCATAAAAACTCCAAATAGGACAAACTCAACTGTTTTGAACTTGTCTTAATATTACCTATTTACCTATGTAATCCTTTACCCCACCACTGTTTTACAAATTTTGGCTAAATAATTAAATTACATAACTTAGGGTTAATGAAACCTGAAATTCAAAATAGCATAACTTCAATTCATAACTCCAAATGGAATAATTCTTTTACCTAAATCCATATAAAATCATGACCTAACTACTGTAGAAAAATCATGCATTTTTGAGCATTTTGGTTTTTAGTTGTTTTCTCGGTATTTATTTGATGTTATAATTATATAGATCCAGAGCATATTGATATCGACACTTACGCTACTGAGGTGAGAAGCTACTGTACCAGCAAGGCAAGCATCATTTGAACTTTTTGCATCATATTTGATCCCGTTTGGTTAAGTTAGTGCAATGATAATTGCTTGCATGCTATTTTGATTATGTAAATATTCTTGTGATGTGTAGTTTAGTTATGTCCTATGCTTGAGGTTAATCTTGAATTATGCCAGTACCTACATGCTTAAGATAGGATGTGATGATTTTTGAATACGGGTTGCTTAGTCATGCAAGTCTAGACACGTAGTTCGATTAGGGGCTAACAGACAATTATGGGAAACACATACTTACCTCTTTATACTTTAATTCAGATCTTTGTATCTGTGTTATGAGCTAAAATTTGTCATTTAAAATGAGATCTGGTCGGACAAGTGTTGGTTAGTGATGGTGTCTTTGTGCACGAGCTTTGGGCAAGTGGAAGGACTTGTGCGGACAATTGAGGACCGAACTTTGGTAACGTCGTTAATTCAAGTACACTCGTCTTTGCCACCGCGGGTTGGGGCCGTATGGTTAAATGGGGAGGGTTTTATTGTGTTAAGTCCCATGGTGGTGTAAGGGCATAGCGGCAGTGAAATCCTATGTCCCTTAGGGCCGATGTAATCCTTTATAGTGTGCAAGGAGCACCAATTCTATTTGTTTGATTGCATCGGTATGTCAATATAACTTGTGAGCCCCTAGCAAGTGCTATCAGATGCTTGTACTAGTCAAGGAACCATCTCACAGGGGACTTAGCACAATAGGGCCTTCTTGCTGAAAATAGCGTATCTTGATTTACCGTAGGCATACCATAGGAAGTATGCTATATTCGGAGGCATCACGGAGGCTTACGGGCTAATCAAGTCGTTTGGGTAAAGTAGTACACCTGCAGGTATCAATCTATTCGAATAGCCGTGTCCACGGTTATGGACAACCGCTTGAGTTCGGGAGTTACTATTGTTAGACTTTTAATTAAAATTGTGGTTGAACTTGGTATTCGTCATGAGCGGGATGTTCATGTGTTTAATACATCAAAGTGGGCTGCCACTTTGGTCTTTGCATGATTCAATTGTTTATTCTTGAAATGCTTTACTATATGCTTTACTTCTACTTCAAATCTGATTTTAAAATGGGCACATGAAAAACTAGTATGTGTAGGATGTTGTTTGTTGCGTCTCTTTGCAAAAACTAAACCAATATGAGCCATCCTTTGAATGACCCTTATGCATAACTAATTTTATTTGTGTAAGACTTGCGAATACACTTGTACTCGGCGGATGTTTGTTTGGCCTTTTCAGTGAGGAAGATTATGAGTCGACAATCTTGTTAGTATTGACTTGGGTGACACTAACGAGTAGTGTGCTATCATTTAACTCCTAGTCGATTCTTGGATGGGTGATGGGCATACCACTCACGGTCTTTGCTTAATTTACTTGCTTCATTGCTACTTGATACTTTACTTTGAATTTGGCGGTCGGTGGTATGTAATAAGTGTAGACTTTGACTATTATGCGGTATGTCTTTTGATCTCTTGTTGTATGCATTGTATGGATGTAATCAACGTTGGATGAGGGTATGAGTATATTGGTGGTTGATCTTGGGAGCCAATATAAGTCATACTCGTTGTTAATGAATCTCCATTTAACTCACTAAGTGTAGTGCTTGAATCGAAGAGAATCGACAATCACGTGGCGCTTGCAAAGGAAGCGTAGCGCATGATCGTTGAGGCTCTAGTATTCGGCTAAGCCTCTCACTTGGATAGAGTTAAATTGGAATTCATTTACTGGGAGACCAGTAATTATGTCCCTAAGACCTTGTCTAATCTCGGTCTTATGGAGATAATGCCGGGAAGTCCCACAGTACAACATCCCTCGCGAACGTATAGGCATAACCCCATATGGGTGAGACGATGGAAAGGACGAGATATTTAGAAAGGTTATTATGACAACCTCTCGACTACACGACTAAGGAATCGTGTAGGGCAACGAGTTAATTGTCTCTTGTGGGTAAAGTGTACAATCTCTGCAGAGTTATAAACTGTTTAAACAGCCGTGCTTATGGTCAAAGGCGGACATGGGAACTTAACTTGAGTTAGTTCTATTTCAAATATTTTGTGGGTGGTATGAAAAATATGGTGGACTCTCCTAGCCCTGAGATTGGATTTTCCCTGAGTTTTGGACTCGGTCACGGGTAATAATGGGGCTAGCCCCAATCAAAATAAGCATCGGGTAGAGTTTAGATGGAGGGAACCTCTGTTACTGATTATTGCACAATTACCCTCTTTAATAAATACAATTTGTCAAAGCGCTAAGTGATAGGAATTTGTAATTATGATATTTAAAAATATTGCTTTCACAAATAAAAGATCTGAGCCATCCTTGTAAGCCTTGCATGTATATTATTGCATTGTGTATTGGCTCGTGAGCACGGTAGTAGTGCTCATTCTCGTTCTCCCAAAACCCTTGAGATGGCCGTGATGAAGGAGACTATGCATACTACGAGGATCCGAGGAGTCAATGGGCAAGAAATGATGAAGAGTAGTCTAGCTCTGTAGTCTAGGCCTCGTCGATCTAGCGGACTCGTTGGTACTTCATTACCGATATTGTCACGGCCCTCGGTTAATATCAGTCATACCAGGTTGCCCGATCGCTTGCCTATGGAGAGATGAGCTCTACCCCTTTTGCTTCATTTGTTGTTTACGTTGCTTTTATGTAATGTAATCAATTTGGCCTAATCGGCCCCTTTTGTAAAACTTCGGCCCGACGTGGTCTATGTCACTCTGTTGGTTGTAATAAATTTGAATGTTTCAGTCCACACTATGTATGAATGATTCAACAATATGCTGTGAATGCTATCTCGATCCGAAAAATAGCACGATATTTTCCACGGAGGATTTGGATTTGCAAAATCCGGTCAGACGATGCGTGCTCTTTTCTTTTCAAATGTCTCACCTATAAGGAGAGACTTGCCGATATGAAAAAGTCATTGATCAACCTACACATAACTAAGCATATGATTGCTTCACGGCGATTAGACTTCGGTCTTGAAGAAGGATCGATAAGGGTATTTTGGTATCTATGCCAAAATACCGGGTTAATGACTTTTAGAGAAACGCGGCGCAAGGCGGCATAAGGAGAGGTGGTTTAGATCAAGAGATTATCAATATCACAAATATCTGCATTCGGGGAGAGATCGGTTTGTCATCCGTTTTAAGAAGCGTGTATGAGTGTAGACCCAATTGTATATGGCCTTAACATACGCGATAAGGTTTTCTCTCTAGATCTAGTATCTACTATAAAGGAGGAGGTCCTCTTGAGGGTTTTGGCTTGATTCTTGCTGTGATTGAGAGTGCTAAGGCGCGTGAGAAACCATCCTTAGTCATCTTGAATTGATACCTCCCACGAGCTCCTCTCAATCATCGTTTCGTATTTAGCCTAATTTTGGTGCAACATTCACTCCAATAGACCATGGTGAAGCCCTAGGAGACCCCATATTGGCGAGAGGTCGTGGCGCCAACGGAATATTACATGGAAGATGATCATAGCGCTTCAATAGGCGTCGGTGATCGCGTGGAAGACAATCGTTGGGTAGCGGCCTTCTTCCTCGGCGAGGGCACCGTTGGTGTAACCTCGGGCGAGCAGAAGTCGACGATGTGGAAGTCACCAGTGAAATCAGAGACACCTCCGGTTGCGCAGATCGTGCAGGAGCTGCAGCCCGTGCATTCTTCTTCTCCTTTTCCATCAGCTTGACCACCATAGCTACCATGTCTGCCAAGATAGCTTTCATGTTGTCTACATCAGCACTCATCTCATTGAGGGTGGCCCTCATGGCCTTGAAATTCTCGGCAACAGAAACCATATTGTTGGCTCTGATACCAAGTTGTTATGATCCTTAGATCATAGGGGTAAACATCACCGGGAGGATAGCCGGGTGGCGTCGGCTGTTAGGGGAAAATGAAGACTATAGATTGGGGAAACGATGGGGATTGAGACTTAGACTATTGTATTCTCATTGCTTAATGCGAACGATTATAATAGACCTCATTATATAGAGAGATCTTCTAAAAGTATGGATAAAATCAATCTAAACGATGACCTTCCTAACTAATAGATAACCTTCCTAACTAATATATAATCTTTTCAATTACTTAATCCGTATACAAGAAAACTAATCAACTATTTAAGGAAATAGATATTCTTATTGGGGAAGGTAATCCATTCCTAATCCTGGTGCTATAGTAACCATGGCACTGTTCACATGCGTGAACAGTCACCGGCCCATACCGTTACTACTCTCCTTTCGTGACAGCTCGTCCTCAAGCTATAGTGGTGGCCATGGCTAAAGCCCTAGGAGACCTCATGTTGACGAGAGATCGTGGCACCAACAGAACATTGTATGAAAGATGATCCACAACGCTCCAATTGATATCGACTGGTCGTATAGAGAAGACAATCGTTGGACAGCGGCCTTCTTACTCGACGAACTGGTTTACAATCTTCACAAAATCACGTCATATTCTTTATGTTTCGGAGTATTCTTTCGAGGCTTCACAAACGGTGAGCTAGCCAAGCACAAGCAGCTTGATTATATGTATCAACCGCACGTTGTCCCGATCGATCTGCAGGAATAAATGAATCAGTCAAAAGCTACTTCATTTATCAGTACTAGTCTTAGGTCCTAGCTAGCTATCCTTGGTAATCGAAATTTCATCGGTAACCGATGTTATCAGTAGGGTCGATAAAATTTTATATCGGATAATAAATTTTGGATTTATTTTATTTTCATCTAATTTTAAATTTTAATTCAAAATTTAGATAAATTTCATCTTTAAATCTAAAAAAAATCAAATTTTAATTAAAAATTACGTCCGAAATTTCTGATAACCTGCAATAACTGATCCTATCGGTAGGCTCCGATAAAATTTCATAATCGTGTATGCGTGCATGACATGTGAACTGCATGCATGAGTCGCATCAAACAAATTAAATTAAGAATCAATTAATGCTCCAACATTCCGCACACAAACGAATATACATGTCACTTGCATTTCCGCCTGTACTATGTTAACTGCCTGGCCCGTGCTCAGGCCTGGCTTCACATGCACGCAGACATGATTTGTGTTTTTAATACACCCGGTCGTCGTGGATGAAGAAACTGTTCTTGACGGATTAAACCGGCCGGTCCGTGCTCGGTGCTACTTATTTCGTTCACGCGTGCATCAAATTGGATGTCGTGTACTTCCTAAGTTCATCTAGTGATATTTTAGCTGTATCTAAGGTTGCTATATAGGTTTTGGTGGCGTGGAGAAGAGTGAAAGAGTAGAGAGAATGATGGCGTCCTCTCACGAAGCAATGGGCGCATCACGGGAAATAAGGCACTAGTGACGAAGTTTTTTGCTGTTGGAGCACAGTCGTCGTTTGTTCATGCGAAACAAGGCACTGGTGACGAAGCTTTTTGTTGTTGGAGCGCAGTCATCGTTTATTCACGCAAAAAAAAGCATTTGATTTATGTAAAGCTTAAATGCTTATAAGGCTTTAAAGAGATAGCTCAAGAGATCATGTATTGGAATAGTTATCGCTTAAATTGTTTCAAGATAACATGAAAAGTGTTAGAAACAACCTAAAAGATAAACTGTTGAACATACCCTACGGGTACTCCCAATGATCCTACAATAACACTGTCCATAGCATGCCAACTAGGATGAAAGCGAAGGTGGAGGAGAAATTAAAGAAGACAGAGAAGCATTGTCTCATGCAAAACATAGCTAGAGCACGTATACAAACAAACAAGAAACAGCAAAAACTAATTGCATTGGGGAGAGAGTTGTATCTAAATGTGGGCCTAGGCGCCTAGCATTAACGCACTCACAGCCGTGACATTGCGCGTCGTGCTGCTCGCTCTCCGCACCGTCGCAGCGCTCACCGCCGCCGAGTCGCCTGCCCGCGTGCCGCCCGCTCTCCGTCATGGTGCTCACAGCTGGTGAGCCGTTCGCGGAGTCTCGCCACTGGTCCACGCACCTCGCCACCCATCCGCCTACGTCGCCTCATCGTGAGAAAGAACATATGGACAGGGGATCAGGGAGGGTAGGCTAGAGAGAGCGTGGGAGGAGAGGGCCCAGAGAAATAAATAGAAAATTACAGTTTTGATTAGGTGGGTCAAATGATAGACACTATGCATTGAGTTCATAGTTTCTAGTCTTATATCTATATGACGTCAAAATCTATAGACACAAGTTCATGTTTTCTGCACCGGGAATGCCAACCTAAGCTAAATTCCAGGTTTCAAGCGTAGATCGAAGATTATTCTCAATTTAAACCTGGTGCACAGCAGAGTGTAAAAATTCTAATACACTCCCTCTGTTCTGAAATAGATGTTGTTTTAGAATGCGTGCAGTCAACATTTTAAAAATTTGACCATTAATTTCAAGAAAAATATTTACATTTATCATAAGAAAATTATATGAGTAGATTTATCATCGAAAGCACTTTGATGTCATTAAAATTTTTTATATATTTTTTGTAACATAGAGTTGAAAACAGTAATGGTGGAAGGCATATATTGGAGACCGTATCGATGTCCAAAATGACAAGTAAGAAAAGAATGGAGGTAGTATGTACTTACATCTCATGCATGACTAAAGACTAATCTGATTTT
Source organism: Ampelocalamus luodianensis (assembly GCA_036346255.1). Lineage (NCBI taxonomy): Eukaryota > Viridiplantae > Streptophyta > Magnoliopsida > Poales > Poaceae > Ampelocalamus > Ampelocalamus luodianensis. Next base: position 80,198,867 of record CM070634.1, on the reverse strand, counting down.
TTTGCATTTATGGCCCTGTAGCTCGTTTTAATTTCAAAATTAGCCTTCTTCCGCCATAATTTGCAGTAGCCTCGCAGTGCTCCTACAGCAGTACCAGCGCGGCGCACCGTCCCACTACCGGTGCGGCAGCACGCCCCGGCCGGTGCGGCGGCACCTGCCCTGGCCGGCGCAGCGAGCTTCCTCAGTGCTCATGCGCGGGGTGGCGTCTTGCCAGCTACAGTGCACAATTTTTAAAAAAATCATTTATGCCTATTTTTTGTAACAATTTTTGAATAAAGTAAATAAGGTTCAAAAATTATGAAATTTTTTATGGAGCCTTATGACACACTGTAGTTGTTTGTATAATTTTTTCAACATTTTATCCATTATGAATTGTTCTCAAAATTCATTTAAGTATATTGTTGGTTGGAATTTTATTATATAGAAAATGAGGTCTTAAAAAAATCATAATGTTTGCACCTCATTTTCTATATTACAAAATTGCAACCAACAATATACTTACATGATTTTTTTAAGACCTCATTTTCTATATTACAAAATTTCAACCAACAATATACTTAAATGAATTTTCGAGAAAAATTCATAATGGATAAAATGTTGAAAAAATATACAAACAAGTACACTATGTCATAAGGCTCCATAAAAATTTAATAATTTTTAACCTAATTTACTATATTCAAAAATTATTACAAAAATAGGCATAAATGATTTTTATATAAAAAATTACACTTGTAGTGGGCACACGCCGTCGGCCACGGAGTAATGCGGAGAAGGCTACGCGCCCGGGAGGAGGACAGTGCTTGCGCTGGGCCGGGGCGACCGGTCTGGCGTGCCCGTTACCTCTGACGGTAGAGCACGTGCAAAGGCTATTTTCGCAAATTATGGTGAAAGAGGGCTAATTTTAAAATTAAACGAGCTACAGGTCATAAATGCAAAAATTCGACTAATCTTCTTTTGGTTGTAAAGCTTCCGGACATTTTTTACCATATCGGTCATTGTGATACTTTACTTCTTAATAAAATAGGTTGTGTACATCCTCGATGCGAGAGTCGAAGAGATTTTTCTTTCGTTATCTAAAAATGCATGACTAAAGATGCAGCTGCCGGGTATGCATAACTGGCCCGTTTGACGGCCAAGTATGTTGCAACTTAGATGCGTGCATGGCGTGGCAAGCCAAGTCATGGATCGATCACATGTACATATTACTGCTTTGCAGTACGTATATAAGAATGTGGTCGGTGTTGAATGAATTGGCAGCTTAATTGAATGTTGACTTCAGTTTGCGAATTGATCTGACGTATACATACATGACGTGAAGCTTCCTAGCTAGACTTTACTGACCAAAAGCCCCACGGAGGTTGACTCAAAAGATACGAAAGGAGATTGAATTCTCTCTCTTGACTTGTGTTGATCTGTTCCTCAGGCGTTCAAGTTAAGTCAACAGCTGGTTTGCATACTTCACATTCTGTTTGATCAGAATATTCCTTGTTTACACAAAATGGCGAGCCTGAGGAGCAGAGCAAGTCATGTCGACCTGGGGATGATCTGAAAGTGTGTACGAACGTTGTTGCCTGTACTATTACGGTCGTGCCTGAAACTAAGCACTTACTAGGAAGCTCCTTCAAATCGAATGACATCAAGGCATTTGGGTGATCGATCGGTTTCTTTCATGAATATGCATTAATTAGGTCATTGGTTTCGCATAGGGATGACAATTTGCCCGATGAGAACACCTCCGGTAGGCTAGTGGGTGGCGGTGGTCTCATACTTATCAATTTTATTTTAGTATCGGTCGAAATAGCGAAACATGTCATATATATATATATATATATATATATATATATATATATATATATATATATATATATATATATATATATATATTATTAAAATTGGAAAGGTCCGCCGAATAGAGCGAATATTATTAATTAGTTCTCCAAACCTGGAGCAAAGCATCGTAAAAATTTAAAATTCTAGGATGTACTACTACATGACAAGAGATGCAGCTGGTATGCATAACCCGTTTGACGGCCTAGTCTGTTAGAGAACTAAGAATGCATGCATGGCAAGCCTAGTCATCGATCGATCAATACGTACAGACTTGCAGGGGCCGAGATCTATAGTCAGAATACTCATAAGAAAGTGGTCTGGATTGACAGCTTAATTGGATGTTAACTGTTGAGTTTGGGAATGACTTGATGATGTATACATGCATGGCCGCAGATTGCTGTAATGTAAATTACCCTGAAGCTTTCCTAGCAAGCTATAACATTATAGTCTTACACACCGAAAACCCCACAGATTGACTACAAAGATAGCTTTTGACTTGTGCTGATCTGTGCTCCATCAGTTAGTCGTTCAAGGTCAAACTGGTCTGGAGACTTCACATTCTGTTCGATCATTAGTGCACGCGCTCTTTTCTTTTCAAATGTCTCACCCTACAAGGAGAGACTTACCGATATGAAGAAAGTCATTAACCGGTCTACACATGGCCAATCATATAATTGCTCCACGACGATTGGATTTGGTCTTCGGAAAAAGATCGATAAGGGATATTTTGGTATCTTCGTCAAAATACCGGGTTTGTGATCTTTAGATAAACATGACGCAAGGCGGCACAAGGAGAGACGGTTTATATCAAAAGAATATCAAGGTTAGGAAGATACAGATTCACATGCACGCCAGATATTATTTGTGTTTTTAATACACCCGGTCGTCGTGGATGAAGAAACCGTTCTGGACTGCTTTGCAGTACGGACGAGATCTACAGAGCATTCATATGTATAAGAATGTGGTCCGTGTTGAATGAATTGGCAGCTTAATTGAATGTTGACTTCAGTTTGCGAATTGATATTCTGACGTATACATACATGACGTGAAGCTTCCTAGCTAGACTTTACTGACCAAAAGCCCCACGGAGATTGACTCAAAAGATACGAAAGGAGATTGAGCTCTCTCTCTCTTTTTGTCTTGTGTTGATCTGTTCCCTCAGTTAGGCGTTCAAGTTAAGTCAACGGCTGGTTTGCATACTTCACATTCTGTTTGATCATAATATTCTCTGTTTACACAAAATGGGGATCCCTATCACTATTTGAAATGGCGGTTTTCAAATTTTAAAATAAAAAGGATCCCTATCGCCATTTCAGTAGCGATAGGGACCTCTCGAGGACTATTAAGCCTCGACACCAATTGAAATGGCGACGGTCCACAGTCGCCACTCCCAATGGCGATAGGAGCCTAGTAACTCATATGGTAACAGAAAAACAGCACCGCAATGTCCAAAGCAACAACTTGCAAATGTCAAATCCCACGTTAGGGCAGCGTGACCGGCGGGTAACTTTGCACTGGACGTGACCCCAACGAGTTTGCTTCCGCTAAGGCGTGACACAACGTTGCAAGTTGCAACACGATTCCTTCGTAGGGCATGCTGGACGCAAATTCCTTAACCGAATTACAATTTAGTCGCGTGCTAGCAGGGTGAGGCGGCATATAAGTACTACCCTTTCCATGGCGGGTTCTCTTGTATCAAGACTTCAACACAATCTTGTTTAGATGGAGAACCAATGGGACGAGATCCATAAATCGCAAGGTGCTGCGGCCCAAGGCGAACAAAGAGGCGTGCTGGAGGGCACCTCCCACAATGATGCCCCGTGAGCAGCAACCCTACCTAAACATTCCAACCGAGCATTCGCTGTAACACCTACTGAGGAGAGACGCCACCCCTCTGTTGGTGCAGGGACACATGCAAGTTTTTAAGTCCAAGGAGCAGCTCGGCTTTGTACATGTGTTACTAGAGTTGCACAAACTACTCCACGGGACTATCCCGACCTTGCCGTTGGGACTCGGGCAGCTATTAGTGGCAGTAAGGACCAGTTATAGTACATTCCCCTACCATTTCTCTTTCAAAATATGCACTAACAACCTAACCCGCCTACCGTAGTCCCGGATCCACTATGTGGCTACATAAAGTGGATCGACCAAGAGATCCACCCACACCACCCACACCATCGGTGACGTCTTGATGCGAGAAGTGGGATGCCAAGAGGGCGCGAGAAGAGGGACGAGGGCGCCACAATGAAGAGCACAGCGAGTGTATTCGACGGGAGACGCAAGCTCATCTCAAGGCATACCGGCGTAGGGAGCGCGAGGCACGCGAGAGGAGCGCGAGAAAGGTGGAAATGGTGGCCAAGGCCAGAGCGGCTAGCGAGTACAACGCCGAGCTCGCAAGGAAGGGCAAATGGCCCCGGTCCATGCGATGGGTCGTCCATTACTGTAGTAGTTCCCGTCCTACCGCCATGTTAATCCTATCTCCCGAAGGCATTTATACTTACATGGTGCGGATGCTTATGTCATAGTGTACCATAGTAGTAGCGAGGATGACTAAAGAAATTAGCGAACCATCATACCATGTGACCACGTGTGCGTTCTTACGTCGTGAGGCTCTAATGTATTTCTAGTTCCGTGCCTCGCACTTTACCTTTGGTTGAAAGATTTCATCGGCAAGAGTACATTTGTAATCTCCAAGCCTCGTACAAAAATGAACTTCGTGATGATGTGAAAATGAATGATCCAAACGTAATGATGTGAAAATGAATGAGACAAAAATATTTATCCACATA